>OU830643.1:2400000-3030596 GCA_917563905.1 Neonectria neomacrospora
GGATGGATCGAGCATTATGACATTAATCCGCAGGGTACGGAGCGATGGGGTCTGATTGTCCGGCTGTTTGTCGAAGTAGGCGGCGCCGATGTGGACGCCGTGATATTGAAGGATTCGTGGGACCCGGAGATTACGGCTGTGGGAGTGTTTGAGTTGCTGGAGGAGACTTATGGAGCAGTGGAGATGAAGGAACTCAAGGCTCTTTTGAAAGCAAAGCAGCAGAGGATTTCCAATTGATACTTTAGATACACGATTCACTGCCGACTTTAGTTCAATCAATTATCGAGGCTGACCATAGCCTTCAAAGATCTCCAGTCACTACTGAGAAATCAACTGCTTTATTTCAATATCCTGTTTTTCGATTCACTTTGTTGATGAGATTTTGCCCCTCGCTCAACCTTTCAAGGTTCAGCCTGAAGATATCCAACACGCGCTGATAGTACGCATTCGACGCGCCACTGATATGGGGCGTGATGGTGACGTTCTTCGCCTTGAACAGCGGGTGACCGTCGGGCAGCGGCTCGGGGTCCGTCACATCGAGGGCCGCACCGCGAATCAGCCCGGTGTCGAGAGCCTCGATGAGGTCGTCTGTGTTGACGATTGGCCCGCGCGCAATGTTGGACACGTAGGTGCGCTTCTTGGACAGGACCTCGAACTCGGGCTTGGAAATCAGATGGCGCGTCTTGTCGGTGAGCGGCACGGCGATGACGAGCAGGTCCAGACCCGACCCGAGGAACTCGTGGATTTCGGCCGTGGAGTCGCCCGAAAACCACTTGCTCGGAAGGACGCCCTCGGGGTCTCCGAGCCCGGCGGGCGAGTACGAGTGGTCTTTGCGGGATTCAGGTGTTGTGCGCGGGTGTAGGGTGTAGGCGTGTACGTCCATTCCCATAGCCTTGGCCACGCGGGCGGTCTGACGGCCGATGCTGCCGTATCCAAGGATTCCCCTTCCAAGTGTTAGATGGGGTCTACGCTTCAGTGGTATGCCTTCACTTACACTCGCTTGCCGACCGCGTCCTCTGAGGTTTCAGGGTTGTCTGCGATGCGCTTCCATTTTTCTTCCTTCTGGAACTCGTAGTAAGCCGGTACTTTGGGGTGTTAGTGATTTCCAACGAGCAATTGAGCGTAGGTTGTGAACTTACAATGATGTTGGAACGAGAGGAAAGTGGTAATGATCCATTCGGAAATCTGGGGCCTGCAAAGTAGCATCAGCACGTTGACGCCACCGGATACCACGGTCAAGGAGTGTCTCACCCGTGAACTCCGTTTGCCGTGCAAAACGGAATATTTGTCTCTGAAAATAAGGGCTTGGAGAGGATGTGGTTGGCGCCAGCACTTGTGAGCTGGATGTATTTGAGATGAGGCGCCTGTTCCACGGCTGGGAGCACAGTCGACGTGAGGAACAAGGTTGTGTCCTTCCACTCCTCTTCATCAAAGTCCCCTCCAATCTTCTCTTTGCCCCAGGGAACCTCGTAAAGGTTAATCTTGAGGTCGGGGAACTGCTTGCGGATGGCCTCAATTGAAGCAGCCGGCGCCGCGTGGGCGGTGACGATGATGGCCTTGTGCCCCTTGAGGGTCTTGTTGCTGTTTACCCTGATCAACGTCATGATGGAGTCGTGATTTTGCTTTGCTTGGATCAATGCCTTGACGGAATGACGCTGAGATAGTGGGGGTTTAAAGGCCGTGATAGCTGTAACTCGGAGAATGAGGAGGCCTTATCAAGATGACAAATCGGGATCATGGCCGCGTTGGGGTTTGGCGTGAAGGTGGGGCAAAGTGACGCCTTGAGGAATGTCGCATCGCCAGTGGATGGATGGAGCAGAGCTGGGGCAGTTTTTCTCAGTTTGGTGCGAATGTTGCCATTGTGGGGGTGGGATGTGGGATAATTCCGTTGACTACGAAGACAGGACAAGCAAAGGCACAAGTTGGTACAAGGAGGAAGCCTGTGCCGATCACCCCTATCGATCTACCAAATATAACTCGTGTCAGGTCATGATGGCCGCTCATATCAGAGGGGCCACCGAGGATACCTGGACAGCTTTGCGTCGACAGAAGCTGACCTCACATGCGAAAGACGGCAAACCCATAAGCCTTACGTGCAGCTACCGCGGCATAGGTTTTGATAAAGCCGTTGGGATCCAATGGTCTTTGGCTAAGCCACCACCGAAACTCCAAGAGGTGGCGTAGGCTTTTCCAGTGGGCGTCACTAAATGAATAATGAACGTTGCAGCCTGGAGTCAGCCCACGGCCAACTCAAGGCTCCCACAAGGCTCAACCTCCCAGCAAAGAGGTGACACGGCAATGCCACCGACGGCCAGCTTCAGCCGCGCGCGAGCTTCATATATGGCATCCGCCTCGCTTCGGATGAAGGCACCAGAAGCTGCCTCGCACTGATCACTGATCACTGATCACTACCAGATCATCACCGCCAAACCACCCCTGCGTCATCGCTCACATGGGCGCCAAACCTATCCCAAGTCCGTCGCCAGCTTCTTTTCCTCCTCCGACGACTCCTCCCCCGCTGTGTTCCTCGTCGCCCTCCGTCCCCATCTACACAGAATCCGATCATGACCCGCTCTTCGTGCGAATCGAGCAGGCCAAGGCCCTGAAGCTTCCGATCCTCCACGCTCCCAAGCACGACCGTACGTGGCGCCGCTTGAACGCCGACGCGCCCTCGGCCGAAGACGAAGCTTCCCGCGTCGCGCAGGACATCGTCAGCGCCTTCTTCGCCGCCATACCCGTCGGCCACGATGACGTCGTCCGCAGCTTCGTCGCCCGCGGCCTCGTGTCGCCGGACACGACCGGCGAGCGCGGGGAGACGCCGCTCCTTGCTGCGGTGCGCGCCGGAAGGACGCCCATGGTCAGCACCCTCGTCGCGCTCGGCGCTACCGTGGATGCCTTCGGCCGCTCGCCGTCTTCTACCAAGAAAGGCGATGAGTTCCCCGACCGCACCCCGCTGCAGCTGGCCGCCGAGCAGGGCCACCTCGCGCTCGTCAGGGTGTTGATGGAGGACTACGGCGCCGACGACGGCCTGATTGCCCCCGACGGCGCCATGGCACTGCGACTGGCCGCCATGAACGGCCATCGCGAGATCGTGGAGTACTTGCCCGCCCGGCGAGGCGGCTCCTGGCTGCGGTGGAAGACGGCGCATGCGGAAGAGATGAAGCGCGTGCGCCGAGCGTTGAGTAGCATCTTTCACTTCGTACGGACGCTGGTATACGACGCCCCCAAGTATCTGGTCTACGAAATTCCAACCCATATCGCTAAAGCGGCGTGGCGGCGTCGCCATCGGGCTGCCGCGTGGTGTAAGAAGCTGCCTTCGCGGGCCAAACGGTTCGCCATCGAGCTGCCCACCCGTCTAAAGCACGGCGCCCAGAGTGTCTGGAAGGGCGTCAAGAAGACCCCTTACTTCTTGAAGAGGGTAGCTCTCACGCTTTGGAAGCTCATCAAGGCCATTCCCGGCGCTATCAAGTCTTTTCTCGTATGGGTAGGCCGAGGACTCAAGAGCGTGGGCGAGGCCATCTTCAGCGTGCTCACCCGAATGGTTTCGGTGTTACACACGGCCTTCTCCGCTGTGCTGTCCTTCTTCCGCAGCATCACCCTCAAGGACGTCTGGGACGGCATCTGCTACGTGCTCCGGGCCATCTTCATCGACACGCCGCAGGCCATTTTCGACGTTTTCGTGTCGTTTGGCAAGATGACGTACGAGGTGATGCAGAGCCTGTTCGGCTGTGTGGGGTGGATAGTGTGGCATATTGGCGTCGCGGTCCTGGCGTTCTTCGCCTACCTTCCGCGGATGGTGTGGCATTGCTTCGCGGCCATTGGACGATCGATCCAGCGCGCGTATCAGGAGGTGATGGCGTATCTAGATCCGAAGCGGATGTAAGCGAACAGTCATGATGTTAGTTGGGTGTTTGCGTTTTTTGTAGTCAATTCGGAAGAGAACTGCTTGAGGAAATGTCTCTAGACAAGTTCTTGCTGATACTAGTAGAATGTAGATATCAGGCATCTGCATTCTCCGTCGAGGCGGGACCGAGATAATGAATGCCACGGGCTAACAGACAATGGGTGTTTGACAGCTTCGGCTTTGCATCAGCGCACCATCTTCGGCCCTTTATCCGTATCGTAGTATCTCATCCGTGCTTGTGTTTCCGTTCCCAGAGAGGGCCGCTCTAGAGTTGCCTGCCTAGGTTTGTTGCGTTCCCAGCTCGTTGAAGCAGACAGTTGATAGCTCCCGATCAATCTAGATCCAATGCCACCACTATCCCAAGTTGCCTCAAATTATCGGGTCCCGAATCCCTACGAGTAGCTCAACCAACAGTGAAATAAACACGTAGCATTGCCGTCTCAAGCCATTACCGTCATCATATGCATAAGCCATCACCTAACCTAGAAAACCAGCCGCTTCCCTCCTCTCATCCAGATACGCGGCTCTTCAATCGATGACTACTAGCATACGACGAGCTTGAAGCTTCATTGCGTCTGTTGATATGGTTCGTCATCTGTTCCTCTCGTTTCTCTTGGCGTATAGCTAGAGTTGGCAGGCTGTCGCATCGCCATGTTGTCCTAAGACGCCCAAATACTGTGAGTCGCTCCGTTGGTCGTGCTGAGCTGGGCGGAATGAACCAAGGCTCCTGGGCGGAATGATCGTCTTCTTGGATCCATGAGCCAGGCCGGCCGGCATCCCCAAGATGTTTGCACGCCTGGCCTACATATCGTTGTCATCAATCCCGGTAGCGTATGAGTTCTTTGATCTCGCTTGATCATAGTTGGACAATTGCCAAGACCCATTCCTCGTCGATGGTGATACCACGCTAATCAGGAGCACACTCACGCGGGATGTCACGCAGACGGTGCGGTTTATTCCCATTGCGGACACCACCGTTGCTCACGCCTCGACGGGGGATGCCAGGGAGGTTACGACTGAAGTCACTTGTACCAGCCGTGAGACAGGCCGTCTATGGTGTTCTGACCCGCACTACCCCCGTGACTGTCGCAGATGTCCAGAAATACATCCTCACCAAGACCATTTCCACTGTGCGACGATGACCTTTTCTGTGGAAGCTACATCCATCGGGGGTGTCACCACAACGCACAACCAGTTCACCATTCTCACCGTCAACAATAATTCGACAAGCACCACTACGAAAACACAGCAACTAGTGAAGACTGTAACGGACTACGCAGAAGTCATGGTGATGTGCCGCATGCTGATCCTCAACGGCACGACGTACGTGCCCTGCATCCGCTTCTGCTTGAACAACGAGCGAGTGAGCAACCGCTTCCCGGTGGGGCCGGAGGAAGTCGACGTCTGGACGGATGGCAGTTTCGAGTTCGTGTCGTCGCCGAACGGACGGAATCGGATCTGCATCGATTCCGGGAGTCCTCGGCCTCGGACTGGGATTGGGGGTGAAAGCAACTTCCTGTCTGTTGACAATACCCGGTGCTCTCCGATACTGAACTAAGTCGTACGTTATAAAAGCTTTAAGTGTGGTAATGTCAAGACTATAGGCCGCAACACTTGGCACGAGACGTCACTTGACGTACCCGGCCGCGTCTCGTAGGGGTCTCAAGTCGGGGGCTGCTCTCGCGAGTTTCCTCCCGCTGGGTATAGACTTTCCTATCCTCTGGCTCACAACGCTTGTGACCTATGCTAAAAGTAGATTTATTAGGTACTTTTCTCTCTCCTGATTATAATGAGGTTCGGAGAAGCGCCGTAGTCCAGCGATCAGGTCACTCTGTTCCCTCAAGAGGAGACTTGGATTCGAATCAACGTTCGACGACACTTCTTACCGACCGACGACAACAACCACGGCCAGCACCGGGACCGCGCCAGGACTGGGAGGAATGGATCTGAATAACTTGTATAAGCGAGATCGCTTGTATCCGATCAAGAATAGACAATCTTTTTTCTTGTCTTCTTGTCTGAATATAAAACAAGTAATATGAGCAGTCTTTGTACAAGGTAGATAGCTAAAAAGACGAAATGGCTGAGGAAGCTGCGCACCGCTACATTACGAGCACGGGTTTACCGGCTTATTCAGCATGTCTGAGCAGGTGCAGCCATGATTTGTTAGAAGAAGTATAAGTACTTTGTGCTTTCTTGGCTCGGTCTTCCAGTAGACTCTTCTTACCGGCCTCAATCATGATGTGCGTAGTAAAAGCGTGATATCTGGGGTTATCAGCTACGTTGGAAACTTTCCTCGGCAGTGAAGAGCTGTCTACACTACGTACTTCCTCGGTTACTTACCCGGTTACTTTCTTTAAAAATTGACACGTATTCTGAGAATGCAACTAATATCCATACCACTAAACTTCACACGACATAGCCCCACCCCCTTTAGTACCAATTCCTTCAAAAAGCCTTGTTAGCTAGACCAGGTATCCTACTTTGTCCAATACGGCCCAGCTGTAACGTGAGTTGAGGTTTCTCCTCATAAATCTCGGAAGTGGTTAAGACGCATGAGTTGACACCTGCGATCGTGGATAAAGAAATAACCGCCTCGAGGAACATACTTGACACTTGCCAAGGCAGGAGTAAAATCTGTTCATGACTGTTAAATCTGGATCAAACCTGCATATTGACTAAGAATCTCATTGGTGGACCTATTTATCCTGTTCCAAACAAAACAGCACGGCTCATAAGTATGCAAACGGACATGGTTCCATGCATGGATGTCGTTTGTCAGGGGCGCAGGGAATTGCCACTTTATCGGCCGATCCCCGTTTCATCTTGGCAGGACTGCCCAGGATTAGGCTATATTCAGGAGACAGGATTGATACGACCTAGAGATACCTAGTGTCTAGGCTGGTATGAGGCTGTTTTTGCTTCTCCAATAAGCAGGAGCACAACGTCAACTTGCTACTTCACATCGCGGGAGAAATACCACGCATGCCGTGATATTGTAATCACGGTGGTTTTGATTCAACTCGCTTCCACGATTTCAAATGTAAAAGATAGATGGCCACGGTACTCAGGAGAAGTTTATTTCACATAATGGGGATCTCTGGTTGGCATTTCTAAAAAGGTAGTGCTTCGCTTTTTTTTTGTTTAAATGCGAGGTCATATATACAGCAGAAGATCCAATAACCACTCCCCGCCTAAAAGGTAAGGCTTCCATGCATCAACACCACACGCTCTACGTGTTTCTTCAGTACTCGTGGAAGGAGTCTCAGGGTTTCTCGCCCATGAAACTTAGGCACGGACGGGAACAACGTTGCGGCTGCGGACGTCGCGGGCGTGCTGGCGGACCTTCTTGCTGCGCTTGGTCTTGCGGCGGCGGCTGCTGCAGCCGGAACCAGAGCTGGGAGTGGCGCTGGGGGTAGTAGTGGGCGCGGCGGCCTCAACCGAGGTGGTGTCGATGACGATGGGAGCAACAGACTCGGAGACAGCCTGGGTGGCAGAGGCAACGGGGGCCTCGGTGGTAGCGGCAGCCTCAGTGGTGGCGGCAGCAGTGGCAGCGGCAGTGGTGGCAGCAGCAGTGGCAGCGGCAGTGGTGGCAGCAGCCTCGGTGGTAGCAGCGGCAGTGGTAGCAACAGGAGTGGTTGCAGCAGCGGAAGCAGCAGCAGTGCCAGCAGCAGTGCCAGTGGTGGGATCGGCGGTGCTGGCGACGGAAGAGGTAGCCTGGTCAACCTCGGTAGCACCAGCAATCAGGGTAGGACCGGGAATGGGGTAGTCAGTGAGGGTGGTGTAGATGTTGAAGAGGATGCCAGAGTCGTCGGCGCTGTAAAGCTCAGTGCCGAGGACACCCTCGGGCTCGTCGGAGCCCGAGCCAGTAATCTCCAGGTTGAAGCACTGGGGATAGTTCTGGGCACCATCCTCCTGACCAGCAGAGTGGAGGGCGATGATCTCGTGACGGAGGACGTAGAAGCCGGGCTTAATGCCGGTGGGGATCTCGACCAACCAGCCGATGCCGTTATCGAGGAGCTGGTCGGAGGCATAGGTGCCGGGGCTGCTGGTGCCGTCGACCAGGCCCTTCTCGCTGATCTTGAAGAACTTGAGCTCCGTCTTCTCGACAGTCTCGCAGCCGGCGTCGCCGCAGGAAGCAAGGTAGTCGAGGACGGGACCCTTGTGGGACTCGGGCCAGGTGCTCCACTGGAGGTAGATGCTGTCACCAGCCGCAACGGCAGCGTGGCCCTTGGCGTTGACGGCGTTCTTGTGGCAGATGATGTCGGCATCACCGTAGGCAGAGGGAGCAACGTAGCCGTTGTCAGTGGCATCCTCAGCCCAGCCAACAACGATGGGGGGGTCGCTCTCGTAGGGCAGGGTGGTGACATCGTAACCGGCATACGAGACGCCATTGATGACAATGTTGTCGACATGACCGTGAGCGGCGACGGTGGCGGCACCGGCCAGCATGGGAAGAAGGGTCTTGAAGGAAGGCATGATTGCGTGTTGGGATTTTGAGTGAGTTGCGTAAACTTGAAGAATCTGAAGATAGTGTGGTGATGAATGAGAGCGAGATGATCCGACTAGCGGGTTAAGAGAATGAAACGACTTCAGTCAATGAAGCGAATGAATGGAATGAAAAGAAAGCAAAACCTCAAGGAGGGAAAAGGGAATGGAACTGGAAACTGCTGGAATAAGCCTGAAGAGAGAAGAGAAGGGGAGAAGACGGTGGATGGTAGAGTTGTCTTATATCACGCTTCTCTAGGTCTGGGCTTCTCTACTTCTCGCTCCCTTGTCACCAGCTGTCAAACATGCTTGCGCAAAGAGACGAAAAGAGCCGCATCTGGGACACCCAGGTCTACAGTTGGGTCAGTCCTCAATTCTAGAGCCATGGGTTGTCGGGATGGGATACCGTGAAGGGATAGCGGCCGGTGTGCCACGCCGTTTCAGCATCCGGGACGATGGGCCGGCCAAGACACGGTCATAGTTGGTCAGTAGTGTTGGGGCATCCCAGACAATTACAGACTAGGTATTGGATATGGATGTCTCGTTTGCCACGCGACTAGGCTGAGGCTTGGGCGTCGTCCGAGCATTGATTTCCGAAAGTCGGGTCAGGACTCAGGACGTTCAGAACCGGAGCTGGATCTTGGTCCGTGGGCAGTGGAACTCGCCCATCGCGATCTCGCCAGTGCGTCCCGTAGCGCCAATGGAGTCAGATCAGGTGGGACTGTCTGGACGGAGCCTATGCGAGAATACTATCAAGAGAAAACGGCGCTTGCTTCTTCCGCAGGCGAGTTCATCCCATGTCGGCAAAGGATGAAGCGGGTCAGGCCAAGCTCAGCCAAGGATGGATGCATCTCCAATCTGTCTAGGCCTGGTCGTTTGGCGAGTGCAGTTGTACCTGAAACCGGAGGATTATGGCGGCCGGGGTAGACGATGGGGATGATGGAGATGCATAGACGAGATGGATGCATCATGGTGATGGAGTTGAGAGATGGATATGCGCTCGGCTATGAGGTGCCTTGGGCTTCGTCATGCAGTTGTCAGCAGCAAGCGAGCGGGTGTACACAGCGGGTACCTTGCAGCGCGTCCCAGCGGGGTCTCTCCACAAGCTCCGCCGACTTCCCGGGTGAAAGCCCCGTGAGCACCTTGCGCGCTGCCGCTAGAAGTCGTCTCTGGTACCCACGCCCCCTGTACTACGTAGGCGGTTGCAGTGGGTTTCCAACCGGTGGGCTTGTCAGGGCCTATTTTTCCGCTGGACACTCTGCCCGCCTCTTCCACACCTCTGTTTGAGGCCCCTGCGGTTGGCGAGTCTGGTCAATCTCTCCGAGACTGACTCGTGGACGGTGATGTACTCGATGTTTGCGATAGGGGTTGTTCCTCGAAGACGTGTGGTCCAGCAGGACGGATAGTAGCTCTCACAGACTTCGACCGGCACAGCGACTCCAAAGAAAGCTTCTGTACAGAGAGAGCGTGATCGTGATCAACAGCAGATGACCATCCATAGACTAATAGTGACAGAAATATCAACCCCGATAGAATACGAATGTTTTAACAATACATACGTGGTGAGCCCCCCCCTGGTCCCTGGGTCACTCGCCGATGAAACAGGCGTGAATCAAATAATGGAGGGGCGGCTGACCTACGCAGGACACAGTCACACCGCAAGATCTAAGACGATCGTGAATCTTTGCGAGACACGAAAAAAATGGAAACGCACCGAGACAATTTCGCGTTGAACGGTTCGGCACCTGTCGCAAACAACTGCCAGTATAGCGTGTTGTGACGTGGAAAACAGCCCAGGCCCCAGGCTCTTCGGCTTCTGCTGAGGCCCTTCGGCTTCGTCTTCGTCTTCGGCTTCAGTCAACTCGATAGTCTGCCTACTCTGTATCCGTCCTTGCTCGGTAATCGCTGGGCGTTGCTACTACATCTATGCTGGCAGCCCTGGGAGATTAGCTCCTCGCTTGCCCCGACCTCAATACTTTTCCCCCCCAACGCCGCTTCTCGTCGAGTTTTCGCATTGCAACTCTTCCCTAAGCGTAATTTCCCAGGTCCCCTATTTCGCCCAAGGCCCCAATCTGCCAAGCACCACGGCAATGTCATCCTCTCCCAAGAGCAATTGAACCGCGCCTCCGATCTCCCTTCCTCATCCTACATTCCTGCTTGAAACACACGGCGGACTGAGGCCATCGCCAATGTTCTGGTCTAGAACTCAACGTGAGACGCAGGCAGGGGCGTCGCCTGCAGACCTGGAACAGGGGGCGTCGCCATCACTACGCAGGGGCTCGCGGCTCGACGGCGGGATCCCTGTCCGTCATGGCCGTGGCGCATCGGCCGACAAACCTGCATCCGGCGGCAATGTCGACGAGGGCGGGCGCCTAGAGCCCAGCGAGAAGCTGACCCGGCACCAGCTGTTTTACGTCCTGGTGCTGGATGGCTTCGGCGGCATGGTCCTCTCGGGCGGCGTCAACTTTGCGCTGGCTTACGGTACGTTGGCGAGGACTCCTTGTCAAAGCCGCTTGGCATCCTCCGGGAGCTAACTCCCCCAGTCATGTACACCACCCAGGACACAGTCAAGAGTCCCATCAAGCTCTTCCAGCTGCCCAACACCCTCGCCGGCGATGCTGCCGTCACCATCATCGTCCAGTGCATCCTGACCTGGTTCGTCGAGAAGGGCCTGGTTGCCTACGACCTCTCGCGCCGCTCCGTGCAGCCCATCGGCTTCGTCCCCAAGCCCTCGCTCCCATGGCAGCGACGGCTGTTCTTCCTGCCCGCCGATGATGCGGCCGACATCGAGGCCAAGCCTTCAACGGGAATCGCTGCGTTGCTTCAGCAGGCGCTGCGAGGCTTCCTGCTCGCCGTCGTCGGCTTTGTGCTGCTGTGGCCCGCCGGCGTGGGCATCTTGACTGCCTTGGGTGAGCCAGCCGGTGGCGACTACACCTACGCCGACCGGTGGACGCCGCAGATATTCAAATTGGTCCTTGGCGGTGTGCTTGGTCTGTTAACCACACCTTTGATGGCCGCGTTCTGGCTCATCAAAGCTGGGTGGGAAGGCAAATCGGAACGCACTGTCAAATCGTGAGGCACGATGCAGGAGTTTTCAGCGTTCCTCGTCCGCTTTAGGCCAATTTACTACCACGCGATAGACTTTCTGGTCATCTTTTCAGCCCATTACCCGTCAGCTTGCGACTCTCCCGTTGCAGGTTTTGTTTGCTGCTTGGGACGCCACGCAACGTTTCCGCTTGCAGAGTTAATCTAGAGGTAAACTAACAAAGCAATGGGCGCGTACCATGTTAGTGGCCGATCAATGAGGAATCCAGGCATGATCCATGTCTTTAATACAGTGTTTGCATGAAGCAGGCGAAGTTTTCTAGATAAGCGAAAGCTTGTCTTTCTATGAATTGAGACCAGGCGGGGAGCTAGTTGCTAGGCCCTTAGAAGCGGCACAAAATTTCCGAAATATACTTTGTAATAAATGATTCTGGACACATGATGTGATAGAGTCTAGTCGTGAATCAAGAACCCTAACCAACACCAATGATGAAAGAAGAGAGGGAATAGAATTGTTCAATTTCCACAACCATTCCCGTTAACGTCGCCCTCGATTCTGCTACAAGCTGTGAGATTTAAGTGTCGGCAGTCATATCTGACTAGTGGTCTCCTCTACGGCAATTTAACCTCATTACATGTTTTGTGATAATAAATCAACTACCCAAAAGCGAACCTTATGGAACTAGGTAACACCGTTTTAAGAGCACAGAGTCACAGAAATGGATGCTGTGTTAGAATTTGGTGGACATCTATTTATTTTGCCCTCGTGCTTCAATTACGAACATCTTAAGAGCGTGCTTTTTTGCTCGCTCAATTCGTGAGGCAAATTACGCGAACCTATGAGTGTTCCCTTACCCTGGCGAAACTCAACACAAAAGTACCATTTATAACACAAAAAAGGAAACGAAATCAGGATTGGATCACTCGATTGCGTCAGTCGTCTTGTGATGCCGGGTAGCAGTTTGGATACAAGTGGTTAGACAAGTGGAGACTATGAACCAACCACCACAATAACCGTTGACAACCGACATTCGTATCTTCAAGTTAAACTCAACCTTAACTACATCATCAACTACTCTGCAATGGCGCTGAAAGGTCTTTTGAGAAGTACACTCGTAGCCCTCGCGGCATCCCTCGCGGCAGCGTATACCAATGGCGCCAATATGGAAACTCCGGCCTTCCCCGGTGAAGCGACGCGTCGGCTGAGCCTCGACGCTTCCCCGCCTGCTATCAACATCTCGGTGCCTATTGACCACTTCCACAATGATTCCATCTACGAGCCTCACTCGGACGGGGTCTTCCCTCTGAGATACTGGTTCGACGCCAAGCATTACCGCGCCGGCGGCCCCGTCATCGTCCTGGCTTCCGGGGAGACTAGCGGCGAGGATAGACTTCCGTATCTCGACCACGGCATCCTCGCCATGCTGGCCAAGGCGACAGGCGGCGTCGCGGTCGTCCTGGAGCATCGGTACTACGGCACCAGCTTCCCCGTCCCCGACCTCCGCGCCGAGAACATGCGGTTCCTGTCCACCGAGCAAGCGCTCGCCGACACGGCCTACTTCGCCAAGCACGTGCAGTTCCCTGGCCTCGACCTGAACCTCACTGCGTCCAGCGCGCCGTACATCATCTACGGCGGATCCTACGCGGGCGCCTTCGCGGCATTTGCGAGGAAAGTGTATCCCGACGTCTTCTGGGGCGCCATCTCGTCGTCGGGCGTCACCGAGGCCATCGTTGATTACTGGGAGTACTACGAGGCGGCGCGGCTATTTTCTCCCGGGGATTGTGCTGCGACGACGCAGATGCTCACGGATTTCGTGGATAATATCCTGCTGGGCGATGACAGGGATGCGGCGCAGCTGCTCAAGGAGGCGTTCGGCTTGGAGGAGCTCCGCGACGATGACTTTGCGAGCGTCCTTAGCCAGGGCATCTCAGGGCTGCAATCATCGAACTGGGACCCGGAGCAGGACAGCTCTGATTTTGGGTTCTACTGCAGTAGCGTTTCCTCCGACTCTGTGCTCTTCGCTAGCACTCGTTCCCTTGCCCCAACCGTGAACCGTCTTCTCTCAGCGGGAGGATACAAGGCGCAGGCCGAGTCGCTCACGAACCGTGTCCTGAACTACATCGGGTACATCAGGTCGCACCTCAGAACTGATCTCAGCACGTCTTGCGAGGGGAAGAGCGTCGAGGAGTGCTATTCAAGCCGAGGGAAGAACGATCGCATCGATCTTGATCAAGGGGCGGGCCGGAGCTGGGGATATCAGACATGCACCCAGTAGGTTCCCCAGCGACATATTTTACCTATTTAACGCTCACCGATTTCGCAGATGGGGATACTTCCAAACCGGCTCTGGCGTCCCTAAAGACCAATTGCCCCTTATCTCCCGCCTAATCGATCTCGAGTACTCAACCATCATCTGCAGAGAAGGATTCAACATCACAACGCCTCCGAACATCGACTCTATCAACAAGCTCGGCGGCACCAACTTCACGTATCCGCGGGTTGCGTTCATCGACGGAGCTATGGATCCGTGGCGGGCTGCTACGCCTCATCGCATCGGTCTCCCGGAGAGGGCGTCGACCGTCAGCGAGCCGTTTATCCTCATAGAGTATGGTGTCCACCATTGGGACGAGAATGGACTGCTGCCAGGCGATGTCTCGCTAGATCTGCCTCCCCCGGCGGTGGCGAAGGCTCAAGAGCAGGAGATAGAGTTTGTCAAGGCGTGGCTGGAGGAGTGGGCGGAACTGAAGGACGATGTTGATGAGCTTTTTGACGAGATGTAGGCTAAAGTGCTTATAATGCGTTGCATGTAGCTATTCGCGCAAGCGAGAGCTGCATATTGCTTAGGGCAGACATGCATAGACCAAGCGCTTGTGATTCTGAACTACCTCTAATGAATCGAAGGGGATTTACTGCGTCCTTGTGAAGGGGAAAGTGAGTGTTCGACAAGTGAAGTATTATGAGATGGGGAAGCCTGGGGGGCTGCTGGTCGGCGACGTGGTTTCCGACGAGGCTGTTGCGTGGTCATTGCTGGGTGAGATAGCGACGGAAGCCGTCGAGCTATCGGTCATAGAACCACCGGCCTTGCGTGGCGATGTCGCGGCAAAGTTCAGCGTGGCGGCAAGGGCCAAGGCCGTAAAGGCTACGAAGGAGCGCATCGTGGGGGGATGGTTGGCGTTTGAGGTCGCAGCGCCGAGCGACGACGATGGCTCACGGACGGCTTGTATAGACTCTTACAGCCATCATAAAGACTTGCCCCTGACCTAATGGGCCCATCGCCCGCGGCGCCGACCCCGCAATAGAGTCACGAAAAGCGGCCTGACTTGTCGATAGTCTGCGCTGTCAAGCAGTTCTGTACTGCCTCAGTGCAGCCATTGAGTTCCGGCTCCAGGGATGCGCCACACTAAGACACAACCAACAAAGGCCTTCCAAGAGCCACTGAACAAATCCCAATTGCGAGGCTGTTCGCAGTGATTGGAAGTTTTGGTCCGACACGCTATTGGTGTGAAGTAGTCACCTGTCAAAATTGATAGCGCCGCCAGCTAATACTGCGCTGCCCCTGGGCTAGAAGCTGTGGCTGTCCAAGTCGGTGCTAGCAGCCGCTGTGAAGGAACCAGCCCCGATGAGATTTTGCCGGCAGATGGGCGAATAGAGGCAGAACCACGGCTGAAGTGGCGTCTGCAGGCGCAAGCCACCAGATGAGACTATTTGGACGCTTCGGCGCTCGGCCTTCGCGGGGACGGAGGACGGCCCCACACTGCTCCGAGTCAAAGGGCCGGGGCTTTTTCTCATGGACCGGCGGGGTGGACGAAGCAGGCGAAACTCGGTACAGGTGTTTTATGAGTGTGTCTTAAGTGTAGGTTCGTATCCTTTGTTTCGCGCATTCAATAAATTGACCGTAGGTGCCTCACAATCGACGCCACAGTACTAATAATCCCCGCCGCCACCTCCACCTCCACCTCCGCCGCCGCCGCCGCCGCTGTCGCCTCCGCCTCCGCTATACGAATAGCTCCCTCCTCCTCCCCCGCTGCTACCGCCATTATTACCGCTGCTAGGGCTGTAGTTTTCATGATAAGAATTATAGGAGCTATATATTCCGGAATAGGCCCCGTCGCCCGACCAGCCGCCGGTGTGAGTCTCGACTTGGGCCTTGGCGTCCGCGTCGCTTTTGTTTGCCTCGCAGTCAGACTGTTTCTTCTCGTCATCCTTAGGCCTATCTTGTGTGTCGTCGACGGTGGACGCGAACGCCATGTTCTGCACTGCGAGGTTGGACTGAGCGAAGCTGGTGTTTGCAGGCGGCGCGCTACCGGCGACGGGCCAGGCAGCTTTCTGCTGTGCCGGATTAGAGAGGTTCCCAGAGTGTGAGGTGCTGGTTTTGCCTCACCTTGGGCTGGCTGGTCCGAGCCGGCTCTCTCTGCTTCTTTGCAGGTGCGGGATTGACAGCTTGGGGTATTGGGACTGTGGTGGGTTGAGCCGGAGGAGACGCCTGTCTAGGAACGGGCTTTTCGCCGGGAGGGCTTTCTAGGGCAGTCTTGGGATCTGCCTGAGCTTCTTTCTCGTCGTGGCGCTTCTTCCACCATCGGGTTGGAAGTTGGAGGCACATGATGGGCAGAATGTGTGCTGAATCGGGTTCGTGATGGTGATACGGCACTCTCGGTTGAAGACTCGTCCTCTTTATATCTACATGACCAAACTCACTTGGAGGTTTGTTCACTCCCGTGTGCCTGTGGAGTGGCCCTCGCGCAACTTGAGCGATGACGGAACCCAGAGGCCAGCATAGCCCACCAAGACGATGGAAATGCCTCGCCTGTAAACCGCACTTCGGTCACGAGACACACCCGCCTGCAAGTGTGGAGTTTTCCGGAAATTTCCAGAATGCCTAACAGGGCTGTTTGTTACGGCTGAGGGACTACTCCTCAGCCGTTGGTTTTGCCCCGGCGAGGTGCTGCCATCTGTCGATCTCGAGCTCCACCAAAAGTTCAGCTCGCTGCCTTGCGCCTCGGCTACGGGCACCAAAGCTCCACTGCACGCTCAAATGGCTCAGTGGAACAACCGCCTCGCTTTTCGACATCCCAGTCGCCTCATTCATCTTCGGAAATTTCCTTCCTTTATGTCCGGTATCAAGGCAGGCAGAGAGAGGCAGACATACCCCGCCGGTAACGTTCAACTTCCGAGGGTGGTAGACTCAATCGCTCGGCTGCGAATGCAGTGCATGAGTGCAGCATGATCAAAGGCTTGGCGCAAGAGGACAAAGGACAGCGTTCGGGGAGGCTCTCTATGTTTTGGTGTAGCCAAGGTAACGAACGATTGGTTCATCGTGGTATAATCACTGATGACAGCGCAAGCAATATGAGTAGTAGAAAGGTCTTGTAAAAACTCCGAATCGCTGTTCTATCAAAACGTCAAACTAACCCTCTGTAACCTGATGATACAAAAGCGTGAAGTGGTATCCGAATCATGGTCTCTTCTCCGCCTCCGCAATCACCTCCATAGCCGCCTCCCCCACAGCCTCCGTAACTTACATGTTGGTGCCCTTCGTAGAGATCACACTCTACGTAACCACCGTAGTTATCGTCGTATCCCGCTCCTTCTCCACAAGCGCCTCCGTAACCCCATGCGGCGCCTGCTGTTGCCTGATTGTTTTGTGTCTGCTGGTGGTTGCACCAGCGCTGGGATGACTTGCTTGGTCTGCCGGCTGTGCTGTGTCCGGCGTACTTGTTCAGGAGGTGAGTGGATGAGATCGGTCGGGAGGTTTGCGAGGTTTCGGCCGACGCCCGGGAAGGCCTTCTTTTTCCTCGGGGAGAGGCTTGAAAGACACATGGGGGTGGGCTTTGGCGGGGAAGAGCTTGAGCTGATGGGTTTGGACTAGAGATTGGTGCACTTTGAAAGTGGAGAGGATGTAGGAGTGAAAGTCTATCCCGCTCAAGGCAGGTCATTGTCTATGCGACGCCCTCCAAGCTGGACAGCGGAAGGCTGGAACAGAGTGACTGGTTCCCGTAACACTCCTGGCGCAGGCAATCGGGCGCTGATGGGCTGTTCCAGCGACATATTAGCGCATCCGCATAAAGAAAGCCGGCGTTTTCTGGAATGTTTCTGGCCTGTGTTCTGCTGGTTGGCACAGCCTCAATCGACAATTCCGCCCCAAGGCTGCCTTGCCAAGAGCACAGCCCTATTGGGTCCGGGTCGTGCCCATTTCAGCTCAGTGATGCCAAGTCTTCGCCCGGGAGATATGTGTTTGTCTGACTGGCACTGGTCTTGTCGTCAGGTTCAGGTGCAGCTTCTGGGTCCATTCTACGCCACGTTAGCACGCCTCATTGACGTCGCCCGCCATCACACAGAGCGGCGTGGTCCGATTAAGCAACATGCTCCAGCGCGAATACGAACATGGCAGCCCCGGCCATGAATCTCTGTGGCAATCGTCCAAGCGCTAGAGATGTGAATCAACTACCCAGCACGCGAACAAAGACTGTCTCTGCAAGGGGAAAGCTCCGCCAACATCTGCCGGTTCAAGGGAAACCAGGTGCAAATACCGAGCTCATTGTTCCATTGAGCCTCGCGTCTCTGCGATATTCTCCAGAGACCCATCCAATGCCGTGCGTTAAGACGAGCAGTAACGCCCAACCTCTTCGCACTACTGGCCTCATGTTTGATGAATACTGAATGTGAGCCCTATAATCCCGACTTCCAGCCACCTTCGGCAGCAAAGAGCGGACCGACGGCCCGGCCGACCTGCAGGAGATGTTGGTCCCTATACCTCGAGGTCACGAACGCTACTCCCAGCGGCATCCCGCCCTCACCCCCTAACCCTGGGATGTTGAGAACCGGCGTATGCAGGGCCTGTACCATGTCAGCTTCGTCGATAAACAGGCTTCACGAGACGTACCGTCCAGATGCCATTGAAGTCAGAGTTTCCTGTCCATTCGATTCCGACAGGTGCCACGTCAACCGAACTCGGCGTGACAATCGCCGTGTATCCTTCCGCAATCTGGTCAAACTTCGGTCGTAGGGCCGCAATCGTATCAAACGCTCGCAAGAATTCCTTCTTGGAGCAAGTATCAATATTCACAGCCATGTCCGCGAGCTTGTCAGTCATCCCGTCTCGCGCTGTGTTGTACTCCCTGTAGAAGGCGACACCAGCCTCGGATTGAAGCACTTGGTTCTGCATAGAAAGAAGATTGTCGAATTCAGAAGGCAAAGCGACCTCTTCGACCGACGCCCCTGCAGCTCTCAGAATCTGGGCTGCACGCTCTAGGGCTGCGATGGTCCCTGGGCCGGCCTTCGGCCACACTGGTGTTTTGACCACGGCAAATCTAGCGTTGCTCAACCGAACAGCTTGCGGCAGTTCATCGTCTCTCAGCGCGAAGACATCGGCCAGAACCTGTAAATCTTCGATGCTGCGGGCCATGAAGCCGAAAGTATCCAACGTCAGTGACGAGACTTTTTGGCCCTCGGCCGAGATGGCGTTCCAGGTCGGTTTAAGGCCGTAGATTCCGTTAAATGAAGACGGCCTGATGACGCTTCCAACTGTCTGGGTGCCAAGCCCGATGGGGATTTGCTGGTCGGCAACGGCTGCCGCCGACCCCGAGGACGAGCCACCAGGGGATCGGGAGGGATCATGCGGGTTTTTGGTGCCGGGACCTTCAGTCGTTGCAGCGAACTCCGTGGTTCTGGTCTTTCCTAGAAGCTGGATCAGTACGATTCAGAACAATAGAACTGTGATATGGTCTACCCATGATCAAGGCGCCGTTCCGTCGCAGTATGGCCACAGTGGACGCATCCGCGAGTGGCGCGTCACCAGCGTGAATCTGAGAATTATATCGAGTTGGAAAGTCTGAAAACTGTGATTTAGCTGTCTTTGGTTCATGCTCGCAGCCGGCTGTCTTACCCTGAGTTTGGATCACGTCCTTGACGCCAACAACAAAGCCGTGGAGACGACCACGGGTTTCTGGCGGAATCTGATCAAGCTTTCTCGCCTGCTCCAGAACCTTGTCTGGTTCGATAAAGGCCCATGCATTGACATCCTTGTCGCGGATCCTGTAGCGGGCAAGAAGCGCCTGGACGTAATCCTCTAGACGCAGGGACCTGGACTGGATTTGGCGTTGAACCTCGGACGCTGTCAGTGAGTAGAGTTTGGACGCCATGGTTGGTCAAGATACAGGGATCGTATCGAACCAAGTTGTTAAGGGCCTGGCCCGAAGAATCAGCAGCCGAGGAATAGAAAAGGCCACGAGCGATACAGCACGCATGTGCTAGTTACTGGAAGCGAAATGCCTCACAGGGCATAAACAAGCAAGACAATATGGCTCTTACCCCGCATTTGCTTCACTTGACATTTTGGTCTATGGTGGAGAATGGGGAAACAGCTCGAAAACACGGGTCACATGGCTGCAGCTATGATTCTGACTTTACTGAGAGTGTTGGTGGAGAAAAGGCTTGGATATTTAACCAAGACCGAAGATGGTGTAGGTACAACATAGCCTACAGCCTTGATGCTTCTTGAAGACGATCGCACTCTAAAACGGCTTGGCATCGTTGTCTTGGGCTAGTAATTAGACTGGCAATGCGGGGTCGATGGTCTCGTGCAAATGGGTTATGCTTAACGTGTAGGCTCAGGCACGCATCGTGGTTCACCTGTCCATTTTGTCATCCAATTTGTTTTCTCCCAAGACTTCCATCCTCGCTCTCATCGTCGCGCTAGCCATGGCCGCCAGACCCTGCAAACCCTCCGACGACAACATCCGAAGACTTCAATTATTACACCTGAGACTTCAACTATGACATCCGAGACACGGTCTGCCACTTCCCCGGCACAGCACAGGTGCTAGTCAGCCAACGGCTGTCCTGGAGCTAAGCTGTGCGATTTCTTCGAATGCTACTCCAATGAAGACCATTGTAAAGAGATGCCTGCATAAAACGGACATGGACACCTTTTGCCGAAACACTGCAAGATGTTACCAACTTAGCGATGACAAGTCATTCTTTTCTATTGCAACTTCTGCTACCTCGTTAGGGAGGAGTGCCAGCACGTCAGGCTTGCAAAATGAAAGAGCCACAATAACTCGACAATACTCAGTACTCGCCTATCAACAAACCCAGTGATCACTTCAGAGGAATCATGCGCAAGAGTTGACTTCCGGGTTTTTCTTTCTGCTTCAATTCAAATAAATGTCATTCTAATTGCCCAACTTTTCTTGTTTCCTACCCAATCCATCTATCATTTTATACGACCGCACCTATTCTTCGCCAGCGTCCTCGTTCTCGTGATCCTCAACCATCGTACTTCCCGGAGGCGGGAAATTCGAGAATAACAAAACGCCCATTGCGATTACAGCGATAGCCTACCACAAGTGTTAGCTTTCCGGTGCAGATTACGTGCTCCGAGACAATTCAGTCCAACTCACGGCGTTGCAGAAAAAGGTTGCATATGACTTTCCAATCCCAGCCAGGCTGGCAAATACAAACCCAAACAAGCCCTGCGTTGCTAGCCTTGCAACGTTCTCGACAAGTGTGACCGCGTTCAGTGCATCCGTTCGCTGAGACTCGGAGCACATCTCTGTGATGACGCCCTTGGCTGCGGGTGCCGACCCAGAGCCAAATGGGAGAAGGAAGGCAGCTTTGTGAGCAACGTGTCAGAGCAGTCCCAGGATTCTTCCAGGTTGGTGGTTTTTCTTACCCAGATATATATGCCACCGTTGCGTGGCAAAAGCTGCCACGGTGGTGAGCGCTCCGTCCACCACGAGGCTCCATCGCAAGAAGACGAGGTCAAAGTGGCTCCCGTCGGGGTCCCTTTTCGTCTGCGAAGGTTCCATGGGCTCTTCGGCCGTCTCACCCGCGGTAGCATCGAATTCTCCGGGGGATGTCGGCAACAGGCCAGAAGAGGGCTCGTCGTCTTCTGGCACGGATGCGGCAGTCGGGGAAGTCCATCGGCGGCCCCAAGAAATAATGTGTGGAAAGAGGAAGATGAGGAACAAGCTCCTCATAAACGCAAACTCGGCCATCAGCCAGCCGTTGTCACCTTGGTTGAAGTCAAATGCAGCTGTAGCGTACATTTGGATTAGGAGAGGTGTGTAGCCAGTGGCGAGCTGGATACAGAGTCAGCGCAAGAGACGAGGACGTCGATTAGACCACCTTACCACTCCAAGGAAGATACCAAGGCACAGAAATATCACACCGTAATGTTTCGTGATCTTGCCATTTCCGAGCCTCAAGCGTTGTGGCACCAGGATCCTGAGCGGCGCTAGGAATCCTGATGCGCCTCCCTGCCCTGGCTTTTTGCCATCGGTCATGGAGTCCGGGGATATATACGGCAGGGCAAAGCGAGTGTATACACCCGCAAGGATGAATGAGACAAAAGCAACATCAAATGGAGCCCGAATGTCAATGGCATCACCGATCATACCACCAGCTGTACGATAGTTAGAAGATGATGACATCAGCTCGGCTGGTTCGCTTACTCAAATATCCAATGCCCTGACCAAGCATGATGCATCCTTGGAGTTTCCCGAAGAGCTGAGTGCGTCTCATAGGCTCGGCAACTTCGCCTGCAATGATATTGACGACAAGACTGCAAAGACAGTTAGTAACGTCATCGCTAGCCACTTTTTTGGAAGGCTTTACATATAGCCGGCAGGCCCGCCCAGTACGGTGATCAGCTGAGTGCATTGAATAATCATCATGCCAGCACGTTTCCCGGCCACGAGGCCAAGGATCTGGGTCAAGACCCGGATTGCTGGGACAAAGGTCTGGGCCATGAGAGCTGTGCGAGGTCCAAACTTCTTGACCATCCACCCAGCCACGAAGAGATTCAAAGTACCTAGGATGATTAGAAACTTCCAATAGTTCAGCTGGGACTACTTACCGCAGAGTGTTGTGCTCATCCCCAGGATACTAAACTGGGTCGCCGTTCCTGCGGCAATCTGGTCTCGACTACACCGGTCACCGGGACCATGGAAAGGCGGGTGGGTGTCATAGAAGGTATCGCAAACCATGAGATGGAACACATAGAAAAGTCGGTTCGGATGTTAACACCCAACGCTCAATTCGGCAGTCAATTGATGCACTTACGGCACTTGGGTATAGCTGAAAGACAAGGTGATGAGAAACCCCGCAAAGAGAATGCGGTTCTCGACATTGAAAACGCTCCCAGCCCACGAAGTAAGGCTTTTCTTCCCAGTCCCCTTCTTGGGGACGAGGGGCGTTCTCTCATCGGTCGTCATGGTTCCAAGGCACACGACGGAATTTCAAGTTACGATTATGAAGCGGTGGAAGTAAAAGCCGCCAAGCGGGCCGGTGAGAAATCGGACTCTCCGCAATAGTGATAACGACCCACATGATGCGGCCGGAACCGGGACGGCCGACTGCAGCTTAGCTCTTACCCTTTGAGAAAGAGATCTACGGTCAAATTGTTTACAGAGGGCGGAAATGTAACCTGCGTTGCTGATAAGAATCATTTGATGTTGGTTACTTGTATGTACAACACCGCCGGGCTACCTTTGGAAGGACAGGCAGGCTCCGCCCTCTATCCCCGTGTACCTCCGTGTACCTCCGTGTACCTCTGTGTACCTCCGTAAATCCCGGCCTTATCATCACGAGACCAACATGAGATCATGTACATTTCGCAGTCCGGCTATCGGCCTTGACGTAACTATACCGTAAAGATACGCAGCGTAGTAACACGGCCAGATGCGGAGTTGAATACATCACGCACGTCTGAGCAGAGTATACAACCCTTATTGGCAACATGTGAAAGGCCCGCTAAATTATCTGCTGTGCTTCAAACATGTACCCATTCCGTTTTCTCATTGCTCAAAACTAGATCTGAGACTCTCAGCCTTGCCAACGCTCTGGGGATCGAGGTACGGGTGCTCTCCAATACCCACCACCCGGTTTCCGAACCGATCACCATATCCCTCGTAGTCCAGCGTCGCAGAATGGAAGACACTCCGGTTATCCCAAATAGCTATCACACAGAGTCAGAAAAAAACGACCACAAACGTGCAGCTTTATACTCGATCCTTACCAATGTCGTTGGGGTTCTGCCACTTCAACCGCACCTGGATCAAGTGGTCCTTGGAAACCAGCTCGTAGAACCACGCAAGGAGGTTGTTGCTCTCCTCCTTCGTCACGCCGTTGATGTGCTTGACGTGCGCTCCGATCGGGAACACGCTCTTCCAGCCCGTCACCGGGTTCGTCCGCACCACCGGGTGCACCGCTTTGAGCTCTGCGCCGATGTTGTCCGGGGCTCCGCGCGGCTTCTCGTAGAGCTTGAACCCCTGGCGCTCCGCGACTTGGCTGAAGTTTGGTTGCCAGAACGATGCCGTCAAAGACTCGAGGAACTTCTGGTAGGCGGGGCTCAGGTGGTCGTAGACGTCGTAGCCAGATGCCCAGAGAGTGTCTGGCACAGATTAATTAGTTCCGACCGCAGCTTCAAGAGATGGTTTCTGCAGATGCAACAACGTACCACCGCCAGTCTCGGGCAGCTCAACAAGTCGAAGTGAGGTGTAATCCGCGGGCGAGGGCTCAAAAGCAATATCCGAATGCCACATCTCACTGTCCCGTTTGGTGACGACGACGCCATCCTCGCTCGTCTCGCGGTAAAACTTGCTGCGCTGCTTGGAGCTAATGACGCTGACTTCAGGGTCATCGCCTCCCAAGTCTCGCTCCGAGTTGAGCACCGGGTGGATGTGGAGGGTAGATGTGGACGGGCGACCGGTCAGCTCGCCGAGCTTGAGGATGAGCTTCTTCTGCAGCTCATTGGTGAGGTTATCCTGGGCGCGGAAGAATACCACGCCGCGCTGGGAGACTGTTCACGGCAATTAGTTGGCCCAATGGCTCAGAGAACATGGCGTGGAGGTCCGCCGTACTGGTGATGGCAAGGTCGCGGATCAGTTCATCCGCATTGGGTGCATTAAGCCAGTCGACGAGGTTGGCCTTGGGGAACTCGCGCCCAATAGCGGGAGTGGAATCAAACGAGTCGTAATCCTTCAGGGCCCCTGAGAGTTGGAGAGGCCGTGGGTTCTGGGTCTGGCCCTTGGTGTGGATGGGAATGCCTCCTTCGGTTGCAGACGGCGCCATTTTGTGTATTACTTTTCGACTGAAGGTGGTAGGTTACGCTTGATTTGATGTAGCTCTGAGTAACATCCTCACAGCACGAGAGCCCATGGCGTCCTTATATGCCAAGGTCGAACCCCGCAGCTGGCCGGGAAACGGAGCACTCACACCTGCGACTCATCGTCGATTCGCATCATCCTTACCCCGTTCGGGGTGTCGACGGCACTTCGGGTGCCTCTCAGCGACGAGCCACCGACCTCGACGAGAATTGCCATGACGGCAGCGTGGTGCGGCATGTCGTGACTTGGCTGACGTCTGAGCCAGTCTGAGTCGTCTATCTGGCGATTGCGCCATCGGCGTTGAGCCCAAGCACGTCAATCTTTCCCGAAAAGACCATCCCGCCGTGCCTCAGAGAGGAATTGACCCGGCACTATTGATGCGTGGGCCAATCACATTCCATGGCACCATTGCCAAGTCGTGGGGGACAAACAAACAGGAGTCATGATCGCGCGTCCAACCACAGCTTCGCTGACAAATTGTGAGTCTTGCAGGAACTCCTTTGTGGGCTGAGAGTCCCGAACAAAGTTCTACGCAGAAGTACGACATGAAGTAAGAAGGCAAGTGTAGCTCAAGTCTGAAACGAGGAGTTAGTTGTGATGTTCAGTATGTATATCAACCGCGCACCTCAAACCTGTACATCTTCTCAGAGATTGAGCCAGTTCATTCTTTCCCTTGATAAGATTGAGTTATATTTCGCATACCTTGAACTCGAGTCTTCAAATCATTTCCTTCATGCTTGGTACTTCGCAAGTGGGTCATTGGTTGTGGCAGCAAAATTCTCTTCAGTAGTCTTATCACCTCGATTCCCAACAGAAATCCATTAGTTCAAAACCCAATTTTCTAGTCTTCGACTTTGTATGGCGAATATTTAGCAGGCTGCTTCGTCGCTGAGGCCTGGCGGAAAACAGAGTCTTTTTGTGTCGCTTTTTTGCCACAGTTTCAATAAAAATGTACGCAGGTGATACGTCCAGGTTGAAATACGCCCGTCGAACTTGATGGCTTGAATATGAGTATTCGTGTCAACAGAAGAGGCTCTCTTCTTAGAGCATCAAAACTGGCTTGGGTCTGTCATATTTTCATGTCTTAGTCAGACGTCCAGGTGATTGAGAACAGAAACGTCACTCATGGTGGTTGAACAGTCTTTGCATGGCTTTTCCCCCCCTTGAAGCCAAGAGTCCTATTTCTTCAACGACAGTTCATATCACCAGATAGATCAAAGCAACGCAGTGGGTAAAGTACAACAGGCAATAGCGTAGAATACTATGTATAACACCGCCAATACCAATGACTCAAGTGCGGCAAGACTTATCAACAGCATATTTCGCATATTATTCGCACCCTAGACATGATTCAACCAAGCTTAAGACTAGAGAAAAATCAATACGCGACACATGGTACCTGTAATATCTTAGTTTGCCTCATAGAGAAAGAATGCTTGTAGTTGTGTTGCATATTTTGCCGGCTCAACCTCCGAACTAGATCTGAAGCTAGACTACAACGATGGGCTGTGCTTAGCTGGAGCTAAACTATTAATTCGTAACTACACGCCAAATACGACAATTGAAGACATAGAGACATAAACGCTAGTTCATGACTATGTCGCCAACTACGCCTTTAAATAGTAGCATATTAGGACATTAGCGAGCGTAGACATTCCAATCAGAAAAGATTGGTCAATATCGTTCCGATAAAATAGTCATGTTGCCTTCGCAGCGCAGTCTCACTCTTGCTTCTACAAAGTTACCTTGCCCAAAACACTCACGTTGAACGTCTTTGCATCCTCGTTAGTCGTTCATCCTGATAAATCCTAACCACAGGAAAGTACCTAGCATCTTATGACGGCAAAGAACCAAGCCTAAACGTCAACAAGAACCTATGGAGGGAGATGCCATCGTGACAGATCGTCAAGTGTTACCTCTTCAGCCAGCAACCACGCGCCCTTGGCCTGAAGAAGAATCAGTCAAAGACAGGACGAAGGAGAGCAGTGCTTGAGATATAGGAAGGTGAAAGACAGCTATTTATATTGGCAAACGCCATGTCAGCAACGCAAGATCAGCAGCCAATGTTACTGCATTCCGTCCTCTCCCCGATACATCACGCATCCAACAACCGCATCCAACCCATGGTCCCAAAGCCCATACCCATGAACCCCAATTCACAAAAGTCCATTGCAGCAAAATACACACCCCTCCCCCTACTCGGAGCCCCTCTCCCCCTGCCCCTGCCATGCTCCAAGTACAGATACGCGATGGAGCCATCCGCAGTCGTGAGCACGTGCTACCAGGGTAGGAAAGCCGTCATCGGAAATGCACACATCTCTGGAAAGCCCAAATCCTCCCAGCGGCATGATTGCAATTCCACCAATGCCTTCAGGGCCCTATTCCCAGAAGCCTGCGTCTGCCTTATCAGCATCCTCGCGTAGCGCGTGGGCGGACCGATTTTGGTGCTGACAAACTGACAGAGGCTAGTCTCGCCATCTGGAGGTGCTTTGACGGAATGAATTTTGAACGGGGGTATCAGCAGCTGAAAGGAGCGCATGCTTAGCTGGCGGTGACAAGTAATCAAGATAGCCCACTGCCGTATTCTGGTGGAATGTGGATGCGCAAAAGGCATGCGCTGACGTTGCACGTTCGCGACAGGGTGACATCGATATGCGCAGGCTTTGACACCCACATCTGACAGTTCCAGATTAAGTTGCTCATCGTTGCAGAGTGATATTAGAAGGACCTGGAAGGTGTCTAGAAGGTACGGACCAAAGCTACAACAGTTAGTGTCCAGATGGAACGCAACCTCGCAGTGCTTAACGGAAGAACTCTCACACGAGCATGTCAAATACAGTCTGCTTAAGCTTAAAGTCTATTTCGTTGGATTAGGAAAACAGATGACCATGCACAATTCTAATCAAAATGAACATTCGATGTTCATGCCAATCGTAACTTAGATTATTCTATGCATCAATGCACATTTTCTAACATTGGTAACAGATGATATAAAATCCAATGTGATGCTCTCCGGAGCTCAATTATTACAAGATCAGATCGGGGTATCTACATCATATCGCCCAGCAACCACGGTTGGCGACAAACAACTGCAAACTCGCCATCCAGACAAAAGCGCCAAAACAACCCCGTGATGAAGACGCAAGACCCTTCAACACCACGAGCGTACTAAACTTCAACCCTTAAAAACTCAATGCTGCTTAGTCTCAGCGTTCATGACAGCGGCATCCAGAGCCTCTTGCAGGTCGAGGTGAAAGTAAGGTCGGTTAAGACCTTGCACAGCAGTGAGGCGGGAGTTGGAAGCCTTGTTGAATCCCTTGTCGGAGTCCTGGCTGTTGATAGTATCAACAGCCTCGACATCCTGGCGAATGCGGTTGCCCTTCTCTCCAAGAGCAATAGCAGTTGCGGCGCTGTCATCTCCACCGAGGTCCGCAATACTGAAGATAGCCTTCCACTGGCCAGAGGACTCGTCGTCTCGGGGGGTATGGAAGCCGAAGCCAGCGGCGGCCAAAGCCCTCTTGGTCCAGCGGTTCTCAATGTTGGCAAAATGCCAGTCGACAACCTCGGGAGAAGCGAATCGGTCAAGCTGGTTGCGGACGTCGATCAGACCCTGAATGGAAGTAACGTCGACGTTGTTGACAGTAGAAAAGTCGAGGATGACAGCCTTGAGAATGGGACGGTCATCGTTGGTGGAATCCTTGATCTTACGGGGCTCACCATCGTTCCAAGGGCGGTCACCGAGCTTGCCCAAAAGGGCGGGGTTGGTTCGACGGCAGCTGGCGAAGACGGTCTCGGTGAGATGGTTGAGATATCGGGAGGCATTGGGGTAGTTGAAGCCCTCGGCGAAACGGTAGATAAAGACACCGGGGTAAGGGGTTCGGACAACGACGTTGGGGTTCGAGCCGTCGGCATGGTCAAGGGGCAAGAAACCAGCACGCAGAGAGGTCTCATTGTCGTCAACAGGCACCTCCTTGGCAATGGATCCAGGGCTTGATGAACCATCGTTGAGGTTGGCCTTCATGGTGCGGATGCGGACGACGCCAAGGAAGCGGCCCTTGGTCTGGAACAGTCGGAAAACGACGACAGCAAAAGAGACACTGATGGTGGTGTAGATGCCGTTCTCAATGCTGGAAAAGATGGTGACGAGGACACCAGCCAAGAAGATGGGCACCTCGAGGGGAGACACGCGCCAGAACTGGTAGATGACGCGAGGAGGGGTGATGACATCTCCGACGGCATGGATGATAACAGCAGCGAGAGTTGCGTTAGGGATGTAGAAGAAAACGGCAGTCAAGGCATAGAGAGCGAGAAGCACGACAATGGCGGTGATGACACCAGCGAAGGGTGTGCGGACACCAGCCTTGGCCTTGATAGCAGTTCGGGAGAAGGAGCCAGTAGCAGGGTAGCCACCCAGGAAGGGACCGAGCAGGTTGCTAACGCCGATAGCGACAAGCTCCTGCGAAGGGTCGATGATATAGTTGTTGACTCGGCCAAAGGACTTGGAAATGGAGATGTGCTCGATCAAGACAACGATGACAGCGGCGGGAAGCTCAGAGACGAACGCCTTGATGATGCGGATGTTGATCACGGGGGCGGCGGCGTGAGTGAAGCCTGGGAAATGAGGTTAATTTCATTCATACAAAGGGGGTATGGTAAACTCACCACCGGGAACATCCTCAATGATGCTGACCATGGGGTCGTCCCTTCGGTGGATGTTGATACCGGCGCTGATTCCCGTGTACAGCAGAATGACGAAAGCGGTTCGCAGGGTGGAAATGAAGAAGAACAACTTCGCAC
Source organism: Neonectria neomacrospora (assembly GCA_917563905.1). Lineage (NCBI taxonomy): Eukaryota > Fungi > Ascomycota > Sordariomycetes > Hypocreales > Nectriaceae > Neonectria > Neonectria neomacrospora. Next base: position 2,429,342 of record OU830643.1, read on the forward strand.
GCTGGGGTTGCTTCTTGGCGAGGGTAGAGCAGATAGCGCGAATGCCGTAGAGCATGACCAGGGAGGTCAAACCAAGGGCCGCATCAATCTTGGTCCCGCCGAGGTGCTTGAGAGTCTCGATGATGACCTTGTACGTGGGAGCACGGGTGTTGACGCCCTTGATACCCATAAGCTTCGGGACTTGGCCGGCGGCGATGGAAACACCGGAGCCAGTCATGAAGGCGCAGATGGCCGGCAGGGGGATAAACTCGACGATCCATCCGATTCGGATGAGACCGAGGAAGGTAACAATACAGCCAATGATGACTGCAAGGGCAGAGGCAACAATGTGACCAGGTACATCGGGTATGGAGTCAGCTGCAGAAAGGACAATGTTGCCGGTGACCTGCGACATGACGGCGACGGGCTGCGAGGTGGTCAGCGGTGCATATCAGGGGAGAGTTGGGGCAGACGTACACCGATGGTGATGTCCTTAGATGTGGCGAAGAACCAATAGATGAGGACACCCATGAAGGACGAGTACAGGCCGAATTCGACGGGGAGTTCGGCCAATTGAGCATATGCCATGGACTGAGGAACCACGACACAGCCAACAGTAACGCCTGTTGGAGGAATAGTTAGCGATCTTTTCGGTTTTCTTCTTTTTTTTTCTTCTCCAACGCTTCTCAGGAATGTAGATGACTTACCAGCAATAAAATCACCAAGGAACCAGACCAAGTTGTACTTGCCGATCCACGACAAGAAGGGGAACAGGCTGTAGAGGTAGGCGACTATGTCATGGAGGGTCGGGGTGTACTCCTCCAGGAACTCGCTCACGGTGGGCTCGCGCTCGATGTAGATGTCGGCGTTTGTGATGGAGGGCGCGCGGTCCACGGGCTGGACATGGTCGGCACCGAGGACCTTCTCCAGGACGTGCCTGCCTTTGCTGGTAGGAGCGGACATTATGTTCAGCTGCAGAGAAAAAGAACAAAGAGTAGAATGGATAGCTCAAGAGAGAAAATTAGGACAATGGGGTCTTTTAAGACTCAATTGTGCCGGGCGCAAGTGTCCGTCGGACTATCGCTCGGTCGGTCGGGGAGTAGCACACCCTAGGGTCGGTGCCAAGATGGGTCAAGCTATAGCCAAGCTGCAGAAGGGAGCGGAGACCTGGATAGCGAGCGGCGGAGTATGACGCGCCAGCAGAAGCAAACAGTCGGGTGCAGGCCGGGGAGGGTCAGGCGTGCGAGCGTGGTGACCGGGGATGTCTTGGTGGTTGAACCGACTGGAGCTGAGCGGTTGTGGTCGAGGATGGGGGAGGACTCTGGGGCAGCAAAAGAAGAGGTTGAGAAGAGCGGCGAGACGGGGTATTAATTAAGTTTCTGTCTCGAGTGTGTGTGGCGATCCAGATGGGAGATGGACAGGCCCGATGGAGTCGATTTCGGTCGAATCTGGGCTGGCCGAAGCCGGTGGAGCAAGCCTACGCAGACACCTCTCAACACCATGCCATGCCGTGCTCTCGTCACCGGCCGCTCAGACCAAGAGCGACTTCCATTGTGCAAAGTCCAGGGTCTCGGCTGGTGGACTGGGGATCGGGAACGTCGAAGATTCAAGGAACGCACCCAGGCCACGCCAGGGCGTCGGGAAGAACGACAGGGGGGGGAAGAGTGCATCCAGCGTCCACCAAGTACCAGTACTCCCCGAAGTCTTCGCAGGACGCGCGCGTACCGGTCGTGTACTCTCTCGTCGGTCCGTCGCGCAGGACGGCACACGGGACATGGGATGGGGAGTTGGCGAGACCCCATGTCACAGGTGCGTAGAGAAACGGGTTGCGTGAACACCCACTCAAGCCACGGTAAGCTGAGCATGAGCGGGGAGTTGCGTGGGCGTGGGGGAGCTGGCCCTGGCCGACAGCGGGGCGGCGTCAAAGCCTTCTCTCGTTCGGATTGCGTGCTGGCTAGGATGTGAGCATGCCATCTTTGTCATGCCGTAGAGCCTCCGCCGGAAGCCCACAGGCTTGCGTCTCTGCTGGGGCCTTCTGTGGAGCCGCCTGGAGTTGCTCGAGTCTTCCGTACCTACGGAGATCAGCCAACGGCTTGAGCAACGGACGGACGGTGGGACGGATGGGTTCCGCCACTAAACAAAACAAAACAAAAAAAGATGGAAGAAAGATAGACAGACGCCTACGCTGTCCAGTGAGACGTGGCTACTTTGACGGCTTGCCCGTTAGCTGCCTTAGAAATGAACGCACACAGCGCCGCTTCACGCAGAAATTGCCAGTTCCTGCTTGGAGGAATTCTGCAATAGTACGCACGACGAAGTTGACGACGATGGCGCAATCGCCTCCGGGGCCAATCGCGGGGAGATGCGTCCATCAAAAGCGGGCTGGCTGGGGACGCTTGGGCTAGGCATGCTTGGTCCAACCTGTTTCGGTCTGGTCGAGGAGGCTATCACTGATCACTGTGTGCACGCAGCATTCGCCATTGGGCCTTGGACAACGGAGATGCTCCGGGGGGCATGTGTAATCAGTACGACAGTGGCCATGCTTCGAGAAGGCTGAGAGGGGAGAGAGAGCCATGCCCCTCCCTCCATCCCACGGTTATGACACAATTGATTCCGCGAGAGAAACGGTGCCTGAGGTCCTGTGGCCAGCTGAACAATTCCATCCCAGACGGCTTCCTTTCCTCCCTGGCTGGAAGGGAGCTCCTGGACAGCCCTTTTTTCTCTGCGTTTCCTGGCCCTGTACGGAAGAAAAGGCTAGCAAGACGAACGCGGAAGGCGCAAAAACTTTCTGATCCAGATCCAACATCACCATTCACCTCAAAATGGCACCATCCCCACCCTACTCCCGTAACGGCAACTGTCTACGCTAGCCACAGGCCGCGCTAGGTGCTGAGCAGCCATCTCCTCGGATTTCCTCTGTCTCTCCTCCATTGGCTTTGTTTCGCTTAGCCGATTAGCCTTCCGCCCTGCTAACATACATACGGACGCTACGGTACGAAGATGTGTCGAGGCAAGGTATCCATGTGCGTTGGGCGTCGGCCCCACCGTCCATAAGCCTTTCTTTACCACTTCGTCACTGTCATCATCACTTGCAACCATTGGCAACCACTCCCGACGCCGCCGGAACTCATCCACCCCTGTGGACCGAGCCCTCCCTTCCCACGCCTTCTCCAAGTACCTCCAAGTACCCGCGTACGTACCATCCGGCTCGTCGCGCCCAACGGGCCATGGCAGGTGGATGTTGCGTGGGGAGTCTGGCCATCCACATGTGTTGATACCCGCGGTAGGACGAGGTTCCGATGCATCATGGGTGTGTATGCGTACAGTACCTGCTCTACCGACCTGTCACTGTCCCCATCTCTTCCAGGTTGCCGCCTGAGCCAGGACAGACCCCAGGGCATCGCCGTAGCATCGGATGCAACGAGCCCTCAAATCAACTGTACCCTTCGTCCCACTAACCCCATCGTAAAGCCGTCCAATGTGTCTTCTTACATAGAGAGAGCGTGCTGCAAGAGTTCGGACTCGCCCTGGGCGAGCCGTAGCCTCGGAACGCGAGATGCTAACGCTGCAGATCCTGCTTCCGTGAATCAGGTTCGTCTCGGCAGCCACACAAAATACACCGCTCACGAGACTATCACTTCATACGGTTTCTTCTTTTTGAATTTCCGGCCTGACACGCGTCCGTCCTAATGGAATGGCTGAAGTGCCTAGCGGCCTACGCCTTCTGTCGGCGTCCTGTTACGGCTTTGCCATGTCTCTGCTATGACCTCGTCTCATACAGCCCGCACTCACGCAATAGACCCTGATATATTGCTCTATTTCTAGCGCGTCTTTTCTCGACCCTTGACTTCATCATGCATATGCTTCACATTCGATATTGAAAGCTCGTCCCAATCACGCCGAAACGATATCATTGCCAAGTGCCGGGTCATCCGATTCATCATCATCGCGGGCCCTCGCCCTCCTCGTCTGGAACGTCGGAGGTTTCCCCGTCTTCTACTTACGAAATCGAAATAGAATCTACTCCTGATCGAGGAGCAGCGCCCGCCAGCCCCGGAGCACGTCATGGAGCCGTTTGTGCCATCCTTGCTCGTGCTGAGCTGGCGTAGGCCGCCAGTGGGGAGTATCCTCGCTTGCCGTCTCCCCTTTGCATCCTCCTGCATCACAGATGGGGCCTTGGGGGCCTCCCCTGCTTCGGACCGTCGGCGCTCGTCCGAGGTTCCAGCGTAGCTTTGAGAGATTAAGTGATCGGAAGGTTTCGCCCTCATCGTGGCCCCACGCACCTAGAGATTGCCTCGCCTCGGTCCAGACCTCATCCATTGAGACCGTCGTCAAAGCTCCACAGTCGCCCGGCATGACAACACCTCGATCCGAGTGGTTATTTGCATTGTGTTGGTTGGTTTCTACTTGTGAAGCGCTCTAAACAATCCTCATTGGCCCGTGTGAGTCGCAATGGCGATCCTCTGATGACGAGACTTGAGGCTGCGTTGACAAATCTACTATCGGATTTTGGGCCTTTCAGCTGTCTCGGTTTGCGATGCAAATTCTCTGTGACGCCGCAGAGCAGCTTGCCTCGCCAAGCACACCCTAGTCTAGCGTCCGCGATCACTGCTGCTAGTCTCTTGGGCTGCTGGAAGGGAGTGCGCAGAAAGCATGCCAAGGCGCACGTAGATCTGCCCAGGCTCACCCCTCCATCACCGAGAGATTTAGTCACAATATCGTCCTGGGGGAGGCTGCATAGCGGCAGTTTGGGTCTAGGCTCCCGGCACCAATCCCAGTAAATCCCCATCTCCCAGCATGAAGTACTAGTACTTGTACCTGCCGAGCAACAAAGGGGGTGCCATCCCGGCTTCAGGCATGCACCACCCGTTTTTGCAGTACCGGGGAGACGGTAATGACCGCCGTCACCCGCAGCAAGCACGTCTTTTACGTCTTGGCTGAACCAAGAGGCTCTTCGCTGCGTCCTACTGCCACGCTTCCATCGCTTGGCAACACACCCTTCTCGGCTTCCGGCACATACCCTAGCCGCAAGGCCATCGTCAACGACAGCCTGAAGACTGTATTCTTGCCTCGGTCACGGGCGACCCCCATCCTCATTCTAGGTAATGCGACCCACCACCGACGCTCCTGGGAACCTTGCCCCCATGCTCGCATGTCTAGTTCCCAGGGCTATTGGGTCGCAAGCGGGTGGCAAGCAGTTCACGGCAAGGACTTGTTCTGCCACTCCCCCCATTGGGTCGATTCGCTGCAGGGAGGTGTTCCTAAGTGGTCGAGAGCATGGTCCCCGCTCGGGGATACTTCCTTGAGTTCAGAGCTTGGAATTGCGTGAGGCAAAGCAGCAGCGGTCTAGACGATGGCGACTGCAGCCATGATAATGATGACAGCCTCACGGGCAACAATCAAGTCGACATGGTGCAGTTTTGCCGTCGATCTAGGTCCGTCGTTGCGTCTGGTGGCTGGCACTCTGCGTGCCGATATCCCGAACGGTCTGGGCATCCAGACAGACCCAGATGGGCCCAAGAATGGACACCCCGTTGCGTCCCCTACACATGAGACCCTGCAGGCCGCTCTTTGAAATTTATGCTCATATTTTGGCTTTCAATTAAGCTTACCAGCGACCCACTCACTGAATCGAGGTGATGTGTGTTTTCGATGCCCATTTTTCGGTGCTGCGCGGGTCATGCGTGGTGTTGACGGAAACACTCAACACCAGATGTTGTCAAAGATAGGCGCGATGCGGCTGGAAATGTGTAAAAAGGCCGTGTTGGGTTTGTCAGGGGCCCAATTGTTCGGATCGGGCCGTGCATCAATGCACGAGTGAATTTGGGGTGGTTTCGGGGAGTTCACGGGGAGCTTGAAATCTTCGTCGGGGAGTTGGGCGCAGCCTTCACGGGGAGATGGATCACCACCCAGGAGATGACCGCGAATTGCGCCCAACCGTGTGTCGGATAAATAGACATGACACTGGACCTAACAGTGGTAGCGAGCAACTTATGAGGCCTAGAATAGCTTTCCAGAACACGCCATTGATCCAGGTTCACCGAAGGCCGCCGAGGCTACGTCGCAGTACCAGTACTCGGACAATGCCGACGAACACATCCACTCTTCCTGACTCCAGCACACAGATGGTTCGTGCAAGATGGTACCAGCTTTGAAGGCCTGCTCTCGAATCCCTCGCAGCAAAAAACCCGGCTGCTCAATTGCCGCGTTGCGCTCCTCCTCGGGGAGGTGACGCGGCTCAGGGAGTTCACCGCCACAGAGCACGGACTTGCCGCGCGTATTGCGCGTGTACGCAGGAGGAGAAGTCAAGCTCATCTTGAAAAGTAGGCCGGTGGGTCGAGATTGCGACAGGCCGACGTGATTATTCCTAGGGTCTCCAATTGGCGTTGGAACTAGTTGTGATCTGTATTTCATAGGCGTCCAGGGTAGGCCTCATATTGCTCATGAATGTGGTGTCTTGAGGCGAGAGCAGGTGTGTAATTGCTCGAAATGAGCGCTTCTCTGAAGTTGCACTGCAGTATTGGAGGAAAACAATGGAGATATGTTTAGGGTATTTTCTTGGCTTATCATGAACTTGGAATCGTTAAGCTGTTTCACTTCATCCTTGTTCGAATGGCTCAGTCAACCCACCCAAGAATGGTGAGAGGTATTGGACTTACGGCTTATAGCATAAAGTGCGGTAGTCCAGTTTAATGTGTATTCATTTGTCGAGGAGGCTAATGAAGCCCAAATGAACTTTATTACCTACGTTTAAATCAGCGTTTGAAACCCGCCCTGACTCTGAACGCCACATGTGCGTCAGCATAACGATCATCGTTACTCGCCAGCCTAAAGGAAATAACAGGTAATTAACTGTTGAGTGCTCGGTTTACTACAAGACAGTGACTTAACCACCTACGCTCACCAAAAGTACTGCTTAATAGTTGCGCTTCAACGAAGAATAATATTGCAGGTTTTACGGACGACATTACACAAGAAATCTCATTCCTATGGCCGAGTACTGTTCGACTAGTATTCCTAATAGTAACCCATGGGGTGTTTAACGCATTTCTTTTCCCACCTACAATGAATGTCTATTGTATGAGAGTATCTATCCATGGTTCACCACACTTGAGAATATACAATTGACCACCTCACCTTAAGTATCGTGCTTGTGGACTGTGATCAATTTCTGAGATATTAATGTCTTTCTGCCAGCTGTGATTCCTACTTGTAATTACGAATACAATGCGTCGATACTCGTGATAAATGCTCAACTGGTTCTTGTGTAATGACAAAATAACGTTCGCTCACGTCAGATTTTGAATAACGTGTCGCTCACAACAAAAGACGCTCAAGTCTTTTAACAAAATAAACGACCAGAAACCCCGAAACTCGGAGTCGTTCATGACACATCTTCCAAATGCGTTATTATCTCCACCCATGGCGATGCGTCGCAGAATGCTATCCGAGATTTAGCCATTGTCCCTTAGAGCCGGCGGTTCCTAAATTCCGATAGCAGGATGGGTGAGTCAATTGTGTCAGCTCCGTCATTGCAGAATTCCATCTTCAACATAGCATCCCCCCAGAAGTAGAGCCTAATATGTCGAGTAAGGTATTTACCTACAGCACCTGTCCGGATAGATTGCTACAGCTACTCACGGGTCATCTACCGTTCTCACTGCCGCTTCTAAGACGACTGCAGTATACAAAGTACAGTCATGGGATAACTCCGACATCGAGAATCGTGTTTGTTTCCGATACGAGTGAAGTCTCTGGCGGCCTTCCCCAGCCAGAACGGTTTGCTGTGTGTTACGTTGATGTTGGCAGCGACCACAACACCCAAATGTGGCTGTACTCCACACTGGAAGACCAGGAGCAGGTGGGCGCCGACGATGACAAGTTTTACGAACAGCAGCTCAAGACCCTCGTGGACGAGATAATCCGCATTGCCAAGGAATATGGTCGCGAGCTAGTGTATCCCGGCGCTGTGCTGGTCGGAACCCTCCACACAAGTGTACGGACCATCTTGGAGAGGACGGGCCGAATTACGGGGAGAAAAACGGGACTATACGACAAGTGGCTCTTCAGGGTCGAAGACATACCTAGTAACGAATCGCCGCTGCCAGAGGGGATGTATTGGGCTGCGGCAACCTTGGCGGACTGCAAGCTTGCTATCTCACGCTCGGATATTCCACGGACAGCGTAAGAACTCTCCGAAGCATTCTGAAATGAAGAGCCGACTGATTGACGTTGCACTGCAGAGAATGGATCTCTCTGATGCCGAGCCTGGTTCTCAAACTCGAAGATGGCACACCCATTTCCTGGGCGTTTCTAGGTATATTCGAGGAGAGACAAAAGTCGTCGCGATTTACTTACCCCGAGACAGGCCCGGACGGCTCGTTGGCAAGTCTTCATTGCGAGGTTTGTCGCTTGTTAGCTAGCACAAAAGATAATCATAGGAACTAATGATGAGCTTCCAGGAGGGATACCGGCGGCAAGGCCTGGCTAAGACGCTTGCTGCGAAGCTATTCCGGGAGAGGACATCTGAGTACGGAGATGATGGGTGGTGTTCTGCTGATGTGTCGCCATCCAACGAAGGCAGTCGTGGAATGTGCATGCGTTTGAATGGGAAACCATACTGGACGTCGTGGTGGTGAGTCTTCGCTCATTGTCTGAGATGAAATATCAACTAACGTTACTCCAGGGTTCTCTTGAATGTCAGAGAGAGAGTATCAAGTGACGCGAGCGGAATCAACTGAACAGACCATTGACTAGCGGACACATGGGTTGGTTTTCATCAAGCTTGGACTGTCCCGGTGATGATATAATGGCTCATGCAGAATCTTAAAGCTAAGGTGGGCCGATGAGGTTGGATACACTAGAGTATGTCAGAATAACAGAGGGTATGACAAAATCTAAAAGGAATGGCTTTCTGCTTTGGAAGATGCTGAGATTTTCGACTCCTTCCTAAAACCTATAACGTACTGCATGATGTCAGATCCAAGAAAAGGGCAGACATATCAAACTCAGGCTATCAGACTTTCCAAACGCACGAAGAGCCCCACTGTACAGTTACATCTCTTCAAATCAACGGCTTCAGCAAGCCTAGATGAGGACGAAATTTGTGATGATTGGAAAGTTTATGTCGAGAGATGGAGGAGATAGTCCGGGGTTGGGACTTTACTGCCATGCTCGATGACATAACCGGTCTTTCATTCTAGGATTGCGTTTACCGAGGCCTCAGTGCACCTTCGCAAACCGATCATTGAGAAGACTGCTGGCATTCGTCACTAATTTCGGGAGATACAACCGGGTTCGGCCTCTTGCTAGTCTCAATCTCTTTGCCATGTCTCAAATCCAAGCAAAGTAGCTCCAAGGGACACAAGTGTCTCGCGTATACGATGAACACGAAGCCGTGAACAATCTAAAACAACATCTTGTTTCACGTCGTTCGGAATTGCGCTGCAGGAATTGTGCCCATCACTTCGGAGGTTGATCATGCCATCGTCCAGTCAAGGGCATTGACGACTGCTAGACTTTGGATGATGATACCTTGGCAAATAACGTTATAGATTTTCTTGGGTCTATCTAAGTTCTTTGAAGCTTGGAAAGGTATAGACAACCCTACTGGACGGAGGACAGATCGATGCGAAGGGGTTTAAGGGTTTGAGCTTGGGTCGCCTTCGTGCAATCGGCCATTTTTCTGGATGACTAGTCGCAATTTGAATGGACTAAGAAGGTCTCATACTGACTCAACCTTTGTCTTATCATTTCCAATTGCGTCGCCCAGCGACGGGCCGTTTTGAGCGTCCTTGTCTGTGGTGCACTATACCTTGCTGTTCGCTATTTAGCCCTCCAACCGTGCACTCTATTTCCGTTTGCATCTAGACCTTGATGAGGGCTTCCTCTCACATAAAAGAGCGATCCCATTCCCACACACACTCGGATTTTCCGGTGAATCTCCTTGCAAAATTAACAGCAACGCCTCACAATGAACGTTACAACTTCAACCAGTCTGGCAAGCCTGCCTACAGAGATTCTGGACCAAATCTGCTCTGTGCTGCCTATGCCGCCGCTCCGCGGCCTCCGACTCGTCAACCACCAGCTCAGCGACATCGCCACGGCCTGGGCATTTCGACACGTGCGACTGGGAGCGCGACAGGGCTGCTGCGAGCACCACCATTTCGTCTGGATCGCGCAGTCGGAAAAGTTGCGTCCCCTCGTGCGGGAAGTCACTTGCGATACCTGGCCTGGGCCCACTATCGGCTATTGGGCGTCTTGGGATGGCTTCGTTTCGGACCACCCGTCTGACTTCTTGAATGCTCTGCCACTGATACGATGCTTCCGCAACATGAAGAGCGTACATCTGCACTTTGGTGGGTACGCCAAACACGACTACATCGACTCCAAAAACATCCACAATAGGGGTGTCGAGACGGACGGCTTCAGATACAGGATGCTTGATACCGTCTTCCGCTGCCTAGCCGGAACCTGGTCCGTCAAAGGACAACTTGAAATAGATGGCAGATGGCTGCCGTATGACTACGAGCCGGACTACCAGACGACATCCCCCGAGGTCGCAGATTTGGGACCTATTCCTATCAAGGAATTGACTATTTCCAGTCTGGTCGATTACCATGACAAACGCTCTAGAAAGTCGGAAATGTTCACCCACGTGCTTTCAACAAGCGACCTCAGGGAGCAGTTAATATGCATTACACCACGGAAAGTCGAGCGGCATAACGAGGCTGGGACTGAGCCAGATGATACCATCCGGCTTCGCGAAAAATACGATATATTTGATGGTTTACTCATGATTCTATCCCTATGCACTCGGGATGTCTTCGGCTGGAACCCGGCGATGGACTTTCAATCCCTCAGATCAGGAGACAGTCTGGATCCAGACTTTCAACATCTGAATTTCCTCATGCTGAGAAACTAGGTCTTCGCTACCAATGGCAAATCAGACGGACCGGGTACCGCTATCAGATGAATGCTTTTGGAGGACTTGAAGAGTTCTATATGTATGTATATTATAGATGGTAAAGGCTATCTGATATCAAGCAATTGCGCGCCAGCGTTGCGCACTTGACGACGAGGACCAAGAGGGCAACGACATCAGTCAACGGCCAAATCGTCAAGGGATAAAGGTCCACTTGGAGATTAGCGTTAGGTTATTGCAATGGTGTGAGATGCATTGGCTTTGATCTGCCTGCCGTTGCCCACCGCAGCTGGATGAGGAAGTTAGGAGCAAGGACAGAGTGAAATTGAGTTTGTTACCGTATAAGCTCTATGTCTATGATAGACTAGTGGGATTTAAGCAGGTATAACGGGTCAAGGTTTACAAGCGATTCAGGATGAGATGATTTAAGCGTTTGAGCCGACAGGGGTTATACGGGAGCAAGGGACAGTAGGCGTCTCGGTCAAACGGAAGCTTGAACAGAATTTTGCTGGAATAGTCTGACTTGTCAGGATCAATAAAAGTTTCATATTAATAGAGTCTCCGACACTCAGAATTCTTCCGAGTCCATCGATTCATAGTTTAAATCCCCCGGAGCGTTAGGTCTCAAAAGTTCCTACACGCTCAGACTTTCAGTTGAATACCCGAATTCCTAGCCCAAGAACAGACAATCACAAGCAATTACCCAGGCAATATCCAAAGGGCGGGTCGTACGAAGTCGTAGCATTGCTTGAAGCGCTGGGCCTGGGCAGCGGTCCGCATGAGTACCGAGGACTCAATTTTGATGCGTAGCGACTAAATGAGAACAATTCCCGGGGCGACCCAAACTATAATGGCAGCAGTCACCAGATATAGTCACCAGATGCGCCCGTAGCCCTCTTTCAGGAGCCTGATGAGCCGGGATTATCGGCTCGTCACCGTATCGGGCGTCGGATCATGCCTGCCGAGGTGGCCCTTCCACGCGTGGGATAGAATGCTCGGTCGCGCTTCCGAATTGCCAAGGCCAAGTTTAAACGGATGGAAAAACCGTGGGGCGGCGATCCTTCATTTGCAATCTCTCCGGTGGCTCCATATCGGCTGCCGAGTAGCGCTCGAAAAGCTTCACGAAGCCTGTTTCAGGCCTGTTTCTGTTTCTCCGGCCGGATCCATGCGAAAAACGGACGAACTGCCCGTCCGAGATGTTTCTCCGTGGTTTTGACTCCATACTAACTGAACGCTATTGAGTCTGAGAGACAGGGGAGTAATACGTAAAGACTCGAGTTCTTCCACTTCTGGAGGCGAGAATGAAAGATCGTTACAGTCAAAACAAACATTCTTAGTCACTTCTTCATTCGATAAGCATCATGGTCGCCTTTACTTCACTTCTCGCAGGGTTTGCCCTTGTCGCCGGAGCCTTGTCTGCCCCGAGCGAAATTCTGAAGAGAGCTGGTACTCCTAGCAGCACGGGTACGAACAATGGGTATGCAACGTCTTTGAGTGCTCTTTAGGTCATATAAGCTAAACTGTGTCCTAGATTCTACTACTCCTGGTGGACCGATGGCGGCGCAGACGTGACCTACACCAATGGGGCCGCTGGCCAGTACAGCGTGTCTTGGAAGACGGGAGGCAACTTTGTTGGTGGCAAGGGATGGAAGACTGGAAGCCGACGGTCAGTACTGAGGTTTCCACGTGTGATGGCAGCCATACTGATCGTGTTCACAGCGCTGTCGAGTACTCCGGTACCTACAGCCCCAATGGCAACAGCTATCTCGCGCTTTACGGCTGGACGACGAGCCCTCTCATCGAGTACTACGTGGTCGAGTCCTTCGGAACCTACAACCCATCGACGGGCGCCACCAAGAAGGGCGAGGTGACGACCGACGGCGGCACGTACGACATCTACACGACGACGCGCACCAACGCACCGTCGATCCAGGGCACGGCGACCTTTCAGCAGTACTGGTCGGTCCGCCGCACGAAGCGCGTCGGCGGCACCATCACCACCGGCAACCACTTCGATGCCTGGGCCAAGGCCGGCCTGAATCTGGGCTCGTTCGACTACATGATCGTGGCCACCGAGGGCTACTTCAGCAGCGGATCTGCGAGCATCACCGTCAAGGGGTAGACGTCAAGCAGCGGCAGCGGCGGAACGCCAACGATGGGACTGTCAAGACTGAACGAGGTGGCTGCGTTGTTCTTGTACATATAAAATGCATCCAGAGTTGAGCTCTATGCTAAGGAACATATCTGAGACAACCATCCCTCCCGGGATTACTCTATAACTATCAAACGAGACTGTGATTTTAGGTGATGACAAGGTCGAGTTGATACTCACCACTTGGGAAGATTTGTGTTTCCCTGAACGGTCAAGTGGATCATTCTGGCATGCATCACTCGTCAGAACCGGTGACTACCACTTGAGAACCAGCGACTGGCCGTGGGAACAAAAGACTACCACTCAGAAGCCAGGACCTAATTATACCTTGTATTCATTCCCATAAAATAATGCATAAGACAGTGTCATTGAGAGGTGCCGTCCACAAAACAGATGAATGGTGAATCAATCAGTGCAGCTTGCTGCCTACGCAAGACTCACAGTGCAATAAATCTCCGTAAGAAATCTGCGCACTGTCGCCGATCCACCATGGAAGCTAAGGTCCCGCGATTACCACAGAGTACGATGGCCCTTGAGCACAGTGCGCAGTTCTGACAGCTTTCGCCGCATTGCATTCCTGTCACGCGCTCCCTCACAACTTCAGAATTGCATCAACACTCTTGCAAGCAGCGTCGAAACCGCAGCCAACATGGGCACGTCGTCACCATCTCTAGTCCAACAACGAAAGTCCTCTCGGTGGCCTTTCTAAGCCTTTCCTGGTTTGCGCCCAGCGGCATTTCACCATGTCCACCTTCAACGGCATCGTGTCCGAGTTTCCGGACATCAGAAGTCAGTCCAGGCAGTGATTTCTCGTAGGAACCAGCTAACCATTCAGCAGTCGACTTTTTCCGGAAACACCACGACCTTCACCCTCCCCTAGCGTGCTTCCTGAGCCATGTTCATAGCGACCACCTGGCTGGCCTGGAGAGCCTGCGGTCGCCCTTGTATGTTCAATGCGTCTGCCAGTCTCACATCTCTGACTCGCTGTCAGTGTGTACTGCTCAGCAGCTACCAAAGAGATTCTCCTTAGGCTGGAGCGGTATCCTTGCCGCATCAACTACGCAACCGGTATCCTCGAGGCGAGACAGCAGACCTACAAGCACCTAGTCAAGGTCTTGGTATGCTCACGCCTCTCTAAACCATCCAGGCAGCTGCTTATTGCGCGACAGAAACCGTTGCCATTGGAGACAGCGACTACGATTGAGCTTCATCCCGGTCGTCACATCCAGGTGACCCTGTTTGACGCGAACCATTGCCCTGGGGCTGTCATGTTCTGTGAGACCAACAATCATCGTACCTCCTCCCTATACTAACTTGTTGACTCAAAGTGATCGAAGGCGACGGTAAAGCGGTTCTCTACACTGGCGACATACGAAGTGAGCCGTGGTTTGTCAACTCGATGGCGCGAAGTCCTATCCTCGTTGAGTACACCTCTGGTATCAAAACGCTAGACAAAATCTATCTCGACACTTCCTTCATCCAGAATGTTCCGTTTCAGACAAAGGCTGAAGGAATCGCTGAGCTCCTTCGCAAGGTCGCTCAATATCCCGGCGACACTGTATTTCATTTCCAAGCTTGGACTTACGGGTATGAAGACGTATGGGTCGCCTTGTCCAAAGCTCTTAAGTCACCGGCAAGTGTGCATGACGTCATGTTTAAAATGCTCCATCTAATCGTCACAGATTCATGTTGACGATTATAAACTCCTTATATATGGCTCTCTAAAGGCGCGCCGGTCGGAAGCGCGGTTCAGCAGCGACTACCATCTCACACCCGAGTCCCCAGCGCTTATGGGTTACATGTGTGGCAACGCTCTACATCCGGGCTGCTTGACCTCAGACGAAACCGTTCGTCTTCATAGTTGTGAGAAAGGCAACATGTGTGAAGCCGCTCGACGTTCAACCACCGTTGTCATCCAACCGATTATCGCCCACCTGGCGAACGGACAGAATATGGCTGAAGCTGGCGTTGGTGGTGGCGGTGATGATCTGCAACGAGAGGCAGAGCTGGATTACTTGGATCAGGGTGGTCTTAGTACCTTACTGGATGCGTTCGTCTCCGAAGTCTTTGCCATTTATTTATGGATCACTAACAGGGTATAGGCTATGGGTTGATGACGTCTCACCTGAAGCGGTTTCGAATCTCAGAAAAGCCTTGACACACGCAAGTTCGACGGGTCGAAACCTTTATCTTGATAGAGAGATTGCCTCGTTTGATGATGAGCCTTCGGTGGCAGAGGCTGTCGTCCGAATCGCTGAGATCTACGCCGCCTCAAAGCAGCCAGCGATCGAAGACCAACCAGGGCCAGCCGGCCTACCCACAACGATCCAATTCCCATATTCCAGACACTCATCCTATTCCGAGCTCTGCCAACTGGTCGAAGTCTTTCGGCCGAAGGATGTTTGGCCTTGTACTGTCAATCCTGAGGAATGGCTCAGGGAAGGTAAACCACAAGTATCCGTCGAGGAAGCCCAGGGCTAATCCTAGTCTTCAGGAATAAGTATCGCGTCGCTATTTGGACAGTTCTGTTCGAGCAGTGCGTTTGACCACGACATCAAGATGGATGTGAAGGGGCAAGGGCTTGTCATGCCAACCAATCAAGCTGACAGCCAACTGGCAGCCGATTCCATACCAAAAAGTCCACCCCGTGTTACTTCTCAAGATACCGATAATTCCCCAGGCCGGTATGAAGGCCCTTCCACAGCACGCAATAGCCACGAACCTGAAAGGCTCGTTAGCCCATTGCCAGAGACGCAACCACCTATCAGCACAGAAGAAATCCAAGAGGAGGTGCATCCAGAGTCCAAGTCCGAACCCACCCCCATCTTGATTTCACCTTCCCAACACAAGCGATCTTTCGATACCTTTGCTGGTGAATATGAAGATACAGCAGACGCTTCTGAATCGTTCAGTTCAGCCATCTCAACCCGACATTCGACAACTCGCCAAGAGGCATACTACCAGATGCTAAACAATCTGAGCACAGATACCTGGAGACCAATTGAATTGATGTCGACGAACAATGAGTATACGACGATGGATAAGGAACTATGAGGCGGCTTCTGGTTACAGTGGCGGCTGACCTCGTCAACTCCAATTTCTTCTCGTGCAATCGGCTGATTGGTGTGATTGGGGTTGTCGGCTATGCCATCACCATTGGTACAAGTCGCTTAGTTTCTGCTTTGGCCATTGAAATAGTTGCAGAAATTTCGATTGTCCAGCAAGCTTGGTCTCAATCTGGTCTATGAGCTGTCTCCCCCAGCCTCTCGAGTACCAAAAGTTCTTTTCCAGTGTGGCAAGAAAGACGGAATAATACGCGAGGGTGAGGAGTGCGTGCGGCCTGTAAGCGCCGACGTCTATGAGAACACTATCGTCAACTCCATACATCCAGGCGAGAACTGCTCCGGCTTCGACGTAAACACCAGCACAATAAATCAGCTTGGCAGTGTCTTCGAGCCTATCAATCGATCCGATATAAGGCTTGAGGCTGGCAGAGGGTATTTCGGCCTCATGAAAATTGCGGAGTCTGCGAATCGCGTCCCAGGTATCTATGGGCAGAAGGGAGTTTTCGAGAGATGGATAACTGCGTGGGTTGTCAGCGCCCTGTCTTGGCCTACAGCTGGAGAACACTTGCCCTTCTGGGGGTCCTGTTTGACCGAACGGCCAGATGCCGTAGATGATGGGAGCAAAATCCGATTTCAAAAGCCCCAGCACAACCGGCGACTGGGTTGCCTTGATGCCTTTCAAGAGGCCGATAAGCTCTAGTAGGCTGATTATAGGGTTTTCGAGTCTTCCTGTCGCTGATCGGGTAGGTAGAGTGAGCATGAATAAGACGACAACAGATGCGAAGGAGAAGAGTGCCCCTTGGCATTCTACGCAGACGTTGGACAAAGTGGAGCGGAAGCCTTCGGAGCCGACAGTCTGGTGATAGTCTGACAGAGCCAGATACTTTTTCCGGCTGTTGCGAACCAGGTACGCCTTGTGGGTGGCAGCGATGGCGAGGATGCCGTGCATAACAAACGGGTGCCGGTAACCCTCTCTAGGAATGACCACCCTCCAGACATGGCGCATTTCCCGTCGAATGGACAATGTGTCGGCCGTCACGGTGCAGTAGTGGTGCATGAGTTCGAAGTCCTTGCTCCAGAGCTCGTGCATGGGCAAGGGCGCAAGCTGCTCAGAGACAGCAGCCATGGCGGCAGACGCAGGATCAACCGGGGACACGAATCCATTCTCATCACTCGACCTTGGCGTCGTTGAGAGATCGGGTTGCGAAGAGTACGACTTGGGACTTTCGACACCGGGGGATTCATCAGCGGGCTCGCCGGAAAGACTGCACGACACGCCTTGCCTCTTGCAATTAAAGCATGTCGGAAAAGCTTCGTCACACTTTGGCCATCGTCAGCCACCACCGAAGCCTCGCTAGGTCTGCCCAGCCCTGCTAAGACAAGGGGAGAAGACGGGAATCTCGCCGGGCATGAATCAGGAGAATGGTCAACATACCTTAACCTTTCGGCGCTTGCAATGAGAGCAGCCCGTCCGGGACTTGGTATGCGTACGTCGAGGTGGCATCTTTCTAGATCAGTTTGCCGTCGACAGGTCCGCGGGTTCGGACAAAGACAAGGCGAGAGTCCTAGAGGAATACGGCAGCCAGCGAGGACAGGTGTGGCTTAATATTGGTCAGGTCGTGGCCCGGGAAGCTGAGGAGCGAGGAGGATACGAAGCCGAAGCCGAATCCTCGGAAACCTCCAGCGGAACGCGGGTTCGGACCCGCTAGGCCAGTTCCGGTAAATGAGGGCCTCCCGAATCCCTGTTCCCAGGCGCAAGGATGCTCAGGGGACGACGGACTTTAAGTCCAACTGTCGATTCGATCAATGGCATAGTCAGATGAGGCTGCGCAGGAGCAGACCCAAACAGCTTGCGGGCAGTTCAGTTGGCGGAGTCTGGGGGATGTGAGCCCTGCGAGATGCTTGCGAGATCATTAAAGAATGGCGTTTCGGCTGTATCTGCCAGATCTCGGTGGTCACTCCACGTCGGCTCTCTACGCTTCAGACAAGATCCAATCCTTGTTATCACTACTTCTTTTTCTCTTCGTTTAACTTTAATTTACGCTTTCCTTGCGAGTCACGATTTCTCGTCCGAGCACCTTCAGTTAGTCTATTCCACGACACGAGACCACCCTGGAAACGACAGAACCCTTCTCCGCTACCAAGACGTCATGTCCGACGACGCTTGTAATCCGGACTACGAGACTGCGCAATGGGCATTATATCGGTTCAAGCCCTCGGTTGAGGTCAACCTCGTTTTCATTGTGCTCTTCGGCATCACGACCCTCCTACACATGTTCCAGATCTGGAGGACCAAGACGTGGTATCTTTCAGCCCTGGCTCACCAAGACGTTTGTGCTGGGCGACGTGACGTCGCTGTTGCTCCAAGCATCCGGAGGCGGCATGATGGCCATCAACCACGACATCGGCAAGGTCGGCGAGAAGATCATCGTCATCGGGCTCTTCGTGCAACTAGTCTTCTTCGGGTGCTTCATCGCCGTCGCAGCCGTCTTCCACCGACGCATGGCAGCGCGGTCGACGGCGCGCAGCTCAGACCCAGCGGTGCGGTGGCAGCAGTACCTGGCGACGCTGTACGTGACGGGGACGCTGATCCTGGTGCGCCCAAGTGAAGCCATCGTGAGTTGGGGTTTCCCTTTTAGATGGCAAAGACACGGTCGAGAATTCTTGCTGTGGACATACTGAACAAGATGGCCAGCGTATTTGGACGTAAGACCGAGATGAACTACATTTCAGTATTTGTGCTAATGAAAACTAGATGTCCAAAGAGATGTCACTCCAACAGCGAGTGGTGTACTTCCGGCCGCAACCTTGGCACTCGTCTACAGCCTCATCGAAACCATCTCGTGCCAGCGAGTAGCCTACCCTGGACTTCTGCACAATGAAACCAACTGCTTAAGAAATCCAAGACAGCAATTGGCGAGTCAGTTCCAGAGCCCTTACCCGAAGCATCCACCAGCCCGCTAGATACGGTTGGTACCCCTGCAGTGAAGCCCTACTACTAAGGGATCCAGGCCAATGCATGTCGTCATTCTTCACTTTCAAACACCAATCGGTCGAGGGGCAGCGATTTGAAACCGATAGGAAACCTCTTGCGGAGGCTGAGGATTGTGGACTGACTTGTTGACCGTTCGTTGTTTCTCTCCATTTGCTCTCTTGTTGGGCTGGTTGCTGAGCTGTCGATAGCAGACGACGACGACGACGACATCGTCTCATCAGCTGTGTATCGTGGTCAGCATCGTCATCGTCATCGTCAGCGCCATCTTCAACACCGTCATCGACAACCCATTCTTTCTTCCCCTCCTTCGACATCGAAGCGGAACCAGCCTGCCGCGATTCTCAGCATCACACAGAAGCCCATTGACCCCCATCGCAATGGCTGACCAAGACCTCTCCGTCCTCTCCGGCCTCGTCGCCTCGCTCACCTGGCCCCGCATCCTCGGCTACGGCGCCCTCTTCCTCCTCGCGTCCTTCGTCTTCGACACGGCCACGCAGCCGCGGTACCCGAGCGGCATTCCGTGGATGGGCAGCGGCGGCGGCGGCTGGCTGGCCAAGGTGCGCAACAGCGTGTCGTACTTTGGCCAGCACCGCGCGTGGATCCAGGAGGGATACCAGAGGGTGGGTTTGACAGCTCGCGATGGCTTCATCTTGCGTTGACACGTCTTTTTCCCCCCACCCCTTTCTAGTACGGCAAGCGGGACCTCGCCTTCGTCGCCCCCGCGTCCATCTCCCGCCCTGACGACGTGGTCCTCCCGCGCTCGCAGGTCGCCTGGATGATGGATCAGCCCGACGCCGTGCTCTCGGCCGACCGCGCCCACAGCTCCATTCTGCACTCGCCGTACAACTTCCTCGGCCACGACCTCGACCGCGACAGCTTCGCCACCCGCGCCATGCACAAGTACCTGGCGCGCCACCTGGGCGGCCTGATCGCGGGCGTCGAGGCCGAGGCTGACGCCGCCGTCGACGACGTCCTGGGCGTCGACGTCGAGGCGTGGCGCACCGTCAACCTCTGGGACATGTGGCTCGCCGTCGTCCCCCGCGTCACCAACCGGCTGCTCGTCGGCGAGCCCGTGTGTCGCGAGCCGCGCTTCCTCGCCGCCATGGTGCGCTTCGTCGACGACGTCATCCGCAACAGCTTCCTGCTGACCATGTTCCCCGTCGTGCTGCACCCGCTGGTCGGCCGCCTGCTCGCCATCCCCAACTGGCTGCACTGGCGCGCCGCGAGCCGCCTCGTCCTGCCGACCATCGCCCGGCGCCTGCACGACATGGACCGCAAGGACGCCGGCGACCCGGACTACGCCGCCTGGACGCCGCCCGAGGACTTCATCACCTGGGACATCCGCCTCGCGCGCCTGGAGCGCAACGCCTTCGAGCTCGACCCGGCCGTCGTTTCCAAGCGCATGCTGCCCATCGAGTTCGCCGCCATCCACACCACGGCGCTGACGGGCCAGTCGTGGATGTTGGACCTGCTGGCCACGCCGCCCGACGCCGCCGTGCTCGACGTCCTGCGCGCCGAGCTCGTCGCCAACAAGCCCGCCCACGGCCCCTGGACCAAGGCGCACCTCGCCGGCCTGGTCCGCCTCGACTCGTCCATCCGCGAGTCGCAGCGCCTCAGCAACTTTGCCGCCACCCTCGTCGAGCGCCAGGTCGTCGCCCCCGCCGGCCTGCGGAACCCCGCGCTGGGCTGGACCCTGCCCTTCGGCGCCTTCGTCACCGTCAACCTCGAGGGCACCCACCACGACGAGGACCTATACCCGGGCGCGCGCGCCTACCATCCCTGGCGCTACTCGCGGGTGCGCGAGGCCTGGGAGCGCAAGACTGACGACGAGCGCGCGCAGACGCCCGAGGACGGAGCCGCGGCGAGAGGGCTCGGCATGGTAACGACGAGTCCGCACCACCTGGCTTTCGGTCACGGGAGACACGCCTGGTAAGTTCGCTGCGTCCAAGCCGTGTAACGCTCCCCACCCCGCGAGCATCGCTAACTCGGATACTCGCCAACAGCCCCGGCCGCTTCTTCGTCGCCCACGAGCTCAAGCTGATCATGGCCGCCATCCTGCTCAAGTACGACATCAAGATGATCCCCCAGCGGCCGCAACCCCAGTGGTTCGGCGCCACCATCATCCCGCCCTTGGATGCCTGCGTCGAGATCCGCCGGAAGCCGGGGACTGTCTGAGCATTGTCGCTGGAGGCGTCGTGTGGTTTGATTGCCAAGTATTGTGTTGGGCTCGCCTTGGGCACTGGGAGGTGATGAATGTATAATCCTGACATGTACGCTTTTTAACCTTGGCTTACAACAACAACAAACAACCGTCCGTACATGGACCCACGTCTCTCTTCCCCTCAGACTCACAGCTTGAACCCCAGCGCATCCGTGTTCCCCAGAAACACGCCCCCCGTGGCACCCTCTTTCAGCAACGCCGCGATATCCACCCTCCCACCCGCCACGTACCGCTCGCTGACGCCCAGATTCACCCGCCGGCTCAGCTCCTCGCGAAGCTGCGCGCGCATCGCCCCGAACTCGGCCTTGGTCATGCTGCGCGCCGCCGCCTCCTTCTGTTGCCGCCCGCCGTGGCCCGGTTTGCCCTTGGCCGCCACCTCGATGTCCTCCGAGTCGTACTCGACGCCCAGCTCGTCGGCTGCGTTGCGCATCCACTTGTCGTCGCTGTGCGCCTTCTCCTTGGCCATGACCGTGTCCGCCAGCCGCTTGGCCAGGCTCACGCGCGGCTTGAGTCGCGACGCCATCTTGGGGTCCAGCGGCAGCGTCTGGATGAAGTGCTCGCGCTGGGCGTCGCGCTTGGCGTGCACCTTGCCCACGAGCCGCCGCGTCGGGAGCACCTCGTCGGGCGCGCAGAGCATGATGCTCGTGCCGCTGCGGTCGCCACGCGCCGTGCGGCCGGAGCGGTGGATGTACGTGTCAGCCGCGCGCGGCACGTGGTAGTGCAGCACCTGGTCGACCTCCTTGATATCGAGACCACGCGCTGCGACGTCGGTGGCGATGAGGATGGCGTTTCGCGACGCCTTGAAGCGCTCCAACGAGCGTAGTCGTGCCTTTTGCGCCATCTGCGAGTGTAGCGGGAGCGCCGTCAAGTTGAGGTTAGCCAGTAGCGGCGTGAGACGGCGCACGGCGTAGATAGAGTTGGTAAAAACGAGGGTGCGGCGGCCGGGGTTGAGGAGCAGCACGGTATACAGGTAGAGGTCCTAGATACAACGTTAGCAACGATTCGTATTGCATGTCGAGTCCAAACTCACCTTCTCCATGGCGCCACACTCAATCAGTCCCTCGCGAAGCCCCGTAGCCATTTGGCTGACGGGGTTGACGTCGATGAACTTGGGCTCGCGCCGGAAATTGAGACATTTCATCAAGTATGCCATCTTCGCCTGGTCGTCGTCCGGCAGATCCTTTGCTTTATCCTTGCCCTTGCCCTTCTTACCTGCACTCTTAATCTTGCCTGTGCCGGCCAGCTTCGTCTGGAGGTCCTTGTCGAACGTGGCCGAGAAGACGAGCGTCTGTCGGGTCGAGGCTGGATCGTCCTCGTCCTGGTCCTGATCCTCCTCGTCGGAGCTATCGTAGTTTCCCTCTGGAGCCTTCTTGTCCAGCGCCCCGATGATGTCCTGGGCTTCCTTGAACTGGCCGACCTTGAATAGCCTGTCCGCCTCGTCCACCACGAGGAACCGGATCTTGGAAAACGAGTCCTGGAGATCCATGTCCTCGCCCAGAACCTCCCACAGGCGTCCAGGCGTGCCGATGACAATATCCGCCTTCTCCAGCTGTCGCTGCTGCTTGTGGATGCTCAGACCGCCGGTCACGACGCAGACCCACGGAGCATTCGGAAGGCCTGCGCACAGCGCTACGAGGTGGTCGCCCAGCTGCTTCGCCAGCTCGCGGGTCGGGCTGAGCACCACCGCCATGGGACCCGTTTTCGTAGCGTCTTCACGGCTCTCGTACATCTCGAGCCAGCGCTCGACCATGGGGATACCAAAGGCAAGCGTCTTTCCGGAACCCGTCTGCGCCTTGCCGATGACGTCTTCGCCGGCCAGAATCTCGGGGATCGCCTCCTCCTGGATCTCGGTGGGCTTGGTGAACTTGAGCCGGGCGATGGCGGACATGATGGCGGGCGACAGGTTCAGAGGAACCCAGGCCGCCATGTCGACGTCTTCGTCTTCTTCTGCGTTGGCCAGCGCATCGAATGCGTTGCCCTGTGGAGCGGGCTTTTGTACGACTTCCTGGGCCTTTGCCAGGGCGTCGTCATCTTTGGGGCCCAGCTTGTTTTTGTTCTTGTTCTTTGTGTCCTTCTTGCTGTCTTTGCCTGCCGCCTTCCCGCCTTCTTTGGCTTTGGCCTTAGCCTTGCCCTTATCCTTTGCCGCAGCGTCCTTGCTCTCCAGGCCAGCTTGACCACTGCCAGCTTTGTTGGAATCGACACCCCCGCCCTCCACAGCGTCGTCGCCAAATCCTTCAAAAGAGTCCCCTGCGGCATTACTATCGTCGTTGTCGGCGTCGTTGTCGTTGTCGTTCTTGTCGTCGCTCGCTACTGGTTGTTTCTTGTCCTGATCCGAAGCCACTAGAAACTGTACACTATCCCCATGCCGCACCACATCCACGCCCTCGATCACCTCGAGTCCTCCAAACTCCTCACCCACTGTCTGCCACCCAAGCGAAGTAGCGTCGACAGCCCGGCGCGGGGTCGCGTTGCTAGAGGCGCTACCTTTCTTCGTCTTTCGAGACTGCGGCTTCGAGTTCTTGGTGCGCTTCGGGGCGGGGCCGGCTGTGCTGGGAAGCTTGCGCTTCTTGGAGGGAGAGACCATTGGATCTTGGAGATGGCTTTTGGGGGACGGCCGTATGTTTCCAGGCTTATTTTCGTGCTTTTGTCGTGTCTGTTCGCCCAAGATCCAATCCCATCCGTAGCACTTGACAGTGAGATAAAGCTTTGGGAGTTGACAAAGGAAGTGTTTTTTTTTCCCGTTGCTTATCGCTATCGCTTGTCGGCAAAAGTTGTTGCCGATCCCCGACATCGACATTGATCCACATCCATCAACACCAAGCCAGACACGAATGAACTGGTCTGAATGCTATGATTGGCCATGTTTGCATACCTATCTCAATACTCAGCTTTGCTCGGGCAAGTCTATGAAGCGATACAAACCCTGTACATGACAGATAACGTCAATCTTTCTACAATATGTACACTGTCTACACTGTTTACACCGTAAATACTAGTCACATGAAGCAGCACGTTTTTAGCATACGCCGAACCCTTAAATATTAAACAACAAGGAAAAGTAGTCTTTTGTCTTCCGTCAAAGGATGCCCCATAAAAGGTACAGAAATGCTCAAATACTGGCCTATTGCCTTCCGTTCCTTCCCGTCCCTTCCATGTTCCCTTTGCCATCTGCGTTGGCCAACACTGCAAATACGAGTACATACTTGTAATACATCCTGAACATACCATCACTCGCTCGCTTCCCCGACATCAGGGACAGGCGGCCTTGATCAGTGTGCTCCCCGCGCCCTCTTGGCTCCTCCACCAACCTCCGAATCTCCCCTTGGCCGCTTGTTGCCGGGCTGGAAGTCGTTCGCCACAGGATTGAGCGACTCGCGTCCACCTCTGGCGCCTCCTCGTCCTCCACGACCACCACGTTGTGCGCCACCCTCCTGGTTTCCGCTTGCCGCTCGCTGGCTCGGTGGCACATAAGCGCCACCTCTGCCTCGGCCACCACCACCGCGAGGCATAGGAATACTAGATCGCACAGGCTGCTGTAGCTGCTGCTGTTGTTGCTGCGGTTGCTGCTGCAACTGCTGCTGCTTCTGTTGCTGCTGTTGCTGTAGCTGCTGGATGTGTTGCTGCGGTGTTTGTCGCTGGTGTGGGGGTTGCTGCTGCGTCTGTTGCAGTTGGGGTTGAGCCGCAGGGGTGGCGGTTGCCGTCGCTCTCTCACCATTTGACACAAAAGGGTTCGCCGCTTCCGTGCCAGCTGCGTTTGTCGAGACAGCAAATGGATTGTTAGTCTTCGATGCAGGGACTGCCCTTGCCGCAGATTGTCCACCTGGAGCTGGCTTGGGTTGTTCGCTTGTCGCGGGTGTAGCTGCAGCCGGAGTCCCTTGGGCGGCCTGAGTGGCCTGAACAGCCTTGCCAGCAGGCGTGGCTGGTAATGGCGATGGGTGCACACCAGCTGTTGAGCTCTGTCTAGCTGGAGTCGGCTTTGGGGCGGCTGGGGCTGGCGGGAGAGCCTGTGTCACCTTCGCAACCTCCCAAACCTCAATAACGGGCTTCTGAGGCGTTTCAGCTGCAGCCTTCTCCACAACGCCGATCTTCGCCTGGGTGTTCCTCAATTTGTTCTCCGCCATGTTAATTCGCAAGGTAGATTTCTTGGACTCCATAAGCTGTGCTTGCTCTCTTGCTGACGTTATCTTTGTGTCGTATTCGTTCTTGAGCGTCGATTCCAGATCCGCCCGCAGCTTAGCACTCTCCACTTCAAGCTTCTTCTTAATGTTCGCTGCCACAATATTCTTAACAGTAGAGTTGGTGGACAAGAACTGGCGAATACGAGCGTCGTCGAGCTGAGAGAGGTCCGGTGCCCCGACCGAAGCTGGCGTCGAAGGAACGGTAGCGGGCTCAGCCTTCGCTGGAGTAGCCGGAGGTTGAGCGTTGGGAGCAGGTGTCTCAGCAGGTTTAGGTGTAGGATTCTCGGCAAGCCAAATTTGTTTCTCTTGCTCAAACTTGAGCTTGAGATCCTCATCCTTCTTCTTGTACTCGTCCTCCATCTTAGACCTAGTCTCCTTGAGCTTGTTGTTGAGGGTGTCCCGCATCCTGTCTGAGCGTTCCTTGACAGTTTGCTGGATCTTCGTCTCGATTTCGGCGGCCTTTTGTTCGAACTCGGCTGCCTTGGCCTCGGCGGCTGCAACCTTCTCCTCCAGCGCCTTCTTTTCCTCGTCAGAAACAGCAGAAGTCGTCGTGTTCGTTGCAACCTCGGTTGTCTCAGTAGCGGTCGTGGTCTGGTCAGTCGGCTGAGGGGCAGTCGCAGTGGCCTGGTTAGCCTGAACAGCTTCTTGTAGCTTCTTCGTGGCTTCATCTCGCTCAGAGACGACGCCCTGCAACTCGACCCGAAGTTTCTCGAGGCGCTGCTCAGCTCCCAGCTTTTGTGCATTGACGGCCTCCAATTCCTTCTGAGAGTTGGCCAGCTGCTGCTCCAGATGCGAGACTACATCTGCGGAAGCGGTCGCCTCGGCTGGCTGAGGAGCGTCAGAGGCCTGGGTGACATGGGCGGCTTGAGCAGGTTGGGCAGCCTGAGCTTGTTGTCGAAGTTCCTCCACCTCCTTAGCGAAGTTTTGAATTTGTCGCTCAAGTTCCGACTTCTGCTGACCAGACTCCTCCACCTGGCTCTTGACGCCTTCAAGATCGCCATTAGCCTTGTCCAAGGTCTCTTGTAGCTGGTTGACCCGTTGGAGAGCCTCATTTCGTTCTCCCGTAATTTTCCTCGATCGCTCCTTGAACTGGTCCACCAACTTGCCGCGAGTTGTGCTCCAGCCGCTGCGCTCCGTCTCCAGCGTAGCCTCGAGCTCGGTGACCTTGGCCTTTAGCGGCTCCTCACCCTCCTTCAGGGCATCTCGCTCCGCCTCCAGGCTGGTGATGTTCTCCTTCAGTTGTTCCATCTCGGCAGGGTCAACCCGACCATACTTGGTCAGAATGCCCTCGGTTCGCTTCTGCCATCGGTCGCGATCCTCCTGGATCTGCCTGATCTCATCCTCCAAGAATGACTTCTGAGTTTTGAGGGTATCAATTTCGGCTTCGAGCGGCTGAACCTTGGCCTCCATCTCTAGAATCTTGTCATTCTTCTCCGAAATTTGATCCTTGAGCTGCTGGTTCTCATTTCGAAGAGTCATACTACTCTCCCGGTAAAGGTTGAGCTCATTCAGTTTCTCCATGAGGTCTTGGTGGGTCATCGAGGTTCGACCGCTTTGGGCTGTCTGAGTGCGCTCCTGATCAAGCTTGAGGCGTGCTTCATCGAGTTGCGATTGGGTATACTCAAGCTGTTGCTGGAGTCGCTTGGCCTCGCCTGTCTTCAAGTCGTACTGGACTTCGAGGATCTCCTTCTCACGGCGGAGGTAGCTGTTGAGTTCACGAAGACCTTCGGTGGCATCTCCCATCGGGACGGGGGACATCCTCTCATCAACGTCGTCGCTGTCGCTGCGCTTCTGCTGCAGTGTTGCAACTTGCGCAGTGAGGCCTTCCAGCTGTTGATGAAGTAGCTTGTTCTGCGCGTTGACATCCTCACGCCTAGTCTTCAGCTCGGCCATCTCCTGCTCCAGTTGCTGTCGACGATCCTCCCAAGAAGTCTCACTCTGAGCAAGAGTCACCTTGGCAGACTCTGCTTCGCTCCGTAGAGATGCTGCCTCGCTCTTGAATTGGTTGTGCTCAATCCTAAGTTGCTGAACGAGCTTGGCAGCCTCGGCGTGCTTGACGAGCTCTTGCTCGTAGTCTTGTTGCGCCTTCGTGGCAATTTCGGCTTGTGCACGAAGGTCTTGCTGATGGTACCTCGTTGCCTCCAAGTGTCGAGCACTCTCGTCCTTCAATCTGCTGACCTCCTCCTCAAGGATTGCCTTCTCGTCTTCGTACCTTCGCGCAACTTCTCCTTGCGAGTCTCGGAGGCTCGAAAGCTCAGTGTTGGATCGAGAAAGCTCCGTAGACATGTCCTCAATTCGGTGGCTGAGTTCCTTCGTTTTGGTGTCCTTCTCCTCAATGAGAGCCTCGGTCTCTTGACGGTATTGCTCTTGAGAAGCCCGAAGGTCCTCCAATGCCTCCTCATTAGCCTGGCTCAACTCCTTGTACTGCTCAGCCTGAGCCTTAGCATTCTCCAGGTGAGTGTTGGCCATATCCAGATCACGCTTGAGATCAGAGATCTCGATGTTGAGATCCTGGACTTCAGCTTCTAGTTGCTGTTGCTGCTCGCTGATCTCTGCAGCATTGCCGGGTCTCGGGGTCGGTCGGGGTTGGAGACGGCCAGCTCGCTCCTCGGCATTCCTTAGTTCAACAGCCAACTCATCCACTCGAGCTTGGAGGTGATCTCTGCTAGTCTTGATGGCGACATGGTCTTCCCGAATCTGGCTCAGACTGGCCATAAGCTCATCAATCCGCTTTTGAGCTTCCTTGGCCTCATACTCCTTCCTGAGCTGTAACTTCTTGGTCTCCTCCGCTTCGTAGGACAGCTTTCTTTGCGTGTCACTCAGTTCCTGTTCAAGGCTTTCAATGCGGGCCTGGGCCTTCCGTCGAGTCTCAGATTCTCCCAAGTTCCGCTCGTTCTCGAGCGACTGCTGGGTGGCGAGGAGATTGTTAAGCCGGTTCTTTTCCTCAATCAGGCTCTCGTTGTCCTTGCTCAGTCGGTCTTGGATGTCCTTCCACAACTTCTTCTCAGCTTTGAGGTTGGCAGATTCATTCCGCATGCTGTCGAGTAGGCCCTTAGCCTCGATAAGCTCCTCAGCAACTTGCTGAGTTCGCATGTCTTGCTTGGCCGCTGTCTCGGAGAGGATCTGGCTTCGCTTTTGCAGCTCCCGGTTCTCGCTTTGGAGGGCAACGTAGTTACTGTTCAGCATCTCGCGTCGCTCATCTCCAATGCGCACGTCGCCGTGTAGCTTGACATTTTCGGTCTGTAAGGCGTTCTTCTCGGATGTGAGATTGCTGACTTGGTCGCGCATGTCCTTTCTAACACCATCCTGTGCATCCCGGAAACTGTCGTACTCGGCTTGCAGCTTGCGTAATGCCTCATTCAAAGCCTCAGCCTGTTCTCCGGCCTCGATGCTGACTAAGGGCAGTCGTCCACTGCCGTCCAGAGAGTTGCGCATCATGGACGCTTCGTCACCGTTTGCACCTCGCTGCTGTAGAAGGCGTCGGAACATGTCTCGCTCCATCTTGTAGCTCTCCATGGTATTCTTGATCGACTTGGTCTCCTCAGTCATATGCTCAAGCTCCTGCTGGAGCTTCTCGACCATGTCGTGATCCTCCTTCGCTTGGTGCTTCACAGCCAGTGCTTCTTCACTCTCCAATTGATCCGCGAGTTCTCGGGTGATACGCATAAGTTCCTCGTTCTTGGCCTGCAGAGACTTGATGTCCTTGAAGACGACCAACTTCTGCGTAATGAACTGGTGGGTATCGGACAGGTCGGAAAGCACCTCCTCGGAAATTTCTCCCTTCTCCAGCTGCTTGAGACGGAACGTTTCCTCGTCAGTGAGCTGATCCACGCCCTTCTCGATGGCATGAATGTTGAAGACAAGCATTTGGATCTGAGTTCCGAGATCCCGCAGTTGGGTGCGCAGGATTTTGGTCTCAGCCTGGGCTGTAGCGAGAGCGCCCTCAGCCTTCCTGGCAGCCCTCCGAGAGACATCGCGCTCCTCGAAGCTCTGTTGAGACAACTCGGACATGCGGGCGATCTCGTTGCGGAGAGTCTCTGATTCGGCTTGCAGATCCTGGATTTCAGGAGCCTTTGCCTCCAAAGCGGTCATCATATTGTCCAACTCTTCGGAGAGCTGCTGGTTTCTTCGCCGCTCGCTTGTCAACTGGCCCTTGACCTGGTACAGCTGCTCAATGGCCTGGGTGGCTGTGATGGCAGACTTGCTGCGAATAGAGGCGGGTGTTCCGAAAGGAGACGCTGCCCGTCCAATCATCGATCCGTTGGGTCGGGGAGTCTGAGGTGTTGACTCGGGTGGGGGGGCATGCTCCAATCGCACTTGAAGCTCGTCGATTTCCGTCTCAAGTTGACGGATTCGTTCCTCCATCTCAACTCCTGCCTGTTTCTCCTGCTCTAGTTCCACTCGAACGCGTCGAATTTCATTCTCGTAGTTGTCCTTCAGGCGTTCCTTTTCAGCTTCCAGCTCGCGCACGCGTTCTTGATGCTTCTTGCTGAGCTGGTCAGACATATCCACCAACCTCCTCTGATCTTCCAGTTCCTGCTTGTAGCTCTCAATTGTTGTGGCAAATGAGCCCTCCTGCTTCTGCACCTTTACAAGGGCGTCGTCCGCTTTCGCTTGCATAACATCAAGTCGTTCGCGAAGTTGCTGCTCAGTTCGCTTCAGGGCATCGACCTGCGATTGGATGTCCTCGTTCTGTCGTTGAAGCTCAGCAATGCGAGAGCCTTTCTCCTTCCGGTACTTAAGGCTCTCCTCGCTTTTAGTCTTAAGCTCATTCTCGAGCCATTCGCTATTCTTGCGGGCCAGGTCCAGTTGTTGCTGTGTAGACTCTTCGCGGTACTTAGCACTGTTGAGCTGGCCCTTGGCGTTCTGCTCGGACTGCTGTAGCGCTGTGACCTCGCGAGAAAGTTCGACATTGCGTTGGTGTTGCTTCGTCAGCTCTTCTGTAAGCGTCTGGTCGCGCTTGTTGTTCGACTCGATGATGCTGAGGTTGGTTCGGTTCGACGACTGGAGGGTCTCAATCTTGTCGTTGAGAGCCTTGACCTCGGCATCGTTATCCGATTTCTTTGCCTTGAGAATCTGTAGCTCGTTGTCGACCGACTGGCGCTTCGTTTCTAAGGTAGGAAAGGAAGAATCAGCCAACGAAACATTCTAACATCAGGAGCACCCCGCAAGCACTTACCTTCGTCCTTCAATTGCTGTCGTGCCTCTTCGACATCCTTGAGTGCCTTGTCGGCGGTTGCCTTGAAGGTCTGTGACCGCGTCTCGGAGCTCCGCACGGCGTTCTCCAGCTCGATGTCGGTCTGAAGCTTCTCGGCGTACAGTGTGTCGAACTCGTGCGCCTTCGCAGCTACTGCCAGCAGGAGCGTCGTGACAAGGTCGACGGTAGGCTCGGTCGTCAGCGTCCCCAGGACGGGCTGGTCGAGGCCGAGGTGGCCTGCAATGTAGCCGATGTCCACATCTGCGGCCGCCATGGTCGTGGATCGTTTATGTCAACAGCGCGGCTCTCGTCATTCCCGCAGCTCGTTCGCCCAAGGAAAAAGAAGGAAAGAATCCGCAGCGCGCAGGTCTCGTCGGTGCCTAGCGCGTGCGCAGAAGTTCGAGATGAGGCTGTGCGAGGCTGGTAGGTGCCGTGTTGTGGCGAAGAACAAAGGCTCGAGTTTGGTGGTGAGGATGAGGCAGAGAAATTAGAGCTTCGCGCCTGAACGACGAGACCACTGTTTTCGAAAGCAAACAAGGCTCAGCTCTGTCTCGTCTGAAAGGAAGGAGCAATGGTGCACAGACCATCTGTCTAGCCGCCTCATTTGAGCTTCGAGCGAGCCTGGACCCAACCGCAATAATATTGTTCCGAAATTACAACTACCTACCCTACATCGTTGCGAAGTCCAAAGTCGGGGGCCGTGGCATCAACGCAATCGAATATTAAAGTTACTTTGACGGGATTTCCTAGGTTTTTAACGTGAACAAGCTGTCAAAAGGGTGTGTTTAACTGCTGGGTTTGAAATCGGTCGGACACATCCATCAATCTGCCTCGTTAACATCTCATTCTCTCAGCTAAGTCAGATCACTAAGAGTGAAATGTAGTAAAACACGCGTTCCTGAGCATCATACTAAGCATAACAGTGGTTTTATGTTTGGCATTCAAGATCGCTGGAAGTCTAAACCATTCACTGATAGCTATCGTCAAACCAAAATCGCCAACCTACAGCATATCGAACCATACCAAAGCGCCTCATAATCGCTCGTCTTCACATGTTTGTCAACATCGTGTACAAATACCTTATTTCGCCCACTGACCTACATTCGAGTCTAGCTCGTATGCTTCTACCGGCCCAGCTTTCCATGCCGTGCTTTGCTGCCCATTGGGTCTCTGGATGGCTGATGGTGGGTGTGCCGGGAACTCGTACACGGGCTGACCGGTCTGCAACTGCGGTGAAGGCTGGAAACCATAGCCACCTGGGCCTTGTAATCCGTGTGGCGTTACCGGCGAGGGCGCATAGCCAGATTGAGGCGATGGATACCCATATTTCCCATTCGGAGGAGGATA
Organism: Neonectria neomacrospora; assembly: GCA_917563905.1. Classification (NCBI taxonomy): domain Eukaryota; kingdom Fungi; phylum Ascomycota; class Sordariomycetes; order Hypocreales; family Nectriaceae; genus Neonectria; species Neonectria neomacrospora. The sequence continues at coordinate 2,461,400 of OU830643.1, forward strand.
GTATCCCTTGACAGGCGGGGATTGAGTTTGCAACTCAGCGGCGACCGTGTGGCCTGGAGGGAGTTCTACGACACCGGAATTCATCCCACCATATAGTCCAGGGTGAGGAGAGTTGTTTCCGGTGGATAGTTCAGATACGCCATACATTTTCTTGTCATCGCCCATGCCAGGTGTCAGGTGGGTGCTCCCCATCAATTCCGGCGGGCCGTTATACTCATGGGCATTACCGCCGCCACCCGATGAGATCACCTCTCCCCGTGTTGCTTGTCGCCGTTTTCTCCGCCAGAATAGAATGAGGCCCAATCCAACGGCGACCACTACTACTGCGCCGGCGATGCTGCCTGCAATAGGGATAATACCGACACCCTTAGACTCTTCCTTGTCGCCAGAAGAAGTGCCGTCACCCGAGGCAGCGGCTTCGCTAGGAGAAAGGTTGCTGCTCGCTCCGGACTTGCTTCCCGTTCCGGTTTGCGCTGGAGCTGTTGAACCAGCCCTGGAACTGGCGGTTGGGTAGGTATGAGCAATTGACTCGCTGACCGTGGCGACGACCTTGTTCTCTGCTGCACTGCAGTAATAGTCCCAAACTGCGACGGCAGAAGAGACATCGGCAGTGGCGGTGCTATCGCAAGACCACTTGACCTCCGAGGTCAGGATACTGGACATGTAGTTTGACATCCCCGACTTGATACACACGCAGGAAGCCAGTTCTTGGGGCCCACTACCGCATAGCCAGCTGCTTTGCTAAAGAAACGTCAGACGCGAAGCCGACAGAATGGAAACATGAGAGACAAAGACATACACTAAATATTGCGTAAGAGACCGCGCTCTGAGCACAATGCCGAAGCGATTTAAACTGAGGCAACGCAGTGATTTGGTAGGTCACTGAGCATGTTAGCGAACAGCTCCGACGACACAGGCCGTGATGACTGACTATCTCCTAGAGGCCCGTCTGGGGTCGCGAAACGCGTGGTGCCCTTGTTCATGGCGCAATACTCATTATAGAAGTGCTGAGCGGAGGTGACGTCCTGGTTGTTGGAGCACGAGTACTTGACCGAAGATCGAATTGTAGCGCTCACATCACTCACAACATCTTTCTTGCTGCAGACACACGGGGCAAGAAGCTCGGCAGCTTCGGGGCATCTATATGCTGCCTGGATCGTAGTTAGTGCCTGAACTACGGCATTCCGATGAAGTCGTTCATACCGGTCCCATCACCGCCTCAGATAGTGCTGACTGTGCGCACGGCGGCAAGTAGTCCATTTCGGGCAGATCCGTGATGTAGGCGTGGACGATGTTGGTTGTTGGAGAAGAGAACGTGACGGTCATGCTGTCCTGGTCGCAGTATTGATCCATCATTCTGGATGCACTCCATATATCGTCCGTAGCACTTGAGCCGCAGCTATACGTCACGTCGGTGGAAATCGAGGAATAAAGGTCTTTGAAGTCTGCCGTGTTTGAGCAGACGCATGACTGCAAGTCGGTTTCTGAATCACCACAGACCGTCGTCGAGTATGTGAGGGCAAAGACGTCGTATGAGATGGCGCTGGCGACACAAGGCGCCTGGTGAAGTTAGCATGATGGATAATACACACGAGAAGACCAGCGCATACAAGAAGCGTGTAGATTTCGAGGTCGGTCACGTAAACAACCTCAGTCGCGCTGGAAAGAGTGGCAAGACCGGCCAAGATGGCCACTGCAAGGCCGTGTAAGTGACGCATGGCGCCGGGACCCAACTGGGGCGGGCAAGAATATAATATGGAACAAAGGAATGGATGGACCAGAGAAATGTCTCTTGGAACAAATGACCACGACCACATACAATGACGGGAAAGCGATATTTCCAGAGAGAAAGAACGCCAGGCGCCTCTTCGGTTTGCGAAGGCCTTGAGACTTTCTGCCTGCGGGGAGCTGGAGGGCCCCGGTTGTGCCTAGGCAGGGCGAGCTGCAGTAGTGGTCGGGACCCCTGAAGCTAGTCCAGATGGCTTGAGAGCTGAAAACTCGGCTGCATGCGTTGCATTGCTTACACCGCGTTCTAGATTTGACGGTCCTGGATTGTCCACGGTTTCTGGGTCTGATGCAGGAATCACCAGGATTAGTCTTGCGCCGAGGCGACTCCCGTGAAGCCGTCCCTGATCCTATTCTAGGGACAAAGCGTCAAAACTGAAGCCGAGGATGGGGAGTTCAGCTGTCACTTGACAGACTTTGAATGGTGTTTTTAGCGCGTTGTGTAGTGACAATTTCCGCACGACATCTCGTCTGTGTGCAGTTGAGCCGACCAGTCCCAGTATGACGAACTGATGTTTTGGACAGTCAGAGCCTATCGGTAGTCGACACTATGTGTATGAATTCGGAGCTATAACTCGTACCTGTACGAAGCATCTAGCCATGACGATGAAACTGGAGAAAATCCTTCCGCGTATTCGTAGGGCTGGCTAGGGGGTACTCGCCTCGGTCCCTGGCGAGCTGTCTGGGAAATGGGGAGAGATGGGGCAGCGCCTAGTGGGATTTCTCTATTCAAGCGTGGGGAGCAGGGCATTCCCAAAGAAGTCAAGGGCAGCGCCACCAGTTGTACCGGCTTGAACCAAGCTGCATCCCATTGGTCCTGGGTGAAATGAGCAAAGCAAGCTGCCATTAATGGGTGAAGAGATATGCCTAGGAGAAATAGTGAAATTTCAACGCCTGCGACTAGGACCACAAACAGAGAAAGTGGGTATTTTGGCTGAAGATGGAAAGGTAAGTATATAGATACCTATGGTGATTGAGTCTGGAACGGGGAGTCAATGATATTGGCGTTTGCACTTGCAGTAGTACCATGTGAGTAGTCACGTGAGCACCCTTAGGATGTCTTCTGGGCAAGTAACCTTGCATAGTTCGACGACCCTAGTAGTCTCATGGGTTTTAGCTTGTCGCAGACTCGCCTGCGTTGTGCAGATCACATAGCACCAGCTCGGGTTCGTGTTATTAACTGTTGATTCGTTGCATTGTCTTGTCTGACTGAGACAGAACTACTTTTGACTTGCCGCCCCTAAATCCTGTATCCTTACATCTCAGGATGTGAATCCAAAAACGCCGTGCTTAAATACATTTTTTTGAGGTGACCATTCCTTTGGGTGACCTGCATCAACCCATGTCCCTTTCCTAAGTCCTCTTGCGCCTAGTTGCAAAGGTCAAATCGCTTTGCTGCACCATGCTGAAACCAAATGTCGAAAGCCAGAAACCAAAGTTGGTACTGCAACTCAAAGAGCACCCCCGTGGCCCTGGATAATGCTTTCGCCAAAAGAGCCCATGGTCTTCCGGACGGCGTTCGCGCACCCGTTTGGGATCATCTTGGGTAGCCGGTATCGCGACGGAGTACTAGCCCTGCTGACGGTCTCGGTGGGGGGTGCAAGAGGTAACTGAGAATCAGTAGAACGACGCACGGGAACCTTTCCGTTGCTCCCCTTGCGAAAGGATGAAGCCAGATCGGCGACTGATGCTTGACGAGAACAGCCCGACGCATCCTGGTCTTGTGAATCGGTGGATTGTTGGCGGGACTTTCTGGAGAATCTTGATTCCGTTGATGAGCGGGAGTTATTTCGGGATCTTTCAGGTGTCGGGTAGCCAGAAGTGGAGCTCTCTCGGCCACCCCGGAAGGATGAAATCAGTTCCCTTGAGACCCGTCCGCTCTGGTGTGTTTTGTTCCTGAGATTCTTCCAGAGGCCGTGACCAAGATCATCCCAAATCACGACAGCCTTGAACAGGCGCCGGCAGGCGTGTGTGCCTTCGGTCTCAGGCAGCTCTCCGTAAGTGAAGAGCTCTTGCATGGGAGGAAGGACATCCCAGGTGATGGAGATTTGATCTAACTGATCGCTCCAGATGGATTCCTCCAGGAAAGTGGTCAGGAACTTGAAGGTGGCGGTCTTGGATGCCTCTTGAGCCTCCAAAGCGGCGCGCTGCATGATGGCATCTTGGCGGCGCTCCTGTTCTTGGCGCTTCTGTTTTTTCTTCTTGCCGTCGAAGAGGGGAACTTTGGGTGTACCGGGCATTGTTGCGGAGATGTTGCGACGGGACGGTGGTGGATGTCGGTGTGATGTGGGTGAGCGAGATGAAATCGCTGGCGGAGACGGAGACGTAGACGTAGGCGTTGAATGAGATGGAGCCAGGGCCGGGATCGGGAGAGTCGACGAGGCGGGCAAATGACTAGTAGTGGTATCAATGGCCGTTGGTTTGCGACGGCGGGATGGCGGGATGGCGGGATGGCGGGACGGCGGAGTTGGGGCCGGATGTGGAGAGGTTGAGAGGGTCGAGTTGGACAAGCGCTGGTGTTGGACAATCCCAAGAATGCGGTGATTGATGGAAGGGATGTTTGGTTATATGTATGTGCGCAGTCCCGGAGACCAGGAAACTGCGACGATCAAAGCAGATATTTCTATCTCCGATGCGACCCCGGCGGCTCAGGTGGACCTTTTTGGACGACGCCTGGCTGTTCCACTGACGGCGGCAAACTCAACGGCCGGCAAATCTACTAAGGTTTGCACAAGTTGCCGACGACCAGGCCCATGGACTCAAGGTTTGGGCTTGCCTTGCGGCGACTTACTCGTAGACCCGACTGGCCAGGACCATCTGTGGGATAGCGGGTTGGACGGGGAGGAGATGGGCTCGCCGAGAGCTGCTTGCCACGAGGAGGGAGTGCGAACTGGAAGGTTTGTTTCCGAGTGGGAAGGGGAGAGGGCGGAGGGAAAAGTGGGAGAGCAGCGAGGCGTGATGGGAGGGACCTGGGGAGTGTGCTGGGAGATGGGTAAGTGGGGGACCTGCGGGACCAGCGGGAGATGCGATGATGGGCTTTTCTGACATTTGCCGCTGACATGACTGCCGAGACCACTGCTGGGACGGATGCTGGGATGCTGGGATGGTGTGCCCAGAAGCTGACTGTCGACTCAGGGCGGGCAGAGTCAGTCACAGCTCGCCTCGGTCCCGAGCGAGACGCATTGCCGGGCTGGGCGTTTGGAGCTTGAGCTGAGTAGGGAAAACCACCCATTTCCATTGCTATTGTTGGCCAGCCATCGTCATCCGTCAACCACATCAAGCAGGGAAGCAGGTGAATCATTACGGGCCGGTTCACATGTCCGCCCGCTCACGGCTCACTCAGGCGCCCGGGCCACGGGCCGCGGGAAATCTCCCCCTCTCCCCTTCTCCCCTTCCCCTCTGTATTCTCTAACAGTTGGCGGCGCCTTTTGTGAGATTTCATGGCTGTCATTGGGGACAATAGAAAACGGGGTTTGTATTGCTAGGGGCGCTTCCCTTGGTGGCGGATGGATCTCCTGCTACGGGTGCTCAGTAGTGGTCCCCGGATTCCCGGCCACGATTCCCTCAGATCCGTGGCAGGTGCAGTTGGCGCGGGAGGCCCTGTGCGCAGCCCGGAGCTCGGGACCGTGGGGCCAAGGGAGAAACCAGTTCGACCGGGCGCCTGGGATTTGCCTGGAATGCCCATCCCGGGAAGAGAGGAGACCGAGAGCTCCTACGTCCACTTCGGGTGAACTACAGCTTGTGTTCTGCCACATGGCTCAAGGTTCACGGCTGACGGAATGGAGAAATGGACAATGGAGAAATGGAGAAGTCGTCTCAAGGTTGTATGTAGACTGTCATGCTAGCTCTGGCTTTGATCTTGGTCTTCTGCTGGTGCCGGCACTGTCACTGTCTTGCTCTGGTCTTGTTCTTGTTGTTTTAGCCCACATGCGGCGTTTGTCTCGAGACTTGAAACGAGCCCGCGTCTCCCTCGTGGCCCCATCCACGAGGCCGGAAACGACATTTGGAAAGACTTGATTTCGCCCGCGGTGGAAATTACTATACACCACCGCGCCGTGGAACTTTCCGCGAACCCTCTCCGAGTGCCTGAGCCTGACGCCAGCTGTCGTCCCTCCCCAGAACGTGACAGGACAGCCACCAAGAGCTTCAGGCACCAGTGGAGATGCTCTTCTCATCTCGTCTTCACGGTGCCATCTAGGCTATCTATCGCCCACGAGCTGAACGCGCAACCTCACAAGGCATGTTCCGTTGGTGTGGCGCGTAAGTGGCTTCTTGGTGCTCCGTCGTGCAAAGTCAAATACGGGAAGCCAGCCAGCCTCGGCCACATTCCAATGTGCCTCGGGAATTGCTTCTAGCCGCACCCTCTTTGCTCCCCTTCCTTCTGGCGGCGTTTGTGGTGGTAATGGCAGCGGACTGCGCTGGCTGGCACGCGGACAGCTGGAACCGCGTGGACATGACAGAGAGAGACACACACACGGGGACAGGGAGCGCGCCTGAGAGCGGGCGAGGAGGCGAGATGCGGATCCGCATGATGGAAGGCCAAGGCGAATGCCACCCAGCAGGCAGCTGCCATGCGAATCTTCCATGGAAGTTGGCAGAGAACGCCAAGCAAATCACAAGGCGGGGTCGTCTACCTATTGACGGCGCGTCGACTCCGGCTACTCACCAATCCTCGTTCCCCTGGGCCCTGGGGGTCTCGATTCTCTCCCAACACACTTTCCAAACGGAAACCTACCCAGTCTCTCGGAACTGGACCTGGGTCTTTCCATCTCCCCTTGGGATCTTGGGATCTTGGGATCTTGGGACCTGGGAGCTGACTTTCCGGGCAACGGGTTTTTAGCACTGTCCCCGGTGGGCGCTTCATGGCTGTTTGGTACTTTCTGCTGTCTTGCTTTCCTTGCGGCCCGCTTCCAAATCCTGTCTGGGCATTGTCTGCGTCTCCGGCTCCTCCCTCGGCGGCTCAATACAATCACAATAGCCCGCGCACGAGTGTCGCTTGCTTCGATGGATCATGGCGGTTGCATTGTGAAGACGAAGTGTGCAGCTCTAGGAAGCTCGCTCAATAAAGGCATGTCGCCATGGCCTATCACGAAGCTCCCTCGCCGGTCTAGGAATAGGTAGCCTAATTTCGGTGCTTTGTGCAGCCCAAATCACATGGCATGAATCAAAGGATTTTACGAACCAAAGGATTCTTACGCACTCTCACGCTTCAAAGAATTAGCACGAGTCAAAGAGTTTTTATTTTTCTTTCTTTCTTGCTCCTGGCCAGTCCTAGTGCACTGTGTCCCCTCATTTGTCGAACCGGGCTGCCTGTACAACGGTTCGTTGCATTGTTTGCTTCTGGGAACGCCCTCGCTTTGCTCTCGCCTTGATGTTCATGTTCACCACCGCCCAAACGCTGATTCGGCACAAACACACCATGGCCGAACAAAGGAACGTGGGCTTTCTGCCTGGGCATTCACCACTCCCGGAAAATTTCTCAACATCAAAAAGCGTCGGGGGAAAACACCACTGCTTCCCTGACGCAAGCTATCCTTTTACCCAACCTTTGCGACCAAGTTGACAACACGCATACACCGCAACACCGAAACCCGGATAATGGCCTCTCCTCAAAGAACGCCAAATTGGACTCGTTCCCGCGCACCCCCAGAGTTCCGGGACATGACGACCACGGAGCACCTCGTGCAGCTGGCCCGCTGGGTAGTGGGATGGATCTATCACCTCGTCCTCGCAACGTATGAGCTTACCTTTACCATGGCAGCCTTCTCGAAAAAGGCTGCTCTCGAGGTTCGAGGCTTGACATCGCTCGTTGCCATCATTGATGAGTTCCTCAAGGAAATCCGCGGCGCAAGACTGCTCAAAGTCATCCATGCGGTCTGCATTCTCTACCCTATCTACTGGACTCTCTTCCAGGTCTACTGCATCTTCAGTAAGGTGTTCCTCCCCGTGTTGGCCTCCATCATCGTCGCCTACCTAGAACAAGTCCCGCCCATCGAAGATATTCCCTCCCGGACCAGAAACTTCTCCCTCGAGCTGGTGACCTCGGCGGTAAATGCAGGCCAGATCGTCGCCGACTGGGTCACCCTGTTCATCATCATTTCACTCTTCTTCTTCTCTGGCTATCAGGTTTATCTGGCTCTGAAATTCTTCATCAGACCCGCGTCACCTGACAAGAAAAACAACCTTTGCTATTCACCTTTTCCTAGAGACCAGAGCACTCCGGTACCCCGGGGAAGGAAGCCACCAGGGGCCGCATATGTCGACGTCAAGAAAAAGCCGAACAGCCAATCTCCCCTTCAGAAAGCCAACATCGGCAATTCTCGCTCGGACCCAGACATCAAATACGAAGAGGAAGATGAGAACTTTCCAGGAACAGAGACGGAGAACCACAATCAAGTGATTCAGCGTCTCCATGAGAGCCTCAAGACTGAGAAGAGCCGGGCCCAAGCCCTGGAGGTGAAGGTCAACATTATGGAAAAGCTGCCTCAAAGCGCACCCGAGCTTACGAAGCTCCGAATCGATGAGCTGCAGCGAGAGATTGTGCGACTGAAGGACTGTAAACTGGACGAGAAACGGCTTCAAGGTGCACTGGCGGTAGCGCACAAACGCATCCATGATTTGGAGAAGGAGAAATCCGATCTGGAAGACGAACGCAAGATCGCCGAGGGTCAATTACTGGACTCCGTCGACAAGTCTAGTCGGCCCGCGAACTACAAGTACCAAACCGCACTTCGCAAATGCAAGAAAGAGAGGGATGAGAGAAAGCGCCTCGAGACCGCCGCCATCGACCACTTGGCCCAGATTGATCGGCTCTACAAGGAACTCAACGCCATGAATAAGATCAAGATGGACAAGGAGCGACCGTACGAGCGGGAACTTTACGCTGCGCGACAGCGAGTCATCGCACAGGACGCAAAGTTGGGCGGGGTTCACAAACTCGTCGAGGAAATCCAGGCCAAGGATGTAAACTTGACCAAGCTCCGCGAGCTCTTCGAGGAAACCCAGGCCAAGCTGGAGTGGGAGATCCAGCGCCGCGAGGAGGCCACCGAAAAGGCGAAGGAGTCCAGGGATGACGAGAGACGCGCCAGGGTACTTGTCAAGCGCTACCAAGAGGCTTTCAAGGGCAAGACGAGCAAGGCTGGCAGGGGTATGTAACGTCGTCGACAGCCTGGAGGGGGAGATTCACACGATGCAAGCACCTACGTACGAGGCGTGCACGGCTGGTTGTGATTTTAGGCGGGTGTGAGATTATGCAGATTGGATTTGCGGGAGTTTAGGCGTCAAGGAGGCACACACATAGCTTTGCGAAGATATCACGACTCACGATGGAACCGGCCTCGAGGACGAGGAAGCGAGTCTATGACAACAGGAAAAGTGGCTTAAGCCTTGGCATTGAAGACATTAAGAAAACAACGAAGAATCGCATGAACTGAACTTAATGTAGCAACTGAATGGTGACGTGGCAGACGAGACATGGTCAAGTTCACATTGAAGTTAACTCAATAGCGGCATCGCGGGAAAGTCTTGGAGTCACAAGACCATCAATCACGACTCTCCGCACATGTAGATGACGCAACAATGAGAGAGAAAAGACGAAATTCAAATTGACTTTGAACTAATCTGAGGTATCATTTGCCATTCCCGTTCCGTTCCGTTCCATTCCAGTCCAACCGCCGAAAGTAGAAATACCGAAACACCATTCGCCGTGTTGTTTGTCCCGCATGGCAGTTTATCCCCGTCCCTCCGTCGCGTCGTTCCCAAGCGCAAGGTACGGAAAGGTAGGAAATAAGAGTTGCCCGATCGAGATTGAGAGAGCGAGAACGAGAGCGAAAGAGTAAGAGAAACAGAAAGAGTAGGAGAAATAGAAGGGGGTGAGAGACGGAAGTCGTCTGCTGGGTGGGGATCATGTGCAGTTGAGTTCCGTCTAGGGCCAGCCTGTAGTCAGTGTGCGTTGTCGTGGAATCTCATGCTTTCTTCATTTGCTCATTTCTTCGATTTGGTCTCAAACACGTTCCGTCGTCCGCTTTCCCACTCCGGGATCAGCCCTCGACGCCTTTAAGCACCAGGGTAGTACAGCTGCCAGCCCACAGGCGCCCTGGCGGTCTTGTCGAGGCCACGGATGGCGCAGTTGACGTCGCCGCGGACACCAAGTAGGGTGCCGGAGGAGTGGCCGTTGAGGGCGTTCTGCAGGATGTCGCCGACGTCGACGTCGCCGACGGCCAGCAGCCGGTCCAGCGAGACGGGCTTAAGGGCGAGGGTGCACGACCCGGACTGCATGATGGGGATGTAGCCGGCGTTGCTCTTGGGCTTGGCCGCGCGCTTGCTGGCGGCTGGGTAGTCGTAGCTGGGGGGAGCTCCGTAGCCGGCGGCGCTGGCGTTGGCGTGGCCGACGCTGAAGGTGCCGTTGTACGACGCCCAAGCACTGTACAGGGCTGCGCAGTCGCGCCAGTCAGCGGGCGTGAAGGGGTCGTCGGTGGCCTCGTTGGCGAATGACGCCTCGTCGCAGGCCTTCTGGTGGTGCGCGGTGGGCATCCACGAGATGGGCGTCTCGGCGGCGGCGGCGGCGGTGGACGTGGCGGCGGGGATGGACGAAGCCGTGGTGGCCGCGCAGCCGAGGACGGTAGAAACCACGATGAGGTTATCGTTGTTGTTGCTGTCGTCACTGGTGACGCCCGAGGACGAGGCCACGGGGGCGGCGGCAACGAGGCCGGCGAGCAGCAGAGTCGCGAGGACGGCGGGAGAACGCATCGTGAATAGTGTTGATGGGGTTGAAGGTCTAACAGGTAGCTGTAACTGAAAACGTGGCTGAAGAAGCGTGATTGAGAGAGTGACTTGGGCGAGTGAATGAATCGAAGACTATTTGCTTCGAGGGGTATCTTGGAAATAAAAAAAAGGCGTCAAAGGAGTGACTGCGAAGGTATGAAGATTCTGGCGATCAACACCACTTGAGGGTTGCGAAGAATGTGAAAGAAAGGTAATGCAGGAAGTGTGTTGTGGGTAGAGAGAGGGAGGGAGGGAGAGGGAGAGAGAAAAAGAAGGACTAGGAGATCTAAATAGAGAGCGGTGGGGGAGAGGAAAGAAAAAAGCGAGAGTGAGAAAGAGGTGAGAGAGGTGAGGAGAAAGCGAGAGTCAAAGCACCGAGTTCCCGTGTCTGTGTGTCCATCTCCGAGCGAGGCTGTGGGCGAATACTGAACACGGGTACTGGCTGGTGAGATGATGGATTGTTTCAAGTAGATGGCATCGCAAAGCGGGCTGGAATGCAACAACGCAGATGCAGGCAAGGCAGCCTCTGACACTTTTATTCCAGGAAATGATAGACAACGGATATCTACTTTTGATTAATTACATTAAGGCTGGCTTACCTGGCTTACCTGGCTGGCTTACCTAGCTAGCTAGTTATGAACCCCCCAAAAAGCGTGGGCTTCCTGGTTGGCAGTAATGTCTATTGGGTTTGTTTCGAGTTGACGGCCTGAGACGAGACAGCCGCTCTCTTATGCCGTGGGTTGCTCTGTTAAGCCGTGCGGGCACACCACCAGACCCCCCCGACGAGCGAGACATTAGGAGACAGCCGTTCGTTTACCAAACAAACCTCAGCCAAGCACAAGAAACAATGGCTTTCCCACCCCGCCGGCCGCCAATCCGGTCTCTGAACCTCGCCCGTGCGACTCCAATGGCTCGGCAGCAAGCTGACGGAAGCATCCTCATTCCTTAACAACCATTCTCTCTATCCGACGTCGCCATTGGGTGCGCTCTGGGCATGCATACATATTGCCCCAGGGCACCTTTGCCATGCGCGAGGTGGAGCCCCCATTGGATCCCACAGGAGATCGCCCGCCCCCCAACAGCCGGACGCTTCCAGCGCGAACCACTCACAGCGCCCGGAAACACTCAATCCCGCCCAGGCACAACCCAGCAACCTATGGACCCCGGCCCGCAATGACGCCTCCGGTGGGACCCAAGCTTTACAGGGCTCGTAGCGACCATCCGTACCTACGCCTGCAGTGAAGTTCAACCCACCCGGGGACCCGAGACGATGACGAAATCCCCCAGCTTCGGCAACCCTCGAAACGGCCCGATGGGTGAATATCCCAACGTCACCTGCTCTGCTTCGTTCCCTTCCCTTCCCCCCCGATCCAAGTTGCCAAGCTTGATGCCGAGCCGAGAGGCTTGACAAGCTGGGTTTCGTGTCGCCAAGATCTTCACGTTGGCCCCTCCCCATTCTGTCCCCGTTTTTGGAGGCACCGATTGTTGTGCTAACAGGTCTCGACCTGTCATCCATCGTCATTATCACTAGCAAATGGCCCTCTGCGGCGGGAGCTGGAGGAGAATGACTACCAACGACAGGCCTCGTCCTGGGTGACTCGATGCAACGCTGCTCTGCTCGTCCTCTAAACACCATACTGCCCACAGCTTGACATCGTCACCAACACCCCCCGTCACCAATACCACGCACCCGCCGCAACCATGACGACCGGAACACGACCACGAGCAACACCAGCCAGCCGCGTGAAACGCATCGTGGGCAAGATCCGCCGCCACCCGGACGGCGCGCCCGCCACCAAGCCCACCGCCGCGCCTGAAACAGACCTCTGGAACACCGCCTACGACGCCCTCAAGACCGACCTCAGCACCGCCGGCCTCGTTCACGCTTACGAGTCCATCCTCTCCGGCAACGGCGTCGACGGCGGCCCTGCCGGCCTTCCGGGCGGTACCCCGGGTAGGCTTGAGGTCATGACCACTGTGGTGGAGACCGGCCTGGCACGCGAGCTGAGCACCAAGTCGGATGCCGGCGACGACCTGGCGAGGAACGTCCTCGTCGACAGGCGCGAGACGGTTGCGTCGCTGCTGAGTGCGCATCCCGGCGCCGCGATTGCGTGGGCGGGAGTCTGCTCGCTCACCCCTGTACGAGTCAACCATCCCGTCTCCCATCGTCCCAACTAACACAAGCACAGCTTCTTCTTGATCCTCTGCTCAGACACCAGGACGCGGCCCAAGCCTTCCTCTACCTCACAGCCAACATCCCGCGCTTCACATCCCTGCCGCAAATCCTGCACCAGAGCGCGTGGCAGCACCAGCGCGACTACCTGCGGCTGCGCGAGCACACGCGCGACACGGTGCTGGCGCTGTGCCGGCGCATCTTGGAGTGCGAGATGAACTGCGTATGCGCCGCGGCGAGCGCCTGGAACCGTGCCGCGCGCAATGTCGTCGACTGGCACGGCTGGCAAGCCTTGGCGGACCGCATGCGCGAGGCGGATGAAGAGCTGGCGCGGGACGTCGAGCTGTATGCTACAGAGGAGGTGAGGACGCTACTACGGCGGGATGACGAGGCTGTGCGAGCATCATTAAGTGGAAGTGACGCTGGAATTTCGTCTGATGTTGGTGTCGGTGTTGGTCCTGGGAGCAGGGGTTGACAGCCTGCAGGCGGTGGAGGATTTACTTTGTTGGACGTGGTCCAACTAACTAGCCCTTTGTCGTTAGTATCAAGGGGGATCCAGCCTGCTAACATTCACAGCCAATATCACAAACTAAAGATGATACGTTGGCTGTTGGTTGGGATTACTGGCATGAACACCATGCACTCCGGGCTGAGCCCGCTTAAAAAGCATATCATGTATGAAGAGCCAACCTATGGTTTCACATTGAGGAAAGAAAACAAGTCACCTCACAATTTGAACAGCAATCTCGCTAGAAATATATACAAAAATTCAAGGTACAACTGATCTGGTCTACTGAACTTACCGTACTGAAATCTGCAATGCCAAACCTTGTCCTTGGCCACCAAACTGGGTAGTTGCTTCAACTCTACGCAAAGCCAAGGTACTAAAAGCAAGTCGTGAATAAATTCCGCCTAATGAGTCGGGGGGAAAATGCCGTGCTGGTCCAGATCTTTCAGCCGCCCGTTAAAGTCTCTCATGCACCGCTTCCACTCATCTGTAGAGGCGCCTCGGAACTCGAGGGCCTGCATCACTGCCTGCCATCCAACGGCCTGCCCCCGCGTGACGACTTCGTACACACGGCACAAAACCTGCGAGAATTCGTCGGCTGGCTTCATCGCAACGGCGTAAATGTGTCGAACTAAGGCAGCCCAGCACGCAATGTAGTCGGTGTCAAACGTCGATGCCGGATACCGGAACTCGATGGTATTGTGCTTTGTGGAAACAACCAGAGCACACCTTCTGGTCGTGTGGACTGGCCCCTCGTCGAACTTGCGCAGCGCCTGGCCGAGGGCATGTAGGTCGGGCTGGGCGTAGATGCGCCCCAAGGCCTGCAGTATTTCCGTATCGGCCCTTGACCGTCTGCTCAGCTGCCCTATAAGGGCCTCCAGAGCACTCAGCTGCATGGCGCCATCACCTCCTATCTGCAAAGGTGAAATGTCCTTTTGCATGGCGATCTTGGACTCGACGCTGATCCGCGCAGAGTACGGTGATGTGTGCCGCGAGGGGTGGCTGAGTGGCATCAGTAGCGAGTCCTCCAGCAGATAGACGAGGCAAGCGACGCGCTGGGCTGTCTGGAGATCCATCTTCCCAGCGTCGTTGACGTGGAGATGTAGCCCACAGCTGGCATTAATCGCGACTTTCATGTTGTCCTGGATTGTAGTTAGGCCCAGTCTCAGTGTCGGTAGCCCCTGGCTGAATTCTTCGGGGCGTGTGAGAACAGGACTATTGAGTTCGATGCCATACCAGTAGTAATCGTGAGTGGGCGACTTTTGAGGCACAGTTCTGATGTCCTCGGTGATGTGACGCTCGCGGACAATGAACCAGTAATCGGAACGTGATACAGCTCCGGTCCTGGAGGTAGAAGTGTCCTTGTTCCAAACACGTAATTCAGTTGAATCCGGGAGTTTGAAAACGGAGCCTGCAGGCGCGGTCTGTGAGATTGGGTTTCTCGAATCTGGTTCAGAGGGGTGAGAACACGCGGTGGAAAGGCCTAAGCCGGCGAGGATCTCGCAAGACTTGAGAATAGACGACGTCTCGGCCCAATGATGAGGCGATTCAGCTGTGAGTTCTTGATGGATGGCTTGCTGTTGTAGGTATGGGTCTCTAGATGGTGAGTCGCAAACCCATCGAGAATCGACATCGTTGATTCGGGGGGTTTCGTTCAAGTGCTGTGCAGCGAGGAATTCAACCTCTACCCCGAGGCAAATTGAATCCGGCACGAACATGTTGATGAGTGGCTGGTGGTAAAGAAGAAATGATGGTATCAATTGTAGTATGGCGGGTTAAGTAATGGTGTGTGAGGAGGTCAACCCAAATCGGTAGAAGGGTCCATGGCTCGAACTATATAGCTGATTATGCCTTGAATGAAATGAAGCTACAACGATATCGAGGAGAGAACAGCGGTCGACGGTGCAGCTGTTCAAAGACCATGTTCACGATACAGTGGTGCGGAAATCAGGGATCTTGTCGTCTAGTCTTTACACCAGACGAAACAGACCTGGTGGGCGTGACTGACGCGAAGGAACCAGCTGTGCATTCTGGAACGCCCCTGTTGGACGAGGGACCATGTATCTCGTTCATTGAACATAGCTGGCATGGGTTGGTGGTGTCGTTGGAACTGTAAAATGTTGCTCCCATGGGCCAGAACTGCAGAAGTTGGTTGGCGGCATGTTCTGAATCAATGACCCAACTGCACAGGGACCAAAGCAGAAGCTAGAGCTATAGCGGAAGATGCCAATTGGCGTTCGAGGTTAGGGCTCGTGTTGCCGCTCTCGAGTCGCCACCAAGTTCGCATCGAGGCCATCTCCGCCTTATCCGGACCGGTACACTGGTGGAACCGCATGCCTTCAAGGACAGCTGACCTAGCAGGGTCAGGTCAGAGAGCCTGCTGTTTCGAACACTCAGACTGGTGAATTGTAGTCTCGTTATGAGCGCTGTCAGATCATCCGCCTCAGTCCGAAAGTCTTGCTGTAAGCTGTGAGACCGTGACAGAGCAAAGTGGCCCGTGACCTACCCTCGACCACAAAGCCATTGGAGGTTTTGCAAGTCGGTCTACAACGAGTGAGTTGCACTGAAAGAACATGTGAAGGGGGTTCGTGACACTCTCGAGCATCTCCGACAGTTGAGCTCACGGCAGGAAGAATCACATGGCATTCCTCCGTCTTCTTCGCGTGCTCGCTGTTGTGTCGTCGAGGAACGGCGAGCTGGTGCGGAGTTAATCCGACTCTCCAATCACAGCCCCGTTTAGTCGAGTTCTACTGTGGGGGAAGCTGCGAAGCTGACACCCCAGAGCTCCCGTCCCACTGTGAGGACCCTGGCCGACCGGCAAGAGGTACGTACCGTCATCCGCCAAAGTTCCATGGGCTCCATGCTTCATGCAGTGAAAGCCTAAGTAAGTAGGCTAGAAGTACCTGTAGTAGCTCGGTTTTAGTGCGTGAGCGGCGCATTCGACACCTAGACAGGCAGTCCCTTTTCCTGTTTGAAAGATTCCCCAAAAGTCACGGCTTTGCTTGGCTTCTCGAAAAACCGACGCGACAACACCGCAGCGCAGCGCGTCACTCGCCCGACCTAACCACCAACAATTTTGGATCCGTCACCATCGCCATCTCCATCACCAACCACAGCCATCGCTCCTCCGCTCATTGCCATCGCCACCGCAACTTCACTTTCCAACTCTAAACTCTCTCTAGCTTCGCGATCCTCTCTGCCAACAGTCGCGACTGCGCACACTCACCGTCCGCCGTTTCCCGTCGCCCATGTGGCTCCCCCCGGTCCGGCCGCCGCCATCGCCATGCATCTCATCAAGCCCTCATGGCTGAGCCATAGTGGCGAACAGAAGGATTTTGAGGTCTACAGCTGCCACGTCTCCCCCGATGGTAAGCGCCTCGCGACCGCTGGCGGCGACGGCCACGTCCGCATCTGGTCCACTGAAGCCGTCTACAACGCCAACAACTCCGACTACAGCAAGCCGCGCCAGCTTTGCCATATGAGCCATCATCTCGGAACTATCCACTCCGTCCGCTTCTCCCCCAATGGCCGCTACCTCGCCAGCGGCGCCGACGACAAGATCATCTGTGTCTACCACCTCGACAAGGGCCCTCCCGCCGCCACCTTCGGCACCAACGAACCTCCTCCCGTCGAGAATTGGAAGACGTACAAGCGTCTCATCGGCCACGACAACGATATTCAGGATCTTGCCTGGTCCCACGACTCCACTCTCCTCGTCTCTGTTGGTCTCGACTCCAAGGTCGTCGTCTGGTCCGGCTACACCTTTGAGAAGCTCAAGACGCTCTCCGCCCACCAAAGTCACGTCAAAGGCATCACCTTCGACCCGGCCAACAAGTTCTTTGCCACCGCGAGCGATGACCGAACCATCAAGATCTTCCGATTCACCTCCCCAGCCCCCAATGCGACTCAGCACGACATGGTCAACAACTTCGTCCTCGAGACCACTATCAGCTCACCCTTCAAGAGCTCGCCTCTCACCACCTACTTTCGTCGCTGCTCCTGGTCCCCCGATGGAAATCACATCGCCGCCGCCAATGCCGTCAACGGGCCCGTCAGCTCTGTCGCTATCATCGAACGAAGTAGATGGGACAGCGAGATCAACCTGATTGGACACGAGGCGCCCACCGAGGTCTGCATGTTCTCTCCTCGACTGTTTCACACCGTGCAGCCGGACAAGGATGACACTACCAATGCCAATGGTGGGCAGCTCGTCACCGTCATCGCATCTGCTGGCCAAGATAAGACGCTCAGTATCTGGAATACCAACACGTCCAGGCCGGTTGTTGTGCTCCAGGACCTGGCTGGCAAGTCAATATCCGACCTGGCCTGGACTCCTGATGGCCAGACCCTGTTTGCCGCGAGTCTCGACGGAAGCATAGTAGTGGTCAAGTTTGGGGAAGGAGAGCTAGGGTGGGTCGCACAGCCCGAGGAGAACGACAAGGCGCTTCAAAAGTATGGAGTGTCCCGGAAAGGGATGGGTATCGTTGAGGATGTAGATGGGTTGATGCTGGAGAACCAAAGCAAAGAAGGCGAGTCAAGAGCCGTCGAGTCGAGGATGGGCGCCTTGATGGGTGACTTTGCGTCAGAGTCCACCAAGGAGTCGACACCTGCTACCAATGGCAACAAGGCAAGCTCAACGACGGCCAAGCCTGCGGCGACAAATGGTCAAGCGGAGTCTGAAAAGAAGGCTGAAGAGGCAGCAGACAAGACTGCTGAGCGCGTTAAGGAGCTCAAGTCGAGAGTCACAATTGGTAAGGATGGCAAGAAGCGAGTCGCGCCCTTGCTGGTCTCATCATCGGGAACTGGTCAATCGTCGTTGCCTCAGACTCAGTTGGTCGGGTCCGCTACGGCCAAGACAAATCAAAACGAGGCTCCGCAGACCACCCTTGACCTTACGAAACCGTTCGACGGGCTACCCAAGGGAGGCATTGCCTCCATGCTTCTCGGGAATAAGAGGCGAATGGCCTCGACAGGAGCCGAGGATGAGGAGCCTGCCGCTAAGCGAGTTTCCACGGGCCCGACGCCCATCCTGACCAACGGCGCGGACGGCGCAGAGCCTGCTGCACTCGTGCCCGTTCAAACCGGTGTTGTGCCAACCCCTGAATTTCTCCGACCAGCAGTCCTTAACCCGTCGATATCTTTCTCCCAAGTTAGGCTGGCCGTCCCAAGGATTCGATCACACATACTCCGGCCACTTGAGCGGGGTATTCTGCAGGAAGAGAGCTCGCTCGAAGATGCGTCTAAGATCCCGGAGAACTTCATTCTGGAAGCCAAGAATGATGTGAACCCGCGAGATCCCTCACATGTCATGGTCACCAAGAGAGGCGCGTTGTTGTGGCAGGAATTTTTGCCCCGGGCTATCATCTTAGTGACGGCTAACAAAAACTTCTGGGCAGTGGCTTGCGAGGATGGATCTATTCACACTTGGACTCCAGCTGGAAGGAGGCTGCTTAACCCGATGGTGTTGGAATCACAGCCGGTTATCCTCGAATGCCGCGACCACTGGCTTCTCTGTATCACTGCCGTGGGTCTGGCGCAGGTCTGGAATCTCAAGACCCAATCCTCACCGCACCCGCCCGTCTCCCTTGGAGCAATCTTGGATGTTGCCACGACCTCTTTGAACCAGCACACCGCAACCCCAGGGCCCGGTGTCACCTCCGCACATCTCAACTCTACTGGGCATATTGTCGTAACCCTCACCAACGGTGATGGCTACTATTATGCTCGAGAGATGTACACCTGGCAGCGACTCAGCGAAGCCTGGTGGGCAGTCGGATCCCAGTACTGGAACTCCAACGACTCTTCCATATCTGCCCTGCAGTCCACCGCAGTGGGTCCAACCTCAAAGGACAGTAAAGACAAGGATTCGGCCAAAGCGACAGTCTCCTCTGGCGTCATCCCCTTCCTGGAGCGTCACACAACCAACGAGTTCCTGCTCAAGGGCCGGTCATATGGCCTACAGCGCATCATCAAGATGCTTGTTCAGCGTAAGGAAGCCGAGGGTCTGGAGAGCAGCATCAGCATCGCTCACTTAGAGAATCGAGTTGCTGGAGCCATGCAACTGGGGTCCAGGGAGGAGTTCCGGCTGTATCTATTCATGTACGCGAAGCGACTTGGAGCTGAGGCTGCAAGGGAAAAAGTGGAAGAGCTTCTCAACAGCCTCATTGGTGGCATCCTGGAAGATAAGGACCAGGCCACGGACAAGGAGGCTGGGCGAGGGTGGTACAGCAAGGAGGGAGAGATTTGTGGGTGGGATCGAAAAGAGTTACTCAAGGGGGTGGTGATGATTCTCGGTACGTTGATAGCGACGCTGGCCAGTCGCGCAGTGCTAACTGATTGACAGGAAAATTCCGCGAATTACAACGATTGACCTTGCAGTACGCGAGGATTCTGGACTTGGACCTGGAGGACGGATCAGTTGACGTGGAGTCGATGGACATAGAGGCGTGAGGGTTGTATCACAATCCGTGTATCAGTATCAGTACATGTTGGTGGATGCGCAGACCGGGATATGGTCTGCCGACGTGACGAGATCGGCGTTGGGACAATTCTTGGACGATGTTTGAGACTGGGAGAGACAGAGTTTTTGGCTGTATGCGGGTATAGACAACCGCATGTTTCTGTATTAATGATGGCCTGTGATGACGATGGCATAGTGTTGTCTGTCGGTGAGATGTTTGCGATGAAGCAGCTCGACTAACTAGGTGATGTATGCTTGCTGGCAAAGGTAGGTGCTTGGGATTGTTGGGACGCGGCGAGGATTCTAGGCTCTTGGCCGCCGGTTGTTCAGTTATCGCAGTGATTCCTCGCTTACCTGGTCGTCATTCTCGCGTCATGCTTGCTTGGAGCCGCAGTGCAACCCAAGTTGCCTGGTTTTCTTCCCTTTTCCTTCTCCAACGCAACAAAAGGGTCAGCAGATCCAACGACGTGTGAAACCCCCCGCGGCATTTGCCTAGACATTCTCTTCGCTATCTTTCTATTCCATTCCTTATCCTTCCCTTCTTGGGAGTCGGACCCAGAAGAGCAGGGGCTCGTTGCCATTGTCTTTGGGGCACCACGTCTTATTGTCTCTTCGGGGCTGATTGGCTGAATGGGATAGTCTACTTGCCATTGTGAGATGAGGAGGCACCGCTCTCTCGCAAATCAGATCCCCTCGTCAATAGCGACGCATTCCCCAGAGGCAGGATCCCAGCTCAAGGTTCGATCCGACGACGGCTCTTGCTGCCCGCTGATTCAAGGCCACTTGCCTATTGTCTGAGATTCCAGTGCGTCAGTCTGCTTCTCGAGATCGGCCGAACTCGGCGGGGAAGACGAAGAGGGCTTGGCTGCCAGCGAGTGCCAGCGAGTGCCAGCTGGTCCCTCCATTGTCCGTTGTTTGTACGCCCCTCCTCTCGCACCTGCCACCGGCTGCCTTCGTCGCCAGCGGAAGGCCTTCCTCCTTTTGTCGCGTCCTGAACAATAAGGCCCTTCTTTGCTGAGGCTCACATGCCCGTCCTCAATCCTCAACCCTCACAAGCGTCCAACCTCACACCTCTTATATTCTTTTCCCTGAATTCTTCTTCTACAACTTCTACTTCTGATCTTCCACCTGCTTTCAACTTTGAGTTCAACTTCAACTTCTAGTTCAGCCTCTACTTTACCACTCCTTCTGATCCACCACCCTGTCCCTGTCTCTGACTTTGTTTCCTTTCACTCCCTTCGAATACAGACAAGTCTCTTGGTGCGTTCGACACGACAGTCTTGCCCCGATACTAAACACGACACTCCTTTCACCTGCCCTTTCCTCTGTCTCTCCTGCCTTTGAACTTCGGTCCTCTGTGCCTCTCACGCTCCTTTCAATTTTGTCACCATCATTGGAAACCATTCATCATGGCCAAGCTGTTGTTATCCCTCCAGCTTTGGGCGTGGATCTGCTTTTTGCTCCATATTCCGACCCTCGTCCACGGCCTTGGTCCCTCGGACCCAGTCCCACGCGCAGCCCTAGTGACACTCGCCTATGACTTCGATCTCCCTGCCATGATCTTTTCCATGCGCCAGCTTGAGGATCAGTTTAACAGCCGCTACAGGTATCACTGGATCTTCTTCAGCTCTCGCGAACTCAGCGAAGACTTCAAACGCTTGACTTCAAATGCCACCAACGCCACCTGCATCTACGAAGTCATCCCCGACGAGCACTGGAATGTTCCAGGCTTGGTTGACCATGACCGTCACTGCAGCTCGCCTCACGACGAAGTGGATCACGGTGTTGATCCCGAGACCCCTGTCGATGCTCGACAGAGGTACCGCTGGAACTCTGGCCTCTTTGCCAGCGAGAAGCGGTTGAAGGACTACGATTGGTTTTGGAGGATTGAGCCTGGCGTGAGTAACTGATGTGCTAGAGAACCACCCCAAAAGGTCTCACGATGACTAATGTATGATTAGACGCAGCTCACCCATGACATCGACTTCGACGTGTTTCGATTCATGCGAGATAACGGAATCAAGTACGGCTTCCATCGCGACGCTATTGCCGAGACGAACCTGCGAGCTCTATCGCCTCAGATCAGGTCATTCATTGATAAGCACCCGGACCTTCTTCACGAAGAAGCAGACGTATCGTGGTTATTCGACCACTCACATGCAGAGACCTGGTCTTCTGGAATGAAAGAGGACGAGGAGCTGTTGGATCACGAAGGCTCAAGCAAGTCGAGGCAGCGGGTCACCTAGGAGGGCCGCCCAAGCCTTGCAAGTCGCTCGGGAAATATTTTGCTGCAGAATGACTTTGACGATAACACCGACGGAGGCGACGATATGATATCCTCACTGACCTCGGCGTTTACGTCTTGGATAAGTGGCATTTACCCGACATTTGAGATTGGATCTCTAGCTTTGTTCCGCAACCCCAACCATGCGGCGTTCTTCGAACATCTCGATAGCGCAGATTTCTACCACCACCCTTTCAAGGACGTGCAGGTGCACACACTTAGCGCTAGCATGTTTCTGCCACGGCAGAGTATCTTGAACTTCGGCAAGGGAGCGAGATTCCGAGCTCGCCAAGAAGATCGGCCAAGCCAACCGGAAGCGACACTCGATCCTGACATCGAGTTCGAAGACAGCGCTCACCGCACTGAAAACTCGACCAACAAGGCAGAGTTGATGAGGGATGCCAAGGAGATTTTGGCCATCTGGTTGGCTTGTTGGGAGCTGATGGCTCGTGACATCGAGAGGCAGGAAGCCATTCCGGGCCTGATGTCGGGGAATACGGTCATTGATGAGCGTAACTTTTCCCTCACCTGAAGAATCTCCTGGGACGAGTTGTACAGACAGAGACACGATATTATGAGTCAAGATAGCGGTGGGGAGATGACAATGATACTGAAGGTTTCGTGTGTTTACTAGGAGCAATTAAGTGTGACGTCTCGCAGGTGGAGGGGCACAAAATTGGAAGATTGACAAATTTATCGATGTTGATTGTAGCGGTGAGGGGCGCATGACTAGGTGATGTCTTACAAGTTAAAAAGGTTGCGAGTTGAGGCCGACGATGTCGTTGACTGTCATACAGAGAGCCAGCGGGCGGACCGGAGTTGTCCGTGTGTCGACAACAGCGAGGCAGAAGGGAACGGGTAGACGGCCGGATGGCGGCTAGACGGCCCCGTGCCTTGCAGCCATGCAGACCTACGTCACTTGGTAGGACGCGGCTGCGGTAAGACAAGATGGATGGCGAGCGAGGCAAGGCGCCGAAGCAGCATACAGGATGCAGTATGACGCCATGCACGCGGTGGTGACCTGTCGCGGGTGGTGGAACAATGAGTGCGAGATGCGATGGAGATGATACTACCACGGCGGTTCGGCCGCGGTTCAAACGGATGGTGAGTGGAAGACGGAACGGAGCAGACGATAAACGGTGTAACCCAAGCTTGGTGATCGTTTTAACACGCGTGCTGACTGGTAAGTTAAGAGCATGGTTGGGCACGCGGTGGACTTGTAGATTGGGTATCACAGTAGTAGCCCAGTCTCGTGCCTCTTTTCCCGGGGAGGGATGAGTCAGTGAAATGCGATTAACCTAGCCACGGGACTGTAGCTAGCCGACCGCCTTAAGAGAGGGGAAATCTCATACAGACGGGTTGGCGATGTGATGTGCGAAGCACGTCATTGATCGAGACAATCTGAGTTGTGGGGTGTTGTGGATGAGGATCGGCGTCCGTGTAATTGAGTGCTAAACCACGTCCGAGTATCGTCGAAGCAGTGACTGCGCACTGTCCTTGAACTGAAAGATAAGTGTAGACTTCAATAAGGCTCATCCACTTGTATGATGGGTTCTTTAATAAAAGTGCATGCTGTTCCATAGTTCGGTTTCACTGCCATCTAGTTAGACTCATGCAGGCGATGCGGTTAGTTGGTGAAGTCATGGTGAGGCTGGACACAACATGCTTACGAGTTGACACACTACTTAATGTTGAAAGAGAGAAGTTGATGATTGGGACCGAATTACGGAGTACGTACACCTACACAATTTCCAGGTGTCGTCTCTAACCGGGGTCGGCCCTGCGACGCCCCCCAAAGCTCAAGCGCGGAGACAACAAAGAACTTTGGGAACAAGGAATAGGTACAGCGCTGACTCAGAGGGGACAGGCTAGCAGCTCACTTGCCTTTCAGCAGCCTCTGGGTGGCTTAGACTTTAAACCTGGCTGATGCTGGACTCGACCAATTGACTGGCCAGGGCTGGATTCGTCGATACCCTCCCAACGCGTGCCTCAAGGGGTGAGGAGTATGCAACTATGTGTCTCGCTCTCAGGGGGAGGGAAACTGGCTCCTGTCTCTGCCGTGTCTCCTTTGCAGATTGCATCCATCTCACCTGGAGGCGAACCATGACCAGATCGGTCACAGCGCTGCCGCAGATGTGAACCTTTCTTGGACCCGGCGGGAAGACTCTTTGACCACTTAAGTCGAGCTTTGGCAGACATGGAACAAGAGCGGAACAGGGGTACTATAGTGGCAAAGAAAGAGGGCTGGACAGGGGGGCCGGGCATTTTGCTCCATGCCTGCCGGCCCCTTGCCCTGGAAAATAGGGACGTGCAAAAGGCGGGCGGTCATTTGTGAATGTGGACTGTGGAGGATCTGGTTGGACGTTAGTTTCTGCAGGACGGGCTGGCTGGATATGACAGACTGTTGAGAACAGATATTCGCATACTGTCCAGTATCTTTGGTATTCGTACTGTAGCCGAGTCAGTCTGAGAGCGCCCGTCCAGCAGTTTCATGGCCTCCAGTGGGGTCAATGCCACCCGGACGCAGGGTTGCAACGTGTGCCTTGCGTCCGGCTGCACTGTAAAGACCGAGGCCCGCATAAGGCCCTAAAACCAAAAGTCGGGGAAGGTTAAAACCTGCCGGGCTGCCCCGCCCAGCCGGCCACACCTTCGCTGGAGAGTACCCACCCACAGGGCCACAGCACCCTAGCCACAGGGCACGAGGCACCTAGCTTACAGGCAAGCCTAGTGGAGCCTAGCGTGGTGACAGCACCTCCACCTCCACCACGGCCACGGCCTGACCAGACATCCCAAACCACATGCGACCGAGTCCGACAAGTCAAGACCGACAGACCGACCTTGTCCTACGGGGCACCCTTGCCTCCTTGATTGCTTTGCTTTTAACTGTTTGTGCGACAGTGCGCAGCTGCCCGCTTTCCTGCCCGCTGGCTGGCTCGCTGCAGTGGCTGCAGTGGCTGCATTCGCTGCTTCTACATTTGCGTTGCTCCTTCCATTCTTCCCCTCCCGTCGCGTTTGCTCTTTTCGAGGTCGCTCCTCCCCTCCTCTGACGCTTCCTTCTGACGCCTCTTCTGGCAACTCCTCTTTCTCCTTTCCTTGTCTCTTCCTTCTCACAAATTTACACTCTCCTTTTGTTCATCCATCAGCATTCTATTCTCCCCGGTCGCCCCTGCCAAACCTCCGCCCGCCACGGAAAATCCAGAGAATAGATCAGAACGCTAGGGAAGATCGAGAAAAGACAGGTCTTTGGCTCCTGGGCCTTGGCAGCACCGCCGGTTTGCGATTGCGGAGGAGCCCTTAACCACCTCGAAGAAATCGGCATCGATCAAATCATCACTCGCGACAGCGCCCGATCGTGGACGAAGCCGACACGGCCTACGACTACGACCACGAAGGAAGCACACGCGCAGAACGGTCGCATCCGCGTTCAACATCCCATCGCAAGCGCACCCACCTTGTCTTGATTGACCCGATCCAAGTAATCCTCCAATTCAAACCGATACGAATCACTCTCGACCAACTCTGTACAAGACGCTCCCTTTTCCAACATCTTCTGAATCGTGTGCGTCATGGCTATCCTCGATAGATACCCGCGCACTCTTGCGCTGTCCAGCCAGGGCGCTTTTCTAGGCCTCAGCAAGAAGCAGTGGTCACTAACTATGGTACAACCCCTCGATTACTCGATTTTCTTTAGGATTCGCACTTTTCCCTGTTCGTGAATTCGTTATACTGACCATACCGTGTTGCAGTTGACCTTTCAAAATTCGGCCCTCATCCTGGTGCGCTCCCATTCACCACCCCCTCTAAGGTTACGGCAATGCTAACCAGCTGTGTTTCCGCAGATCATGCACTACTCCCGCGTCATGCCCCCGTCCGGCGATCACCGATATTTTACATCCACTGCCGTCTTCCTCAACGAGATTATCAAGCTTGCAGTCTCTCTCACCCTCGCCATTTACGAAACCTCCAAGACGCTCGCACCCACCACCCCCGCTACCGTCCTCTTCGAGCAAATTTACAACTCCGTTTTTGCTGGTGATGGTTGGAAGCTCGCCCTAATTGCTGCTTTCTACACACTTCAGAACCTGTTGCAATATGTTGCTGTCGGTAACCTCGATGCCGTCCACTTCCAGATACTCTACCAACTCAAGGTATGCCTACCCAGGGTGATAGGCGCATAAATGATATTCGCGATTCAATCGCATGGCATTGTCTATGCTCGACTCGAAGCAAGACTGACAATCGTCTAGATCCTCATTACCGCTATTTTCAGCGTCACTCTCCTCCGCCGACATCTCGGTCCAAAACGCTGGTTCTCCCTCGTCATCCTCACCATCGGCGTTTGCATCGTCTCCATGCCCCAATCCGAATCACCATCAGGCTCTTCTCCCCTCCTTCGCGATATGACGGACCACTTCTTCCCTCGATCTCTGCATGAACTTGGCCATGCCCCCGTTGATTTTGCTTCTGGGGGTAAACTCTCCAAGCGCTCCGCTACCTACCAGGGTATTGACCATGACTTGCCACCCCCCGACCCACTAATGGACTACTCCGTCGGCCTTACCTCTGTCTTGATTGCCGCTGCTGTTTCTGGCCTCACCGGTGTTTACTTCGAGAAACTCCTCAAGGAGAGCCCTACTCAAGCCAGCGTGTGGATTCGCAACGTCCAACTGAGCTTTTATTCCCTCTTTGCTGCACTCCTAGGAGGCGTTATTTGGCAGGACGGAAGCGGTATCAGTGAGCACGGCTTCTTCGAGGGCTACAACTGGGTTGTGTGGACCGCTGTGATCTTGCAAGCTGCCGGTGGCCTGATTGCTAGCGTTGTCATTCGCGATGCCGACAATATTGTCAAGAACTTTGCGACAAGCATCAGTATTGTCGTCAGTTTCTTGGTCAGCGTCTTTGTTTTCGACTTTGAGGTCACTTTCACGGTAAGGGCTTTATCTTTGACTGTAGTCTCGTATTACTCATTTGAACCCGCTCTAACCCATCTGCAGTTCGTTCTTGGGACCTCATTTGTCCTTTTGTCCACATACATCTACAGCAGTTCAGATCGCAGTATTCACCGCCCTGCTCCGATCCAAATCGCCAAGTTCGAGAGGCCGGCCATTGAGCGAGTGTACACCTCACGTGGATCGGCTGGGGCCCGCCTCACTCCCTTCGACGCCAACATTGCTTTGACCACCAGCCGGCCCAACAGCCCGATGCTGCCCCGACAGCCAAGTCGGACCAACATCAAGCGGGACGACTGATTCACGACCAACATCAGCGAAGAGGGCCCACAGGGCACTAAAAGAGAAGAAAAAAATAGGTTGGCATCCAAGTGCAAGGTCAGCAGCACTCTGGGGATGTCACATCTCACGACTTGCAACGATCTTATGACATGAACCATTTTCTCATATATACAGACATATAGTCAACGTGTCCCGAATGCTATGGATGCATTTTGGATAGCTAGAACAATTGCCTCCGGGCTTAGATGGGCATTGTCCTGGTGGCAGTGCGGGCAGGATCAAGCAAGGCGCCCCGGAGATATCACGAAATGTCCCCACCCCAACGGCTAGGGAGATGGAGGAATAGGGTACCCCAATCTTGGATTTAGAAATTGGAGAAACTCATTGGATGATGTTCCATGAGCTTTCTTTCACGGCTATGATGGGTTTTTGGAACGGAAATAGACGTCTATCTGTGCTGGCTTCATCTGCATGTTTTATTTTGATCCGAGCCGCTCCCATTCTCGGTGGGGACGGCTAACGTGACGTTCACCTCCGCCCCTCACTATGCTCCTATCCGCATTAAGGTCCGTGTCGTCCTGATATCATTTGTTCCACTGGTTTTGTGGTGTAGCAACCAAGTTTTGGGTTTTATGCTCTGATATTACGTATCGTGTGCGTCTCCTTTTACATGATGACTTCATTAGAGACATCCTAAACACATCTTGCGTCAGTATTCAATCCATACGGTAGCGTGTCAGGGGATGTACGTACCCGCTTCAACTCCTTGTAGGGCAGGCAGATGCAGTTCTGCACGTGGACCTCGTCGCCGACGCCGCAGTCCTTGCCGAGGATGGTGATGCTCTGGACCTTGACGCCATGCTTGATGATAGTGGTCGAGTGGCCGCCCATGGGGATCGGAGTGCCTTCGACACGAGCCCAGGCACCGACGCGGCTGCCCCAGCCGATAATGGAGTAGAGCACACAGGCGTCGTGCTTGATCTCCGAGTCCTCGAGAACGATGCTTTCCTTGATGCGGGCTCCGGCGCCAACGTGAGCGCGGGGGCCAATGCTCACGTTGGGACCAAGCTTGGCCGTGGGGTGGACCTCGGCGGTCGGGTGAATGAAGACAGGAGGCACAATGTTGGCGCTGGGCTCGGAGAGCTCGTTGTCGTTGGCCTGGGCGGCCTTCTGCAGATAGAGGGCGTTCGCGGGGACAGCGGAGCCAGCCGTCTTGATCTGGCGCCAGAAATCCTTGGTCTCATAGACGTAGAATTGCTTGCTGTCTGCCATGTCGCTCAGGATGTCTTGTTCGAGGCGAATAACCTCGTTCTTCTTTCCCTCGTCGTCGTCGTCATCGTCGGGCAGGATGAAGCTGTTTTCGAGGTTGTCGGAGGAGGGGTAGGAGACAAGGCGCGGAGGCCGGTCGAGACGGCGCTTGATGGCGGAGCGGATGGAGGGGAAGATGGCCTCGGTGGAGAAGAGGTAGACGCCGCAGTTGATCAGGTTGCTGATGCGGGACTCGGGCTTCTCGACGTAGTGCAGAACGCGACGGGTGTGAGCGTCGGAGACGATGCAGCCGAAGTTTTTGGCGGCCTCGTCGCTGACACGGGTGCCAAGGATGACGGCCTCGGCGTCCTTCTCGATGAAGAGGCGCAGCATCTCATCGAGAGGGAAGGAGCAGCAGACATCGGCGTTAAGGACGAAGAGGCGCTCGGGGCGGCCCTTGAGGATAGCGTCGCGGAAGTGGTACAAACCGCCAGCGGTGCCAAGGGCCTCGTACTCACGGAGGTACTTGATAGTAATGGAAGGGAACTCCTTGGCGGAGTCTTTGATGAAGTCGCGGAAAACGGACTCGTCGTAGTACCCGATGATGTACACCTCCTGGATCTGCTTGTTGGGGACGCGGGCGACGGAGCTGAGACAGTGCCAAATGATGGGGTGGCCGGCGACCTCGAAGAGGGGCTTGGGGAGATCGAGGGAGAGGGGGCGGAAGCGGGTTCCGCGCGAGGGGCCGCCGACCTTTCAAGCAAAGAGTCAGTTGTTGTTTGTTCCTGAACGTGGGGAGAGTGAAGCTATACAAGAATGACGGCCTTGGTGGCGCCCTGCTCCTTTGCGCGATGCGCCATGGGGACGTGGAGGGACATTGTTGCAAGGGGCTGGAAGGAAACGAGGGCCGGGTTAAAGGAGATGCGAGGAAGAAGCGTCTCGGAGGACGGTCCTGGGCGAGTTGAGGGTGACGATGGGTGGTTGAGCGGTGGTGGGAGATTTGGTGGTTGTTGGCCTGTTTGGCGGGGAGGCGGTCACCCGCTGGACTGGGGCAGGGGTAGCTTACCTAGATGCGAGGATTGGTTATGCGATTAAGCGATAGGAGACGGGCATGAAAGGTGTCAACTATGTATTACAGCAGGCATCGGCAATAGCAATGGTGCAGTTTAGTATCACGTAGTTATCCAAGAAAATCATGTAAAAGTATCCTCATATCTGGGCGGACGAACTTCGCGCCAAATCCGTGCAATGCTACCGCGTCATGGGTAATAGTGAGACCCTACGTGCGTTATCCCTCGCTCGGTGAAGACGCTACCCCACCGATATCGCAGACGTTCACCGGCACACCCTCGGTGAGCCTCCCACACCATTCAGGGGAGAGTGGAACCCCCTATTGTGGCCCGCCCACACCAGGCACGCTTTCCCCCTGGCCACTTACATGACACCGTGCTGCAAGCACTAAACCCCCCTAGCTCTATGGCCTTGGGCTTTAGGGGCAACAGTGGAGGGAAGCTGGAGCCCAGCCACTCCATTTTTTTCTTCCCAGCCCGCGGGATACGTACCTGCACTGGCGCAACTCCAGGAGGCATTCATTTTAGTTAGGACCAGCGTGGAAGCAATGCTTCTGGATCCAGCTGAATATCTGTTGGATGCATCATACCTTTTTGAATTCGACTTAATTAGTGTTATCGATGTATTCCTGTTTTTGATAAAATTTTCGAGGCGCGTGGAACCTGTCACATGACACGATCAAGGCTGGCGTGTTAACACTCGTTATCGATGCGCCGTGTTGCGCCAGAGCCGCATGGCCTAGGGGCGAGAAAGAGGGAGCAACCTAAACACCATTCACATCCACCCACCAGCACCTCTCCCCGTTAATTCCATCTTATACGCTGTCTCACGGGCTGCTCACCTTTGGGTTCTGTGTCCTGTTTTATTTTATGGTTGTTCTTTTGATACCCTCTGGAATTTCCATGTCCATTGTTTAGACCTGTCACTTGTCGTTCATCAGTTCGTTCGCCTTGGCAACGAAAACACGTCCTAGCAACGCACCCACAGCTGAGACGTCGACCTTTCACTCACCTTTCATCCCCAACGCAAACGCATTTCTGTTTCCTCTCATCAGGCGGGACCCACTTGCGTCAAGGTGAATGAATTCCGAGCCAGCATTCTCCCCCTCCCCAAACAGGATGCCTCACCCAACGAGGCGTCGGGGTCCTCGTCCTACCAACTCCAACCGCCACATCATCAAGGAAGATCCGGACTCTACCACAACCCCCACCACGATTGCAGATTCGGGCACTTCTAACAATAGTGCTGCTGGACGGGGTTCCTCGAATACCTCAAACTACGGTGGCAGCACTACCTACATGCCTGTCGACCAGTCCTTCTACCGCCAGGGGCGCTCTGATGCTCGTAAGTTCACCTTGCTATCTCACCCACAATCTCTGTCAAGGAACTAGCGACTGACTCATCTCATCAAAGCCACGCCTAGTGAGCGTAACACGGAGCCAGAACCTTTGCTGCGGGAGATGAGGATGCGTCCCCCAACCAGCGCCGTCGTCGCTGCCGTGGAGAGTCCTACCAACATCGACCCTGGTGAGAGTTTCTTCCACACGTCTTTCCAGGACATCGGAAAGAAGCTCAAGGCGTGCAACGACACTCTCGGTGAGCTTCAGCAGCTCGGTGTCTCTCACGATGTGCAGCTTCCAGAGCTCGTCCTCATCGGCGACCAGTCCGCCGGCAAGTCCAGCCTGATGTCGGGACTCGCCAGCCTTGAGCTTCCCCGGAGTGAGGGCACTTGCACTCGCTGCCCCCTGCACATCCGTGTCTCACGCAACAACGACTGGTCTTGTCGTGTTTGGCTTCGCAAGGACTACTCCTACCAGCCTCCTGGGGACCGCCCTATCACCGAAAACGACGTCACCGACCAGGACCCCTTCTTCCCATGGCGGAAACTGCCTGCCACGCTGATACACGAGTTCAAGATCATGCATGAGAAGAACGAAATTGAGGAGGTCCTCCGCTGGGCTCAGATTGCCATTCTAAATGACGATAAGAGCCACAAATTGTTTGTGCCTGGCTTTGGATCCATCGCCCAAAACACGCCAATTGCCAGGGCTGCTGAGGAGGTCAAGGCCAAGTTTTCACCCAACATTGTCGCTCTCGAGATCAAAGGCCCTGAGCTACCTGACTTGTCTTTCTATGACATGCCTGGTATCTTCCAAAACCCGGCTGATGCCCGGGACGACTATCTCGTCAACGTCGTGAGGAATTTGTCGAAGTCATACATCAAGCACCCCTCTGCTATTATCCTCTGCTCCATGCCTATGAACAGCGATGCTGAAAACTCGTGCACCTTTGGTCTTACTCGCAAGTTGGGAGCGTTGAACCGAACTATCGGCGTTCTTACCAAGGCGGATCTCATCCCTGAAGGTGGCAACCATGACCAATGGTTATCCATCATGAACGGAGAGGCACACCAAACTGGTCTTGGTTACTTCATCACTTCGCGGCCCCAGGGTAAAGACCTCGACGAGTTAAAGGTTTGGGAGGAGCATGTATTCGAGAACCACTCGTTCGAAAGATGGCCGCAGGAGTTTCATTGCTTCTCTGAGCGATGTGGCATTGAGAGACTCAAGGCATATCTATCAGAGCGTCTAGGAGAGGAGTTTGCGAAGAGGTAAGCCACATATTAATCCGCCCGATCAACCCAAAGTGGTAACTAACCTGTGCATATAGCCTTCCTAACATCAAGTCTAAGCTCAAGACGCACCTTGTCAGGATTAATGCACAGCTTGGCAAGCTTCCTGAGTTGCCTGATAATGTTGAACTTGAGGTGCAGACTGGCCTCATGGAGTTTGGCGAACATGCCCGGTCAGAGCTGCGGCCTGCTGAATTTTCAAAGCGGTTCGGCGCTCTACCAGACAACTTCCGCGAATGCCTCCTCGAGATGAAGCCCAAATTCAAGCTCAAAGATGATAGCGACTGCCCGGTAGTGGAAATTTCTGACGACGACTCTGATGCTGAATCTACTGCTACCCCAAGCGCAGCAACACCGTCGAAACGACGGAATATGGGACCACCTACTACCCCGGCGAAACGTCAGCGGCTGGAACAAGCAGTCAACGCAAACCCATTCAATGGACAGAACGGGCACAACGGGTACAACGGCACCGTTAAGCCAGAAGAAGGGAGAGGCAGTGTACCTCCTCAGCGTTCTCCCACCCCCCGGCGGGTCCCATCCCAGTTCCCCGAACCTTTTTCTCAGTTCAGTAATGTTGGACGGGGATTTCGAGACCTACGTCAGGTTCGGGATGAGATCAAGGCCAAGACCAGAGCCGGCATGCCAGATGTCATCACGGAAGAGGTCTATAACGACATGTGCAAGGAAGCAATGAAGCCCTGGGATGGGCCCATGAAGGCATTTCTGGAGCACATTATGCGCCAACTTCAAAACATACTCGAGGCAGCCCTCAAGAAATCCTTCAACCGCCTCAATAAGCGACTCATATACCAAGAGTGTCGGAAGCATTTGAGGGGGTACTTGGAGGAGCGGTTCAAGGAGACTCTCGTGGCCCTTGGGGTTGTGTATCGATTAGAGACCTTCGGCCTCTTCACCATCAACCGTGAGGCGTTCCATGATTGTCGGGCGGTCGAGACCATTCTCTTGACTCGATACCGCCACGAAATGCGCATGAAGGCACACGGGTTCTCAGATGGTCGGGCACCGCATCCATGGGAGAGCTTGACAGAGGAGAAGCGAGCGCAAGACAGAAAGCGCCGCGAAGTCGATCTCATTAAAATCGGCCCTGACCCATTTAAACAGGAGCTCGAGGTTGTTTCGTACGTTAGGGCGTACTACCGACTCGCAGCGCTTCGATTCGCAGACACAGTGGCACTACATATCACGAACGGAATGCTTCCAGACATGCAGAGACACCTTCCCCATTATCTAGAAGAGAAATTGGGTCTTCGGGGGGCCGATGCTGCGAGAGTCTACGAGCGCCTTATGGCAGAGGATGACGCAACGGCAACGAAGCGGGAGACTCTCAAGGGAGAGCGTGAGAAGTTTGTCAAGGCCTTGGCCAGTATTGAGGGGCTGCAGACGGGGGCTGATAGCAACGACTTCTCGCAGGAGGAAGACCTGTATGACGAGGCGCAGGACACCGATGCAATGATGAGCGGCGCGATCCAGGAGAATGGAGGAGAAGCCTGAAAGTTCCTTGTTCGAGGTGGTTGTTTAATTGTGAATGGCTGGTTGTGGCAAGAAAAGTTGACGGAGGTGCGATATTTGTTTGTTGCTGGCTGGCTTTGACTGAACGTCGGAGCGGGATTTGTATACATCACAATGGTTGATTTGGTCTTGCTTTGGTACGAAAGGGGCGGAACGCGATTTGCCTGGATGAGAGATCTGTTCTGATGGTATGCCTTGCTGCACTCGCTTAGGTGGCATACGGCTGAAGGATCGATGGAGGGCAGATAAAAGGATCTGCAAGGCCTTTGGGCATTGCATCCAGAGGCTACGTGGATGATGCCACGCCTCGAAGGGGACTTTCCCGTGTAGAAAACAACATGCTATCAGATAGCTAAAAATGAGAGACATGTCTTCACGAAGGTGGTAGGATGAAGGGACCATGTCTCGAGCCGAGATCCGAACGAAGTGGTGACTGCTTGGCCAACACGGGTCACGAGTGACAGGCACATGGGGGGGGGGCAGGGACGGCGCAAAGCAAGGGATACAAGATGAATTGCAGATAGGCTAAGTGAGAACAGCAGCACGGGCAATGTCGTGGTAACATCTCATACACACACATTCGCACTCTTGCGGGGGGGTATACATATTAGCCAAGGGCGATGGCGCCTAAAGCGATGGGTATTGGGTATCCGGTCACACAAGCGGCGACAGTCGAGACTCAGCTTTCAAGTCTATAACGCAAAGCAGGCGGTAATAGGTACGAGAAATGGATAAAAGGCTAATAAGATGGGACACTGTATCGCTCCAGCAGTATGGAGTGTCTGATGGTCCCATCGATCTAGCTACGAGAGCATCTGTACCATCTCGCTGGCACATGGTCCTGGGTATTCTTCTCCTCATGGCGGTAGTTTTCGTCTGTCGGCATCTCTCCCGCATCTCCGCATCGGCCCCACTCGCCTCGGGCCACGCCGTCGACCCCATGTTCGTGGTCCGTAGGGGCTTCGAGCGCATCGAGACCGTGGCAGGCACTTGCGGAAATGAGACCCGAGGTACCGTTGCGATGGGTCTGCGAGAAAACTGATGAGCAAACGGACAGGCAGACAGAGAGACGGGGAAATCAGAAAAGACACCCAACCCATCGGCAGTGTCGTCCCTCGTCTGTCATCCCCATCACGGGGATTTACCATCCACGCGGGCGACCATTGTCCATTTGGGAAGATGTGGCGATTGTGGGATGCAGCTGTACCTTGCATTATCTTCATCTGGTTCACGCTCTTTGTGTTCCATTAGACCATCCCAGATTTTGTAGACTTGGATACGTGAAAAGAAAGAAACGAATACGTGCCTGGGGCGAGCTGCTCACGACTCCCGCTTGCGTACCTACTATCCCTACCTCAACTCGCCCATCTTCCATTGACCCGACATCATACTACGTAGACGCCTACAATGCCACGCCAGCTCGGGCCATTCCCGCGGGATAGGGCTATTCATGGTAAACGAGGTTTCACTTTCAGCCCTCATCTGTTGAACGTGACCAATCTCGGCTGTAGGTAAGTCCACCGCCAAGGGCACCGTGGTTTTCGGCCCTGCCATCCGCAAACACAGAAACCGGGGGCGGATCAGCCACAATGCACAGCAACCTCGCAATGCCCGTGTAGTTGGTACACAAAGCCCGGGGTCGACTTCGTCCGGGATCAGGCTCCGAGAAGCCTTGTGCCGTGGTATTGTCCCCACAGCTGCCGAGGGACAGGTTCGGGTACCGCGCAACCTGCTTTCCATGTGGTGTTGACAAGGTCAATCTACCATAGCATCGGCCTTGTTGCCGCATGAGTCTGGTATGACAGCCACCGAGGATACGGAGTTCTGCACCTTGAGCCAGCGACAACCCCTGGCTGGCTGGCTCTGCGGCGGAAGTCTCATCTTCCTCCTCGCTCACTTACCCACGGCACAGAAAGACATTGAAAGGATCATGGGCCATGG
This sequence comes from Neonectria neomacrospora, assembly GCA_917563905.1. Classification (NCBI taxonomy): domain Eukaryota; kingdom Fungi; phylum Ascomycota; class Sordariomycetes; order Hypocreales; family Nectriaceae; genus Neonectria; species Neonectria neomacrospora. The sequence continues at coordinate 2,497,029 of OU830643.1, forward strand.
ATCGTGTCACACACGGGGCACATACCACACCCTTCTTTTCCGATCCGCTTTCCCCAGGTTCTCCACGTTTTGGAACCAGGCCAACAGATCACTTCGTTGCTCCTTTCGGATCCGAGGGAGGGGAAGCCGTCGACACATTGGATGGATGAATTGACGGCCCTCTTTTGCCAATTCCGCCCACACCCGCTGCCAGGATGCCCCGTCAGCCTGGTCACTCTGCCAGACTTGATTGGGAATGGCACAGACATCTCACACCATCTGGCTCCAGCTACAAACCAGCAACGTTAATTCTCGAGCTTGAGCCGTGAGTCGACCAAGGTTGAAGCTTGGAGACGAGCTCTCTTCTGAGGCTGATAGAACGATCAACGTAAGGGGTCAACTCGGCATTGAACCGGCAATGAACTGCATATCAGGGAACTTACCAGTCAATATAAGTCCCGGTGTGGGACATGGCAAACATGTGGTCTGAATATGCAGACGGATCCAAGCTTGCGAGTCGAGCAGTCTCGGGCCACCAGTCTTGGAAACTTGCCAGACAGCCTGGGACTTTTCGCGATCCTAGCCGTCGGAGTCTCCATGGCCCCCTCCTTCAGGATGCATCTCACTTCTCGCGGCAGCTACTTCGTCCATCCTCCAGGAGCTCCCGAGTCCTGTGCCGCGTCCACGAGACAACAGGCTACCCCGGATAGGCATGGCCCGGCCAAGATCTGCCACTCTCACGGCCCCTGACCCCGGACGTCTAAGAGACGAGCCAGACAGCACGAGACCCTGCTGCAGTCATCCCAAGGGACCGCCGTACAAAGTACCCTACCCTCCTTTCCGCCCCAGCTGATGCTACGCCTGCCACCCCGATTCGGGTCTCTCCCCGCCATGTCCGATGCATACCCCACACCCTTTCTCTGCCTGTCTGGAGCCCTATGTACCTCTGTTGCTCTGCAGCTGCGTGGTGGCCAGACGCAGATCCAAGGACAGAGCTCACGGTCCCGAAAACAATAAAGTGGAACTGACATCCTCCTTCATAATGGGCCTCTTACCTTGTCAATCCTCATCCGAGAGACAGCTCCTCAGCCAATTCCTGGTCGGGCATTCTTACTATTCTCCTCGTTGACGCAACCTCGGCTTACCCGTTGAGAATTCTCACAATGTTGCCCAAGGTTTTGACGCCCATCGGCGACAAGCGCCATGTCACGAGCGGCAACATACAAAGCAACCTTGACGCTGCCCGCGGAGAGGCCCCCAGGTTCGAAAAGGTAACCTGGTACAAGGAGCCTCACTTGCGAAACCTCTACATCCTCTCCATCTTTCTGCTGGTTGCCTCTGCCACCACCGGCTACGATGGCATGATGGTCAACACGTCTCAGCAAATGTCCAAGTGGGAGGAATACTTCCCCGAGCACGAAAACAACAACAAGCTCGGGATCCTCATCAACATGTACAACATCGGTTCCATCATCTCCTACTTCTTCATCCCGTACATGGCCGATAACCTGGGTCGAAAGCCCACCATCATGGTTGGCTGCGTCATCATGATTGCTGGTGCCTTCGTCTCCGCCTTCTGCAATGGTTATGGAAGTGAGTCTCACCTCGGTTTCCATGTGCCAACGGCGGTCTTGTGCTGACAAGTCAAACCCAGTGTATATGGCTGGTCGTTTTGTTCTCGGTTTCGGTAATTCGATGGCGCAGATGGCGTCTCCCATGCTTCTGACCGAGATCTGCCACCCTCAGCACCGTGGTCCCCTCACTGCTGTGTACAACTGTCTCTGGAACTTGGGCTCCCTGAGTGAGTTAAAGATCACGCCTGCGCGGTGAAAACTCACTTGCTAACTCACCAAAGTTGTCTCCGTCGTCGGATGGGGCACTGCCTCGATTAACGGCAACTGGTCGTGGCGATCCATCACCCTCCTCCAAGCTCTACCCTCCGTCATCCAGCTTTGCGGTATATGGTGGATTCCCGAGTCCCCGCGATTCCTCGTCAACAAGGATAAGTCGGAAGAGGCTCTTGCCGTGCTCGCTAAGCACCATGCCGGCGGCGACACTAATAACGCGACTGTCCAGTTCCAGTTCCGCGAGATCAAGCAGACAATCCAGGCCGACAAGTACGCCAAAACCGCCACCAGCTACCTGGACTTCCTCAAGACCAGGGGCAACCGCTGGAGGCTCGCCATCATCATTTCGCTGGGTATCATCTCGCAGTACTCCGGCAATGCGCTGTTCTCCAACTATATCAACATCATTTATGAGGGTGCCGGTATCGTCGAGGAGAACAGGAAGCTTGCGGTAAGTTCCCTTCGCTTTGGACTTGCATGAGACATCGTGCTAATATCTGTTCAGCTCTCCGCGGGAAAGACTATCATGGATCTGTCCATCGCCATCGGTGCCGCTCTTACCGTTGACAAGATTGGCCGTCGTCCTCTGTTCCTGGTTGCCATCTCCGGTATGGTCGCCTCCTTTGTCCTCTGGACCATTGTCGGAGCCATCTACGAAAACTCAGGCGAGACCAACTCGGACGGTGAGGTCGTGTTCACCAACAAAGGCTCTGGATACGCCCAGATTGCTTTTGTCTGGCTGTTCGGTGTCTTCTACGACATTGGTTTCTCGGGTCTTCTCGTTGCCTACGCCCTTGAAATTCTCCCTTTCCACCTCCGTGCCAAGGGAATGACCATCATGAACATCACCGTCCAGGCTATCCTCGCCATTGGAAAGTGAGTCTTCTGCCCCCCTGAACCTCATCACAACGCGCGGAATTGCTAATATGTAACCAGCCAAACCAACAAAATCGCCTGGGACAACCTCCCCAAACACTGGAACTTCATGCTCTTCTACACGCTCTGGGACTTCCTCGAGCTCATCTTCGTGTGGTTCTTCTACGTCGAGACCAAGGGCCCTACGCTGGAGGAGATTGCCAAGATTTTCGACGGCGAGGACGCGGTCGTGGAGCACATCGACCTTGCGCAGGTCGAGAAGGAGGTCCACCTGAGCCGACACGAGGAGGATATCAACCTCACCAATACCCGCAGCGAGAAGTCTACAGCTTAGAAAGTCACACGAGCCTTCATGCGGCTGGCCTTTTTTGCTGCCTCGGAGTTTTGCGTTGGATTCTGGGAAAGCCCGGTGTTTAATGATGCGGATGATACCAGAGAGCGGGAGACAGAAAAGTCTCCTCTGTTTTGTTACCATCGTTTAGTCCTATGATGGGGGGCAGAATATGCCCCCTACGCTACTATTTTACTCTTCTCTGCATGGTCTTGTCCGTTACCTAGGCATTCGAAGTTGGCCTTGGTAACGATGTGGAGCATCCATTTGCTAGTGATCTTTGCCACATCCACCTGCTGAGCTTTAAATTCTGTCAACATCCCAGCACTCCAAGATAACGAGACAATACCTGTAGCGTAGCCAAATCTCTCGAGTATTCATCCTATCCACTAAACACCAGAGGTGTCAATGTGTGGCGCATTATCGTGACTCTTGGTACATACGGCCATAGCTCTTAGAAAATACGGGATCCCGTCCGCTCTCCCCTAGTCAAACTGAGAAGCGGCGAATTAGTACTCGGGTCGGTGACGACCGGGGAATCCTCGCTGCTGTATGTTTTCTTTTTTGCTATCTGTGATGGGGTTTCCCTAGCCATCATAATCCGTGTTACGACAGTTGCTGGTACATACGACCATAGCTCTTAGAAAGTACGGGATCCCGTCCGCTCTCCCCTAGTCAAACTGAGAAGCGGTGAATTAGTACTCGGGTCGGTGACGACCGGGGAATCCTCACTGTTGTATGTTTCCATTCATTTTTGTGTTGCTTGGCATCGTTCCTTTTTGTTGTCTCGAGCAAGGCAAGGGGCGGGTGGGTAAGTTGGAGCGTGTCTGTTGTGTAACTCCATCTTCTCACGCGCAAACAAAATTAGGCGATGAAACAGTGCTCTCCCTATTTGATTGTTCAGGGTTTAGTGAATTGTCTGCAATGCGCTTCTAGCGAGTAGGGCTAAAATGTCGAGGTGTGAGGATGAATGCTAGCCGGCAATAGACAGCTCATTAACGAGAGCATCTCTGCAATGATGTCAACAGGCGGGTTGTTATCGACCAAACCAAGAAGAAAATGAGTATCACGCACTGCTTCTTCTATCGTGTTAAACTTTGCTTTCTCTCTTGGCGCCAGACAGATGGCAACCCACGTTGGACCTCGACTTGCCTTACCATTGCGGTCACCCCTCAACACCACAGGGCTTGTCCAGATTGATTTCAAGGCGAAGTCAAGATATCATATATCGATCTACTTCAGACGCCTACGCTTTCTCCCCCTTAAATAATTAGCACCCATGCTGGCCACGCGACATAGACTCCCGAGTTTCTACACCATGGGAAAGTGCGTTTTCCGTCTGGCTCTCAACCCTGAGAACGTTGTTCGGTCATAACTGTTTGCCAGGAGCAATCACTTCGGGACAACCGATGATTGTCCTTGTTAGCCAATGGATTTAGAATGCGATTCACCGCCTGTATATCGTGTTGACCATTCATAAATCGCGAGGGCCTACGCAGGCTCTGGGGAATCTCCTTCTATGGTTTTGGGCGACCTGTCTCCGTCACTGCCTTCCCTCCTCTCAGCACAGCTGCCACTCACCTCGCAGCTGGCGACGGGAAGAGAAATTTTACTCTTTAGTTGCTGCCGCAACGGCATTTCCTCTTTTTTCCTTCCTTCCTTCCTTCCGTCCTTCATCCCTCCCTCCCGCCCGCCTCCCGGGAACTTCTTTCCCTCTTTTTCCCTCCCCTTTTTTCCTTCATCTTCCCGATACTCCCTTACCTGGTCACACTGTGACCATCCGTGCCTGCTTCACGTCTCCTTTTCCTCTAGAGACAGAGGCAACAACGACCTCACCGGCATTACTAGTGGCCGCTGGGGAACCTTCACACTTCCCTGTCACGCTCCTTGAATACGAGGTATGATCATTTCTGGTCCTTGCTCCCCGTTTCTGTTCCTCTACATGCCCCTTGCAGCAGCACATCGTGGCAGACTCACCATCACCGCAAGGCGTTGTTCATCGTCGTCCCAGCCGTCGGGCTGACTTGCTGTGCTTGCTACACCCCTCCACATCTCCAACTTCTCCCCTCTCTCCCTTAACTCTCCTTGACTTCCTTCGACTCTTTCTGTGTGACGTGTGCTTACTCCTCAAAGGTGGAATCACGGCTCTCAAGACAGTCACCGCCAAGATGGGAGGAGACCAGGTACGTTGGTCGCTCAACCTCCTCTCTTCTATTTCCTTTCTGACTCTCAGGTCTCCCGCGACTCCTCTGCCCTGGACATTATCCAGTGGCATGTGAATAACGGCCAACTGCAACGTGCGACACAGAACGAGTCTGGCCGATGCCAGGCGTGGCTGAGCTCCCCAGAATTGCCGACGGCAATGGAACTAATGGAGCCAGAGTCTCCTTGCCTTCCCCAGCCACGCTCAGACCCACCGCCAACGAAGGACGAGTACTTGGAGACTCAGTACTGGTTGAATAGGTACGAAGGAACCGAGTTGCTCCGACGAGCAGTGAACCAAGTGCGCCGTCACCCAAACATGATGGAAGACCATGACTTCTATATCTACACACAAGTATGGTTTGTTTTGCTATACTTCGTGCCCTAACTAACTACTCTAAGGTGCATGTTCAAGGGTACACGTTTGCGAGATCAGGTGCAGCCTGTCGTATCTCTTTCTCAACCGAAAGATCCTCTTCAAAGGTCATTTGGGCACAGTCCGGACGCCTCACTGCTGGGACCTTGGTTGCGTTATCGCACCGTAGTGACAACTTTAAAACTCAATGCTTCGTGGCCACTGTTGCCGCGAGATATTTGAGGGGCGGCCTCGAGCCAGATCCCGAGGCCGGAGAAAATGAGGACACTCCACCCAGAATTGACATCTTCTGGGCAAACCATAACGATGCCCTGCTTGATCCTTCCAATGACCTCGTCATGATCGAAGCAAAAGCTGGATACTACGAGACCGTCAGACATGCCATGGTCGGGCTCCAGCATGCAGCCATCTCCGAGTACGTTTTCTCTCGTTCAATTCATCTCTTGGAAGCTGCTAACTGCGTCAGGTCAAAATTCGACAAGTACATTATCGATGGTTGCGCAAGAAGCTATACGGCCAAATACGTCCAGACCAGTCAGATTGACTCCACACTGAATGACTCACAGCAACTTGATCATTCCCAAATGGAAGCGTTCAAGCGAATGACTTCACAAGAGCTCGCCATTGTCCAAGGTCCTCCTGGAACAGGCAAAACCTTTACCTCGATCCTTGCCATCCAAAGTTATATTCAGACCCTACAAGCGAACAAAGGAAAGGATGAGTCATCGTCTCCTATCGTCGTCTCAGCCCAGACGAATCATGCTCTGGATCAACTTCTAGAGCAATGTATCAGGTCTGACGCCAATGTCGTACGCCTTGGCGGCCGTTCCAAGGTACCTTGTGTCGCTGAACGCAACGTATACAAGTTGGAGCAGGATTCTAAGCTCCACAAAGGAAATGCTAGAAAGGGTGAAAATACACGGAAAGCTGTCTTACGCAAGTTAAAAGATGCCCTGTCCATGTGCTTCCCCGGTGCTTTTGTGTCGGCAGACCATCTCCACCGCGAGGGTCTCCTTACCCAAGAGCAGTTCGACTCTCTTCTGAACAATGAGTGGGAGACGGCAGCCCAATTCAATACAGATGGCACGGATGATTCCTTTGGTGGTCCGATAGCGGCATGGCTTGAAGACTCCATTGAGCAGGACCAGACGTACGTCTACCACCCTCCCCAGGGGCAAACCGAGACCCCGCGAGACGACTGCGAGCGTGAGGACGAACAATCTCCCGAGGACGAGGAGCGGGAACGATTACAGGGAGAATTCGTCTCTACCGAGTTTTACTGGACTGGCTCGGTTCCAGTGGCCAACAATTCGCATCTTCAAGCTCACAAGCTGCTACGAAAACACTCCGATCTATACAACATCAAGCCGCCTCAACGTGGGATGGTCTACCGATGTCTTCGGAAGCAACTCATAGGCAAAATTACCGAGCAACTCCCTAGGTTTCTCAAAGAATACCAAGGTGCATGCGCCGAGCTCAAGATCAGCAGCCTCAATCACAGGGTCAAAATCATTCAGCATGAGGGTGTGCAGGTGATTGGGTGTACGACGACAGGGTTGACCAAGTACCGCGGATTGATCTCAGCGACGAAGCCAGTCGTTCTCATGATTGAGGAAGCTGCAGAAACTCGGGAGGCCAACATCACATCGGCATTATACCCATCTCTCGACCAGGTGGTCTTGGTTGGCGATCATCAACAGCTAGTACCCCACGTCGACGTACGTGAACTAGAACAATATGGTTTGAAGATATCTCTGTTCGAACGGTTAGTCTATGAGAACCTTCCCTATTCGATGTTGAAGGTCCAGCGCCGCATGATCCCCATCATCCGATCGGTCGTTCATACGTTCTATCCAGAGCTAGAAGACCACGTATCCGTCAACGATAGAGCACCAGTCCCCGGCATGGGTGGCCAAAATCTCTGGTGGTTCCAACATCAATGGGGCGAGGGTCAAGATGACAAGTTTTCGTTCTACAACAAGAAGGAGGCAGAAATGATCGTCGGGTTTGTCAAATACCTCGTGCAAAATGGCGTCCGCCCGTCTCAAATCACAATGTTGACTTACTACCAAGGCCAAGTCGCGGTCATCCTCCAGGAACTCAAGAGGAACGCCACACTCGCCGAGTTCAACCCAGCCAAAGAATGGTCTGTGAGGACAGTTGATGGCTTTCAGGGAGAGGAGAACGAGGTTATCATTCTATCCCTCGTTCGCAGCTCTACCAATCCTCTTCGCGCTCGAGCTGGTTTTGTTGAGAACGAGAACAGAGCTGTTGTTGCGACCAGTCGCGCCCGTCGTGGCATGTACATCTATGGCAACAGCGACAACATTCTGAAAAGCAGCCTTCAGAGTCACAACACCTGGCGAAGAGTCTACGATGTTTTCGTCAAGGAAAAGTGCATTGCGTACAGGTTCCCGGTCGTCTGCAAGAACCATCAGCAAGTCACTTTAATTCATGATCCCGGCCACTGGTCAACCATTCCAGGCGGTGGATGCCAGAAATCTTGTGACGAGAAATGCTCAGAAGGTCATTCTTGCAAAGAAGTTTGTCATGCGGTCGAGCATGAACGGTTAAAATGCACAGAACCATGCGAGAGAACTCTTCCCTGTGGCCATCAGTGTGATTCCCGGTGCGGGTACATCTGCAAGTGCCCTCGCAATTGCAATAAACCATCCATCCAGACAATGGCACCCATGCCCCAAAAGCAAGCAGCTCAGCAGTCGGGAACTAGCAGAGGCAACAGAGGTCAGCAGATACCTACTTTTCGAATGCCTTCAACACACAGCCAGCGGGATGAGCCAACCAGTGAGGAACTGATGGAATTCGGGTATCGAATGCGTATTACAGACGACAACAACAAATGGAGACAAAAAGTCCGCGAAGGGGACGAAGAATTGCAATTACAGAGAAGTCAATTCAATCCCGGTCAAACCCAAACTATGATCCGGCAAACCTTTACGCCCACGACAGGCTCACCAACAAGGTCGAGTCGTGGAGAGCCCGTGGTAACAGAACACACCTTTCCAGCACAGCAACCCAGCACCGTTAGCAGTGATGGAAGCAGAAACGAGCTGGCTATCAATGCCACGGCTAGAGGGATGGGGTGCCTGGGTATAGATGATCTAGGAGAGGACCTTATCCAGTTTGACTAGGGAAGGAAAGTCGAATACCGGAGAGTTGAAAGCCGAGCGCTGCCTCTCAAGCTGCTAGAGACAGGAATTATACCTTAGAGAGGTGTGATAGACAAGGTTGGTGAGAACATTCGTCTTACACAATTGCTCGGTTGGAGAAAGGACTGAGGTTCTTAGTATTTCAGGCAGAGGCCTATGACTAAAGGATTGCGTCGTGATCAAACCCATTTGCGTCTAGGTGATGCTGAATAGCTGCAGTGTTAAGTTAGTGATGTGCTGCGGTCTAAGACTCAGAAGTCGGCGCGAACTACTTAGCCTAGGGACATGGTGTCAGACGGAGGGGCTGCAAAGATGACTAAGGATAAAAAAGCTGCTATGCCTGACACTAGTAATCCTAGTAACTTTAACACAGCACGCTTTCCCGGTAACATGGTTCGCATCAATGTTGATCTTTCAGCCTTTTCTTGTAACCCGTCGGGGTCCATCTCTCTGGCCCTTATGTAAGACCTAGCCGTATCTCTTCAGGCCGGCCTTCTTCCCTCTCTCTAAACACATCGCAATCCAACACAACACAAGCCACAATAACACGACAACACAACACAAGCAGCATACCTTGTTAATCGGCGGATTGGACAGGTTCCAGTGAGGTTGGTTGGTTGCGACAGAATGGATGACGACCGATTGTCGGCGAGCTCGGGCGAGTCGGATCACGACAACGGCAACGAGCACGAGAACGATGCGGATGAGATCATGGATGACGTGGAAGATGTTGGAGGTGATAACGACGCCGATGCGGACGACGACGATAACAACGAGGACGATGAGGACGACGCTGATGGCGATGGCGACGGCGATGGCGACGTTGATGGCGATGGTGACGGTGACGGTGACGGAGACGGTGACGGCGATGGAGACGGTGATGGAGACGGCGACGCGGACGGCGACGCAGACGGCGACGCAGACGCAGATGGCGATGGCGACGGCGAAAGCCAGTCTGCGACTACGGGGACAAACGGTGAAGCCAAAGTCAAGGCCGAGTCTAGCGGTCAGGTCAATGGCCGAGTCAACGGCGAAGCCAACGGCAACACGTCTACGAGAACCAAATCTGCCACACCCGTGCCTCCAAGTTGGCCTCTTCGGTGGCCGCGCCCCAGCCATGAAGTCCTCAATGCGCGTCAATACGATATTGTTCCGACCATGGCAGCGCCTCAGTCAACGAGCGTCAACGCCATGGCCATTACGCCCGACCTACGATACTGGATCACTGGAGGCTCCGACGGATACATTCGCAAGTATGACGGCCCAGGCACCATCAACGGCAAGTCGGCTTTGACGGTGGCGCAGAAACATCCGTTTGTGGACAGCGTTACCAAGGCCGGTATCCTAATGTCGTACTGGGAGAATGAGGAACCTGCACCCCCGGGTCGTGGCGACCAGGAGCATATCCTGTCACCTGTCTATTCCCTAGCGGTTCAGTCCGAGGCGCTCTGGCTTCTTTCGGGCCTGGAATCTGGAGGCATCAACCTGCAGAGCGTGCGGCACGATGAGGGCAAGCGCATCCACTGTCTACAACAGCACCACAACGCGGTGAGCGTCTTGACCCTGGCGCAAGACGAGAAGAGCGTTCTCAGCGGCAGCTGGGACAAGAACATCTTCGACTGGGACCTGAACACGGGACAAACCACCAGGAGTTTCGACGGAAGTGCAGGTCAAATCTCAGCCATCGAGTTGCGACCCGCCATCGGGGCTCTGATCCCGGACGAGGCCGACGAGCCCATGCCGTCTACGACCATAGTAACTAATAACGCCCTTCCACCAGTAAACAGTCATTTTACCAACGGCGTCACAGAGACCAATGTGGCCGAGTTCACCCAAGACTCGAACACTGTGGAGATGGACGCCCAAGGATCGCCTGCCGACGGAAGTTTGTTTGGCGGCAGCGATGCTGGCAGCCTCTTCGGCGAGACGAACGGAGATCAGCCCTTTGGACACGACGAGGATGAGTACGCCACGAACGCCATGGGCATGATGCCAGGCCATGAGCACGACAGCGGGATGGACCACTCCGCCGACATGGCCATGGCGAGCCTCAAAGAACCGGAGAAGGATCCAGAGACAGAACCGGCTCCAGCTGTACAACTGCTCGCCGAGGCAGATGCGATGGAGATTGATGCTCCGTCGTCACAGCTGCTAGGGGAGTCGGAGCCTGTCATTGCGTCCCACATTCAGCCCGACGACAGCCAGACCGGGCAGTCTTCGCTGGCAAATCAAGACCAGCCGTCTCAAAACATGGATGGGGACATTGTCGCGCTGAAGAGGTCGCAGTCTCCACCAACACTTCTCATGGCAGAACAGACAACCCAGCAGCACGACGCAACGCAGACGTCGTCGACAACATTCCTCTCGGCGGCGATTGATGGGACGCTGCGAATCTGGGACCGGCGTGTGCCAAATCCCGTAGCACGCATTGGTAACCGGCTAGGCGTGCCCCCGTGGTGCATGGGAGCGTGCTGGAGCCCCGATGGAAATATGATATACGCTGGGCGGAGGAATGGCACCGTCGAGGAGTTTGACGTGCGCAAGGCGAGGCGAGGATGGGAGCCTGAGCGCGTGTTGAAGTTACCCGGAGGCAGCGGAGCCGTCAGCACGGTTCGGCCGATGATCAACGGGAGACATCTCGTGTGGTATGTGCTGCTCTGCGAGTGACTGATCCCCGTGAACCGTGGACCTTGACTGACATGGTGAACTTAGTGCCTCGTATGATATCCTTCGACTCTACGACCTGCGCGAAACTCGTTCCTTCAAACACTCAACTGTACCCTTCCTAATCATTCCCGGACCGCCGAGGGCCGGTGTCATTTCAAGCCTGTTCATTGATCCAACTAGTCGTTTTATGCTCAGCGCGGCCGGAACACGAGGCTGGGAAGGCACGAGCACCGAGGTGCTGATCGGGTACGAGATTAACGTGTCAGGCAACGTGTGAACAATAGAGGCAGAGAGAATGGCGAGAAGCGCTGACGGGACGGTTGCATTGGGTGTTGTTGTTTTTTTGGACACGGCGGGTTCTTGGAAAGCCGGGGTGTTAGGCGTTTAGACTTGTATTGGCGGGAACTCGGAGCCATCAACTTGGGCCATGAACTTGGAGCGGCGCATATATCCCCGCGGAAAGTATTCGGGTGTGGTGATGTATATGATGGATCGTATGATCAGTATAGCATAGTTGCCGAAGCGAGGCGAGTAAATCGTGCTCTTCTGTAAGTCGCATGTGTACAGGGGAGAACGGGACCATGACTGAGAGTATGCGATATTTCTTTTCTGACGATGGACTAACTGCCTACTAATAGGTACTACAGTTTACTCGAGACTTACTTGGCTACGAAGTCGCCCCTGCTGTCCTGCAAGACTACGATATGTAAGGAGGACCAACCTCTAGACATCTACGAATCTTGCTCAACTATGGGATCTCGCTCAATGATCACAGCTCCTCTTCGGCGCCTATTTCTCGTGGCAAGACCGTGAGCGCTCTGGCTGTCTTCGGGCCCAAGGATGCACGAGTCGATGCCATCATCGGACATGCCCGCGTCGTTCCGCCCAGGCCACACCGTCGACAGACTATCGCGGCGGTGCTGCTGCTTCGCTTCATTCTCGTCCTCCTGGAAAGGCGCCACGCCTCCGCGCCACGCCGCGACGTGGTCCTGGCCCTGGTGAGCCTCGTACTGGCGCATCGCCCGCGCAACATCCTGCGGGGAGATGTACCGCGCCGACGGCTCGGCTTCGGGCCCGGCCCCGCCCGTCGGGAAGACCTCGATGCGGGGGCGCGTGTCGGTCGCGGCTCGGTGCACGACGATCTCGCCGGGGAAGTTCTGGCCCGGCTGCCGCGGGATGTGCGCGTACAGGGCGTCGGTCGCGGGGTTGTACGAGTACGCGCTGCGGTGAGTGCTGGACGATGCGTGGCTGCTGGGTGACGTGCTGCTGCGGTGGAGGGCCGGCGCCAGCGGGACGGCGGCTTTGGAGCGCTTCGCTCCGGGGGCCTTGAGGCGTGAGATGACGCGGGACAAGATGGATGGTCGCTTGCTACTGGCGGATGTTAGAGAGCGGTCTACGGCGGAGACGGGGAGGGACAGGGGCCGGGGCAGGGGCAGGCTGGCGGTTGAGTGCCGAGGCCAGGACCCGGAGGCCTGGGATTGGGATGCCGAAAGGTGGGACTCGGACCCGGAGGACCCGGTGTCGGAGTAGCGGGACCCGGAGGTGAGGGACTCGGTGCCGGAAGCGAAGCCTTGGCGACTCGACGGCATCGGCAAGTCATTACCAAACTCGGCTTCGGCAAATTCCGCCCCATCTGTCTTGTCGTCGTTAACGACTGGATACTTCGTCGCATCTGCCTTCCCATCATCCTCGACAAAGGCCTGAAACTTGATCGCATCCGACGCCTTACCGTCGTCGCTGTCACCGTCGTCAAATACCTGGTACTTGAACACGCCGGGCGACATCTTGGGCCGCTCAAACGCGTCCTTCCACGGCTCCGGCGACGAGGAATACTCCCGCATCCACTCGCCAGGCGACAGGGCCAGGCGCTCCCGGGACGTGCCAGCCGGCTCGGGTGTCGTGCCGAGGTCCGTCTGCCGGCGGCTGCGCCTCCTCCCGTCCGACATGCGCTGGAGAACGGCGTCGCGGGCTTCCTTGGGGGCTATGGCTATGGCCAGCGTGTCGATGAAGGACGGGGATTTGGACGACGATCGGGACTTGGTGGACCGCTCGGATTTAGACGACATTGCTGAGGCGTTGGTTGGTTTCGCTTTGGTTGGGCTGATCTTGATTAGAAGGGCAGGGGATTTGGGGGGGGGGTGAGGACGGGTTGGTGGATGTTCGGTGGGGTTGGCGGTGCATTTGTATTCATGAGAAGAGACGTGTTTTGTGAACGGGAGGAAGTGTCCGTCGCTGTTGTTTCCACGTGTGTCCGTCACAGTTGAGAGAGTGTTCTCGAGAACGGCTGGGGTAGATGAGACGGCTCAGTGATGACTGGCAATTATATCGCTCTCTCGACTCTTCACCGAACAGGTAAATGTACCTCCCCCCTACTCTACATAGTCAAGAGGGAGTTGGCACGACCTTGAGCATGGACGAGTAGAAGAGAAAATAGTAGCTGATATCCGCGGTCCCTTTGTTCGCAGTACACAGCTGGCGTTCCATCTCCCAGCGTATTTTCTTTGTGCATATGGCTCTACACCAATTCGGCGGCTCCATGAACAACGGCTTTGTCCCACAAGCAGACAGCCAGTCTATGTTTCAACTTGCCGGCCCAAGCAAGACGCGCAAGCCAGATATTCGGCCAGGCCCGTTTTATCTTACTCCTACTCACTCTTTCACTTTTTACACACCTCTTGAACTGAGATATGTAAATCATCTTTCCGGGGCCTTTTGCATTCCGTTTCCTAATCCTATCTTACACAGCGGGTATTTATACCCATGACACCGGGCTGAGTACCAAAGTACTCTGTATATGCGTCAACGTCAAGAAAGCCCATTCATCATGTAGATCCACTCTCATGTCTCTCTCCTCCTCCTGTCTCCTTACTCTCCCCCTCTATACTCTCCTCTCTTCTTCTCTTCTCCCATGCATCCAATCCAATTCCCAAGCTTACAAACCAAAGAAATAGGGGGTACCGGACAGAATGCCTCCAACTCCATTTTTTTAACCAGCACACAAAGCCCAGCAAGTTCCCAAATCCCACACCTGCTATGAACAAATATGAAGAGAAAAGCGCAAAGGACAGACGCCCTCACCTGTCGTCTCGAAGGGGGTATTATCATTATCTACTAAGGAAAGACAAGAAAAGGAAATGGGTGCTTGCACAGACACGAATTCGAGTCGGCCGAGTCAGTCGGTCGGTGTTCGATTCAATAGGAAAGGGGGCGGCCACTAATGGACAGGTCTTCCCTGCTGTAGTATGCGATGTGAACAAAAAAGGGAATTGTCAGACATCTCAAAGATGTCTGTAGAAAGAGGGAAAACGATGCCAGCTCGACAGAATCGAGCTCAACTCTCATGAAGTGACTCGAGGATCGCTGAAATATTGCACCATGCCCCAATCAGCCTGTGGGGCGCCGTTGTGCTGCAGGTGTTGCTGTGTCGGCGTAGTCTGTTGCTCCATGACAGCACCAGCGAGGCTCTCCCAATCGTCAAATACGACAGGCGCAGGAGAGTACTCAAAGTCCATCATTGAATCACCAGCCTCCTGGGCGTGTGACGGTGGTGGTGGTAGCTCACGCTTGTCAAGAGGCGAGGGCACAGGCGGCGGCATCAGGGGAGAGGTAGATGGTGCCAAGGGCGAGTGGGAGGCCGAGTCGGGTGAGGGTCGCGCTGAAGGGAACGGCTGTGAAGGTACAAGAATCGTATTGCGGAAGGGCGTCGAGAATGGGTTTTGCTGCGATGGGTCCGGGGAGGGCATCATCGACTGGTGGGAAGCCTGGGTCGGAAGGGTCATGAATGACATGCGAGGGTCAAAGCCTTGAGGCGTAAGACTAGCATGCGAGTACTGAGGGGAGGGGATGGGCGCCGAGGTAAGAACAATGTCAGCAAGGTCGTATGCGACGCTAACGATCCACTGAGCCTCGCCCTCGTCACCGGAGAAGAACTCAAGCAGATCCTGTAGCTGGCCGGGGTTTTCGTTTTCGAGGAAGCCCTGTGCACGGCCCGTCTTGCTAGGGTGCCAGCTGAACTGAGGTCGACGGCCGTTGTACTCGGGTTGTTTGCTAATAACGAGAGCATCCCAAGCCTCGTGAATGAGGGGTTGATGGAGGAGGCCGTATACGACGCGCGAGTGCATCCAGTCACCCTTCGTCATGCCGGACTCGAAATGGCGAGCAACGTGCTCAACATGGCGCTCGCGAGCTGGGTGCAGAGCAGAACAGAAACCACATGCCCAGTACTTGCGCTTGCGGAGGAACTTGACCACCTTCTCGGCGTGGGGACACGTTTTGCAGCCGTGGCATTGCTTGTGATGCTGGTTAAACGAGTTGGAGCCCCAGAAGCTGCGATTGCAACCAGGCTCAGGGCAAGGGTACTTGCGCCAGCGCTCGTGAAACTCATCCTCGTGGCGCTTCCAGTCGTACTTGCGCTTGAAGCTGGTTTCGCACGATGTGCACCAATAGATGTTGGTCTTGCCGGTGGTGCCGACAGGTGCCCCGAGGGGTCCAGAGACGGGAGTCGTCGGTGGAAGGGGCAGCGGCGCCTGTGATCGGGCGCAAGTCGAAGTCGACTGCCAAGAAAGGGAGGACTGTCCCGAATTCGTCGACCAGATGGAGGCGTGACCGGAGGAGCCGGAGGATGTCGACGAAACGGAAATCCGAGGGCGATGGCTAAAAGGGGCCGAAGGAGCCACGAAGATAGCTACACAAAAGGTCAGATGATTTCGACGACGCGGCAAAGTACGGCGAGGGGTCATGAAACGCAAAACACGAAAACAGAGCCAAATCAAAAGAAAACAGTTGGACATACAAGAAACGTCCTCGGGAAGAGCTTCGATTTTGATATTAGTAGGAGGCGAAGTGGTCGTCGAATTATTGGTGCTTGTCGGCGTAGTAACAGTCGGGAGCGCGATAACTTGGGCAGGAGGCGGAGGTGGGCATCGCATGGGTGGCGGCGGCACAAAGTTGGCTTGCTGTTGTTGTGGTTGCTGCTGCTGCTGGTTAACGAGCGACTGCTGCTGTTGTTGATGCTGATGTTGTTGTTGCTGCTGAAGCTGGTGTTGTTGCTGCTGGGCGATTTGTTGGGATGCCTGCTGCTGCGGGAGCTGCTGCTGTTGTTGTTGAGCCATAGCGAGCTGTAGCGATTGGCTTTCGTCAACCCATTGGTGAAGGAGGTCCTTGGAGAGGCCCGAGTCGATTAGAACCTGGAGATTCTTCCTAGCCTCGGCGAGAACGTCTCTGGGGTGGGAATTGTCGTGCACCTGAGGCGGCGACGGGCTCGGATGTTGAGAAGACATGATCGGATGTTGTTGCTGTTGATGCTGTAGCTGATGATTTTGCTGCTGAGGACTCTGACTCTGATCCATGACCCGCTCTCACCACATCTGGCGGTTCAAAAGCGATGAAGAAGAGAAGAGCGAGGGAATGAACGAGACTAGAGCGAGCGTGGGTTGCAAGTTGCGGTTGCTTGGTTGTTGTTCGTGGTGAGTGCGTGCGTACGAGCTGGCGTCCAAGCAAAAAAAGAAGTTATTTGTTAATTCAAGCGAGTGTGGTATGGACGAGCCGACGACGACAACGATGGGAGACAGCACACACACAAGAAATGTGTGTGATGGCCGGAGGGATGTAATTGTATGAGCGTGTGGGAGAGAGGAGGAGAGAGGGAGGAGAGGGTCAAGTGTGTGTGGGAGAGTTGGAGAGGTTAGATTAGAGAGCGAGGCTTGGAGGGAGTGGGCGATGGAAGCGGGAGGGGAGTGGGAGGAGTGAAAAGTAGACGAGAAGGAGTGAGGTGGACGTGAAAGCGAGTGCAGGTACGTAGACGAAGGAGGGGAGGGGAGGACACGGAGAGGAGCACAGGAGGAGTACGAAGTAGAGCGGAAGCAAGAGCCAGGAGCCAGGAGCCAGGAGCCAGGAGCCAGGAGCCAGGAGCCAGGCAGGCAGGAGAGCAGAGGAAGAAGGAGGAAGGGGCCGAGTGCGAGTGTGGGAGTGGAAAGGAAGGAACGCCAAGCGTGGAAAGGCACGGACAAGGATGGGATACCCAGGCCAGGGACAAGCCAGGGACTGGCCAGGGACTAGCCAGGGACAGGATCATAGCATGCATGCACGCAGTAAGGCAAGGCAAGGCAAGGTATTCGTAGGTACTCCGTACTCCGGGACTCCGCCGTAGCGAGGCTCTCGCTCGTCTTCCGCTCTGCTTCTCGCACGCACCTTCTTCAGTGCCTGGTGTCTGGTCTCTCGGGCGTTGGCATATTTCTCCGAATATAATTAGATCCTTTTTAGGGGGGGGGTGGGTAGTGGGTAGTCTGGGCGTGCGAGAAACCACACACGGCGTCGTCCTTTCCTCTCTCCTCACCTTCCCGCGGGTTCGGGGCTCGGGCTTTTGGCGCTGCAGTGGGCTGGCTGGGGCGGTCCCCGCGCGTTGCCCACACGATACGATACGGCATTCGTGCAGCAACGCACACGCACTCATATGTAACCACACAGCGCCAACCCGCAGAAGGGCTTGCGCTGTGCCACAGAGGCTACAGGCGCCATGCACGCCCCCCTCCACCTTCTGGGTCAGGTCCCCCCTCACCAGCGCCCAGGTGTATGTCTGTCACTGGGGATGATGCGCGCCCGATCCCCAGCACGTCAGGGTAATCCGTGCTACGGAAAGCGCTGCTACTATATTGCCTGCAGCCAAAAATAAAATATAATCAAAAAGCTAGGTCGGGGATACTGGAGAGGGAAAGTGTTGCGCGTTCGGCGGCTTGCTTTTGCGGAACCCTCTATTGTGCCTGCAGAACACACAGACTCGCCCGTGTTGAGCACGGAGATAGTTATGGTGGCGAGGACAGCGGCAGAGTACGTAGTACCTGCAGTCCGACACGCCGATTGAGTACGAGATTAGACTGAGCTCCATGGCGAAAACATCAATAGCGCTGTTCGGAATCGAACCTAACCCTCGCCATGTATCCTAATGTCAATTAGACAGCGACGCAGAGGACACTGGCTGCAGTGGGGGAGGTCACTGAGTGACTAAGACACTAAAAACCCGAGCGAGCGGGTGCTGCCGCGTCCATGTGTGAGGTGAGAAGTTGTCTTTGACCTTTGGGAATGCCTGTACTTTGCTCACCTAGCCCATCATGTCGGGCCGGGATGATTCGGTCGCTGATTCTTTGTCGGTGATCAATGGAGATACTTCGTGCAGGGGGGGAGGAACATGTCCGGCAAGGAGATACACTACTGTACGAATACTACACATAAACTCGGAGGACGGAACCTAGATTCGGTCCCTCTCTCTCCGCACATCTTGCCCGCTCAATGATCAACGACCTACCCAAGGGGTTTGTGCCTTGCTTGAGCCCTGGCTCAGCCTGTGCGTGATGGGAACCGAAGGGTGGATGGATCATCGTAGGGTGGAGTCCAGCAGCCTGCAACCCGTTCCTGACCCTGTTGCTGTTCCTGTTGTCTCTCCTCTGGTATTTTACATACTACATAATATGTACAAACAGGAGAGGTCAACCAAGTCGTAAACCTGGTTAACTCGCTGCATAGCTTGGAATCCATCCACGGAAGAGCAGCCCAGAGCATTCTGCAGGGATCCCGCACCTGGGCATGGATTTGGCTGTGGATCTCAGTCCCTGGGGCGCGAAGCGCGAAATGGGGTTGCAAAAGTAGGCAGGGTCCATTTTCCATGGCGCCGGGGACGGGGGAACCTGGGATTCTGTCCGGGATCCGAGACAACCTCCGAAATGGGCTAGAATAGAGAGGCTCCAGGCGTGCGTCATACGTAGTACCGAAGAACAGAGGAACGAGAGCAGGAGAAGAAGGTGTATTGTCATTCTCGATTGATTAAAGAGCAAAATATACGGGGGAAACATGACCAGGCGCGGGGGAAGTGTAAGACAGGCTACTGGCTCAATGCGCTGAGTGGATGATTGGCGATAGGTAGCCCGATCCCATTATCATCATCGTCGCCATCGTACTTCAGACACTTCACTCGCATCCACCCCTGAACTGAGGTCGTTCCGTCCCCGCCAGCTCGCCTCTAGCGACTTGCCTTGCACAGCAACACAGTCTGGCGTCCATTCGTCCTCCGAACCCCATGCCACGAGCTAGCCCCGTCGGCTAGAACCGTAAGAAGTGGACATCTCCCTCTGCATGTCTGGCATTTGTCGTCAATCAGTCAGTCAATCAAGCAACCACTCGTGTGTGTATTCACCACGTCACTCTCGGTCCTCTCTGTCGCTCTGGTCAGTGTTTTTTTCTTTCGTGGCATCCCGAGATTGCTGGGTGTTCATTAATATAGGCATTTTTCCTAACCTCCGAAGCCTGTCGGCAATGAACTAAGTAGTATGTATGCCGGTATGATATAGCACAACGGGAAAACAAAACAAAAGCACACACCCCTTCCCCCAGGACCAGGGGGGAAATAGGAGGGATGGGGCGGAAATGGGGGGCGTGGACGCATAACATAGCACAGCTACGTAGTAGCAGAGATCCCGCGCTTTCGTTTTCTTGATTGCGCACACCGACTGACTGTTGACTGGTCACCCTCTTTTTTTCCTGCCTTCCTTGTGTCGTTGCCGAGTCTCTCTCTCTCTCACTCTCCCGCCATCCTTACCTTCCTTCGGGTGCGCGCACGTCCAGCAGAAAAAGATGCAATGCAGTCTAGGCGCCAGCCCTCTTCTTTTTTTGGGACAAGTCTTCTGCCTCTCCCGTCGCGCCAGGAACAGGTGTACCTGAAACAAACACAGCAACCAGGGCAAACACAGCAACCAGGGCACACCCACCAACCAGCCCAACCACACCACACACGCACACACCCGATGCCTCTTTTTTTTTTCTCTCTCAGCTGAGTAACGGAGGCAGAGCTCTCTCTCTCAAAATCCCACGCCGAGCGTTTCGAAACGGGGGCCGATGGCGGCCGTGAGTTTCCCGCCAATCACGACCCCTCGTCCCGGCCGGGAGGATGACGCTAAATCTTGCCGTCATCTTATGATTCTCTCGACTTTCTCTATCTACTATCCTACCTACTACGTACGTGGGAAGAAGCACGAGCACAGAGACAAGGCTTGGCTTGTCTTGGCTGGCTTGCGCCGGGTCTGCAACCGGGCTTGAAGCCGGGCCTCTCGTTGGTCTGCTAAGCGGAGGCCGTCGACTTTGTCTGCGACCCGTGGCCCAGCGAAGCCCAGTGGCGGTCGTTGTTCGAGACCCAGGAGTCCACTTTCACTCAATCCAGGAGATAGATCTGCCGCGGGCACCCAGTTGTTCCCCTCTCGCTTTTTCTTCTCCCCGTGGCTAAAATAATGGATCATGGGCTTTTTTACACGCGGGCCATAGGATACAGAAGTGGTGGCCCGCGTCTGAGCGCTACAGACGATCCATCAAGTTGTGGTGCCTCGTCTTCCGATTCATCCCAGGGAAGGCATCTCGTCTTTTGCATCCATCCATTCAACACGCAGACTCGGGTTGCCGTGTGTGTGCTGTGTGTGTGTCTGCATTGTTTGCGTGTCCACCGCTGTGTTGTCGACATTTGCGTGTCGCTGCGTGTCGTTGCAATGCACACAGCCTCCCCCTTTGCAATCTTGCCTAGGTACAGCTCTCTATCAGAACCCGTATCGTATCTTTCTCTCACTCTCACGCTGTGGCCCAGACACTTTTCCCTAGCCCCGCCCTTCTGACGTGCCCCCCATCTCCCATCCATCAGCAATCATGATCCATCATGGTTGACAGTCGCAGACTAGCCCAGACTCGCCCGTCTGCACAGTAATCTAGACTCTCCAGACTTGGCCTTGTTGGTCTTAGGCCTAAGATCACCAGGAACCACGGCCCGGGGGCAGCACCTAGAGGGTGCTTGGGGGCCATCCTGCCATCATTCATCATCCATCGGTTGCATCGGTTCCATCGGGTTTCCCACGTTTCCTCCCCCTGATACCAACCCAGATGAGATCATCTCTCTCCTTGTTGCGGGCGCATCAAGGCCTTCAGACATGGAGAAGGGGGTCCCATCATGTCAAACTCGGTGAGGCGTAGGGCTCGATGCGTCAATTGCTGTAGCAGCGGTACTAATCGGTCCTGTCAGGTTATCATTTGCTTCAAACAGACCAGTTTTTGTGCCAACTGCCAGAGTCCAAAGGAACAAAGCACAACCTGGGGCCACCCATCCATGATCCCATCACCCATCCATGGCCCATCCCCGAATCCCTGCGCACATCCCGCCGCTCCATTGGTTCTCAAAGGGCCTAGCCAGTCCTCTGTGAAATTGTCATTTCGCATCTCGTCAGTGTTCGAGAAGGCGAAAAGGCGAAAAGGCGCGCGCACGGCTCGATTCCACTCTTCGGTCTCGGGTCTTAGACTCACGCCCCGTCTGGCTCAGACTGCCAATTCATCAGGTGGATTCTTTTCCCCGATTATTAATATGTTCCTACGTATCCGTAGTCCGCCGTCCCGTTCTCCAGCTTTGCCGCCAGGAACCCATAGAAACACAGACACGGACACATTGACGCAGATGCATGCAAGACAGCTGACGCTGGGCCATGACAATGCCGCATCGCAGTCGCTGCAGCTTTTCGAATCGCGGAATAAATGTGCCGCCAGATTGACGGAGTAGCGCCGAGCCTTTTTTTGTGACAACTCCCAAGGTGACGCCCTCGCAGGTCAAGTGTAATAAAGTTCTCTGTCTCCCCTCGGATATGCGGATACCCCAACCCAACGTCTGCTCCTCTCCGTCCCGTCTTTTTGGCGTGTTGGTCCTCCCGCGTCATTGCGCCCTTGTCTCTCTTCCAACGTTACATCCCGCGGTAACGAAAAGAGATAGAAAAAGTATGAATCCCTCCACCCCGAAGAAAAGGGGGAACCGCCCGTGGGGGCGACTAACGAAACTCCTGACCGTCTTACCATTTGATAGAGAGAGTTGCGTTGTTGTCTGCCTTTGTGCGGTGTTGAAGCAGCGGCAGTCACAGTATCCCCCCGAAGGTCTTCGGGCGGGCCAGAGGGTGACGAGGTGTCTTCTATTTCTGGAATAGCCTGTTCCCCGGCACGTGGCTGGCAAAAGAACGACGGTGACAAAAGAATCCAGTCAGGTCATACACTCTGCAGCGCGATAAGTGCTCAAAATATTCTGTCACCCTTGTTTGGTGTGCCAAGTATTGTTCACCCCGCTTGCTCGGGTTAGAAGCCAAATCAGGTGGCTAGCTCTGGGCGATGAAATTAAAATGAGGTCATCAGTGTACAACCCGGGTCGTGCATATCGTCATGTAAGTTGGCGTACGAAGGAGTCGTCGTATAACCCGAGTCCGCATAAACGTGCATCCATGTCCCACGTGATCTGTATATCTCTTTATCTGGACCCTGGGGTACGAAGTACGAAGTAGGCAAGTAGGTGAGGAGCAATTATAAACATTATTTTCTGCTATCGACAAGAATGATAATAATAGTAGGTTACTGTACAAGGCCAAGTCAAGGCCCAAGGCGTTAAAACATGTTGAAACAAATAGAGATAGCATCGTTGGTGTTTGTCTTCATCATTGTTTCTTTCGCCAGTCGTTTGTCTTTGTTTCTCTGCCCTTGCTTCTCCAAGCTCTCATGCAATGCAGGTACACTCCCGCCGTCTCTGTTTCCGCCTCTTGATCATCCTGTTCTTCGTCTCCTCCCGGCTTGGTTGTTTCTCATGCCGTTTTCTTGTTTCTGTCTCACCCACTCCCAAGTCCACTTTCACTTGAAGGTAGGACTGGCACTGGAGGCATCCACTTTCAGGGTCCCGTCCCTGTTTCTTCTCGTGTTTGGTGTCCAAAGACTGACTGTTTGTTTCAACGTTTTCCTCTTTTTTTTCTTCTGCTTCGCCGATGCGCGTTTCTGTCTTCTCCTCGCAACCTCGGGAACGACAAGGGAAAGCCCGCTTTTCGGTCATGAACCAAGATGGGAGCTCCACAAGTCCACCCAGAATCCAAGAACCGGGGCCGGGCGAAAAGGATAGCGCCATGGCTAGTATATCAACATCTGAGACAGCGGGAACCACCTCCTGCGATTTGTTGGGCGCGGCCGGCCCCTTGGGAAAAGGTTCCATGCGCGCTGAAGAAGGTCTGGAAACAATCCAGCCGGGTCCCCAAGCCAGCTCCACTCCCCCCAGTTTCCCGCCACCGGAGCGTCCCTCTTTGGGACGGAAAACGTCTCGGAAGATATTTGAGGGCCCAACACCGTGGCCTGCACGTCACATCCCATGCTCGACAACAGCCCACCAAATGCTCCTCCAACTTCGTTTCTGTGGCTCTCTGGCAGCCCCATTGCTGTGCGTACTTTAACTTTGGTGCGAGTGTGTCTGTGTCTGTGCGTCTGTCGTAGTGTCGCTTGCGTCTGCTGTGCCCTGCGGCTGCGTGCTGCCTGTGTTCCGTGCTGTGCATGTGCTGAAGGTCAAACCTCCGGCCCTCTCAGCCCCTGCTCAGGAACCAAGCCCCGTGCATCCACACCAGGGACGCTGCATGTTCAATGTTCCATGTTCCTAGATGATCGTCCCCTTTCCCACGCCGTTGAACCCTTCTTCCGCACCAGGAACCCGCGCACAAGGCACCAGGCACGCCCGGCATGCGCGAGCTGAGGTGTTCTCGGCCGAGCACTGCCACAATCGCAAACTCGTACTTCGTAGTGTGCCCCTTCTCGTTTGAAGTTTCCCATTATGCCTAGCCCTGGCAACTGGCTGACTCTCCCGCGCGTCCGTGCTGACCCCTCCAGAAACTCTCTCGGTGATCGCCAAACTCCATCCATCATTATCTCACCGATCCCCGTCGCGAATCCACATCGACGGTATCGCACGACCGCCAAAGCTTCCCAGAAAAGATCGGCCATCAACTCAGCGAAATCGGTTCCTGTCCCGCGTCCATCCGCCCAAGGACCGTCCTCCCTAGCAATACCGCCCAATGCTAGCTGATAGCTTCGCCGCCTTACGCACTTGTGCTGAAGTAGTAGTTCTCCCAGAGATATTCGTAGTCCTCCAATATCCCGGTGATGAACCCTGGCATCCGCTTACTAACGCCACCCACGACGCCTTTGGTTACGTTCTCGTAGCATGCTCCCCGCATCGCCCACCAAGCCATCGACCACCCGCGCTTGTTCCACTCGTCGCGTTCCAGGGACGTGGTGCGCAGCCCGCGATCCCGCAGCTGCCGGGCCGCGTATTCAACTGCCAGCCCGATCATCCAGGGTGTCCATGCCTTCTTGTTGTCACTCCGGGCCATGGCAATCGCGTACACCAACGGCGACAGGATGTGCAACATCTCCGCGCCTTGGCCACTCCCCTGCAACTGGTTGAGGAGCTTGGTCGCCGGCTTGATGTCATCGGCTGTGAGGACGCGTCCTAGCAGATACGAGCTGATGTCGCCGCCAACCGGGAGAGATGGCAGGCTCATGCCCGTCCTCGGCATGGCCCACTCGCGTTCGTGCGGCGGTTTCAGCGTCTGCGACCCGCCATTCAGCCCATCCTCAGATACGGACCCGTTTGCTGAGACGTCGTCCATCAGCTCACTCTCACTGCGGAACGCAAGTGCATCTTCGTCCTCTTCGGCTGTCTTGCTCTCCGGGATGGGTTCCCGTTCTGGTAGTACGGGCGAGACCAAGGGCCGCGACCTTGTGATGCGCATCAGGAGGAGTCGGCAAAATGCCTTGATGGCTTCTAGAATCACCACCACCTTCCATCGAGATCGTTCGCCGCCCCGTCGCTTGGCTGACATCTCCCAAAGCATCTCGGTATATATGACCATCTGTAGCAGCATGGCTATCCGACGGTAGGCACCGCTTTTCTGGGTCCAGTAGCGGGTGTATCGCGCATGCGCTGAGGGGATAGAGGCCATGGGAAGGCGTGACAGCGCTTTCTGGAGTAGCGTATCATGGTAAAGGGATAGGAGTTGCACGCCCGAATGGATCGACTCTGATGCGATTTCGGCGTCGCGGAAGCGGCCTGGATACAGCATCTCGTATTAAAAGTAAATTCTTCTTAAAAGAACCGAGACCAGCCCTGTGGGCACCCGCAGAGTCTGCTCACCTGGAATAATGTATGTCAAGCTGCGTAGGGCGCTCTCAATCTGCGACACCTGGCCGGCGTTCTTGGTGATAAACTCGTCGTACATGGACAGCCATTTTGGAGGCATCGACAGTATACTACCGAGCGATGCACGCGGCTTTGCTTTGGAAGTCGAGGCGGAGGTGCCAGCGGGTGGTCGGGTCGTCGAGGATGAAGCCATCACGTCTGGATGCGCCTCTCGAAGGCAGTCGAGGGGAAGACGCGGACGCGCTTCTCAGTCGTCTAAATACGGCGTCGGTTGGCTATGCTCAGCACGCAGCATGACGCGAGTCTCTTGAGGATGATACGACGGCGATGATGCTGGTGAAAATGATGACAAGTTGATGGTTGAATCTCTGTTTCTGGGAAGCTCGCTCGCTCATGCCTTCCCAATGCCGAGGCACGTCACGGCCCGTGAACTGGGAAGGTGATGTATGCCTCAGGCACAAGGTGATACCAGCTAACTAACTGACTTCGTATCCGAGCTACCCTATACTGCGTCGGGAGGTTCGAATAATTACTTGAATACGAAAGAATGCCATCAGTTATTATTTTACTACAACAATTTCCATGGTTCTTTAGAGTTCAATAGAACCAGAGGCAGGTGTGTTGCCTAAACAATTTATAGAAAAGAATAGGCGAAACTGAACCAATACGTGGTAGTAAAAGCCTCGATAGGGGCATGCTAAGTAACCCCCACTTACATATAAGTTACACAGTGAAATGTCTTACAGAGTTGTTGTTGTCTTAGGTGTTCCGTCTTGCAATTACATGTTACCTGATTTCATCATTTTACATTACCTCACAGGCTTACAGTAGAAGCACGCTTAGCCAGTTTGCCCGAGGGCATGGGCCTTATATACCCTGCTTTGACACCCACTTGTCAGAATGTACTAGGTATTGAAGTAGCGTGAGCATAGTTCATTCGTTTACTACAACTATGTGATACACGACCTATACTAAAGGTCTTCTTATGTAAGTGACACTTTTTCCTGTTTTCGGGGCGACATGCTTTACTAGCTTTGCTACAACCCCCCAACAGACTCCCTCGCCTCCCTCTCTCTTGGTGTACTGGAGAGAGCCGCGGGATGGACCGGACCGCATGGGTTGTTTCGAGAAGCTATTTGATGCAACTCGCAAGCCCAAATATGCCCATAGGCACTCGTCCTGTTTGCCGGTCTCTCTCTATGAAGAATGTCGATTATTTTGACGATGTTTGGCTGCTGTTTCCTTGCATGTTCCCGACCTCTCCGAACCCCGGAGGCTGGCTCTGGCATCTGCGACAACCACGTGTATCAAAATATCGCAAAGCCAGCATTTTCTAACTCCTTGCCGCCCGGGAGGATTGGACGTCCCTGCATGGGGAACGGCCAGAAGAGAGGATTCTCCATGCTGTCCGCCGTTTTGGTAACCGAGGGGGCCTCGTCACCGCCTGCCGTGGTCTTGCCAGTTCCCCAATGACACAGGATGTCCGCCTCTCGCATATTAGGCGCAAAGAAATTCAGACTCCCTGAGTTTGGCTTCACAAGCCTTTCGTACTCTTCCGGAGTAAGTGTTTCGCCATTCAGGTCCACCTCGATGTCCCACTTCTGCGCAAGATGGCGGAGTATGTTCAGCGCTTGCTCAGCAAAGCGATGACACGGGGCCATTTCGGTGAGGTCGTCGATGCCCTGACGGATGGCATCTTTCACGTGAGGGTCGATCTTGGCTGCCGCCTTCATCTTATCGGGTGCTGAGACATCTGAGTTGAACTGAATGTTGGAAGCGCCAATGGCTAGATGCATGATGGCCGACGTCAGTACAAAGTATGGCACAAATGACGGGGTTCTGCGCAGCGTATATAGTTGCGAGTATGATTTAAGCAAGCCTTGGATGGCGTCTGCGGCTTGCGAGCAGACATCTCGTGGCGACACCTTGGAGCCGATGATCCGCAGCTTGATCAGCGGCCTAAATAGGAGTAAGATTGCAAAGTGGTAGTACATGCTTGGAAATGTTAGTGTCGTCGCCCTTACGCGGCAATGCGTCACAGAAGTTCCACAAGGAACTTACTGGGTAAATAACACCGCTGGGGTAAAGTTGTGCCCCAGCCTCAATACCTCTGGTATTCGATCATACCAGTTAAGGTATTGCGTGTAAATACTCAAAAGATCTCGGGCCGTAAGAGGTCGACCTGGAGAATGGAGAATATACAGGGACTGGTGAACTAGCTCGCTGAGTTCGCAAAAGCACTTGTACACTGAGCGTACATTAGACGGCTGCTCACAAGAGCGCTGTAAAGGAGCACCTGTGTGTCGTTAGTACTGGATCTGGGTGGGCTGATTGTAACTTAAAAACTCACCGTCGTCGGTATAGGGCACCCAAAGAGACGCCTCGATGTCCCCGATAATCGCCGGTTTCGGTGGCAGGTGAGGAAAGCAGGAACATTGCGGCAGGGAGCCAGTGGCAAGAGACCAAGCGCTATGATGGAGTCATGAGAAAGGGGTACCGTATATCCCCAAGGGATATGAACTCACTGGTCTAACGCGAAAGCCCCCCAGAACGTTGCCGCCTGCACAGCCAGCTCATCCTCATCCCCTTCGCCCTGAATGCGATGTAGACCCATCTCAACGGCGAGTCGAATACTCTGACCTGCATAGTACCAGCTTTCCGAGTCTCGACCGCAACTAGCTTCCCGGATTGACATGATTCCGAGTGCTTGGATTGTGGTCAAGTTGTGATGGTCGGTCTCCTGGTGAAAGAGCCGCTGCGACTCTTTGAAGAAATGGTCACCGGATGAATACGGGTCGTTTGGGTTCGCGCGTGTCATGGGCTGTGTTGAGAAGCGACAGCCCAGGGCAAGGAGGGCATTGATTAATATTGGCGAGCAGAAACGGTGTCGACCGTCCTGAAAGTCTTGCAGGAAGTGTTCCTTGCTGAGGGATGCAAAGGTGGGATATTCCCAGCAGAAGTAGAGGGCGAGGAGGTGCTGAACTAGATTGAGGTCTCCGGTGATGCTGGTCCACGAGGTAGATGGAGTCTGCATTTCGGGGTTGTTTAGAGGCGACAGGACCTGTTCGAGGCCTCGGAACCTTGGCAGACCATCGGAAAGATGATCTGGGTGTATCCCATCGGCCCATGATCCTACCTGAGACTGGGGTGGACCTCGAACATCGGTGGTCCAACTCATGGCATCCGGGTGAGAGTTACTCCGTGTAGACCCAGCCTGGCTCTGAGAGGAAAAATGCCATGGGCTATTTCGACCCATTTCAGCAGTCAGCACCGCGGGCGGTTGCGGTTGCGACGGGTTGACGCCGATGCTCATGGCAGCCAGTGAGCCGAGACTGCCGCCAGGAAAGCCAGCCACGTGAGTCGATGAGGAAGTGTCTGTCTGCTGGGCGAAGGAAGGCATGGCACCTCTACCAGAGGGTAAGGTGCCATTCAGCCACTCGGAGACGTTCTCGACAGATTGACCTCCTCGGAGGCGCGTCAGGACCTCCTCCCAATGCTCTGGACGGACGAGGGCGGCAAAGACCTGGTCATTGGAGCGTTGCCGGTGTCGGAGGTTCTCGATCTCGGCTCGCAGGTTTTCCTTCGACTGGCGCACAGGAACCTCGTATACACACTCGATATCCTTCTGGCCCTTGCAGCGCCCACATGGTCTTTGGCCATCGCACTGTAGGAACAAGCAAGTTTGTCAGCGAGGGAGAGTTCGACGACTATCGGGAAACAGGACATAAGGTATGCCACAAAAACCCACCACTTACCTTTGCGCGCTTCTTGCGACACTCAGTGCAGGCATTGGGCGTTACGACACCAAGCCCGCGACGCCGCTTGGAATGGGAGTTGGCCAATGATCCCGAGGCATTGGAGGGAGTATTTGAGGGAGTGTTGGAGGAGTGGACAGACGTCGGGGTTGGATTGCCCTGCGACTGCGGCCCCGAAGCTCCCTGGGCTGTGTCGCTCGAGCTGGGCTGCAAACTGGGCGCCGTCGCTGGGGTGTTGTCCTCGTCCATCGCGTCCAGGCTGACCGAGAGGTCGCTGGGCACCCGGGAATGAGCAGATGTGTCGCGGGTTGTTCAGGTCGAGGGAGTTCGGGTACGTCAGGGTTTCTTCGGGGCGGTGGCTGCGACTGAGGCGACGCACTCTGACATGCTGCGGAGGAATGGCGGAGGGGATGGATAGTGAAAGCTGGAGCTGGAGCTGTCCCTGCAGCTGGAGTTTGCTGCCGCGGATATCGCCGGTGTTGCGGGGCAGCTTTCCGGCGTTGCACCTGGGACGATGGCACGAGTTGAAGTAGCGGGGTATCTAGGTATGGGCCGGAGAAGTCGGGCGCGTGGGATCGCGTGGTGGTGAGAGAAGTCGCGAGAATTGAGCTGGATGGTTACGGCTGGCTCGTTCGCGGTTCGCGGTTCGAGGGGTTCGCAGGGTGGCTTTCGAGCAGAGGCGCAGGTGGCCGATTACCTACCATGCAGGCAGGCAACGGCGAGGAAGAGAAGTATCGTGGTGAGGGACGGAGAGTAACGATGGCGAGTGGTTTTGCGACAAGTCAAGAGGATGATCAGAGCAGTATACAATGCGGTTTTCGGGCCCGTGGCCAGGGATGCCCGTCGACGTGGAGGTCGACGTGGGCGTGGAAGAGAGGAGTGAAAGAGAGAGAAGCGGCGTGGTTTTCTCGAGCGTGCGAGATATCAAGACGGCGGAAGCTCGGCGAAGCTTGTCCATGAGCGCTTTCGCCTAGACTGGAGAAGGGGAAACGGAACTGTTGCAAGGCTAGGCCTCCTCCTGTAGCGCATCGTCTCGTGCCCTCGGCCGGAAATGCGGCCGGTAGGTTGAATATTTGGATTTCCTCCGAAGGCGCGGGCCGTTGTTGCGAATGGGGGGTCGCGCATGGGCGAAGTTGGCCACGGGATAACTTATGGGGCTTGTCGGTGCTTGTTGATGGAGGTTAACCAACCTATCGTCATCGTGCATTATGCTGCTTCTCTTTTGGGCCGTCTGGGCCAAATTATATCTCCGAGACGGTTGCACATGGTTTCCTTTCGGTAGATGGCAGGCACGTTCTTTGCTTGCATGGTGGTTTCGATTCCTTCCACCACCACCGCCACTACCACTACCGCCACCACTACCCACCACCACCACGCAGTCACGCACAGTGCTCACTCACTCACTACTAGTATTTTACTCACAACCAACATTCACCACCCGCACTCATCATTGGTATCCATCGCCAGCATGCACTCCTGTATTATACAGTGCTCACTCCCAGTTGGTACCTTTATCCACTGACTTATACTGAATACAGTACACATTCATCCAGTCAACCAGCCCACATCCAATCCAATCCTCTGTAACTCGCCGATCTTACGCCTCGTCTCCATGCCGCATGCGTACAATCGGATCGGCCCTCTCTCAACCCCGGATTGCATATGTTCTGTCAATTGACATTCAGACCCTTGCGCCAACCTCCGAGAAGCCCAATTGCATCTTTCTGACTACCTCGCGATCCTGTGGCACATCACCTCAACCCCTCCTCGCGTCTTCCGGAACGCTCCATTGCATAAAACTATTAGTACGGTAAGGTCCGCTGCGCACGACTCGGGCCTTGAATACCTTAGTAGGTACTTCTTGTTCATGTAAAGTGATGTCAGTGGGCCTTTTCCTAAGTGGAGAAGCCGCCGTAACCACAAATGATATCGGCTATATAATATACAGGTCACATACAGGCGGTCTTGTACACACAACGTTTAATGTCTACACTGTCGAACGAGTGCTCGTTTCGACTTTCGACTTCGATTTAAGGTTCGATTTCGATTTCGATTTCGAGTGATAGCCGTGCCAAGCTAACACTTGGTTAGACTAGCCCAAGCGAGTCCCAGCTCCGCGGTCGTGAGCGCCATTTACGTCGAGGGGATAGGCTTCTTTCTCCATGTGTCGACCCATTCAACTTACTCGGACATCCCACGAGAATGGTAGTTCCAACGCCGGCAGAGCCTAGCGTTTTGACTCCCCTTGCGCCACCCTCCATGCTGTGTGCCCCGCTATACGTCATGAACTTGTCTTAAGATAGCTTCATCTCGATCATGGTGTTGTTTTTGCCATTGGTGCGATTCTACTGTAGTGGAATCGGTAAGGCGCCTCCGTCGAAGCTATATCATTATCGTTCGACTTTGAGTGCATGTCTTTAGACCCGGGTCTAGACCAACGACACACCTTCACGGGGAAACCTGTCAACTGATGTGTCGGCGCGTCATGCACGCATCCTGAATACAGTATTATTCGTTTATTATACATTTTAACCGTCTCTTTTTGTTTCTCCGCCCAGTTACCACCTAAGTTCCCTTACTCGGGGTCCGCCCATACTTGATTGGACTCAGTGACCGGTCTCTTTTGCTCGGGCTGCGACGCGACGGTGTGTAGGGTGCGGCGAGGAGGGGTTTCATCTTTGGAGGCGAGCTATCTGTGTCCGTCCCCTCGTCCATTATCGCATGTCGGTTCATCCTTGGTGTCTGGACGGGAACCCACATGAATCCAGGGCCACTCTCGGGAGGCCTTGATGGGTCATGGATCGCGGCTGACTGCGAAGGGACGGCCGGGACGGCCTTGTCGCCACTATGCTTGCCCAGAGTGAGGTTGTTCGCAAATGCGCAGAGGATGAGGATAGCAAAGAAGAAGCCCTGTTCAGGCGTTAGTATCTCAGTTCATAGTTGACTTGCGCATACCACTTACCCATGCCTTGAGGTTCATTGCCTCGGAAAACTCATTGATAATCTCGGCAATCTGCTTCGCCGTGACCTTGACGCGCATGATGGACTCAGGATTCTGCATCATGCAGTCGTACCACTCATCGCACATCATCTTAAGCGCAGGCCGGTCCTTCTTGGAACATCCGTTCATGGTGTACTGATTCTGACACTCCGTCATCTTGCTCATCAGTTCTAGGCGAGCCGCTTCGTTGGCGTTGCGAATATCCGACCGCACCGTGTCTACTATAGCCCAGCCAATGTAGACAAATATAGAAACGAGGAAGAAGTTGACCACCAGTTGAATCCATCGGAACAAGTTGTCAGGGGCATTTGGGTGCTGGTCCAGCATGTGGAAAACAGACCCCACGATGCCGCGTTGGGGTTCCCTGTTTTTCTTGCTGCGTGATCGGCTTTGCAACCGCGGGACAACACTATCATCTGAGTCGGCATCTGAATCCTCCCACCCTTGGTTTCGATACCGAGCCAGGCTGCCGACGTCTTTGTCAAGGTTGTGTCGCTTTCTCTTCCTCAAGAGATCCGTCGCTGAAAGGTCCCGGGTCCCCCGAATCTCTCCCCTCCCCGACGTGTGCTTTTTCGCCGGGACACTAGCCTTGCCATATCGAAAAGACTTATCAATCTTGGAGGGAGTCAGAGTTCCGCCCATAATCACATCACCCATACGGTCTGCCTCTGGGGTGTCGTTGGGGAAGTCGGATGCCTCTGTAAGGGCAGGACTGTCTTCGGCACCAGACGCTTCGGATAGAGCTGGCTCATCAAAGGGTTTCCGAGGCGTCGTGAATGCAGGATTGCGAAACGCAGGGGCTGAAGCCCTCGAGTGTAGCTGTGGCGTGAAGGAGGACGTCTGTGGAGGAGGGGGTTGAGCTCTCGAGGGCGTACCCAAGCTGGCAAATGGGTTCGGCCGTGACAGAGGTTTTGAGGGTGAGCCGAAGACTATGCGATGACAAGGTTAGCCATATAATTTTACGTCGCGGCAACGGGGCGGCTGTGGGCGACAGCATCATGTACCAACCATTTTGCGAGCTTCTTTCGACGGCATGTGTAAATGGGCTTGTGGGATCAAGAGCACCACTACCCTGGTACTCCCAATCCATGTGACCTTCGTAGGTCCGTCGATCCATCGTTGCTGTAAGATGTTCGGCTGTGGTGGTCACTGCGATCTTTGTTGGGATGCGATGATTGTTTTACCCCGTCTTGCAGAGGTCCGCACTTTACAGTAACCGGCTTTTTGGAATGCTGGCCTCGTTGATTGTCAATGGCAACCAGCTCTAAAGTAAACAAAACTGCTGCTGCCTGAGGCCTGAGTGAAAATGGTGGATTGCTTAGGTCAGCTGCAGGGATGCGCCTAACCTCTGTCGCGACTGCGAGTAAGCCCCCAGAGAAAGCTGAAGCTCCGTGACAGTTCATCACTCGGTTGCCTGAGAAATCTTCTTCTAATCCACCAGCGACTCCACGCTCGATTCTCCTTTTCACGGCAATAGCCGGGTTCGTATTTGCATCTTTCACAACCGGCATCACACCCTCGCCCACTCGACACCATGTCCGACAACGAGTCTCCGGTTGGATCGTCAGCCAACGAACCCGTCGACAATGGCCGAGAACGGGGTCATCATGAGGATGCTGCGGCTGCCGATGACTCTGATAAGGAATCGGATATGCTTTCCGAGGTGGACGAGGATCAGTTCGAGGATTACGATCCTGAAACCGCCAACATTGAAGACCGACCGGTCGACATTGACGAGGACATTGCCCGAACCCTAAAGGCGACCAAGCGAAAGCGCACGGATGGCGAGGTCGTCAAGAAGCCCCGAGAGGGCCGCAGAGAGAAGAAGCGTCGCGACCGAGACGATGATGTTGCCATGGACGATGGCGCGGATGAAGGAGGCAAGCAGGTGCGAAGATCGAGGCGCCAGGGTGAGGGCGAGCGACGCCCTCGGGCCAAAGCTGCCACGCCTGAGCCTGAGAACGAGGACCATCTCTCCCCCGAGGAGAAGCGGAAACGGGCAATTGATCGCGCGCTGGATGCCGCCATCAAAAAGCCCAGCGGCCCCAAGCGCAGAAAAAAGGACGAGATTGTGAGACTCTTCGAAGCCCCTGACACACATAGCCCCGGTCGCTAACACGCGCTCTCCTACAGGACCTCGAAGATGAGATCGATGAGCAACTGGTTGACCTCAAGTCCCAGATGGAGCAGGCGTGCCAGGCTGATAATCAAGCCCGCGAGGCCGGCCAACCCGCTCTTCATAAGCTCAAGCTTCTGCCCGACGTTACAGCCATTCTCAACCGCAACAACGTGCAGCACGCAGTGCTGGACCCTGATACAAACTTCTTGCAGCACGTCAAATTCTTCCTTGAGCCCCTCAACGACGGCTCTTTGCCAGCCTACAATATTCAAAGGGACATATTCATGGCGCTCACGAAGCTGAACGTCGAAAAGGAGACGCTTCTTAGCAGTGGCATCGGTAAGGTGGTTTTCTTCTACACCCGAAGCAAGAAGCCTGAACCAAGCATCAAGCGAATGGCACAGCGGCTGCTGGGAGAGTGGAGTCGACCGATCCTGAAACGGACCGATGACTACAAGAAGCGACATATTGAGACTCGCGAGTTTGATTACCAGTATGTCTCATGCCGAGACTTTTCCTCGCACCCAACTAATCATATACTACAGGGCCGCCAAGATGGCACAGCGCCAGAAGACAAACTCACAATTCAGTCTCACCCAGCGCCCTGCGGTTTCGGCGCGGGATGCGGAGCGGGAGAGGTTCCTGGCACCAGCGCGGACCAACAACCAGGCTCGCATGGCCAACCTGCCGTCGAGCTACACGATTGCCCCGAAGAGCACCTTCGACGGACCGAGCGGCGGCATGGAACATCGCCCACTGGGCGCGGGCGGTATGGAGGCTTTCCGCAAGATGACCCAGAAGAGCAAGCGGAAGAACTGAGGTCTTTCTCGTGGTGGATCTATATGTGGATGAGTATGAACTCATTAGCAAGGGGATGTTGTGTATGTATGCTATTGGCCGAGGACATCAGAGGGTTGGTGTTGGCAGGTATCGTGTTATTGACGTTTTGGGGCGTACCGGGAATCAATCAGGTACACACTAGCAGTATCCGTACAACGGAGGTTAAGAAAAAGAGAAATCATGCCATGTTTTGCATGCTAAACTATAACGGGAAAGGCTGGGCAGTGGTGCCGACGATGAGCGTGACTGTGGTATCTGTTCATCAAGTAAAAAGGATAGCAGGTGACCCGATAAGCGACCAGATAGTCTACTCATGACGGAGCTCTTCTCCTACCAGAGCTCAACATAGGTAGAGAATGTGTCTTGTGATCTGTGCAAGCTGATCTGTCTCACTACTCTCAGGTCTGTGCGATTGTGATCCACGGCTTTCATGTGAAAGACGGCCCAACGGAGCATCGCGGGTGGTGCATCATCATTTAGCGCATTCACAACGTTGGGGAGGGGATGAGGCCATATGACCTGGGGCATGGAGCAGACAGTGGTAGCCTGCTCTTTGTAATTGTACGACCACCTGGCGCGAGCCTATCGGGGATAGGGCGGCCTGAATGTTTGACATGGGATTCCTACTCGGAAGCTTCATTCTATGTCCACGTAGGATTAGCAAAGGTTTGAATAGGTGCTAGTAGCTACAGTACCTTGTGTCACAGGAGCGAGTTCGTGGGTGGATGGGATAAGATAGGGCGATATAAGTGAGGCCTGCCTCGGGAGTGAGGGTTTGGCTTGGAGGGCATATTGTGTAAGTGCGACTCTGGGGATCAGCTAACGAGCAAGGGGAGTTTGTCGCCCAATACGACTACGCACAGTAGCCTCAAGTCAGAACAGCGCAGAAGCGCACTCGCTTTCCTGTCGGAGAAGCTCCCGACTAGAACGCAGTGGAATGACGGTGGGTAATCCTGGGACTGAATCAAGCCAAATATGTTGGACAGCGACAGCGATAGCGATGGCGAACGCGATGCGACGGTTCTTGGATGGGGGCGCGGCAGAAGCGGAGGCTCCCTGCGAATAGTGACGTCAGGCCAAATTGCCCGCGGATGCAGACGAAGAGTCGCACTAAATCATGGACGCAGGCGGGTTGGAGGTTTTGGGTGGATGCACTTCGTACCGAAGAATGGAAGACGGAAGATGGAAGACGGAAGACGGAAGATGGAAGACGGAAGATGGAAGAACGGAGGTTATTGGGGACACGGATGCGTCTTTGATGGCAACATGCGCGACGTCCTTCACTGCGCTGTGATCGAGGTTTGTTTGATGTCTTTGCAATCCAAAACATGACAGTGAGAGACATGTGTGAAAGAGGAGCTTCGTACAGGGGATGCAGTTTAGTGAATTGGAGGCCAGTGGGCTCTACAGTACAATTAAGCCCTCCTAGCATTTCGCCTGGTACACAAAGGACGACCAACCGGAAGAAGGCGTTGGAGAGGCAGATAGCTTGGGCATTTGATCTTCATACGTCGTGTTATTTGAATTAATTAAGGAGACAGGACGGCACGGCGGGTGTTATCGTGTACTTATCTTTGAGAAACAAGGTACCTCTGCCCAACTAATGTCTCTCGAGTCTTACACCCAAGATATGTCGCCACCAATGTACCTTCCGTCCACTCTGGCTGCTCCATGCTGTGACACTCAAGTCCATGCCTTAGCAGTACTAGTAGCTGCAACGACGGGATGGGCCACTGCCGGCTGCTGCTCCTGCCGGTTACTGCTCCCGCCGGCTGGGCAGGTACGGTTGGTTGCTCCTTTTGCTGGAGAATGCCCATCGTAATCGGCAGGCCGTTCCCAGCAGCCAGCCGGTTTGCAATTGCATCCGGATTGTTAGTGGATGGAGAAGAAGTCGGGTCCTGCCCACCCCCGAAGTTCTCGTTCTAAAATTCTCCTTCTCTCTTTATCCCCAAAACTCCATCCTCATCATCAACTCGTCGTCCCGTCTTTTGCTGCTTGTACATATTGTTCGTGATTGGACATTCTCTCGGCAATTGCGTCGACGGCTATTCTTCTACTGGTAAGTCTCTGCGCGGCTGCGTTTCTTGTTTTGTCCGTCTTGTCTTGGCTGTCGGCAGACAGGAAGAGCCTCATCTTCCATCGGCTTGACCAGCCCCCCCCCTCCCAGTGCCACCTTTGTCGCAAAGACCGCGAAAGCTGCACACATCCCAATACCCCGATACTTACCCTATTCCCCAAATCATGTATCTTGCTGTGCATCTCGATGTATTCAGCTGCATTGTCCAGGCTCTGTCTTAGCTTGGGCGGCTCCGGGTCCCGAGCGAAAAAGACATGGTATTGAGATGCCATATTCAGCGTCGCATCCGCTCCGTCATTCCATCTACCATTTTCGTTCATTGCTTATTCCTCGAGCTCTTGGTTGGTAGCCATCTCGGCATATCTGTCTATTCCTTGCTCCTTCTCCTTGACTGCGCGCAAATCTGGTTATCCCCGAGCGCATCCCATGCAAAGCCGTCTGTCTGTCGCAGTTTCCATCACCATCCCCACACCCCAAATGCCCCTCCAGCCCGTTCCCAAACGATACCTGTCCCCTCTTCCCTAACTTATCTGTCTCTCTGCCCGTCATTCATCTTCTCTTTGTCAGCTTGGCTTGTCTTGGTTTAGATCGCGTAGATTCCCTCCAGACGAGCTGCCGCTGCCCTGCCTTTGCGCGGCAATCATGTCAACTAGATCTGTTGCTGTTGAGCTCACGATTCGCGACAAGGGATCTCTGCTAAACTGACTAGTCAACCTGCTAGCACCCCGTCGACAACGCTGTCTTTTGGTGCGGGTGTAATAACTCACCTAACGAATTCGACCCTCCGACGAAACCGACGGCGCCCCGACCTCCCTCCCGTCTCTCGCGCTTGCAATCCCTCCTTTCCTCCTCACACCACGCCAGTTTTTGTTGCTGTAGCCATCACGGCCTGCCCAGAGTGCTATCGCAAGCTATCCATCATCAAATCAATCCACCAACCAATTCTGCACCCGATTGACCCCGGCAGAATTGCGCAGGCGGATTCCAACTGTTTCGACTTTTGCGACGCGACGACCATCATCGCCACTGCCCCTCTCCTTCAACGACGACCGCCATACCATCACCACCATCCGTTTCTGCCCGCCGAGACACATTGAATCGAATACGATTGTTGCGTTGTTGCTCTTGAACCGACCTTATCGAACCAGTCGCCGAAACGAAAACTTATAAACAGTCTGCACTGTTTCGCCCCCTCCCACCCCACCCGGTCTCGACTAGCTACGCAGTCTCGATTGCCGTGCTGGAACAACACGTTCGACGACACCGCGCCTATACTGCTAGCAGTGATTTCGCCGCCCGATTCTTGATTTTCATACCTCTTGCTACGACAGAATTTGCGACAATCGCACCACAATTATGAACGGCAGCCAACCTCCGGAGTCGCAGAAGCCGCCACTAGCCTCATCGGCTGGTACCAATGGGCACAACAGCAACAGCAGTAGTAGTCTCGCAGCGAAGAAGCGCAAGAAGGATGGGCTCAAGCCCATCATCACCATGGAGGAATCGACTCCTCAAACCCCCGGGTACGTGCATCCACATGTTTGTTTCTTTTGCTGCTGGAGATCTCTGGCTCCCTTCTGCCTTGCGTTATACTTTCCCTTGATGCTGTTCGAGGATTTACCATGGCTGGATATCCTCGGATGGCAGTCCTGTCCTTGGATCCAAGCTCATTCAGCACATTTTTGTCTTTTTGCGCTTGCGCGCTCGACGGCCCACGAAGAGGGGATCTTCCCCACCTTATCTATCCAGCAACTCTTTCCCCTTTGGCTGAGCGGATCGTCCATGGCATGTGACAAACGCCGCGGGCATGGCCATGAGTATGGACCTGGGCATGGAAGAAGATGGCGGGCATCAACCATGAGTAACAAGATCGTTCGTGGACGTATCTTATTACTCTTTGCGCTGCCGACTACCACTGGCCTTAGTACCGGTCAGGGGGTACCCAAAGAAAAGCCCAAGCTCAGGCCGAAACCGAGCCTAAGGAGCAGCAGCACTGCCATAGCGTGGCATGGTTGCTGGGCATCACGTCACAGGGCAGTGGTGAGGAAGCGAGTGGAAAACAAGTGTGGACACTCCCTTGGATGCAGGCACTTGGGGGATCTTGAAAGTTCGAGGTCTTGTGTGTGTTGAACACCATTCCCTTGACCTCCCAGGATGCTGGACCCGGGGGATGAGTTGACGATCGGACATGAGGTGCGGTTGTAGTGGATGGTGCAGTCAGTCGCTCACGACCACCTGGACCCAGACAAGCTGTTTCGGCCGCATATTTACTGGGTAGTTGGCGGTTGGCGAAGCTGTTGAAGGTGGTGGTGGTGGTGTCCTGTCCATGTGTGCACAATGCCACCACCTGACTGCAGGTGGTGCCCGCCACCGACTGTTACCTGACCTGACCTTGTCTATCCTGCCCTATTACCACTGAGTGTTTTTTTCGTTGCAATTCCTTCCTGTTTGAAGATTTGCTCTTTTGGGGTGTCTGGCATCTGGCATCATATCTCGCACCACATCTGGTAGGTGAGAGTTGGCAGCGGTGGTCCGGTATCTCGTGCAAGGACAAGCAAGCCAGAGCCGAGCAGACGAAGCACAAGGCAAGGGATCGTCATCGGACGGGACGCTCCGCGTCAGGAGTCTGTCCGTCATTGTTTCGCCGCCTTGGTCGTTAAACCCTTGGGTCCTCGGGTCCTTGGGTCCTTGGCCTTAGCAGTGTTATCCTCCGCCTTGTTGCCGCCGGCCGGCCGCCATGGTCCCCGTTTAGACCCAAGCAAACCCACTCAAGGCTCCCATTCGTTCATGGTATTCCACCATGACCCAGCGTCCCCAGCGTGTCGCAGCAGTCCTAGCAGTCGCCCCAGCAGTGGCAGCGTGCCATCGTCTCAGCGCCCATCGTCCATCGACGGTCAATCATCGTCCATCCCGCATCCCGCATTCCCCAAGTCTCACATTCCACCTTGCATCTTCTCTCCTCTCCTACTTCCCTCGGATCTTGCTTCCTCCCCTCCTGCATCCTACCGCTCAGCTGCCGCCTTCTTTTGCGTCTTGCGCGCGCAGCCCGCCCCAGCAACCAGGAGCAGCAAAACAAGCAAGCCTCTTCCTCCCCCACTCTTCTTTCGCTTCTTCACTCGTCTTACCCCCCGCCTCGCTTGCTCGCCCGCCCGCCAGCCCGCCTACCTGAGAGTCTTCGTCTTTGCATCACCCACCTCCAAGAAAACCCAGCGCGTCTTTCACCCAGGAGTGTCGGTCGCCAGCGCAAGCTGCGCCATGTAGAGATACAATGAGCTTCCTCAAGACAAGGTGGCTCTCTCCCTCTCCCCGCCTCTATCCCCCCTGCCGCTCTGGCCGTGTATGGCCTCCCTTTGCGGTGTCCCTCGCCCCCACGCTGGCCGAGTCTATCAATGCACCTCCCTTGGTTGATCTGCCGCTCCTTGTTTGTTGCTCAGTAGCAGCAGCAAAAGAAAGTACCCGGTATCGTCAACATTGGACCGCTGCTTCCCCGCCATTTCCACCACCCAACCCCAATCCGGCCAAGCCCCCACCACCGCGGCGGCCACCACCAAAGTCGCTGAAGTCACACGTTCGCGATGGTCTCCTCCCATTGACGCAACCCGCATTGCACTTGTTTCTTCGTTGTTGTGCTTCGTTTGGAACCGTCACCTTCGCCTTGTTCTCCTATTTCACTCTTCCGGGCCAACCTTGCTAACACCTTCTCTTCCCGCTCTACAGATCTCATCAACTGTCAGCAATGGCGACGCACTCCCCATCATCATCATCCGTCGACGAAGCCGCCGAGAACACTGCCGACGAGGAGGATTCCGAAGATTACTGCAAGGGCGGCTACCACCCCGTCCAGGTTGGCGAAAAGTTCAAGGATGGCAAATACACCGTCGTTCGCAAGCTCGGTTGGGGCCACTTCTCTACCGTTTGGCTCTCTCGCGACAATATTAGTGGCAAGCACGTCGCCCTTAAGGTCGTCCGCTCTGCCGCTCACTACACCGAGACCGCCATTGACGAGATTAAACTCCTGAACAAGATTGTCCAGGCCAAACCTGACCATCCCGGCCGCAAGCACGTTGTGAGCCTCCTCGACTCCTTCGAGCACAAGGGACCCAATGGTACACACGTCTGCATGGTCTTTGAAGTTCTTGGCGAGAACCTCCTTGGGCTCATCAAGCGCTGGAATCATCGTGGCATCCCCATGCCTCTCGTGAAGCAGATCACCAAGCAGGTTCTCCTTGGCCTCGACTACCTTCACCGCGAATGCGGCATCATCCACACCGACCTCAAGCCAGAAAACGTCCTCATCGAGATTGGCGACGTCGAACAGATTGTCAAGCGCGTTGTCAAGCCCGAGACCCCTGACAAAGAGAACAACCGCAATGGCCGCCGGCGCCGGAGGACTCTCATTACAGGCAGCCAGCCGTTGCCCTCGCCCCTTAACACTAGCTTCAACCACACCAACCTCTTCCCTTCTGCTGGCGGCCACGCGAGTCTTGCTGGCGTGCTCAACGAAGGTTCGTTTCCCAACGTTTTCTAAATCTAGCCACTAGCCCTTTGTATGGGTACATAACTTCGGCTAACCATACCACTTAACAGGCAACAAGTCCAATGACTTATCTCCCAAGCCCGATGATGCCCAGAAGCAGCGAGAGAAGTCTGCGTAAGCATATCCCATTTACGATGTGTCACTGCGACTATCTTGGGATCTAAGCTGACTTTTCTCTACAGTGATCTCCTCTCTCGAGAGGTCTCTGGCATTTCTCTCGACAAGTCTAACTCACCATCTGCATCCACCGGCGAGAAGCGCAAGGCTGATGACTCGCATGCCTTCGACATTATTAGCGTCAAAATTGCGGATCTAGGCAATGCCTGCTGGACCAACCACCACTTCACCAACGACATTCAGACCAGACAATATCGATCACCCGAAGTGATTTTAGGTGCTAAATGGGGTGCTAGCACTGATGTCTGGAGCATGGCTGCCATGGTATGGGATACCCTCGGGATTGCTTCATGTTGCTCCCGCACCTTGATTTCGCCGACGAGGATTTGCTAACGTCTGTGCCTAGGTATTCGAGCTCATCACAGGCGATTACCTGTTCGATCCGCAATCGGGCACCAAGTATGGCAAAGACGACGACCATATCGCCCAGATCATCGAACTACTTGGGCCGTTTCCCAAGTCGCTGTGTCTCAGTGGCAAGTGGAGCCAGGAGATCTTTAACCGCAAGGGCGAGCTGCGCAATATCCATCGCCTTCGACATTGGGCCCTGCCAGACGTGCTGCGGGAGAAGTACCACTTCAAGGAAGAAGAGGCTAAGCGTATCGCAGACTTCCTGACGCCGAAACTGGAGCTGGTGCCCGAAAAACGTGCTAACGCCGGCGGCATGGCGGGCCACGTATGGTTAGACGACACGCCGGGGATGAAGGGCGTGAAGATCGAAGGCCTGGAAGTCGGCGGGCGCGGGGAAGGTATTGAGGGCTGGGCGACAGAGGTGAGGAAGCGATGAAGCCGCGGAGGATGCTTGGACATGTCGCAGACAGAGACGAGCCAGACACCAAGGACCATCAAGAAGCATTTGTCGTTGGGCCTATTGGAGGTCTAATTGTTTGAATCTCGGTATTTGATCTTTTGGGAGCCGCCTTTTGATCTGGTTTTATGCGTGGGAGCAAAAGACTCAAGGCTCTCCGTCTTGCCACGTTGTCTCACGTTTTGTTCAAGACTACTGCCACCTTCTTGAATTACACGGGCCGATACAAAGCCAGAGATACTACCTGATTCTTATATATCGACAGGGAGATGCTTATTACAAGGGAAGAATAGGCGGAAGACTATCTTCCCAGGGATGGGTACATAGTTTTATCGGAGATGGTGGACATTGGTGAAGTGGGAAACCAAAGGGATCTTGATTTGGGATGGGACGGGATGCGGGGGCGGGAACAAAGCTATAGATAGACTATGCGGGCATGATTCCATTTTTTTGATATTGTTTGGATGATTCGACTTGTTGATGTCCTGGAGAAGGGGTTTCGGGGACATGCATGCGATGCAAGAGATGGATGTGAAGTGACCAGGAACGGGACGGAAGGGAAGAGAATCGTACCACACACAAGATTCAAGATACGACGCTAAAAGTTTACTTATACATATTGCCGAGGTCTTGCGCTTTTTCATTACGCCTCAAATAACAAAGGGACTATTTCTTGCCCTTGCTCCGGCGCTTCCTCACTACCGCCGCGGGCCCATCTTTTGTGTTTTCCTGTACCTCCTCCAAAAGATGCTCCCTGGCTACATCTACGACATCATCACTCGAAGAGTCGTCAACACCAGCCTCTGTTGCCGCAGCATTGTCAGCCGCCTGACCTAACACCTCATTGATGATGCGTTTGCCTTCATCAAGCTCGCCGTTGAGGGCGCCGCACGACATGCACTTCCAGGGACCCAGCTCGGACAGGGTTTTGGTGCCTGGGGGAGCTTGACCGTTGACAAGACGGCAAGCCTGGCAGATGAGAACGATGCGGTTCTTGAGAGCCGTCTCGTCCTCGCCGAGGAGGACGTCGAAGATGCGGTCATACCAGTGTGGCTCCGGTGCGGTCGTGTTGTACTGCGGATAACCCATGGGC
Organism: Neonectria neomacrospora; assembly: GCA_917563905.1. Taxonomy (NCBI): domain Eukaryota; kingdom Fungi; phylum Ascomycota; class Sordariomycetes; order Hypocreales; family Nectriaceae; genus Neonectria; species Neonectria neomacrospora. The sequence goes on from OU830643.1 coordinate 2,540,889, forward strand.
GAGGGAGGAGAAAGAAGCCCCGCGCCGTTGGGGAAGGTGGAGGGCGCAAAGTCGGCATTGGGGGCGAACTCGGCGCTGGGCTCCATCGGGTTCCGGGCGGGACCATCTCGTCGTTGGATGTTGGCTGTGGCAGGGGGTGGCATCCGGGTCCGGTTCGGGGCTCCCGGAGCTCCCGACGTTCCGCTGCCTTTCTTATGCTTGTTCTGTAGCTTTTTGTCGCCGTCGACATCGTCTGTATCGTCCTTAATATTTCCCTTGGGCTTTCCCTCCTGCCCGCCGTACTTTTCAATCAGCTCCAGAGTCGAGTCGTATTTTGTAGCATCTTTGAGCTTCTGGATCGTTTTCCCGCGCTCCTGCTGATATTCTCCAAGGCGAGCAGTCAGGCTTTCGATGCGGAAGGTGTAGTAGGCAGCGAGGCTCGTACGGGTTACGTAGATGCTGTGAATCGCAAAAGGTATGTTAGTTGACTCTCATATGCGGGGAAGAGACAGGTGGAAGAGGGGCCTACAGGAGAGGCCCGCCGGCTAAGCCAGCCCACTCGAAGCGGCCGAGGTTCTTATATCCAACAACGAAGAGCAGGACAATGGTAAAGACAAGATAGGCGAAGGAGAGGTAAATGGTCGAGAGGACGCGGGCTCGGCGGGAACTGGAACGAACTCGATCAAGGCGGGCTTGTGTATCTGCGATTTTGGTGGACAGGGTCGAGAGTGTCTTTTCGAAAGAGGCCGTCGAGGAGGAGTCGCCCTATAGACAGAGCTTCATTAGCCACACGAGTTGGTAGAGATTGGGTGCGTGCGTCTTATGAGGGTGACGCCTAAGAGAGCGACGAACCTTCCAGGGCCAAAAGGCCACCATTTCGTAGTCAAAGGGGCAGAGCGCGGGGCAGCCCCGTGTGCTGCGCGCGTGCTAAGAAAAACAAAGCTCTAGATGTCTATGTGACAAATGACCTGCTTTAGGGCACCGAGAAGAAAGGAATGACAAGGTGGTGCTTGGTGAGGAAGGACGAAAAGACGGAAAGGAAAGAGGAGCAGTAGTGGTTAAGAAAGAAAGAAGCGAAGAAGTGACGAAGAAGACGACGAGAATGGAGAAGAAGAAAAGGAACAAGCGCACGGCCTGGATTAGGCGCTGCAAGAGTCCTAAGTGAGTGCGGCCGTTTCTGCTGGCGGTGAGGTATCGCGAAGTGAGGTGATGTGTTTGAGTGAAGTGTGAAAGTGCAGATTGCGGTGGAGGTGGATCTAGGTACCTCGTTTCCAGTGACCTCATTGAGGAAAGACGCACCACGTTGGTGCAGCTTCCCCCAAGCACCGGGGTACGAGGTATTACTACGTGCGCGCAAAGCCACAGCTGGTGAGGCTTGTCACTAGGTTGGTGCGAGCCTACTAAGGTAACAGGGAGTCTCAGGGACCCTGCCCTTCACTAGCCACAGAGGACTAGGTAGAATCCTTCCTAGCAATCCTTCGCTAGCACAGCCCTGTAGTACGGCTACATCTACGCTGCGCTGTGCTACTCTGGAATTATTCATCTGGCGCTCGGTACGTATACGTATCCGTCTTCAAACGAAACAAAGCCATCCCCTTTCCTTTCCCTTTCCCTTGTCGATAAATCCAGAAACCTCGCAACGAGCGTGATGCTGGTGCTCTGCTGAGCTGTCTTCATTTCGCGCAACTCGTTCTTCTATTGTTTCTTCCCCTGTTTCTTTCTGCGGCGTCCTGGTCCGTATGCGCCCGCCCTCGTGTTCCTATTCACGACCACAACGAGACGCTTCGCTCGCTACGTAAGCTCCTACACGCCGCATCCTCCCAAGGAGAGCCGCCACAATGTTGCAAGTCAGTCTCGACCTCTCTGGACCCTCTCTCCAAGTAGCTACAGACCAGGAACTAATGCGATCTCTTCCCTGTCATAGCGATTCCGAGGCGTCATCGACCGCACCATCGCCGAGGAACAGGCCCGCCAGAAGAGTCCCTCCGAATCCTCCCCGCCGTCCCGATCCGCTTCAACTTCGTCGCGCAAGGGCGACTCCCCTGTAAAGCGCTCGCGTGCTAACAAGCAGTCCTCCGACACGGGCGACGCTGCGCCGAACCCTGATCCTGCCGTCTTCGAGGCCGCCTTTGTCATCGACGATAGCGACGAGCCCAGCCGAGCTGGCACCCCGAAACCTGTCGACGAAAGAGACGTAGCGAATGACAAAACTGCTGTTCAGGCCAATGGCTCGGGCGACACTACAAGCGACAGCCATGGGGATGCCATCGCTGCCCCCTCCAAGCAGCCCGAGGTCGGTGCTGCCGCGCCGGCCCCGGAGCTAACTCAGGAGATCAGACAGAAGCTACGCAAGTTGGAGAAACTTGAGGCTACGTACCCAGGTAAGCGAAAACAGTTCGTGTACTCTACAAGTCAGACGCTGATGACTACGGTTTAGAGCTCCTGCGGTCCTACCGCGTAGCCCATCGACGCGCCACTGCCATCGAACCCTTCGAGAAGGCCCTCCGAGAGAACACCCCCTTGACTTCCATCGCCGATCCCGATTCCTTAGTCGAGTACCTGAATCAACTAAACCAGCGCGGCGACATGGTCATGCAGGAGCTCAAGAGAGTTACCACGGAAAAGGATGAGCTTCAGAAGAAGCATGACAAGGCTGAGGAGAAGGCTAAGAATCTCGAAGAGGAGCTCGAGGCTGTCAAGGCTGGCAAATCCGACGACACCAAGGTCCACGACGCTGAAAAGCCCAAGGAGGGAGAGGACGACAAGCATGAGGATGTCACTGAGAGGGTCAAGTCCCCCGTGGCCTCCGTCATGGGCATGTTTTCGCCGAAGCACAAGCCCCAAAAGTCCATCACTGAAGCTACCGAGATCAAGGACGACAGTGGGGATCTCTTCTCCTACGAGGATGAGGTGCCCCAGCTCCAGGCCGAGGTGGCCTCCAAGTCGGAGGAGATTGACAAGCTCAAGAACGAGGTAGACACTCTGCAGACCGAGTTATCGACCATCAAGGAGAATAGCGCTGGCCTGGTAGAGAGTCTCGAGAATGCGACCCGGGAGCTCAGCGAGTCCCGGGACACTTCCGCGACCAAGGAATCTCTCCAGACCCAACTCGAGGCCCGTAACACGGAGATTGCGACTCTGAACAAGCGCCTGGATGATGCCCGGACGCAGCTTAAGCAGCTCGAGGAGGACAAGAACACGCATGAGTCGAAGGTCAAGGAGGTCGAGGCTTCATTGGCCACTTCGGACAAGAGAGCAAGCGAACTGGATGTTGAGCTGGCCAAGGCTTCCAGCGCAAAAATCATCTCGAAGAAGCTCATCGACGATCTCAACTCCCAGATTGAAGCCCTGAAGAAGGATAGGTCTGAGAGACAGGCCAAGGTTGAAGATCTGACCAAGAAGCTGGACTCCAAACCGACCCCTGCAGCTTCTGCACCCGCAACCCCTGCTTCTCAGCCGGCGGCAGTCACCTCAACCCCGGCCGCGGGTGGCTCGAAGAGGAAGAACAAGAACAAGAAGAAGGGCAAAGGAGGACCTGGCGGAGCGTCAGCCCCGACCCCCGAGCAGCCGGCCATCCAGAGCCCTGAGCCGGAGGCGGAAGCAACTGTCGAAGCTCCCAATACTGCCGTGCTCGAGGCCGAGGTTGCTAAGCTCAAGGAAGAGGTGGTCGAGAAGGATGGCCAGATCGAGCGCCTGGCTCAGAGGCGAAAGACCGAGGAGGACTTGCGAGAGGAAATCGAGTCGCTGCAGGAGGACCTGATTACCATTGGCCAAGACCACGTGGAGGCCAAGGAGAAGATCAAGACGCTCGAAGCTGAGAAGGCGGACCTGAAGGCCCAGATCGTTGACTTCGAGGAGAAGATGAGCTCATCTGCCTCGGACGCTAAGGCTAGCTCAAAGCTACAGAGCGAGATGGGCGCCATTCAACAAGAGTACGAGGACCTCAAGGACAAGACGGCCACACTGCAGGCCGACCTCGGTGCCGCGCAGGTACTGGCGCAGAACCGCTACAAGGACCTCACGGACTTGCGCGAGGTGCTACAAAAGGCACAGCCGGAGCTGAGGAGCTTGCGTCAGGAATCTGCTACGCTCAAGACTACCAAGGAGGAGCTGGCGGCCAGGGTTAAAGAGATCAAGGATATGGAGAAGCGGGAGAAGGACCTCAAGCGAGACCTCACCCGCGCCCAGCAGATATCGTCGGACCGAGACACGGAAGTCAAGGGCTTGCAGGAGCGGCTGACGACGGAAACCACGGCCAAGCTCCGCCTCGAGGATGCACAGCGTGTGGCAGGACGTGATCTCCGACGATCTGAGGCCGAAAAGATCGAGCTGAGTGCCAAGGTGGAGAAGACGGAGCGGGAGCTACAGGCCGTACAAGAGGAGCTAACCAAGCTACGACCGCGAGTCAAGGACCTTGAGGAGCAACTGCACAAGCTGAAGCGCGAGAAGTCGGCAGTGCAAGAGGAGGTAGACTTCAAGGGGCAGCAGTACGCCAACGCACAGGGTCTTCTAAGCAGCATGCGCGACCAAACGGCGGAAATGTCGGTGCAGCTCAAGGAATCCAAGTCACAGGCCGAGTCGCTTGAGGAAGAATTGGCCGAAGTGCAGCGACTACTGCAAGAGCGCACCCGCGAGGGTGAGACAATGCGACGCCTGTTGGCCGATGTCGACGAGCGCGCGGACAACAAGGTGCGGGAGATGCGGGCGCGCATGGAAGCGGCCACCGAGGAGCGGGATCGTATCGAAGACGAGTCGAGCACGTTGGCGCGACGCAAGGCCCGAGAGACAGAGGACCTGAAGCAGAAGGTGCGAGACCTGGAGCGGGAGGTCAAGACGCTGGGCCACGAGCGGGACGAGCTGGAGCAGCGGGAGAAGGAATGGCGGCGCCGGCGCGAGGAGCTCGAGTCGGTCGAGGAAAAGGCCGAGGCAGAGACAGCCGAAATGCGGACGACGGTCTCGCAGCTGCGGACGGCGCTCGACGCGTCCGAGAACCAGGTACGCGACGTCGAGAAGCAGCGGGTCGAGCTGCGGCGCATGCTGGACGAGGCCCGACAGCGCTACGAGAAGCTGTCCAAGGACCTCAAGTCGGCGCAGACCAAGCTCGTGGCGAGCTCGGGCCGGAGTTCCTTCGACTCGGTCCGCAGCGGGAACAACGGGTCTCCGGCCGGCGGTGCCAGCTCCCCCGGGATCGGAAGCGGCGCCAATGCCCCCGGCGGCAGTGGTGGGACACCGGAGACGGCCTACATCAAGACTATTCTGCTGCAGTTCTTGGAGCAGAAGGACAGCAAGCTACGGGCGCAGCTTGTCCCGGTTCTAGGAAAGCTGCTCCGGTTCGACAAGTGAGTTATCCGTTCCCTTCCCTGGCCCCCGTGGTGGTTCAGAAACGACGTGTACTGACCAAGTTGGTGTACAGAGCCGACGAGAAGAAGTGGATGAAGGCGGTTCAGCACATCGATGTGCGGTAGTGTTGGAGGGCGGACACGGCTTTGGATAGCCGGCCAAGCCGCCGACAGATGTGTTTGTTTAGCCCATGAGCGGGCGTGGCCTGGGTGGAGTGTAGGATTACTGTGATATAGCAAGGGACCGAGGACGGCTGGATGCGGCGATAGACGGGAGGCTGGGCTACGAATGGTGGGATAGTGACAGCTTATACACACCCACGTGTTTTTGCGAGCCGTCTTGCAGCTTGTAACCAGAGACTACGTGAAGCCTTGACATGGGTTTTGATCCTCGGCAGTTCCACCTCCATCAATCGATAGCCGGACCCCTTCTCGGAGGAGAAGGCTCCTTCCTGAGCTACCCCAGTTCCCAGTTCCCCACCGAAACCCAAACCTTGCCCCCCCCGGTCGCATCTCCTTCGCCTCTCCCACACACTCTGAGTCTGATTCTTCTGCACTAGCTTCCACCTCAGCCAGTTTATCCCCTCCCGCTCTTGCCATGTAGCACTGATTGATAACCCCCCCCCCCCTTCCCCCTGGTTCTGCCCGCTACATCGATCGCTCCCGCATCCTGCAAGCGGCAACGCCCGCCGTCAGCATCCTGGGCTCCGGGTCCTGGCCTCGAGGCACACGCTTAACCTCTAGAGGCAGTGAGTTGCTTCGTAGGGCTGAATTGGCCGTGTGGTTATACATGCGCTTCTCTGCTCTGCTCTGCTCTGTTCGTCCATGTCATTCCCATCGTCGCTGGCCTGAGTCCCTCCGGCAATCCTCGGCAAGCCAGCGGTCCAAAGGGCCAATTCCACCCCGCCAAGGTGCCAAATTTCGTAGACGCAAGTGCCTCGAGTCCGGCTACTGCAGCGTGGAAAATTGTCCCAGCTTCTTCCGCAAGCCGACCTTCACCTAATTCCTAGGGCGTTACAGCCTCAGTCGTGTCATTGGGTTGAGCTGATCCGCACCTTCACGCATACGTTACGTCACGTGCAATTGCTTGCTCGGTTTCGGAATATATCCATTTAATCACCCGTCTACCTAGGAAATGGTCTCCTCATGCGTGGCTTTCCCCTCGGGCCAGCGGGTTGTGCCACCGGCCCTCCCATGACCCCTTCGCCCTTACAGAGCGGGCCCTCTGCCAGCACATTGTCAAGTCGTCCAAGGACAACTTGTCGAGACCCAAGTCAGGTACGGGTCCTCCTTGATGGAGAGACCAGTCCTTTCCTGCCATCCGCGGCGTCCGCAACTCAAATGGAGGCTCCTCAATCCGCTCTGATTAAACAATCCGGGGTGAACAAAACAGCAACTCCGTCCCTTCCACTGATTGATCCAGTTGGGGGGTTGCCGTGACAGTAAACAAAACGCCATACATGCATGCACCGTCCGCCGCACCCGTATCCTAGAGTTTAAAAACACCCTCGTTCAAGACAGGATAGGGAGCAAAGTGTAAAAGGGGAAGTGAAAAAGAAAAGGGTGGAGTGGTGTGACGTGATCGCGCAGGGGGGTCAGGTGTATATCGCACTCCGGGTATCAAGGTGAAAATTCCCTAATGCTCTGGTGTATCGTTCAAGAACTGTGCCGTGATGCCAAGTAGTGCCCGTGATGTTATGCAAAGAAAGGGAATAAATAAGTAAAAAAAGGTTGCCGAGAACAGAAACCAGTCAAGGCCATAGACTGTAGACCGCTAATCGTGACCGTCGTGAAAAAAAGGGGACAGAACATATGAAAGAAAAATCGAAGAAGAGAAGGCCAAATTTCTTGAGCCGGTCTCGCATCCCGGGTAAGGGAATAACAAGTAGAAGTGCAACGTCGTAAAACAAATCGCTCGACGCAATGGGATTCCGGTATTTGTAAAGAAAAACGGCAACGTCGTGAGGCTGGTGAGTAGGGAAGACGTTCGCGAAAGAGTGCCGCATCAGGAGACGTCAGACATATATCCAGTGCCTCGCCGTCAAAAGATCAGCCAGCACGGGGGATGTTTCGGTCCTTTACAGGTACTGGCGCACCCAGTCGGCGTCGAGCCAACCGACCTTGTCAAAGGCCGTCCACAACTTTGAGGCCTTGTTGACGTCAATCTTGCAAGCCTGCTGCGCATCCGTCTTGCGGAACTCCTTGCCATTGCGCAGACACTGCAGTCGTCGCTCGAAGATGCGACGCTTGCTAGTCAGGTACGTAGCGCAATCCAGGCGCAGATTCCCTGCCAGGGTCAACTCGTCGGGATGTAGGAGCGTGGCGTGGGGATCGCTGTTGAGGTCAATTGGCTGGCCCTTCCAATCCACCTTGAGGCTGTTGGGTCGGTTCGGGAGAGAGGTGAGCGGCGGGCAGAAGTTGGGCAATGCCTTGAAGTCCTTATCCTCGCGGTTGGGGGCGACAACCCGTCGCGACGGTTCGGGCGTGGCACTAGGTCTGGGCCTGGAAGCGGTGGGTCGCATGGGGCCGGGGGTGTTGGTGCCGGGGTGGGTGCGGATCGCGCGTGGGGCAGTCTGGGGTTTCGAGATCCGGTCGGCGCGTTGAGATCGCGGGGCTTTCGCGGCGACGATGGGCTTGGCCGCCGGCAGGATGGTGTGGTATCGCTGCGCACCGGCACGTCGGTCGGCCTCGAGGAAAGCCCGCTCCTTGCGCAGCCACGCCTTGCGGTTCGCTGTGAAGTGCTTCATGACCTGCGACCGGAAAGTGAGGGCCAGCTCGTAGTCCTCTCGCTTCGGCGGCAGCACTCCGGCGAACGACGCCCGTGATCGGGCCCGGACATGGTCGTCGACAATGCGGCGGTGGTCCTCGAGCTCGGTGGGGGCGAAGAGAGGCTGCTGCACAGGGCTAGAGAGGACGTTGTCGTCGGCAGGATACAGCAGAGGATCCTTGACCGGGTGTGAAGGAGGAGTGGCCGGGGCATCGGTGCTTGACATAGGCTTGCTGTAGGGAGAGATGGGCGGCGACATTGGCATTGGGTGCTTGGCCGAAGAGGACATGCCATTCCCTCCTGTTGCAGGCCTTCCCCCGTCGGTTTGGATGTGGCTGTGGCTGAAGCTGTCGAGGGCGGGATCGGGGGGCGACATTAGGCTGGTGATGTCGAGCTTCTTGGAGCCCATGCCCATCGAGGCGGCAGGGACGGCGGGAGGGGCCATTGAAGTAGCCGCGTGGGTGTTGCGGGGGGAATTGTTGGCCATTGTGATGTTTGGGGATGACTGAGGATAGGGGAAGAGAGGAGGAGAGTAGAAAAAACGGGTTGTTGGAGTAGGAGTAGGGGTGGGCGACGCCTTGTTCTTGTCGAAAGTGGTGGAAGATTGCATGGCGCACGGTGGTTTGTCAGCCAGGGATGGGCGATGGCCACCCTTTTGTCACTGTGACTGACGTGGATGGGTGGCGAAGCCGTAACGGTTCGCGAATCCGAAGGGTAGCACAGGGAGCAGGGAAACTCTCTCGTCGGTGTGAGCCTAAAAGTATGACTCTGCCTTTGGGGTTGGCTGGTGTGTTTGCGTTGCTGTATTGTCCTCTGCTTATAGGTCCCAATTAGGCACTCGGTCGCTGTGAAACAGGCAGCAGGGCTGAGGCGGAGGCGGCGCTGGCGGAGTTTCGGTGATAGGAGTGGGGGTACTGGGTAGTAAGACGCCTGTAGGACCGACGCCGGAATTTAGGCGACGACGGAGTTTAGACTGGCCTGGAGCCGAAGAGGTAGGTGGACGTGGGCGTGAGTTGAAGAAGGAGAGAGGAAAGGAGGAGGACCTTGAGCGGGAGATCCGGGAGACTAGGCGCCGTGGCCAAAGTGCTTATATTAGTATGTATTGTTGGCTGCGAGGAGAGGACAGCTCAGGAAGCACAATAGTGGTCGTTGCTGTAAGTGGATGGGGTGATGTGATCCAATTGTCTAGGCGCCTCAACACGGCGGGGGAGGGGGGGGGGGGGGGGTGTTTGTCGTTCAATGGGCAACAGCAACCGTATGACGGAGTACGGTGCAATTGTTGCGATGGGGCATCCGATTGTGAGATGGGCGAATAATGGACACCATGGGCAGACTGCGGCGCAAATGGTGCTCAACTGGCGACACTGTCTGGGAGTGTCTGGGGCCGTCGGGGGGCTCTCGGAGGCCCAAGCTGGCGCTGTCGATGCGTGGCGGACCGGGGGCTGAAAGTGGTGGGACGGGGACCGTATGACTTTCGACGACAATGAGTCTCGAGCCAGCCGGCTAGGCAGTCAGTTTGCACGGCGACCTGACGACTTCTGCGTCGGGCGAGGATGATGATGTGGCAGACAGGCAAGCCAAGGCTTTGCGCAGGGTTGTTTGCTGCGAGCGACGGGGATCTGGGGACGGCGGACGGACAGCCGATTCGACTGGGCTGCTCTCAGGGGGGTTGATTGAAGGATATGATTGATTGAATTGGAGTTGAAGGGGATTTTGGGATTGAGGTTGGGATTGAGAGCGGGATTGGGATTGGGGATTGATCGATTGATTTGGCGCTATGCGATGTGGTGGGATGCGATGCGATGCGATGATGAATGGATTTCACTAGAATTTCGGGGGGCGGTTTGCGCGCGTGTGCGCATACAGAGCCACACACACAGGACAACGCACGCAGCGTACACAGGGGAGGTGAAAGAGGTCGCAAACACACGTAAGAGTGAGGCACTGCGAATTGGGGTTGGTATTCCCCGGGGAGAGCGAATTGGCAGAGAGAGTCTGTGTGGATGTAGTTGAAGGAGGAAGAACGGGAGCGACGAGGAAGAGAGAGCGAGAGACAAGAAGTACTGTCGAGTGGTTGACAGACCCCTCAACACAACAGCCAACGTCGGATTGGGAATGGATTGGGTCGCAACAGGAAACCAAACTTGCGAGAGGCCCGAAGACCAGACCTAGCGAGCGAGCGAGCAGGCGAGCAGGCACAGCACAGGCAGGCAGACGAGGTAAGGTGTAAGCGTAGGAAGACAACCGTCCTCAATTCGCAGTAGTCAGAGAAGAGGGGGAGGGGCGTGGGGGGTGGCCAGTGGAACGAGATATCGATTGATGATGGTGATGATGGCCGGTGCTAGCAATGCGATGCAAGCGGGGGGGAGGAGGGAGATTGGCGCCAGTTGGGTTTTCGTTGTCGTCCAAGATGGGGATTTGGGTTGGGTGAGGGACCAACGACGATGGGTTGAAGGGGGAGGAATGCGAGTGAGAGGAGAAGAGAGGAGAGGAGGGGAGAGGAGAGAGGACAAAGAGGAGAAAGGAGGGCGGGAAAGAAAGGGTGGCACAAGGCGGGTGTGATGACTGATGAATGAACTGGACGGGAGGCTCTCACACTGTCATTGTCTGGCAGCCTTTTGCTTCGGATGCCTTTTCTCGCTTTGGAGGTGGGCGGCGCATTCATTTGCACTTGCACGGGCTTGCACGGACGCTGGCACTGGCACTGGCACTGACACACATTCACCCACAGTGGAGTGGCAGACCTGGATGGTCGACATTGTGAAGTGGCGTCCTGTGAGGGACCAGGCCTGCCAGGAGGCAGCGCGGGAAGGAGGAGGGGGGGCCATCCTCGGAAAGCGGGTCTACTCAGTGGGGTGGGGGAGGCGTATGCGCAGCGATGGGGAAACGTGGGTTGTGAATGCAGCAGTAGGGACAAATAATGTGACAATGCGACGACGATGCAACGATGCAAGATACGATACCATCACCCCCCCCCCCCCCCCCCCCCCCCTTTCTTCTTCAGCCCCCAAAGAATAGCCAGAAGAAGGGCTCTGCTATGCCGGCTCTCGTTCTCAACAGGCCAATGGACCAAACCCTCCCTTCCCCTCCCCTCCCGCGACGGGCTGAGCCCTTTCCCCTTGCACCAGATGCCCCAGCGCTGGCTAGACCACGGTCCAGGAGGCAGAGGCTGGGCGGGCCTGCAGGGCGCCTTGCATCTCTGGAGGCTACTGCAGTTCCCTGTTGTTGCCCAGCGGCCGGTTCCCAGGTTCTCTCCGGTTCACGGGCTGAGGGCTTCGGCAGGTAGCCCAGCCGCGGAGGAAAAAGAAAGGAAAACGGGAGGCAAGGTGCATCGGAATCCCGAAACTGCGCTTGTACTACGTAAACGGTTTTTCTTTTTTTTTTCTTTCTCTCCAATGACCCAGGCACCGTTGCATTGCGCTGGAGGTAGACCTTTTTTTCTTTCTCTTCTTTTCTTTCGGTGGCATGTCACCTACGATTACAGTGTAAAGGCGACATCGGGGGCAACAGAAGAAGAAGAAGCAGACTTTGGCATCAGACATCGGTTTTGCTACGGCCACGCCTCCCCCACCCCATCGGGTTCGCACCAGTCAGGTGTGAGTCGCAACCCTCAAGGCGCCCAAGACCCCAGGTCATCAGGGACCGCCCATCAGCCACGGGGCGTGTCACTCGCGATTCGTTGCGCCCCACGCTGACCCTCCCCCAAAAATATCCATCAAAGTGTGGCTGCTGCACCTGCTTCCCTTGTCGTCGTCGTCGTCGTCGTCTAGGACTTCTAGGCTTATTCTTGTTGATCGGTGGGCAGTCCGTCGTGCGACTGCGACAAAAGCCCCCTCCTCCTCCCCCATGTTCTCTCGTGTTTCCCGTCCATCCTCCTCCTTGGTCAATTGTGTGCCAATTGCTGAGCCGGGCTGGGTCTTCAGCTCGGCCGTTCGACCCTCCATGTCTCGCATTGCCTTTTGCGCGGACGAGATGACGGGGGCGTTTCGTCCTGGGCCGTTCAATCACCACTTGAGCGTTTCTGCCTGCTCTGCGACACACATGTGAAAGTCCATGTCCTGCGTTTAGGTGTTGTTGTTCTTGTGTGAGTGGGTATTCAGTGGAGCACTATGACGAAGCGAGAGGGAGAGGGCTCAATAAGAGAGGGAGGGGTGGTTCTGAAATGGCGGAGAAGGACGCAGCAATGCGAAAGTCGCTCCAGTCTCCAGACAGAAGGCCGACGGTCGAGGAAGCGCCGGCGGCCAGAAGGCCATGGCCCACGGCGCCCGGCCATGAACCATGCCAGGGCAATTGATGCGCATTAGTGGCCGATGGAAGCACCGACTAAGATGAGGCACTGCATGCCGGCCTTGCGTGTCTCGCCAGAACGCAGCGAGAGACGGGGGGACAGGGCGGCCGCGATGTTGCCCAGCTGGCTCCTCATCGGTGTGCAGCGGGCAAAGTGCAGTAGGAAAGGTAGTGATGAGACCTCAGCAGCCAGCCAGGTGGCTCAATTCCCCATCTCGCGCTACGGAGCACGGTACTTCGTACATTCATACTACTTACGAGCACAGCCCGTCCGAACCGTACGCGCGCATCGCGTGCCAGACATGGTGCACTTCGACATCCAGCCCTCCATCTCGCTCTAACGGAGGCGCTCGTGGCTTGGTCAGGATGGGCAACGTCCACGAGGCCCGGCGCCAATCGTCTCGCTGGATGCGATGCTGATCGCCCTCTAGTCCTCTAGTTGCAGTGCTTGGGTGCCTGCCATCCGTCCATCTATCCAACCATCCCGTTCTATCCCACCGCAGTGTGCCAAGTAGCTGGCGGCAGATGCGCGTCGTTCCCTGGTCTGCCAGCATACTGCGTACTCTGAGACACCAAGACACATGCCCATGTCCATCTAGAATGGTGCCGCACTGATAACTACCCGTCCGGCAATCATGGTCAGTTGGGACACGCCACGAGGGTACCGCGGCCCACCACCACCAGCAAACCTGACCCAGGGCCGGCGTGACAGCCCTGCTTGCGAACTACCTCCCTAGTGATCCGTAGGTGTCCTAGATATCGTCTAATATCTGCGTTTCATACATTCAACTGCCTCTGCATCTCCTCGCACCTATCGGCACCATCTCCTCCGGCTGCTTCGCCATCCAGACCTCGCCTCTGCCCCCTCCGAGTTCTCTCTTAGGGAAAACATGGTTTCACCCAGGAGCAAATATGGAAAATGGAGGGATGTGGTTGGCTGTGGTTTTCAGGGCGTGTGGCTCTACTATGACGGTTGTGTCTCGAACTACCTACGCACCTAGTCGAGCGCTCCTCTTTCGGTGCCCAATGCCCCATGGTTCCAGGATTGTTGGTGCATACGCCACGTTTGTCACGTGGCTGCATGGAATCATTGTCCTCGACGAACGGGAGAATTATGCCGTCTCTTCATCCATGATGAAGTCAAAGTTAGACTTTTGTTTCTTTGCTTTATGAATGAAGGGGACGAACTTTAGATGCAAATGTAGATGTTGAGTTGCCGTTACCAACCGTCTACATAGAGAGCATCTCCAGGAAAGGACGTTCGCTTATTAGTCGAGGTTGCGAGCGTCTTGCCTTGGCGAGCAATTTCGCTCAACCACCTACACTAAGTACGTAAACAAGCATCTTAATCCAGCCAGCATCTTCGCTTTTTGGCTCCGACGAGCATCTTTACGAAGTACTCTAGCGGGTGACTTCGTACCCCAGCAAACAACCCCCTTTTGCTTTGATGGGTCTTTTACTCGGGCGAGCAAATTCACTTAGACGAACATGGCTCTCACGAACCTCTCAGGTGAGAGTCGCAGTGACGAGTTTCGCTTAGTTGCGCACCTCTCAACGAAGAGCCTCCCCTCGGTCTAGTTGGTTGTTGTGCGTGTGCGCGTGCTTGTGTGATTCCACTGGACCACACCGCATCGATCCCCCACATGGAAGGGTTCTTTGTCCCTCTGCTTGTGCCGCCCGCCCGCTTGGCGTGCTGCATCTCGTCAATCGGGCCCGCTTGCAGACCCTTTTGTTGGTTTGGGGGTCCTTCGTTCCCACCCCCCGCCAAGGCCCAGCAGCGTCCAACGCCAAACGTCGACCGAACGACTTCAACCCGTGGTTCAAGCTTCTTTGCTTGGCGCTGGCGCTGGCGCTGGTGCTGGCGCAAACGTGCAAGCCGGCTCGCCAATTGACGGACTATTCCTTTTGCTGCTCCTACCAATTGCCGTCCCCGAACCTATTCGTCGTCCCGTCCCATCCCGTGCCCGCGCCCGTGCCCGTGCCCGTCTTCCGTCCCCCGTCTCCGCGCCGCCCGTCCCTCATCATCTCATCATCTCATCTCCCACCCGTCTTTCGACAGGGTCCCCGCGTGACTGACTCCCCTAGGCTGGCGGTTGGCGGCAAGCGACAGGCCTCCCAGACACCGACGAGTCTAGGCTCATCACACCAGGTCAAATCAGGCCAGGCATGGACCGTAGAAATGGCATCCCGTATCTCGGGTCTGTTCCGCCAAATTGCGCTTCCTCTCGTTTGTTCGTGCTACTTTGCTTTGGACTTTTGGAGGCTTACTGGGCCCTGCTCCTCGCTCCTTGCTCTGCGTGTCTACCTTACTCTTCTCGCACTACCCTCCTCGTACTACCCTCCTCTTCCGAGCCATGCTCCCTCCATCTCTCTCCTCACGCGCTGATGATGTGAGTCACAGGATATGGAGAAACAGGCTGCGTCCGCTTCAGACGCGCACTAGAGGCCGAAACAAGGCCTGACGCTACGCCGTCGGCGGATTAGCGGCTGCTCATGTGTGGGTCTTTTGAGGCCTATTAGGCCCTTTTTGGAGCCACGGCAGGGGCCATCTGCGTCGGACGGGGGGTGGCGTGGGCGTGGGCTATCGATAAGACCAGCCGGCTCCACCAGCGCGCAGCCCAAGCCAAGCTTGGATACCTGCATTTGATGGGATGGCTTTTTATTGCCCATTTGCCAATTGCCAACGTCATCATAAACCGGACGACGGATCGCCTGGGATGCGGGTTTCGGGGGGCGTGGGCTTAGGCCCGATTCACGACGGGACAGCAAAGAAGAAGAGGAAGAAGGAAGAAAGGATTTCTCAATGCTGAAGGCTCCGCCGCATTGGATTCGCTGTTCAATGGCAGCAATGGGGTCGTGGACTTTCATCGCCTCGGTGTCGCATCCTGGCGCAGAGGAGCAGGTCCTCGTCGCAATTGGATGTCCGGCGGCGCAAACTCGACCCGTGGCAATGGCTGCCGTGACCTTTCGCCTCCGAATGCCCCGACCAAACGGTCAAGTCACTAATTTACCGCCTCGTCTTCGGGGTTGGACGGGACTTCGCTTCCCCTCACTCCAAACTCCGAGGTAACGGGCACAAAGTATCTTGGGGTGTCCGAGTGAGCCGGCGCGCGCGCGCCAGTAACCAAGCCAGACGGGCCGTAATTAACTATAGCGAGGCAGGGGAAGGCGCAACGTTGATCACATCATGGATTCAAGAACTTACGTTCCTGGGGGCGGCGAATTGGCGACGATGAGACATCCGAGCCAAGGAGTCCCACCGAAGTCTGTTTTAATGCAGCCAGCGCTGCCAGTGCTGGCGAAACTTGTTCCTGGTCTGGATCACATCCCAGTGCAGCCAATGCAGCACGCACAACACATCTGTAATACATAGTTGGACGTGCAGGGGGGGCCACCGTCCCGATATCTCCCCATTCTCAAACCGGATTCCAACCTCCTAGTGAGACGATGCCGTCCTGTCGGTGGTGTTTTGCTCCGGAGTCGTGGCGCGCAACTGGGGCGAATCCAGCCGCATCTCTCTCTTCATGTCTACAACTTGTCCTTCGCACGCCCCTCCCATGATTACATCCCACGTCCTAGAGTCAGTCTCCTCTCTTTGGTGGGTGGGCAATAGAAACCACATGACCCCCCTCTATTGTCTTTAAGGCGTCTTCCATTTTATGTGCCAGGTCTGCGTTATCAGTAAGGTAGGTCATACGTGATATCGCGGCGTCCCCATGATTCACATGTCCGGTGGGAGGTGTCGAGGTAGGCAAGCCTCCCACCCACCACGACACTGCTCGGAGGGATGGTCCGCGGCCTAGACGGTGCCGGACCTCCTAGATCCTCCCCGTTCCCTTGTGAAACGGCCCGCTCGCGCACCCTCCTTCTGTTCTAATCAGCGAGGGTTGGCTGATGGCTGGGTAACACGCAAAGCATGACGGGGACGGGTGACGCTAGCACCTGTCACTTGACCGCTTCGGTCTGAGACAATGGAGTCTGAGCCTCTCTCTAGCCCATAGCCTGAGGTTGACTATGTCGAGTTTGTGGGAGCGAGGGTGAGCGTTTGGTGTGAGTTGCTATCGGCATCGGCATGAATTAGAGGACATGTGAGTTCGCGGAGGGGAGGTTACGTCAGTAGGCCGAGATGGTTATCGTCACGCTCCCTCCAGTTCCCTCCTGCAACTGAGAGCTTCCCGTCCGAGTCCGCTGGGCGCCTTTCGCGTCTGGGAACCGACAAGAGACGCACGCCAGGCGCTGATCTCAACGGACCATCCGCAGACAAGGCAACGAACGGGACGAGTCGTGCACCCACACGGGCCCGATGGGCCCAGATGCATGCCCGTACGCAGTATGCCAAGAGGACGTACCTTACCTACGTTGCTACCGTGCTGTGGAAGGCGTCATGTCGCCATACCTCATCCGTAATTAGCTTGCAGCTGCGCTTACTGCGCGCCGACACTGTGGCATTCGGACTGACATGGGCGTTGGAGTTTCGTTGGTGCTTGGCTTGGCTTGCTGGTGAGGACCCCGCGATGACGGTTTCTCTGGTTTGCCTACCCCACCAGGCGGATTCGTGCGGTCGTGAATTGCTGTGTCGATTCGATGCCTCTGGGTGGAGGATGGATGTCTTATCAAGAGATGCGCGTTCTCGGCGCTTTTCAGTCTGGTGACTGCCGTTGTACCATGTGGGATTGTCTCGGATTGTCTCTCTTGTGTTGTGCATTGAGCATCAGTTGATCAGTTTAGCAGATGGGCCTGCAACCTCCACATGCAGCTGTCGCAAGTCTGGTTTCTTATCGCCTATCACCCCTCCTTCCGTTCCCAGTGTCTCATGCATCTCATCCCCCCTCGTTCTTACTTGCCGCTACGGATACTACTGCTGTAGTCGTTGTTGTTAGTCCTCCCGCGTCTCCTCGTGAACATCCCCTCCGGACAATCCCTATCGCCCGACAATGGACGAAGGATCAGAGGAAGTTGTGCATCTATTCCCTCTCCTTCGGGGCCATGGCTCGCCCGCCAATTCCTTCTGTAGGACACTCTGAATCCCACCACCACCCCGCTTCCGCTGTCGAGTATCAAAACGCACATCGCCGGACATCCATCACCGGCCAAGTAAGCGCCTGCGTCATCAGCGGGCACAAAGCACAAAGCACAACGAAAGCCAACTCCCCCAACCCGCCCCCCTGATGGGAACAGATCCAACGATCCGGTCCTCGGCGTGCTTTGCGCCCAATGGTTCGGCTCCCCTCCCGTTCCGGCTAAATTCGGCCCGCGGTCGCAGATGTTCCATGCCCGAAGCGTCGCAGTTTGCCAAAAGCATGGCAAAGACACAACTGCGCAATTCGCATCGAGACCCGGCAATGGCCGTGTCTGTGTCCACGGTGCTTGCTATCCTATACACAGGAAATCCTCCGCTGAGAATGCGCCAACTTGGCAGCCCGCGATGGTGCCGCTTATACCAGCCAGAAGCAACAACGGCAGTGATGTGATGATAGCCTCACTCCCCTCCTGCAAAGTGCCACGCTGCTCCACTGCCCGGAGCCATCTCCATCAACGGACGGCCCCACCGCTCGAGCCTAAAGCTGGAGCCCTGGCTGCCGAGAGCTGCGAGAGAGAAAGTCGTGGGCTTGTCCATGGCACCCGGGAGCGGGGATCGAGGGGTCAAAGGGTCCAGACAGTCGCGAACAAGGCCGCCAGAAGCAGCAGCAGCAGCATCCCGCATTCCACAGGCAACGGACCCCCAATGGCTCCCAATGACTCTTCAATGACCCCAGACCTGGCGTAAGAGACGGTGAGTGAGTCGATCCAGGTGCAAGCAAAGTCGCACCCCAAGCCAGGCGGTCAAGCGCAGCCCAGCCCACACATGGCGCGTCTCGGGAGGCGCACCCCCCATTGAAAGTGCCGTCAATTGGGGACGCTTCTGCAGTAATCAATTCGGTTTGCCTGCAATTCTGACGTAGCCAACTGCCTTCCTCGGCGCGTGTCGCCTCCTGCTTGGGCCTCAATTGCTGACCCCGCCAAACCAACACGTTCATCCTACCACCATGCTTTTCGACCTTCAAGCTGGGGACTCTATGATCGCGGGGCTTGACCCTCCGTTCTATTTTCCTTTTTTATTGTTTGCCTTGCCCTGGCTGACTCGACTGTCTGGCTCGCTGGCTCGCTGGGCTGGCGTGATGCGTTGTCAGTACGACAGCCAAGCGTCATGCCGTGGACCCAGCTGCATGAGTTGCAATCTCGCGGGCCCGGCATGCCACCCCTCTCTCTGCTTCGATCCAGCCTCTCCCGTTTCTCGCCGCGACGGTTGATCATGTAACTCTTGAAGCCGGACTCAACGGAACCGTTTCAGATGTCCATCGTCCGAGTCCGGCTCATGTTGCAGAAATCCGGGCATTGGGAGTGGGGACACCATGCCATAGCCCTCTGTTTCGCAACGTTGCGTAGCGTTGACAGCTGCATTGGCAGAGGGAGGTGGCATTGAATTTTCATTGACATTGCATTGGCATTGCATTGGCCTCACTTCTCCTAGTTGTGATTCTATCAACAGGGCCTTGTTACTAGTTGCCAGATTCAGCCTCGGCGCTAGACTCATCGCCTTCGGCTCTGGGCGAAATACCACAGCACACTCCCCGCCAATGTACAATGGGCGTGCGCGCAACGCTGGCGCTGCTCAGGTTGCTTTGCTTGCCTACCGGGTGGCCTCATTTTGGCTCTGCCTGCTTCGTACCGTATCTACGAATCCGCGTGTGTACTGTACACCTGGGCGCCTCAGCCAACATGTTTGCCTGCCAGAGTTGACCTGTCGACAGGAACCCCCTGTCGATTGCTTCAGCCGTTGTCCTACCAGACCAGTCATCTGGGGCGGACATAGTTGCAGCAAATGCCACCAGTTTCGCGTGCGCCACCAGGATCCGACGTCCTTTTGATCGTCACCTAGCGCAGGGATGCACCCTCTCACCGAGGTGCCTAGAACCCAGAGTCTCGCCATTACCTAGTCCGTGTTGGCAGGCTTGCAAGCGTCTCCTCTGCTCACCTCTGGAGTCCTGGGGTTTTGTTGGGCAAAAACGCCGTACTGCCTCCAGCGCGTGAACGTCGCGCCATCATTTGTCAATGGTTCCGGGTGCCCTGGCCACCAGAACCAGGCTCCCGGATGCCACCATGCCCAGTGCGCCACGGCTTCGCAATGTACGGATGCGCCCAGACGAGCCCGCTGCCCGCATTCCGACCCCCCTGCGTGTGGTGCGGGTGTGTTGTGTTGTGTTGTATTCGTATCCAGGACCGTGCCTTTGCTGCGTTTGCCCGAGGAAGTACTAGCCTTTCAGAGGCTCAACCCCAAGGGGGAGACGGCACGCATCCCGATCTGTGCTTCGCCGTAAGGTGTGAGGCTGGCGTCGCATAACTTGATCGGCAGCCAAGACCAGGTGGCGAAGGGAGACTGCTGCCAGCGTCTTCAGCTCCGGCATCTGATGCTATCAAATGCTCCAATACAATGCGTTCACGGCGACTATCACGTAAAGTCGTAGACCATCAGGCTCTCGCGCCCATCGCGCGCCTCCTTGAGCACGATGACCATCTCATCGTCGAAGCCTACCCAGTTTCTGCGATCCTCCCACTCGGCAAGGTCCATCTCCAGCGTGTTTGCCTTGTTGTTATGGCCACAGTTGCTGTCGGGGCCACTCAGGCCGTTGCCGTCGTCATCCACGTCATCCACCGGCTGCCTGGGCCGTACCTCGATGCTGCTGCCTCCCACGCGGCCCTCGAGCTCCCACACGCGGATCTCGTCCCCGCGTGTGCTTATGCTCACGGCCTTGCCCCGCGGCGTAATCTCCGCGTCTGAGATGCCGGACGTGTGGCCCCAGAGGCGGATCCCTGCGGACAGGCTGAGCGAGGTGGCTGTCGATGTGCACAGGTGCAGCACCAGCGTGTTATCCGGAAGCGTGGCGAGGAGGTACGGGTGGCTGTAGCAGAGCGTCGTGAGAGGCTGTGAGTCATCAGGGGGTGGCGGACTCGGGCGTGAACTGCGCGGCGAACTTGACGAGTGCGGGGGAGAAGTAGTGGTGCCGTCGTCGTTACTGTTGTTGTTGCTGTTGTTGCTGCTGTTGTTGATGTTGCCCCCGGTATTGATGGGGAGGGTGTACGCAAGGCGGGATGAGAGCGTGTCGACGCCTGACGAAGAGGGCTCGATGTGGATAGCCTGGACACCGATGCACCAGCCTGTGGGGGTCAGGAAGGTATATGCGATGGAGGCGCTGACCGAGGCGGCCATGCGGCGGATCGAGAGTGCGATGGGCTGGGGCGTAGTGTGCGATGTCAGCGAGGTGAGTAGGTAAGGCGGTGGAAGGTCGAGCTGTGTCCCGTCCATCCCTTGAGGTGTCTTTCCCATCATATCATGGGTGCCTTGCCAGCGTCGCTCCTCAGTATCCTCCGTCCCGTCACCTCGAGGCTTTGCAGGCGGTCGGTTGAAAGTATACAAGGAGATGAGGCCCGCACTGGTCGCCGTCAGCACGTGGGGATGTCCGTATGCCACAGCGACGAGCTCCCCGTTGCAGCTCTTCTCGTGCCGATATCGCCTTGTGAGCTGCCTCTGCTTCGCGTCCAGCCTCCAGATCCCGAAGCCTCCGTTTGCGAATCCAACGGCGACGTCCACCAGGTCGCCCGAGTGTCCCTGCTCGTCCACCGCCAGAGAGGTCGGCGCATTCCTATCGTCGAAGTCGTCTTGATGTAAGCGCGCTTGCGCGATCGGCTGTCTTGTTCGTAGATCCCACGCCCGCAGTCCCGACGCCGAATCCGCCGTCACGGCAATGCCCTCCACGACCTTGACGAGCGTCCTGTTCTGTCCCGCTGCGCCCTCCGAGGCGTTCCGCACGCTGACTTCTTCGACGGCGCACTTTCCGCGCGCCCAGTTATGCCGTAGCTTGTACTGCCTCTTCCAGTCAATGCTCCTGCCGTGCCCGGTCGTCGGCTCGTCCAGCACATCCACGAGGCCTCCTCTGCGACCCCAGCCCCCATCTGCCCACACGGCCCTGCGCGCGGAGTACTGGAGCTTCGGTCCGCGGCTGGTAGGCGATGCCGTACCGGAGCCGGTGCCGACACGGAAGCCGGGGATGCGCAATGCACGCGGGAGGACGAAGCGGGTGTAGTAGTGGGCGCGCCAGAGCTGGGAGTCGGCAGCGAGGCGGCGAAGGCGGCGCGATACGGGCGCGAGGTGGAGTAGAGTTGTCTCGCTCAGGAACGATAGGATTCGCACGAGAAGCTCGTCGGACAGGGTGGAAAGAATATCGCGGGTTGGTGGACAGCTAACCGCCGTCATCGGCGGGGAGAGTCGAGGTCGTTTCGGTTGAAGAAAGTCATGATGGCTGTCTTCGTCTGCATAGCAAACAGAGGCCTTCCTTTTTGGTACCATCTTACGGTTGTCCTATCAAGCTGGGCAGGAAGGAGCCTGCGTGGCAGCAAACGGGTTTTTGACGTTGAGAGAAGTTGAAGATACAAAGGTAGGTTCGAAATGTCGGTGGCGATGGGTTGGGGTCCGTCGATAACGGTGCGTCTCGCCCTACCCTGCACTTCAAGTAAACCCCACAGTAAAGGCCTACTGCTACCGTGGAGTGAGTTCATCCCATAGATGAGCAGAGCGAAAGTAACCATTGCAACGTAAGTAGTGAAATCTCCCACTTCATAAGGTCTCCCTCAAGTTTATGTAAACCTATTTCGAACTCATCCATTCGTCTATACGTCTTCCCTATGCCTAATGCTTGAATCGTGGGTATTTCCGCATCACACATGATATATAAGTTTTCCTAGAATGGCCCTGTAAATGAACACCAACTCCTTCCCACTATGCGATGCACCTCATGTCTTCTTACCAGCCTTAATCATAATCCGACCGTCGCAAACATGTCGTCGTATACCCTGCCAACCCACCCATCAGTCAGTCCACCTCTTGCCACGACCGCCAAGCCTCCTACTGCCCACAGTGCCGCAAACCCAACAGCGGCGCCGTGAACGCCGGCCCACTTTCTCCTCTGGTATTTCTTCTTCTTTTCAGCTGCTAGAGTCCCCGACCTTTGCACTTCCTTAGTTGAAGGTGCAATTCCGAGCCACTTGGCTTGACCCCAGATCATGTGTCCGCAACCCACGACTAGAAGGCCAACGTAGGCAACCTGAGCGATAACGGGGTGTCGAGCAAAACTGTGAGCAACGTAGGCGAGGCCAATGTTGGAACTATCGCCCTCGACCTGAAGAGGTAGTAGGCGGTTGGTGAAGACATGAGCGGTGTAGAAGATGGTAAAGGCGTAGCCTGATATGGAGATGTAGCTGAAGGACGGCCACGGCGAAGTTGTTCCCGGCATCGCCCCCCCATACCTCCTCAAATTCTGGGACCTTCTTAGCATGCGCAGGGCAATGCCGGAGCCCACATGTGCTATCACAGGGAGAGCGACGAGGATGGGCTCGGTGAGTGACGTCTGGTATATCTCGCGGGTCATGAGGAGATACGTCTCGGAGCCAGCGACGGAGCGAGTGATGGCGGGGATGAGGGAGACGTTGGCGAGATGGAGAGAGGTAAAAATGCCCATGGCGTAGCTCGAGAACTTCTGAATTCGCATCACTGTATTTAGAAACTTGGTTAGTGGATGACTCCTGGTATTTGAGCAGTTGCACCGCTAGTGGCAATCGCATTGGGAGAACGAACAATAGAAGATAGGACCAGGACCGGCGGCAGTTGAACCTGCGGACGAGGCTGAGCTGGCGAGGTTCGCGCTGGCACTCAACCCCGGGGCCCCAGTCGAAGGAGCCTTCATCGTGGTCCAATTGCTGCCCATACTGTCTGCGTTGGCGTCATGGTCTCGGCGTGTTGGAAAAATGAAGTCGGGCGGAACGTCGGCGTCGACAAGGACTGGCGGAGAGTCGATGGGAGAGGGATCGAGTTGGATCAGCGGAGAGAAGTTCTCCTGGGAGTCTTGACGATTAGGAGATTTGTCGGCGTCCATGGTGCCGGCCATTCGCTTGGGAGACGCTGAAACGGAAAAGAAGAGGAATGGTACGGGACTGAGAGAGTCCACGAGACCAGCACAAGTTTAATCAGCCGGGCGGGATGGTGACGGGGATGGTGACGGGGATGGTGGGGGTTGAAGTTGGATTGGATTAGCGCCTCAACGCTCTGTCAGCCCTGGAGAAATAGAATGTTGCGGCTTCCTTCCCTAGGTCGAGACCCTGACGGCGATAGTGACGTTGTCGCTGCAAGCCCCCAACAAGCAGTCACTGAAGACTAGCCCCGGTCAGCAAAACCCGCTGGAACTCGATTGGATAGCGGACTCGGTCCACCAAAGGTCCCAGGAACTGCCCCTCTCTAGCCAAGTTCTGACTAGACCCAGTGGCCCAGTACCTACGGCGGAACAGAGTGGACGGAGTTGAGCGGAACCTCCTCCTGGCTTCAACGTCGTTGCGATTCCACGGCACCTCTACTATCACCACTATCCACATACCATATCGGCAGAACACAGCAAGATGCCTCCAGTAAGCCACAACTCGTCCATTAGTCTGAAAGTATCCTTCATACTCATTCCATTACAGTTGCCTCAAAAGTTCTACTGCACTATTTGCGCGAAAGGCTATGCCCGCGTCAATGATTACGAGGCTCATCTCAGCAGCTATGATCACAGCCACAAGCAGCGACTCAAGGACATGAAGGCCATGGTTCGCGACCCCAACGCTGGCTCTCGCGCTCGCAAAGCAGAGGCCAAGGCAGACGGCATCGTCAGCATCAAGCTGCCCGGACAAGAGGCTGCGAACGCCACCGGTGGAGGCGGCTTCAAGAAGGGTGGCTTCAAGAAGAGCGGCTTCAAGAGCGCTTTCGCCCGCGTTGAAGGCTCGGCGAGTGGCTCAGATAAGGTTGCCAAGCCGGCCAACGTCCTCGAGCCCACGACTGTAAATCCGGGTCTACAGAAGGGATTATCTGCGGAGAGTGATACTGAAGACGAGGGCTATGAAGTCTACGACCCCAGATTCCCCACGAACTAAACAACACAACGGCTACAATCGTCGATCAGTCACACGGGCTCATTTTTACAATTCTTCCAATTTGGAGTCGGGAGTCCTTGTATTATCATTAACCGTCCTCGCTCATCTGTCGGTCGTCTACATCGGCCCAGCTTGTGGCCATTGAGGACCACCGATTTGCGATATGTCTTGTTCCAAAAGTCCCAGCAGATTCCGGCTCCCTGAGAACCAGTCCCCCATCTGAGCCACCTGTGCGCTCCCTGTCGTCGCCCCGTTGGCCTCGCTTACAGGGCCCGTGGCCGCCTGCTCCTCATTTGGCATGAATCCTAGCTGGCTCAGATACATGTCAAACTCGTCTCCGATCGGGATCATGTTTTGGTCTTCCTGTTCGTGCGCCTTTGCCTCCACATAGAGCATCGCCACGTTGCTTATTACGTGGCACAGTCGCCATAGCTTTTCCATTACCTTGGACGATTCGGCCGCTTCTTTGATTGTCTCGGTGAAGTCATGAAGAAGCTGGAGATCTTTGGCCGACGATGTTTCGATGACATAGCAAAAGATGACGAAAAATGGGGTGAAGGGAGTAAGGAGCAAGTTCCTACGTCAAGGAGTTAGCTAGCTATGAAGCCGATCCGGATCTAGGTCAGTCGGACACATACCAGTGGACGTATATGGCCTTGGCATAAGCCTCGCGGCGAACCAGCTCCATGCAAGACAGGTGTTTTTGCATTGCTCGACGCGATGTGTCGATGCACTCGTCGCAGAACCGACTCAACGAGCCTTCTGGAGCGGGGATGGCTTGGTATACGAGCGTCATTGTCGCTAGCAACTGCACCTCGTCCCCCTTGACGTGGATGTCGACGAGATGAGACGCCTTTATCCTTTCAAGTGAGGCAACGGCCATTTCTCGAGCCTCAGACGCCTCGACCTCTACCTGCCGACACTGGGCTGCCAGTAGGCGAGCTCGTTCTGCTAGTTCGGCCTGTGGTCGTGCCAAGGCATCTGGACTATATCTATTCAATTATTAGCAGAACTATCTGGGAGCTAGGTGCGTGAGATGTAGTACGAACAGTTCCGTGTAAATCTGGCCTTGAACGGTTGCTGTCTTTAGCCACATGAGGGCGATACCCGATGTCTCATCACTCATGGCACCGTTAAATATGAAGCCTCGGGGAATATCGATATCCCAGTCCTGTATCATGGGTGCGCGTCCTAATCTTAAGGCGAGTGCCTTATCATTGGTATAGATGTACCAAAACAAGCGCGACCTGATCGCATACGTCTCTGGATCTGATTTGCAAGTGGATTTGCGGTGAAACCCGGCCGTCAGACAAATTTGCGCTGCTGCGCTATTGAGATGCCAGGCAACAGACGGTCTGGAGACGTCGATGGCATACATGGTCTATTAAAGTCAACGATCATGATTCGAATATTGCTTTGCAGTAGATGTCCGTCACTCACCCCCAACAGAAGAGCCTGAATGGTTTCGATCTTGGCGGACATGAAGAGAGACATGTTGGCGAGGGCAGTCTCCAGGTTAATTCGACATATCTGGATGTATGGCTCATACTCTTCCTTGATCGCCTTGTCAGTGGCAAAAGAGTGTTGCTCTAAGAACATGTAATAGAGTCCTGCATTCACAACGACGAAAGTTGAATCCGAAAAGTCTTCAGCGGGGAAGTAGACCATCCGGCATAGGCTAGAGAATTCTGCGACTCCAACGAAGTAGCAAACGAAAGTGAAGAGCCCTGGGGGGGAAGCTTGATGAAGGTATCAGCATTGAAGTGAACGATGAGAAGGTTGTCGAGGAACGGTCCGGATGGCAACGGAGCTTACCCCTAATGCTCTTGAGCAGAGTCACAACAACATCCATGGGAGGCATGTTGAGCTGGGCCAAACCACCTTGCGGCATCGGTTGTTGGAGGGGAAATCGAGGGCCATGACTGATGGACTGGCGGTTCTGCAGCTCGACCAGCTGCCGCAGGTTGGCTAAGGCATCCCGCATGTTGGGGTTAATGTCGTGTAGCGAGGTGCGCTCGACAGCATACTCAAGAAACTCGCTGGCGAAGTTGGTATGGGCGGCAAGGGTTGAGTCGCCTCCAAAGGCCGATTCACTATCGGAACTATCGCCGGCGATAGTTGAGGCGGGGATGGTGTGGATGCTGGGGCCGGGGCCGGGGCCGGACTGGGGAGTGTGCAAGCGGAAGCCGCTGTCAGGGGTGGCAGAGCTCTGCCGGGTGGAGAGATCTCTCAGCAAGGTCTCGATGTTGGCGAGCCTGACCTCGATCTGGTCAATCTTCTTCTCACTATGAGCATGTGGCACGTCGTGCCACGGGGTTAGCTCCTGGGGTTGTGGTTGGATGGACGAGGATGGGGAGGGGAAGGGCACACGCACTATTGGGACGAGATGAGGACTCGTTGCCGAGGCTCCCTGACTCTCTGGCCAACACCAGTCGACGAGCAGCTGCGCTTGGCGATCCGGCAATTGGAGCAGGGAAGGTCTTTATCGCAGCGGATCTAGATGGGCCACAACCAGGGTTATTCATGTTTGTCGACGTTTTTAACGCCCAGGCACTCAACCAGCATGGCGCCCCGTATGAAGACAACGAACTACAGGTTCTGATATAACTTTGCTAGTTGGAAGGGGGGGTGTGGTATGTGCATGTACGAGGATGTGCAAGTGTGCGAGTGCTCTCACCTTGCGTAAACGGCATTGATCACACTAGAGATGGCCATGGAGAAAAGAGTCAGCTCGGTCTCTTCGCACACAGCGGTGTAAGTCACGATATCTGGCTGCCGATGACACCAAACGGCAGGTCAAATCGTACCGAGCCGAGAAGAGGTGGCACCATACGGCGCAGCTGAGAACACGGCACAACAACAACAGCGCCGAGCCAGCACCGTCCAAGCCACCTCGGGCCGGGGATGACTTACAGCTCTGCGAGAATCGTCGGCTCCCGCGGACACGGCCGGCGCGGGGCCGAGACTGGACTGCTGTTCCATGCGGCAGCTGCGGGGTGCGGCGGGGAAGGAGACGAAGGTTTGAGAGAGGAGAATGTGGATATAACAGAGAACGACAAAAGACACTGCTCCTCGGGGACAGAATGCTCGGGAAACGCGACGCAACTGGGGAAGGGCTCGGGTGGCTTTGGCGCGGGCGGTGCGGTGCCTGATGAGTACCGTTGCTGCCTCTTTCCATGCTACTTGTTCGGGGTCCGCGGAGCTCCGGGTCGGGTGGGGACAAGATCGCAAAGGCGGAGCCGGAGCCGAGTCGGGACGGGCTAGGAAATGGAAGGAGCAGGGACACATAAATTCCTTGCCATTGGGGCTCGGCTTCTGGTAAGCAGAGGCCCCGTGGAGATGTGTATACATACGTTATGAGGAACCGAGACGCTAAACGCAACTCGACAGGTACGTCCACCTTAGTTAGTGCATCTGGCTGTGGCAAGTCGACCATGATTGCGCTGCTCCACACGGAGTCGGAGAAGGTCGTCAAGGAGGCGCTGGATATACCGGACTAGACCTAGGCGTTGAATGGATGGAACGGTACTTGGGTTTCGGATTTGCAATTAGAGGTCAGAACAACACGTCGAAGAGTATAAGCGGTATTAAGAAGTTTACCATTTTGAGGGAGTGGTTTTTCTCATTCCGTCTATAGATATCACAGACTAGATTTACCATGTATGAATACAGATACCTCTCACCAAACATCACATCACGAGAAACAGGCATGCAGCAGAGAGAAAGAGGCGAATGTTGAGGCATTTCGTATGTTGTCGTCATGTCCATTACCAGCTGACTCACGTGGCCAAGCATTGCGCTGTCTAGTACGCATCGCATGTCCGTAATTGCAAAGCTCTACGTTATATAGAAACCTGCAGCAGCCCAAGGCGGTGATTCTCACCATCCTGCCGCTCTCTATTTTCCCCTCTAACTCATTTCGTCACTATCGTCGCACTTTAGGCCAGAACCTTGATGTCACCGTCCTTGAGCTTGCCAGCATCCACGAGGCGCTTGACCTCACCGCTCCACACGCCCTTGATCTCGTCAGCGACCTTGAGGCCGTTGAGCTTACCAGCGAGGGCAGCAATCTCATCAGGATCGATCTTGCCCTGGATGGCATCGACGTCGTTGAGAACAGCGTCAATCTGGGCCGGAGAAGCGTCGCCGGCGGTGAAGTAGTTGGCATCTTTGACGGAGCCCTTGAGCACACGCTTGTTCTTCTTGACAGCGTTCTTGGCGGCCTCCTTGGCCTTCTTGGACGACTCGCGGTTGGCTTTGGCGGCGACCTCAGCATCAGCTGCGGCCTTGGCCTCGGCCTCCTTCTTAGCAAGAGCCTCCTCGGCAGCCTTCTTCTCGGCAGCCTCCTTCTCTAGACGCTTCTTGTTCTTGTTAGCGTTGGCTTCCTGGCGGAAGCGCTTGATACGCTCGTCACCAGCAGAGGCATCGTCGAGCAGCTTGCGGAGTCGGGAGTTGTCCTCGGCCTTCTTCTTCTTGCGGGAGTTGGTGTTCTTGCGCTCCACATGACGCTTCTGATCACGGTTCTCGTTGTCGTCGGGAACATCTTCGTCGAGGTACTCAAAGGTGCGCCAGCTGTCAAAGTTGTACCAGAAGTTGTAGAATTCCTCAACCTGCTCCTTGGAAGCATCGGCGTTGCCAAAGCTGGGGACAGGGTGATTCTTGGAGAAGCGGCCCTCGGCCTTGAAGACCTTGCTCCAGAGCTTGTAGTAGTCGCCCTTCTGGATCTGCTTCTTGGTAGGAGGCTCGACATCGGCCTCCTCGTCGACGGAGTCGTACTGGCGGCGCTTTGTGGGGTCGAGGAGAACATCGGTGGCCTTCTGGATGCACTTGAAGAACTGATCGTCATCGACGCGGCCCTGGGCGGCCTTCTTGTCGGGGTGGTGCTTCAGGACCTTCTTGCGGTGGGCCTTCTTGATCTGGTCCTCGGTGGCCTTGTGGCGGTACTTGGAGAGGCCGAGGATCTTGTAGTGGTCCTGGGACTGAAAGAAAGCAGATTGGTCAACAACAGGGAGAACATTGTCATGATATGGGGACTAAATGCCGTACCTTCCAGTCCTTGGCCTCGCGCTGGAGCATCATGGGGTCCTCGGGCTCGCTGACATCGCTCTCGTCGCCATCCTCGATGTTCTTGGCGCTCTCCTGAGCCTGGATGCGGTCATCCTCGGAGAAAGTGCGCTTGTGGCGGGCTCGGCGGGCGTGGGCGAGGAAGTGAGGGCCGACAGGCTCGATGGCGCGCTGGACGGCCTCGGAGAGCTGGCCAACGGCCTTGAAGTCCTTCTCTGCGCTCCAACCGCTGGGAAGAGCGGGCAGAGGCAGCGTAACAGTCGCTACGGATGCCATGGTTGATTGTGGGTTTGTGCGGATTAATGGTGGGATGTCGGAAGGATGGAAAAAATCACCGATGGATTTTGGGATATTTCACCTTTTTTTTTTCTCTTGGCCCCCCGCCATTGACTGGGTGAGCGACTGGTTTGGTGGGGTGAGGGGCTGGCCTGTGCTGCCCGGAATTGCGTTTTAGCGGGCGACAGCGCTGTCGGGTTGCGTGCACACAGCGCTGTGGGCTAGAGGTCTTGGCGCCTCTGTTACAGCGTACCCGACCAGGCCGCTCTGCCGTCGCGGGTCAAGTCGGCAACCAAAGTTGCAGCTGACGGTCATGGCATGGGCATCGTTTTTCTTCCCAGATCCATCCCATTGTCCTCCTTCAGCATCGGCGACTATAAGCTCAATTATCGCCCACAACCGTCGAGACCAGACAACACACAACGAAAAGGCCACTTTTACCAAATAGATGCGCCTCGATTGAATCGCTGCATTACGTCAACATGAGTGTGGCTCTGTCTGCTTACCGAAGCCTGATGCGGTCGGCAAGAATCGCCTTCCAAGGTATGGGCTCTTCGACAGAACCAGCCACTCTGTCGCTACTTTTGTCCCCTTTTCCGTCCAGGGAAAAACAGATCTTCTCGAGGGCTCAAAGGGATAACTGCACTGAATGAGCATGAGCTGATCCGGTTCCTCGAAAACACAGGTGACGCCCCCATTCTCGCAGCCGCTCAGGGCCAGATCCGCAGCGAATTCCGCCAAAAAGCCTCCCTCGATCCTGCCGACGACAGTGTCCCCGCCGCCATCCAACGCGCTGAGGAGGTTGCCAAGGTCCTTCGCGAAAACGTCGTTCAGGGCAAGAGGATTGAAGAAGGACAGGACCGGTATAGTACGTTGCGACCCAGAACACAACAGCGGCCGATCAAAGGAATTCTCGGCTGACATGAATGAACCAACTTTTAGAATTGAGGATACACGAACATACTGAGAGGGGAGACAACGAGTCCATTTATTCAGCTGGCAGCGGCACCCAGGGAGGTGGGTGTGGATGCAGGTAAAGAAAAACCCCAGCGCCAAATCTTGTATGAACTTGTAACAGTACTGTTATGATACCAGCCGAACAATGCCCAAACCTTTCATTATCACTCTTCCTCCATGGTTCAATCGCCTTCATCGCCTAACCTGATTCTTCTGGTCGGGTTCCCCTAGGTCCCGTTTCGCCGGTGAAGCCCGCCTATCCTATGACCCCATTTGTCGAACCCCCGAACGCCATAAGCATACAATGCGCCAATTCGAACACATACAGTTGACAGCCGCGCCGGTCTCCTTAGTTCCCGGAAAGACTGGCGTAGTTGGGCACGTCGGCAGCTCCCGGAGGCGGTGCCAAGGCCGTTTGCTGGCTCTCGCCATGGGGGCTTCCAGATCCTCCGGCACCGCCCTCGATCGCCCGCGAGCCCTGGCCCTTGGATACTGCCTGGCGCTGTCTTGCATCATGAAGCATCTGAGCTCGCTGCTCCTTATCCATTGTACCGATCGCCTTGGGGACTCCCCACCGTATGCGCAACGGACATCCCGCAATGACTGCACGGCCTTGACACGTCGCCGCCGCCTTCTCAGCCGCCTCCCTAGTCTCGTAGTTGACGAACGCGCAGTGTGACATGTGGGAGCAAACCAAGCTCTTGATCTTCCCATGCGCTTTGAAGAACTCGCGAAGCTTAAATTCGGGCAAGTCATCTTCGACGCCAGTCACAAAGAGCGACATGATGTTCTTGTCTTGCGGGGGCAGCCAGTCGCGCGGGCTAGGAGGCAGTTGGGCAGCACTCGGGAAGGCTTGTCGCGCCTTGCCACCGGCTTTGGCTCCCGCAGCGAAGGCCGCTTTGGTATCACGAGTCCGGATGGGGCCCGGTCCCCCCGCTCCAGCACCCACGATAGCCCTCCCGCCGCTCGCACCCTCCGCGGCGTCTGTATCGACAGTCTTGCCCTTGCGGAAGTATGGCTTGCTGTTAGCCAGACGTCGCAGGAGCTCGCGCGCCTTCTCGTCCGTCTTCGCGTACTCCTCCGTTCCAACCTTCCCTTCCTCGATGAGCTTTTCGTTGTTCTGTGCGAAGTATTCTCGGTTGATGTCGGATTGCGGGCCAGGGGCGACCATTTTCAGCGCGGCGTCACGGACGACGATTGGAAGGCCGAAGGAGAGATCGAGCATGCAGCATTGGCAGCAGTTCTTGAGTCGCGCGCAGGTCAAGCAGACGTTGGTTCGCTTCTTGCGGCCGTGGGCGCGGTCGGCATTCCAGCTAAAAACGGTGAAGGGTCGTGTGCACTGCAAAGCATTGTCAGTCAGCCGAGAATAGCGACAGTAAGCACAGAATCAGAGTGTTCCTTACCAATTTGCACTCAGCACCGTAGTCCTCCTTGATCATCTTGACATAAGGATTGTCGGGCAAGCATGTCTCGCAGACAGACGGAAAGTCGGTAGACTCCCATCCTGAACGGTTGAGGTCCTGCTTAATCTGAGGCGGCATCGCGGAAGGTGGACTGATGAAGAGCAGCGCCGGTTGTATCGTGATGGGGCGCCAGACAAAGTCGCGGGATGAGGGACGGACTTGGAAGAATTTAGTTGTCTTACATAATGCGCCAAGCCCACGGCCTAAGCCGCACTGGGCAAAAAAGATTGGGACGCGACTTATCGATAAGGGAGAAAACGGCACCTACCTAGCAGTACTGAGCAGAAACGAATTTCTGAGGGACATCCTCTCGGTGCTTCGCTTTTTCCTTGCTCGCGGGCCTTCATTTCATACATTTCCTCCAATTCGGAATTCGCCTGCGCGATAATTGAGAGCGCATTCCCCACCGAGGAAGCAACACCAAGGACGCTGGAGTGAGAAGAGTTGAATTGCATCGCCGGGCTCCGTCCATCTTCAAGGGCCCGTTGCAACTGCGCACCGGATGTCATTGGCCAGCAACTCGCTCCCCACCTCCTCGTTTCTCGTCCCCAGTGAACGTGCGCACCTCGCCGCTGATGTTTGTGGCATCATGTATACCTTAGCTAAATAATAAACCAGCCAAGTGCCGTCTGACCGTACCACTTCAATGCCCCAGCGCCTCTTTCTCGGCCGAACTGCTCGGCAGTCAAGGTGCGTATGAGATCAAGATGGGATCATTCTGGCCGATTTAGCAATGGCAAGAGCAAAACCCCAAGGGAAACCTGGGGCATCTCACCCACACCCCCAGATCGACAAAAAGTGGTTGCTAGGACCGGCGAAGAATTGCAGGAACGTCATTTCGCTATCGAGTATCTCTCCTAGCAAAAGGAGAGGCGCTCGATTGGAAGTTGGGCCGCGCCTCTTGGCTCTCGCTCGTTCGCTCGTTCTCTCTCTCTTTTTCGTACTGCCGCGCTTTCGTATTCGTGTCTGGCGCAGTCCCCGATTTGCTCCTTGCGACGGGAGGGACAGTCCAAGCGCTCACCGCCGCGGAAAGGTACTTCGGTCACAGCGTTACCGTAGCTGCAGACACATGTACTTTTCTTCTCCTGCCACGAAAGCACAAGCTGCTGTGGGGAGGCACAACCCAGAAGCTGGCCCCGACGCAGAGGCAACGAGCCGCGATGCTAGTCCGTATACGGCATAGCGCCCGGGTCTTGGTCAATCCCCAATTGAGATTGGGTGCAGAGCATCGACCAGTCAGGGGAGGGCCCTGAAATTTGGAAATGCCGTCCCTCCATTACCCGTCGCCATTAAAACGGACGCCGCCTCCCTCTCCCGGCTACAGTTGTTCCCATTGCCCTTGAATCCGTTGCTCAACCTCTCTTCTCTTCCATCTACACGTTCACTTGTCGGAGCCTCTCGGTCTGCCTTCTTTTTCAGCTCCCTCTCCCTTTCTCCAGCCCTCATACCACATTCAACATGGCTGCCTCGTCCACTGCCTCCAACCTGGAGCGCGAGGATCACCAGCGCGATGCCGACTTCAACAAGGCCATGCACGGCTCTTCCGCCCAAGCTCGCGGAGGAATCGCTGCCATGTTCAAGAAGGGCGGTTCTGCCAAGCAGGCCGCTGTCGACGAATACTTCAAGCACTGGGACAACAAGCCCGCCGAGAACGAGACTCCTGAGGAGCGCGCTGTATGAATACGCCTTGTTTACCCCTCTATCCCTTTTCCAAGGGGTAATTTCCAAAGACTGACACAACTTCCCAGGCCCGTACCGCTGAGTACGCGACTTTGACGAGACAGTAAGTTATTAATTCTTTCCTCGTTCCAATTGATGTCTCATGGGTGCCCATTTGCTTCCCTGCTTTATTTCATCCACCTGGCATGGGGCAGTAGCTAATCAAGTGCACAACAGCTACTACAACCTCGCGACCGATCTTTACGAGTATGGCTGGGGCCAGTCATTCCACTTCTGCCGCTTCTCGAACGGTGAGCCTTTCTACCAGGCCATTGCCCGCCATGAGCACTACCTGGCCCACAGCATCGGCATCAAGGAGGGCATGAAGGTGCTCGATGTTGGCTGCGGTGTCGGTGGCCCTGCGCGCGAGATTGCCAAGTTCACTGGCGCCCACATCACCGGTCTCAACAACAACGACTACCAGATCCAGCGAGCCACCCACTATGCTCACAAGGAGGGTTTGTCGAACCAGCTGGCATTTGTCAAGGGCGACTTCATGGTTAGTTCATACTCGATCGTCTCAAGCGAATCTGCACAGAGCCCCAGCTAACGCCTGACTCAGCAAATGTCCTTCCCTGACAACTCATTTGATGCCGTCTACGCCATCGAGGCTACCGTCCATGCTCCCACCCTGAAGGGCATCTATAGCGAGATCTTCCGCGTTCTCAAGCCTGGCGGTGTGTTCGGCGTGTATGAGTGGCTCATGACTGACGAATACGACAACGACAACCTGCGCCACCGCGAGATCCGTCTCGGTATCGAGCAGGGAGACGGTATCTCCAACATGTGCAAGATTTCCGAGGCTCTCGATGCCATCCGTGATTCCGGCTTTGATATGCTGCACCACGAAGACATGGCTATCCGCCCTGACCCCCTCCCTTGGTACTGGCCTCTGACTGGCGAGCTGCGATACATCCAGTCGGTCGGAGATATCTTCACCATTGTACGGATGACGACCTGGGGCCGAACCATTGCACACGGCTTGGCGGGTGTGATGGAGACGCTGAGGCTGGCGCCGGCTGGCACCAAGAAGACGGCTGACAGTCTTGCTGTGGCTGCCGACTGTCTGGTTGCTGGTGGGCGGGACAACCTGTTCACCCCCATGTACCTGATGGTTGCCCGCAAGCCCGAAGCGTGAAGAGCTAGACTTTCCGGATAGTAGGGAGCGAGGGGTCGAAGCGAGGGGTAAAAAGCAGAGCCAGCGGGATGATGCATGGCACGAGCTCCCCAAGACAAGGATCATGCAAGAGGATGGAGGTGGCCACTCCACGGATATAATTGTAATCTACTTGGCTGGGTAGACATTGGGACACTGGCACGGCGAGGGTCCTATGACTTTTGATGTATATATATATTGGAGGGTCATCACTTACCTAAAAAGAACTATCAAGATTTACGATATGCGCCGTGTGCTTGACCTTGCTGCCGTTCCTGTACGTTTCGAAGCAGCATTGGATTGTTCATGTGATTCTTCTCACTTCTATCTACATACTTCACAGGTTGTTTGGCAGGTACGACAACCACAGCCTGAAGTGCATGGGAGCGATTTTGCTGCTGTCATGAATGTTGAGTTGGATGTTTTCGTTAGTCAGCGCCTCCCCCTGATAAATGGTTGCGCCTGATTGTGAGGTGGGACACACAAAAGCCGGTTCGGAGTCTTCTTGCTCCGTTCATGCCGGAATTAGCTCAGCCAATGCCAATGTACCTTGAGTCTGGCACGGCAGTGTCCAGGGAGGCTCACGAGACTGGTTTACATGCCGCCACAGATATTGCTTCTCTTTATCACTACCGCCGTTGCTCGCTGGTTCAAGTCTGTTCGCTGATAAACGTTGTTGGTGGGGAAATGGCCTGGCCCGCACCCCAAAATCACCCCAACAGACTGGTTGACTGGGTCATTCGCTGCAAACTACTGTACAAAGTGCTGTAGGACGCGCGCCGTGTGTAGGTGGTCCCCTGGCCAAGCCTGCTTAGCGGGCTT
Source organism: Neonectria neomacrospora (assembly GCA_917563905.1). Classification (NCBI taxonomy): domain Eukaryota; kingdom Fungi; phylum Ascomycota; class Sordariomycetes; order Hypocreales; family Nectriaceae; genus Neonectria; species Neonectria neomacrospora. The sequence continues at coordinate 2,576,715 of OU830643.1, forward strand.
TTCGCGTTTGGCACCCCCAAATCAAGTCGCCGACAGGACGTCCAGGACGCACACAGGGCCATAGGTCACTTACCTACCTGTACCTACCCAGTAAGGGCCCAGCGCCCAGGGCGGGGGAGGGAGGCATAAAGCTGCACCGAGCGCTGAGCCGCTAGCGGAGGTTTGCTCGGTGTCTCTTTCTCCCAGGTACCTGGATGCCCATGCCAAATCGTGTGGCGCGAGGAGGTACCTCGCGGACGGGACGATACGTACCGACGAGCCCCAAAAAAAAGCTGGCCGAGCATCTCCTACTACCTCAACTCGGTGAAATTCCCTCTCAACCAGTCGAACGTTTCCGTATCTGCCCATCTCCATCCTCTCTTTTCCTCCCTCACTCGTCGCCATTTCCACGTGCACCTTTGACGACGCCCGGGAAGAAGCTCTGCGCACCTTCTGCCCTTTGCCTCCGTCTCTCTCCCGTACTTCGGATCCGTACTCGCCCCCTTCCGCCTCAATTGGCCGCCGCTTCCTCAACAGCTCACCTCATCATCATCATCAACATGTCCCGCCTCCTCCGACCGGCAGCTCGCCTAGCTTCCTCGACCCGATTCCTGGCCGCTTCCAGGGCGCCCGCTTCTCCCGCCTTCGCCCAGCGCGCTGCCCTCGCTCGTCCCGTCTTCTTCGGCTCATCCCAATGCCGCACCTACGCCGACAACGCCTCGGGTGTCAAGGAGTACACCGTCCGAGATGCCCTCAACGAGGCTCTTGCTGAGGAGCTTGAAGCCAACGATAAGGTCTTCGTCCTCGGTGAGGAGGTTGCCCAGTACAATGGTGCCTACAAGGTCACCAAGGGTCTTCTCGACCGCTTCGGTGAGAAGCGCATCATTGACACGCCCATCACCGAGAGCGGCTTCACCGGCCTAGCCGTTGGCGCTGCCCTCAGTGGTCTCCACCCCGTCGTAAGTTCATACTATGATAATGCGGTATCGCTGCGCTGTTGTCCTTGTCTAACCGAGCATGCGCTCTCCTTCTAGGTCGAGTTCATGACTTTCAACTTCGCCATGCAATCCATCGATCAGGTCATCAACTCAGCCGCCAAGACCCTATACATGTCCGGTGGCATCCAGCCCTGCAACATCACCTTCCGCGGCCCCAATGGCTTCGCCTCCGGTGTCGGTGCTCAGCACTCTCAGGACTACTCCGCCTGGTACGGCAGCATCCCCGGCCTCAAGGTCGTCTCCCCTTGGAGCGCCGAGGATGCCAAGGGTCTGCTCAAGGCCGCCATCCGAGACCCCAACCCTGTCGTCGTCCTCGAGAACGAGCTGCTGTACGGCCAGTCCTTCCCCATGTCTGAGGCCGCCCAGAAGAGCGATTTCGTGCTTCCCTTCGGCAAGGCCAAAATTGAGCGCTCCGGCAAGGACCTGACTGTGGTCACCCTGTCCCGCTGCGTCGGCCAGTCTCTCGTTGCTGCCGAGAACCTCAAGAAGAAGTACGGCGTTGACGCCGAGGTCATCAACCTGCGATCCATCAAGCCCCTTGATATTGAGACCATCGTCCAGTCTATCAAGAAGACTCACCGTCTCCTCGTTGTTGAGTCCGGCTTCCCCGCCTACGGTGTCAGCTCTGAGATCCTGGCCCTGAGCATGGAGTACGCCTTCGACTACCTTGATGCCCCTGCCCAGCGAGTCACCGGTGCCGATGTCCCTACTCCCTACGCTCAGAAGCTCGAGGAGATGAGCTTCCCCACCGAGCAGCTGATCGAGGATTACGCCGCTAAGCTGCTGCGATTGCTGTAAGGGGGTTTGCGAGAATCTTACAGAGGGTTGATGCGTCCGCTGGTTGATTCGTTTTTCGGGGCGACTGTGTCTATGCGCTGCAAGTAGCAGAGCATGGCATGCGATGCCCATTGCGCTTCCCGGGATGGACTTCTGGTTGAAGCAGGGCTGCATTCACTGGCTATAGACGTGCGGAAGGGGGGTAAATTGTAATTGTATTCCATGTTGCCGTGTGTACAGCCAGGCCTCGGTGCCAGTCATATTAATGATATATCTGCCTATGTGTCTGTAGTGGTGCTTCTACCTTGAAGAGCGTGGTGACTACCTGTGTTCGCAGCAGGAAATTCAATATTGAAGTCGTTGTGCATCTTTCTTCCTTCGAAAATTGTACCGCAACAGGACATTGAGCAGAAACGCAAAACCATGGGTTTCGCAACAACTAAGTTACGCAAATGCAGTTTGCCAACCTTCTAATCGGAGACGCAGTGGCTTGGAATTCTGAAGGTTGCTAGTTCACGCAAATATATAGCTAGGGTAGCGGCAAGCAATTTTTGGTGCGTGCCCATGTCCCGCACGTCACTCTAGACCTACAGCGCTGCCAGTGGTGGGGCACTTCTCAGCCTGCCTTCAACACATCTTCAACTAGGTGCCTTACCTCACGTACTACTCAAGCTCACTGACTTGAAGACTCCCTGCCCTCATTGCTACGCACACTCGTGGCAATGGCAGGCATAGACGGTCTTCTTTTAGCGGAGTCTCAGGGCAGCGAGCGCCCTGAAGCTATCCGTCGCCAAGCCCAAGTGCAAGATCCCTCCGAGCTCAAGCGTCGTCTGGAGGACCTACTGCTCTCGCCGTCACCCGAGTTCTCACCAGAATGGCTGAACCGGCTTCAGCAGCGTTGGGACTTTGAGGCTGACTACACCTCGCTCTTCAAGCTTGCCCCTCCTCACACCCGCACCCTGACGAGGTTTCAGCGGCATGGTCTGGAAGGTAGGGTGACAGGGTACAAGAACGTCACTGTGCCCGCGAATAGTGCCACCGCCAAGAACTCAACCAGCCTTCTACGGAAGCCCGCAAACCGGGCAGACTTTGTGAGAGGCGCGGCAGGTTTCTTCCCCTTTGCACCAGGTGGGGTTGACGGTATTGCGGCGACGGCGGCCTTCGAGGACCAGATTCATTCAGGCGGGGCTCTTGGCGACACAAGCGGCACAGGCAACAAGCTGGAAAGGGTGATCCAGCTGGGTAACGAAGGGGGACTGCTCGAAACCGCACCTGGCATGAGCAGGGGCATCGATTTTGCTAAGAAGACGACAACTGTCGATCAAGATGATGCCAACGCCATCAAGAAAGTGCTCGAAGAGGATCCCGAGGATGCCAAGGCGGACGATGTAGGAGAGGACGAATCTCGCGATGAAGCGCCCACCCCTGCCATCGACGACCCTGAAGAGGAGGATGATGATATCGACGACATCCTGCCAGTTGAGTTCCCAGCATTGGAGCCTCATGGCGTCCTCGCTGCCTCGAGCGCTAGAAAGGCCGGCCGCGAGTGGGCACATATGGTGGACATCAACCATGACATGTCCAACTTCAGAGACCTAGTTCCGGACATGGCGAAGGACTGGCCGTTCGAGCTCGACACGTTTCAGAAAGAGGCTGTCTACCACCTCGAAAATGGCGACTCTGTCTTCGTTGCAGCGCATACATCAGCTGGGAAGACCGTGGTGGCCGAATATGCTATCGCCTTAGCAGCCAAGCACATGACCAAGGCTATATACACATCACCTATCAAGGCCCTAAGCAACCAGAAGTTCCGCGACTTCCGAGAGACTTTTGATGAGGTTGGTATCCTGACTGGCGACGTCCAGATCAACCCCGAGGCCAGCTGCTTGATCATGACAACCGAAATTCTGCGCAGTATGCTTTACCGCGGAGCTGACGTGATCCGTGACGTCGAATTTGTCATCTTTGACGAGGTTCACTACGTCAATGACCTCGAGCGAGGTGTCGTCTGGGAGGAGGTCATCATCATGTTGCCGGAGCATGTCTCGCTCATCCTTCTTTCCGCTACAGTGCCGAACACGCACGAGTTTGCCTCCTGGGTTGGAAGAACGAAACAAAAGGACATTTATGTCATATCAACCCCGAAGAGACCCGTGCCTTTGGAACACTACCTCTGGGCCGGGAAGAATATCCACAAAATCGTGGATTCGGAAAAGAAGTTCATCGAGAAAGGGTGGAAAGACGCACACCAGGCAATGCAAGGCAAGGACAAGCAGAAGCCGGCAGAGACCACCGTCGCCACACGTGGAGGGAACCCTAGAGGTGGACAGCGCGGTGGCGCTCAGCGAGGAGGAAACCAAAGAGGCGGACAACGTGGAGGACAACAGCGAGGAGGTGGACAACAAAGAGGTCGTGGGGGGCCGCCCCGAGCGAGTCATAATCCTGGACACATGGGCCGCGGGGGCCGTCCTGGCGGTTTCTCGTCAGCGGCACAGGACAAAAACCTTTGGGTTCATCTCGTCCAGTTCCTCCGAAAGGGCAGTCTGCTTCCAGCCTGTATCTTTGTCTTCTCCAAGAAGAGATGTGAGGAGAATGCCGATGCTCTCAGCAACCAGGACTTCTGCACTGCCTCTGAAAAAAGTCACATCCACATGATCATCGAGAAGTCGGTTGCGCGGCTGAAGCCAGAAGACCGGGACCTTCCACAGATCATCAGGCTGCGGGAGCTCTTGGGCAGAGGCATTGCTGTGCACCACGGTGGCCTGCTGCCAATCGTGAAGGAACTGGTTGAAATATTGTTCGCTCAGACGCTGGTCAAGGTACTGTTCGCCACGGAGACATTCGCCATGGGCCTCAACCTTCCAACCAGAACAGTAGTATTCTCAGGATACCGGAAGCATGACGGCCACTCGTTCCGAAACCTCCTTCCGGGCGAGTACACACAAATGGCTGGCCGAGCCGGTCGACGTGGCTTAGATCCCGTTGGATCTGTCATTATCGTGCCGCCAGGAAGCTCTGACGATGCCCCGCCGGTTGCAGACCTGCGGAACATGATCTTGGGAGAGCCATCAAAGCTACGGTCCCAGTTCAGGCTGACGTACAACATGATTTTGAACCTGCTCCGAGTCGAAGCGTTGAAGATCGAGGAAATGATAAAGCGCAGCTTTTCAGAACATGCAACCCAGCAACTGCTGCCCGAGCATGAGAAGGATGTCAAGCTGGCCCAAGCGGATTTGGCAAAGGTCAAGCGAGATTCGTGCAGCGTCTGCGATGCCTCCATGGATGAGTGCCATCAGGCGGCTCAAGACTACAAGCGGCTCACGACGGACTTGTACAAGGGCTTGTTGATGATCCCCATCGGGCGGCGAATGTTCTCTCAACATCGCTTGGTGGTTTTCAACTGGGAAGGCGTCCGATCCGTCGGCATCCTGTTGTCAGATGGCATCAGCACCAAGGGCTCAACGGAGGATCCCACTCTCCACGTCTGTGCGATCAAGTCCCTTAGGGAACGACGCGACGCGACCGATCAGCTGCCGTTCCTCCCCTCGCTAAGGAAACACCTCCATCAGCTCCCCAAGGCTAAGAAGCGCGTGTCAATCAAGACTCTGCATGTCCCCCTTAGCGATGTGGAATGCTTGACAAAATGGGTTTCCAAGGGCATCATCCCAGAAATCTTCCAGGGCGGAGACGGCTACCATCTAGCAAAGGAGCGACTTCATGAGATTTGTAGCTCATGGGATGGTAGAATGGACGAAGTAGACTTGAGCCGGATCAAGCAACTGCAGCTGCAAGAACTGATTGAGCAGAGGGTTAATCTCGTCAAGACGATTTCCAACTCGCCTGCCACCAAGTGTCCCGATTTCTTGAAACATGTAAGTATGCTCCTTTCCCTTCTTCTGAGGTAGCCCGATTCTAATTATGCTACAGTTTGCCATGTGTCACGACGAGTGGCTTATCAAGGAGCACATTTCCCAACTGAAGCAATCTCTATCCGACCAGAACCTTCAGTTACTGCCCGACTACGAACAACGTGTCCAGGTGCTCAAGGAGCTCGGCTTCATCGACGATGCGACACGCATCCAGCTCAAGGGCAAGGTCGCCTGCGAAGTCCACTCGGGAGACGAGCTGGTTCTCACCGAACTTATCCTCGACAACGTGCTCGCCGACTACGAGCCCGCCGAAATCGCGGCCCTCTTGTCGGCATTCGTGTTCCAGGAGAAGACGGACACGGAACCTGCTCTGACCGGCAATCTGGAGCGCGGCCGCGATACCATCGTCGCAATCTCGGAGAAGGTCAACGATGTCCAAACGAGACTCCAGGTAATTCAGTCGTCCGACGACTCCAATGATTTCGTCTCTCGGCCGCGGTTCGGGCTCATGGAAGTTGTATACGAGTGGGCAAGGGGTATGAGTTTTAAGAACATTACGGGCCTGACGGATGTATTGGAGGGGACCATTGTTCGAACCATCACCCGGCTAGACGAGACGTGTCGAGAGGTCAAAAATGCGGCAAGAATCGTGGGCGACCCAGAGCTGTACCAGAAGATGCAGCAAGCGCAGGAGATGATAAAGCGCGATATCACCGCCGTGGCAAGTCTTTACATGTAACGAGACTTTGGATAGTTCGTGTGGGCATGGGCATGTCCAGGACAATGTATGAGGTCCATGATGGAGAAGCTATAAAAGAAAACGGATCCACAACATGTATGGTAAATCAAAGGATGGAATTAAGACCAAACTCGGCATGCGCGAAGCCGGTGATGATCACCATAATTCGGTCTTTAAGCATAAAAGGACTATGTCTTTCCTCCCAAACCCCTCAAGCGCCATGTTACGTATCCAAGGAAAACCAACCGTTTGAACTTTGAGCGCAACCCGTAACATCATGCAAACACCGTATTATCAAAACGGACATCCATGTCCCCTTTAGCTAAGCCCGCAGAGCCCGCAGCCGCTGCTGCAACTTGTCCTCCTCCTCGGCGGTAGGTTCGGCGGATGCCTGAGGGTCGACGGTGGAAGGGGCGGCCTGGCGCAGCTGCTGGTCAAATTCGATGCCGGCGTCATCCGCCAACTTGCCGAGGAGCTCGTGAACGGCGTCGTCGCCGGCCTTGAGGGATGTGTTTTTGTTGAAGGCTTCCTTGTTGATGTTGCTGGACATGGCGTTTTCTTCTCTGAGCTGGTTCAACTGCTCGACGGCGAGGAGGGTCTGCGTGGCGCGGAGAGTGTGTCAGTCCAGTCATATCTCTCAAAGAGTCCAAGCCAAGGGCGGTGGTGCATACCTTTTCGGGGCTGTTATGCGCCTGAGCCCTCTTCAGAGCGCGCGACGTCATGGCTAGCATCTGGTTCATGTTCTTCTCGTTGTTGATGTGCTGGATCTCCATGGCGGCCTCCGCAACCATGTCGGCCATCTGGTCTGCCTGCTGGGCGTGCGCCTGGGCGGAGAGGAGCATCTTGGCCTTCTGGTAGGCCGTCTGGGTATCGCCCTTCTTGAGAAGGTCCTGGATTTGTTTCTTGGCCTGGGTGTCCTTCTGCCTGGCCTTGAGGGCGATGCGGCGAGCGTTCTTGGCCTGGACGTTGACCTCCAGCTGGAGCTGCATATCGCGGGCTTGTTGGCGGTTCATGGTGGCGACGGTTCGGGATGTATAGGGCGTGCTTTGGGGTTATCTCGATCTTGGGCGCGGCGGCGGCGATGTGGTTGGGTGCGGTTGCGGATGCAGATGTCGTATCTAATCGCTCTAGGCTTCGAGGTTTGGAGGTTCCAAGGCAGCTAATCGATGTCATGTGAGAGGGAGGCAAGGCGAATCCGGAGAGGGGCACCTTGCTTGGCCCGGCGATTGCGGGGCGCCGCTGGAGGGAAGTACGTAGGGTGGCGCAGCCGTGCACCGCCACAGGAGTTCTATGGCGCGCTCGGCTTGTTTTCTCGTTTCTTTGAGCGCTCTCTAGGGTAGTTCAACTATCAACGAACCACCAGTTCCTCATCAGCGAGGTCATCAAGTTTTACTTTGTCTACTATGATGGATTGCTCGTCAATGCTTATTTGTTATTGATGCTAGGCCTTTACTATCCTTACATGAGTGAAAACGCAATCGCCGACGATGTTAGGAATACAGCTACTAGGAGCTGTTAAAAAGACAGAGAAACAAGCAATGGGCAATACCAGGTAAACGGCATGGCTGTGGTTGCCGCTCCTGAAGCAACTCCATGACGTGGCAACGATGAGACTCAACATTAATACTGGCGACTTCTCCCCAACAGCAGTCTGTGGAGCAATTGATCCAGATTGGAGGCGTCAAAGAGCATGATCGTCCACAAGTACGCTATCATGCATGATGGTAGTTACCTCACCGCCATACTTACCGCCTTGTCGTTTACTTAACCGCCTCCCAATTTTCCCTTGCTCGATAGTGGTGAATGTCTGTGCTTATATGTTTTGCGATTGGCGTCGCCGAATACAGAAGCTCACAATGGAACGGAGTCCGCAGCCAGAACGGTACCTCCCCAGGTGCCCTGTCAAGCTTCTGCCAATGGCGACGGGGTATCGGCTACGTGCGTGGGAGAGGGCCTGTTCATAGCTATCAAGAGTACGTAGTACAAGCGTAGATGGCGCCATACTCTAGATTCAAGGACATTCATGCGTTGGTATCTCGTGAAGGATCTGAAAAAGGCCTTGGAAGCGGACGCTCGTTTTAGGGGCAACTCTTGACCGTTGTTAATAGCCATGTCTCATCCGCTTCATGTTTACTGCTGTCCAAATTTGTTAACTGAGTAAGAAAGAGCATGAGATGAGATGAGATGAATCTTGGAGGTTTTCCGGGACTAGGGAGGCCGGGGAGGGAGGCAGCTCGGGCCGAAGTCAGCATCGAGGTAGTCTGGAATGTTGACAGAAGGAATCCACTGGATGGATATGCGTGTGGTTTGGTCGTAGCAGCTAAATGGCCAAGACTGACTATCAGATGAACCAGCATGCCGGTAGGGGACCATTATGGTTACTGACAGGGAGAGCACCTGGTGTGATGGAAAAGGAGAAGATAGGAATGGAACGGATCAGATAAAAGATCCCTTCTTGAAGAAAAGGGCGCTCGTTCACCGTGCCATATAATTCCTGCCTCAAGACTGATAGCCAAGGGACTCGATGAACATCGTAAGCTCTGATGAACTTCCTCACTATGAGTGACGCAATACAATCGTAATCTTGACGCGAATATATTCCTGCCATTATTCTTGAAACCTGACAATTCACCACCCGCCTCCTCGGGTAGATTGCTTAGATTTCCCGCCCCGTCTCCGTCTGATGGGAAAGGCTCTTTACAGGGAGCGGATTGGGCCATGCCGGGAAGCCAAGAAGGCGGCCCCGGCTCGCTCCCGGATGGAGACCAACCGCCAGACGGCGCCTTGCTACTCCTCAGTTAGCGCAGCATTCCAACGGCGGGGATGCGATCCGACGACGCTGGAGCTTGAATGGGCTTTGGCTGGAACAGACGACGGACGAGGCCCAAGCCGAATGAAGCTGGAGGCCGTGGGTTGTCAGGCTGAGTGGCTGGCTGGCTGCTCGTGCCATCACCTACGAGTATTCGCACTTCGTACAGCGCGAGGTATGTTCGTTCATCCCACCCACAAGTATTTGCTTCACGATAATAAGGCGCGCAGAAGAACTAGAAAACGGGGAGGAATGTGACGAAGGAACATACTTATTCTCCCCTTCTCTAGAGTGAGGTAGGTACCTTGGGTTAGGTGAGCAAGGGGCTCTTGGCCCGAGATGGGTACTTCGAAGGAGGCGGCCGGGATGGCGGTGGCGGAGCCCGTAAGTGTGCATCCCGAGTTATCCAAGAATGCGCTAAATGTGCACTGGATACATAAGCGCACCAAAATAGGTGCACAAAAGCAACCCAGCAGCATAACTAAGCCTCAGTGCAATCCTCCCAAGCTGATCCACGCATCCTTCGCCTCCGTCGGGAACATTCACAGGGCCCACACCAGCCGAGAATAAAAAAAGGAGGACATTCCAAAAAAAAAAAAGACAAAAAAAGAAAAGGGGTGGCGGAGGCGGAAGCCGAGGGAGAGAGCCCCCCAGTTGTTCCTACCGACACGAGGCAGTCGTGTCAGGTCGCCGCTGATGTGCCTGATATGTGTGGGAACGGGCTGAGACGCGGGCGACAATTACGGGGTACGGGGCTCCCCTTTCGCCGCATCGTATCTGATCTCGTATGGTTGTCGGTCTCGTTAACAATTATTGCTTACAGACTCCGACAGTCATGCACGGGCTGCGTGACGCGTACCAAGTACTGTTTGGATCTACGCAGTACCTTTCTGGGACAGCATCATTGCATGCGCATCTGCTACCGTGCCCGTTTCGGTGACGGTGGTTATCGTCCAAGTTATCCGTTTCCTTTTGGGTTTGAGGCTTTCGATACTTCATCTCCCCCTCTTCCCTCCCCCCCTTGAAGCCAATACGGGGCCACTATTGCGTCGGTCCTCTTGCTCCGGTCACATACCTGTGCAGCGCCAGAGTTTTGACCATCTTCCTTTGTTCTGCACAGTCTGGAGGTCTAAGCAGCCCACCGCTCACTCTGCCTCAGACGAGACGGCGATGATGCCTCCCTGCATATTGTGGATGCCATCTATATTTGCCTGGGTCGGTGGCGTAGGTGGGGTTGCTTTTGAGTTGCGAGCCTGGCCCTTGATACGCTGTCGGTGCTCGTCTTCCGTGAGCGCTATCCTACAGCCTGGCCGTAGGTGTCGGTACCTCCCTCTTCTGGATACTGTGCCCTGCATCCCCGTGGCTTCCCTGATTGGCTGGAGTGCTCCCCGGTTCCCGCTGGGTGAGTTGGAACTTGGACGCTCCTTCCAAGTTCTGGACCTTCCGTAGTATTCCACGCTCCTCCGTGGGACCTTTTTTTTTTTTTTTTGCCACAGAAAGAAACGGAAGGAGCGGAGCTGAGTCTCGTCATTGCCCGTGCAGCGGGATAGACACGAACTACAGGTAGAAGCCACGACTGCTACTTACCCGTGGTTCTGCAGGGAGTGCTGGTGCCTGCCAGGCTGTGGCAGTCAGCAGAGAAGAAGATAAACTCGGCAAGGCAGCAGAATAAACAAAGACAGTTCCAAAAAGGTTGCGCGATGCCTATCGGTGCAGCGGTAGTATAATAAACCAAACTGTGAGCAAATGGGAGGTGCTTATTCGGGTGCCTGTTCGTACCGAACATGTCTAGCTTACACTGTGCCGTGACGCACCGACTCTCTCTGCACCTTTGCTCGGGCGTCCTAGACGGAACTGAGCTTCCCACCTTTTGAGTTTTGTTTGTTCGAGAACTCCTCCTTCTTCGGCCATGGTTTGAAATACGGTTTCAAAGTACTATTGTTTCGTGCAGGCGGAACCCGCAGCAGATACTCCGTCCAGCACGAAACATGTGCTGAGAATCAGCAACCTCAATGTCCTTTTTGCCCGGCGCAAATTAACCAACTCTACTCAACATCCACCAATCCACCAACAAGCTCGCACCTCTCCCCCCTAGTAAACTTCCTTAGGCGGGCGGGATCAAAAGGCCCAGAAAGGTCCGTGGGATGGATTCCAGTGCGTATCTCGCCCCCAGCCTGCCCTGCCTGGCCCTTTCATTCCCCGGCCCTCCCTGAGACTCCGTCTCCCTTCCAGTTCCCAGTCGGATGCCGGCCCTGACCACCCCGAGCCCCCTTTTTGGAACGTCGAACGGCTGTGGGGAACCCTCTCGCACGGTCTGGGCCTGTTGGCTGCTGGTAGTACGTAGACGAAAGGCGAGGGCAACGGTGCAGGCGGGCTGGACTGTGGACTGCGAGGTGGTTGTGTGGCTCTCACTCTCTGGGATATTCCCATTGTGTGTCAGCGTCTGTCGCTCGGGGCTGTCTTACCCAGTAGTGCGTCCACCAATAGCACGCCATCGGAGGCCACCCAGCTAAGCCCTCCGCCCCCCCTTGCAGTGAGCTACAACGCCCTGAAGCTCCAGCGGCTTGCGGCTCCTGTGGGTCGATGTACCGGTGGCCCCTAAATGTCCGGGAGGGAGCGATACGTACCTCCCTAGCACCCCACTGCCAGCGAGCTGATGTTGAGGTACGTAGGTACCCACCTCAGGGGCACCTCCCCCTGAATTGCGGCCTCAGGCAACCAGATGCATCTCTCTGAACTCTCAACGTGTCCTCAAGATAAAGAGGCCAGGCCGCACCACCCTCTAGCAGCTCTAAGCCCCAAGCCCGTCGACGACCAACACCTGGATGAATGGTCCCCCTTCACACAAGATATTGAGAACACTCTGTCCTTTTCTCTCGTCACTCGTCATCCTCTCCCTGAGTCATCCATCCTGGCTAGCCTGACTTACGCCTGGTGTTTGATGGTGGATCCATTGCTGCCTACGCCTGCCTGTACATGATGCTGTTGATGTATATCTGCCATTGAGAGCACCTCCTCACCTCGCAGTATATGCCTGTCAACACGCTATCGCCAAAAAGACAACACTACAGAGACAAGCTACACAATCACCATGGCGTTCCAGCAGACTTCACCCATGGTTAAGTTTGAAAACTCGCCGGCCGAGTCGTTTATCTCCACTCCTGGCGACACCTACACATCCCTCTTCGCCGCGGCTACTCCCACCACCAGCACCATGAACCCAATGGAGATGATGACCCCTAAGTCCTTCACCGAGGAGAAGCTTACTTCAGCCTCACTATCCACCATGGACGACTTGTCAGACGAAGAAGACGACTCTCCCGCTCCTTCTGGGGATAAGAAGAGCGCTAAGAAGCGCAAGTCATGGGGCCAAGTGCTCCCCGAGCCCAAGACAAACCTCCCTCCAAGGTATGCATATGCAGCGCATCCACTGTTTAGCTTTCCCGTCTAACTTTACCACAAAGAAAACGAGCCAAGACCGAAGACGAAAAGGAGCAGCGTCGTGTTGAGCGTGTCCTCCGGAACCGGCGCGCTGCCCAATCCTCTCGTGAACGCAAGAGGCTTGAGGTCGAGGCCCTCGAGAAGCGGAACAAGGAGCTTGAGTCGATGCTCATCAACGCCCAAAAGGCAAACTTACTGCTGGTGGAGGAACTCAACCGCTTCCGACGCAGCTCCGGCGTCGTCACCCGTTCCTCATCTCCCCTAGACTCTCTTCGGGATAACCCAGTTACCCTTTCCCAGGAGCTCTTCAGCTCCCAAGACGGACACAAGCCTAACGCGGAATCATCCAACCCCATCATGGATGATATCCTTATTTCCACCGCCACTGTCAACCCCGCTTCGCTCTCCCCCGAGCTCGGTCCCGTTGACGACTCATCTGAAGATGTTCCTGAGCAGCCCTCGACGGAGGCGCAGACCAGTGAAATGACTTCGGCTCCCTCTCCCGACTTGACACAATGTCCTGCTGAGACGTTGTGCGACCTGCAGTGTCAATCGTCGGCGGAGATGCCCAAGTCGTTCCTGGTCTCGCAAACCTCGATGGCGCCAGCCTTGGCCTGGCTGATGCAGCTTCGGATGATGTTGCTTTCGGCCTCGGCGATTCTTTCAGCCTGTCAGCGGCCCTTGACACAGATCGCTATGTCCTCGAAAGCGGGCTTCTCTCTTCTCCCAACTCCTCCATTATTGACGACGATTATCTGGCTGGTGACTCTGCCGCCGGCTTCACACATCAGTCCGACTTCGACCTGTTCGACATCAATGACTTCCTCATCGACGAAGCAAACACTGGCGCTTCAGACTTTATGGCAGCGAGCGACTTCGCCGCTGCGGACCATGACCTCGACTTCAAGGTCCACGACCCTGAGACTCAAGTCTCTTCGGAAAATCCTATCCAGCAGCCCCAGCCTGGCGCGTCCGCTCTCGGATGCGACGCTGGTGGCATTGCGGTTGGTGTCTGAAGGACGTGATGATCGGGTCGGGAACTTGTGGCGCGAGTCTAATGGAACGCGCGGTGATAATAGCGAACTGACACGATGTCTAAGCGGCATCGCCTTGCCGTCAAAGGATGTCCTCTTGACTCTTTTATGGGCCTTGAAGGTCGAGGAACGGAGGATACGACGAAGCGGCGCAGTTCTCGACCCCGAGATTCGCTCCCAACGACAACCAGCCCAGAATTATAAGTTAGAGGTGGTACGAGAGAAGCGGAAAATGGCAGATATCGACAGTAGCAAGCAGAAGCGCTGTCGACTATCTTGAAACGAAATGTACACATGACAATTGGAATAGGGGGGGACAGGCGTCACGGAATTCAATTTCGCTAATGTCCAGGAAGGACTACCCAAGGGCTGGGGACTTGTACAATTTAGTAAATCCATGCAATTATCAAAGCATGTCGATGTTGATTCAAAACAACTACAACCAATCTTGTGCCACTCTTGCTGTGTTTAGCGTTGAATTGAATGGCTCGGTGTATTTGGCGAAACTGGTCTTCGCGATATGAAACTTGAGTTACTGAATTGACTGCTCGCTGGATTTTCCCCAATACCGAAACACCGTATAATACACGTATCTTCTCAAGCCTACCACAGTCCATCCATCTCCTGCATGGCAGCTTCGTCGTCAGTAAAATCGTTATTTGGGTTTTCTCCGCCGCCTGTTTTCTCTCGCACCGCTTTGGACGATTGGTCTTGCCCTTCAGCCTCAGCAATTAGGGCATCTAGATCATCTCCGTCTGGTTCGACGTTTATCGGCTTCGATTTTGCGGACCGATCCTGGTCCTCAGCTTCAGCAATCAAAGCCTCCAGGTCGTCATCCTCCGGCTCGTTGTTGAGTATGGGTACTATCGGGCGAGAAGGCCGCGGGGTTGCGTCATATAGATCGTCATCGTCTGGGACATCATCATCCCTTTCGGGGGTTTTCGGCCTCTGAGTTGTTGTGGTCGCTGTGGTGCCTCCCGCCAAGCCTCCCACGTCGCGACTGGAGCCCACAATGTCGTCGTCCTCGTTTTGCTCTTCATCATCACCGTACTTGGGCTTTCCCTCGTTGATGAAGTCGTTTCGTGCGACCATGACCCGTTTCTTGTGTCCCGCTTTCTCCACCATGCCGAGGGCGTCGAGGAACTTCGCCTTGGGGAAGAGGTCGTCAAGCCATAGTTGGTAGAAGGACAGTAAGCGGCCTGCATCAGAGAACTGCGCAATCATATATTAGTATACCAGCCAGATTCCAGGTGCCAGACTGCACGTACCTCGTGGCCCTTGCCCTTGATCTTGAGGTCTCGGGCTCTGGCCCTCAACTTGGGGATGCCATTCTCGCCGAGCAACCTATTCGCAGACGTCGTCAGCAAAGTCCAACATTGCCTTCTGGACAAAAATTCACCTCTCCTCGTCAAGTTTGACCCTGGGAACTCGAGCTCGCTTTTGCACAGAGACTTCCTCGTCAAGTCCAAGCCCAGACTCTCGCTCCTTTCGTTTCTTTGTGGTTGCGTCGGGGGGTGGAGATCCGAATGGATCGTCGGAAAAGTCGTCGACGCCGTAGTTGTCTAGATCGTCGTGCCTTGCCGTAGCTGGAGAATCCGATGCGAGTGCGGAAGGCATTGTTGGAAACGTGGTTGGTGGCAATGTCTAATTGTGACGATGCATTGCCGGTTCTTGAGTATCCTCCCACGTTATCGCCCAAGTCGCGTCTGCACCCGCCTGGCACGCGCCGCGGAGCTTAATTGACGGATGCGCTTTTGCCCCGCCATGATCCGCGACCACCACGTGACCAATCACCGCCAGCTTCGATGGGCTGACCACGCACGTGATCTCGTCCTGAGGCACCAACCGCCGGCTCCGGGCAGCTTGAATGTACCGAATTGACGACTTCGACCTTTCGTGATTCAATTGAGAAATTGTTCCGGACGAAGCAGCGCACCATGGCCGAGAGCGCAATCAAGCAGCCCACCTCGACCTTTGTCGGGACCAGCAAGGTCGTCCAGACCGATTACCCGGTACGTTCTCCTATAATTCGGCCTGCAATGGCCGTCGCTAACTCTGAGGATATAGCTCATCGACAATGATCCGTACGTTACCCTCCACTCGCTCCTCTCCGCCGCCTCCGCGGACCCGAACCGCTGCATTCGACACACCCCGAGCACTCAAAGTGTACATCCAGCGTTGGACGCTCAACTGACTCCTTTGGCAGTCACTTTAAGCGAGTCGTGGGCTATGCCCGTACTTCCGATTATGTCTACGGCCTGATCGCGGCTGCTTTCGCCCCCGCCGCCCTCATTACCCTCGAGAAGTTCGCTCCTTCGCATGTTGGCAAGGGTGGTTTTCCCAAGGCTCTGCGGTTGGCCGGCGGTGTTGGTATCCTTGGTGGTTTTCTCTATTTCTACCAGAGATCATGCCGTACGTCCCTACGAGGGTCCCATCCCCTGTATCCGCGTATACCTCTAACGATATCATGGCAGTCCGATTTTATGGCGCCACCGAGAACTCCCGAGAGATTGAGATGGACGTGCGTGAGATGGTGGACAAGGTCAAGGCCGGCGAGCCTCTGTACGGCGCGAGCCGACTGACTCCCCATATGCAGGGTGTTGCTGCCCGTCAGAGCCGATACTCGGCCCTGTTCATTAGCACGATTCCCTGGTTCAACTTTGTGAACCACAACCAGCACGGTGTCGACACGGCCAAGTACTACCAGCAGGCCGAGCGGGAGCTGGAGGCGGAGCGAGGGGCTAGCAGCTCGTGAGGAGGAATTGGCAAGAATGAAAGAAAGGAAGTAAGGGGGAACATGGTTATGTATATTACCAGGCCAGAGGAGGGAGAATCATCGCCTCGACGGCGTGATGGGTTTTTTTCTTTGCGAAGAAGAAAATAGATTTTCTTTGGGTCATTCATCCTCCGCTTGCCTCGCCTGCTTAGTGCTACTCGATATCATGCCATGTGGTGAATTGGTAGACGATTCCTCACGCATAGTTGCCCCAATTACCCAGGCTCAGGATACAAAACGTCGACACTACTCACCAACACCTTCGGCGTACCAGTACATGGCTTGTGACACGAACGCTGCTCAACCCCCCGATGATCTAGTTACCCTGGGGAGTATTAAGTAAGAGACCGATACAAGCTCCGCAACCTCGGTGATTAGCCGGGGCTTTCCAAAATCTACGCAAGCTTGGATACTGGGAAATGGTA
The DNA here is from genome assembly GCA_917563905.1 of Neonectria neomacrospora. Classification (NCBI taxonomy): domain Eukaryota; kingdom Fungi; phylum Ascomycota; class Sordariomycetes; order Hypocreales; family Nectriaceae; genus Neonectria; species Neonectria neomacrospora. The sequence continues at coordinate 2,593,562 of OU830643.1, forward strand.
AGTTAGTTGAAGACTAGTTATCATCGTGGATTGCGTTACGTTCTATTGCCCATTGCGAGACCTCGTCTCTGTTGCTCTAATTACTGCCATTTTTACCTCTTGAGAGCACGAGTTCGGAAAGTATAGATTCTCTAGACAGTGTGTAACACGTCTTTAAATGGTGCACAAAGGAAGCACTGCCATTGATGGGTTTTCTTCGATGATTACTATGAGTACCACCATGCTCAATGCTCGAAAGAATAGAAAGGTAAGGATAGAGGTACAGAGTATTTGTGCTAATACAGCAATGAAGGAAACCTTGGACACTACGCCGCAGCAGGATCCTCCTGCGAGGTAGATCGTTATCTTAGACCATGAAATTGAAGCTCATCGAGTGAGGAGGAAACCGAGATGGCCTCAAAAAAAAGGGAGCAAAGGGCAAAAAACATACAACAGCAGGGATTCCCCGGTCGTCACCGACCCGAGTACTAATCTGCCGCTTCTCAGTTTAACTAGGGGAGAGCGGACGGGATCCCGTGTTCTCTAAGAGCTATGGTCGTATGTGATGGAAGTCTTGCTAGCAAAACTGATAATACCAAGATTGACTCGATTCCCAGAAATAAAAAAACATACAACAGCGAGGATTCCCCGGTCGTCACCGACCCGAGTACTAGTTCGCCCCTCACCAGCTTGACTAGGGGAGAGCAGACGGGATCCCGTATTTTCTAGTGGGTATGGTCGTATGTGATAGATGACGCAGATAGTAAAAACTATATCGGTGAGGGCCTGGAGATTTGCCACCAGGGTGTCGACCCTGCGACTCTACTTTCCTGACTCAACTACAAAAGGTTCCCGATTCTACTTCAGTAAACAGTACAAAACAGCAAGATGAAGAGAAACAAGAGCGAGATCGACATCGCCCTGGTTGGAAACTTGAGTTGCGGTCCCATGATCCATGTCATCGGGACTCGGCCAGTTCCGGCCTTGGTACCAGTACTGCGACTCCGTGCTCTGGATTTGGTGCTGTGAGCGTGAAGACGGCAACCAATCAAGGCTCATGCAAAGCGGAAGTGACCAGATCCAAGGCTACCTTCTCCGCCCTCCTTCCTCCTTCCTCATTCATGAGAGATACACCCAATACCGCCATGCAGCGGCCCGATAAATAGCCTGGGCCTTGTCTGATTCCTTTGTTCTCTTCTTCTCTTGCTCAACATCACTTCTTCTCTTGCCCACGCTCACCATCAGCAACCATGGCATCCGCACCCGGCACCAGCCAAGACGAACTGTCCATGGACCTTCCCATCGTCGACCTTGACACTTACCTCAACAACACTCTCGACTCGGACGCCGTCCAGGCCGAGTGCCGGAAGGCTGCTGACGCCCTCATCACCTATGGCGCACTCGTTCTGCACGACTCACGCGTCTCCGAGCACGACAACTCGACCTTTCTCGACCTCCTCGAGGACTACTTTGCACAGCCGGATGCGCTTCTCCGCAAAGATGAGCGCCCGGAGCTGAGCTACCAGATCGGCGTCACCCTCGAAAACACCGAGAAGCCCAAGTGTGCCGTCGATGAGCCCTGTCTCGATGTCATCCAGCGCCTTCATCCTTCGCAACGACCCCTGGATATCACGGCTCATTCGCCTGATCCCAAGTGCCGCTTCTTTTGGCGCATGGCCGAGCCTCCTCCTTATGAAACCGAGTTTCCGGGGCTCAACGCCTCCAATGTTGTTCCTGATGCCCCTCACATCAAGGCTCGCTGGACTCCCGCCATGAACCAGTGGGGTTCCTCGATGACGAATGCGTTGGTCTTGTCCCTCTTTCGACTTGTGTGGTTTTATCGTTGTATACTCACATCCTCTCACAGTGTTTCTAAGCTCGCTGAAATGGCTGCTGTCGGCCTGGGTCTTCCCGCCCCGTTCTTTAGTGATGCCGGCCGCTATGGGTTTGTCCTCCATCGAGCCATCAGTAGAACCCGGCATTTAGCTCATGACTTCATTCCACAGGCCCCATCTCCTTGCGCCCACTGCCTCCGACCTGCTAAAATATGGTGATAAAGACACCATTTTGGCTGGTTTCCATACCGATCTCAACTTCCTCACCATCCATGGCCGCTCTCGCTTCCCTGGTCTGCATATCTGGGCGCGAAACACGGGGAACCGCATTCCGGTCAAGATCCCTCCCGGCAACTATCTGCTCGTCCAGGCCGGAAAGCAGATTGAGCACATCACCGGCGGCCTGATCAAGGCGGGTTTCCACGAGGTTGTAATCAACGAAAGGACGCTTGAGACTATTGAACACCGGAAGCACGAGCTTCCCGACCGCCCACTCATTCGTATATCCAGCACTTTGTTCTGGCACTTGGGTTCTGACTTTGACTTGGCCCCTATCCCTGAGCTGGCCGAGCGAGCGCGTCAACTCAGGGCGCTCCAGACTGAAAATGGTAGAGACGAAGGTCAAGAGACTGGATACCCGGCCATGAAGGTTGGCCACCAAGTACAAGAGTACGTTCGCCGTTGCCGGTTTTCCTGCTCCTCGACCAATTGGATGCTAACGGGTTGTGTTCGCAGCGAATTGAAACACATTGCCTTGATGACCTGAGAATGTCTTTGCCGTTGTAGAAAGAAAGACAAAGTTACTGGATTGCAGGGCTGACATGCGTTTCTTACTCACAAGTAATTCTGACTACGGTGGTGGAAGTGTATGTGTAGCAACATGGCATGGAATATGATCGCAAGGGCGACTTAGACCGATAGTGCCAGCTTTATGTCTTTCTTCTATTTTCACATCTTGCATATTAAACATACTACTTTGTCATGCGATTTCTTGGTGCCGACTTGGTCTATTAGATAGCCACACATGATGGATGCCCAACATAAACTGACCATTCACTTGACAGCACCCGGAGTATCTACTGTGGGTGCTCACCATATCGACACATAACCATGGTTCCCTCCTCTTTTTGTAACATCCCCTAACCTTCCTTGGTTGCTTCCCTGGTCTGAGGCACAGGAGAAGAATCGGTCACCTTGACTCCCTCAAAACCACCATGTTCCAAACTTGAACCCCTTTCGACGCCCGAGTTGTTCCCCTCTGCCATGGTTTCAACGACGGCGGGCTGATCTTCGCGCCAAAAGTCCTTCTTTCCCTTGGCAAGCCTGACAGTCCAAGGAGGCAGAAAGCCGCCGGGGATGCGCCACGTCCATCCGTCTCTTTCCTCGTAGTTGGGGGGTACAATACGACCGCCGGACGCAATCTTAATGAGCCAGACGAGAGTGTTGACCAGCATGAAGGTGCAAATGCCACCGATGAGGCCATCGGCAATCGAGTAGGTGAAAGGCATGAGGGCGATGGTGAGGAAGGCAGGGACAGCGTCGCCCATGTATTTCCAGTTGATGTCAACGACGGAACTGGCCATCATAGAGCCCACGAGAATGAGGACGCAGCCGGTCGCCCATGGTGGAATCGAGGCAAAAATCGGGGCGAAGAAGATGGAGATGAAGAAGCAGATACCGGCAGCCATAGCAGAAATTCCAGTCTTTCCACCCTCGGAGATTCCAGCGCCAGATTCGACGAAGGCGGTCACGGGAGGAACACCAAGAACGGCTCCGATGGAGATACTGAGAGCATCGACCATATAGGCGGCGGAGGATCCCTCGAAGTCCTGGGTCACAGGGTCGACAAGATTGGCAAAGCGAGCCATACCGTATAGGGTACCAGTGCAGTCGAGAATGTCGACATAGAGGAAGGTGATGAGAGCAAGTCCAAACTGGCCCTTATACTCCCCGACGTCCCACTTTAGAACGTTGAGAGTCATCTTGATCTCGTGGAAGTCCACAACTTTCTTGAAGAAGTCAAATGAGCTGTCGCCAAGGGTAGTATAGGGGAAGTAGGAGACCGGAGTGCCTCGAGGCCATGAGATGATGCTGACGAGAAGAATGCCAAAGATGACGGCGCCCTTGACACGATACAGCATAAGCATGAGAGTAAAAATACCACCGCAGAAGATTCCGATCCACATGGCAGGATATCGCATCTTCTCGGAGGAAGGGCAGACACCGTCCTCGTCCAAGTCCAAGGGATTGCAACCGGCGAGCTCGGTCGGTGTCGAGGTTCCCGGCACGATGAGGGCGATGCCTTCACTGTAGGTGAGTCCAATGAGGGTGAGGAACAGTCCGATACCGACGCTGGTAGCGACCTTGATGGAGCGGGGAATGGCACGAGCGAGCCACTGACGCATCCCAAGGAGGGTAAGACCCAAGAAAATGAAGCCCTCGATGAAGATGGCTGTGAGGGCAACTTGGAACGGAACAGTTCCAGTACCATGGTAACCAACTAGTTAGACGTGTTAGCTGAACCCGTCTGCGCCACGTATGCGTGTGTGTCCCAACTAACCGACGGTATACGTGAAATAGGCGTTGAGACCCATTCCAGGAGCCAAGCCGATGGGACTGGCATCAAGATGGTTAGCAATCAGAGTGTCTTGCAGAAAGGGCCGTGACAAAATATAACACGGAGCGAACTCACAGATTGGCGAATAGACCCATGCAAAAAGAGGCGAGAGCAGAGATAGCAGCAGTGGCAGTTACAACGTCACGCTTGATCGTTTGGGTACATAGCAGGTACTCCTCGTTCTTGTCGCAGATGGGATCCTTGCCGGTGTCATCATTGCAGACACAAGTGCCGCCAGTCTCGGAGACGATGGACGAATTGACGGCGATAATGTAGGCCATGGCGAAGAAGATTGCGAGGCCAGCTCGGAGCTCGGTGAAGAACAGAGAACCCTTGCGTTCGCGGGGCTATTCGTGATAGGTGGAACTGTCAGCAAACTCGAATCTTGATTGGGGTCGCTGACAGAGCTGCAAGATAGTATTGGGGGCTGACTTACATGACCGGAGCCTTCGAGCTGAAACCAGCGGCCAAAGGCGCTGGCCGCGATTTTGTGGTTGGTGGTTGTAATCCAAGTCATGGTGACTGATGACTTGTCGACGATTGCAAAGGTCTGAGGAGGGGGAAGGGGAGGAATTCTCAGAAGGTGTCGACGGGGGAGCCGGCCCAGTCTTTAATGGCAACGAGGGAGGCAAGATGGGGGACCAGCACAAGGTCTAGAAGCAGTTAGATTCAGCTCCAGGTGCAGGACAAGGCCCAAAGTGTCCGATGTGTCTGACAGGGTGCAGATAGAGGATAGCGAGCACAGGCTAGATGCAGTGAGGGGATATAGACAACGGAGATTGGATACTAGTGGGGTGGAAGGGTGGTTCGGCGATGAGCTGGGGTTGTGACCACGACTGGGGGCTTACGACTGGGGTTGGGGTTGGGAGCGATGATGGGAACATGAGAACATGGGCATAGATGGACGTATTTAATCTGAGCCGCGGTCTGGATAAGACGGACAGATGGTCGGGGAATTGGCCGAGAAAAGGTGGGAGGCGCTCGACCGCGGGGGGCATGGGAAGGGATGGGATAGGAGAGGATAAGATAGGACAAAGGCAAGTTCAACGGCGAAGACGACGAACCAAATCTACGTACCTCAGGGGCGTACAGTACTGGGACAAGCTACGCAATGCAGATGCGATGCAGTGCAATCAATCCCGGTCGGAACGCGGCGACGCAACGTAAAGCAAGGCCAGAGTCGCAGAACGGCGCGATGCGATGCGATGCGACTGCGGACGGGAGCGCTGGATCCGTATCTGGGCGATCGGCTGGGGTTGAGCAGAACCCAGGACAAGGCCGGGTCTAGGTCTAGGGGCTGGGTCCAGACTCCGGAGGTGAAACTAGACAAGATAGGAACGCTGGACAAGCAGGCTAGGCTGATCAACCGGACGAGACGAGTTGACGACGGCTGAATAATGGTCAATGGTTGGCTGGTGGGCTTGGTTGGTGGCCTTTGTGGTGCGCCGGCGGGACGGGTTGACAGGGTGCCTTGAAGGCTGGCGCGACAGGGTGTTGAAAGATAAAGAGGCTTTGCTCCGGGCGTGTGCTGAAGCTGAAGCTGAAGATGGTGTTGTTGGTTGCCCCTAGGCCGACGATGGACGCAATGGGTGTCGTCTCAACAAGCAAAGTACAGCAACAGGACCAGGTGCTGCTGCGCCGTCGTCGGACTGTGTCAGCCCAGTGTATCTCCGAGCTGGAGAAGGATGGAGAGTGTGAGGGTGAGGAAGAGAGGAGGAGGAGGAAGAGGAGAGACAGAGAGTGATCAGCCCATGGACGGATCTGCGAAAAAGTCGAAGAAAAAAATCGCCATCGACGGTGGAGGCAAGTGCGCACCCGTCCCTCTCCGTACTGTACCCAGTGCCATCTCATCTCTGTGTCCATTTTTTCCTGGGTCGTCCCTTCCCTTCCTGGGTGAGCTAGAAATCCTTTGCCTTACCAGAGGTGTGAGTGGCCGGCGGCGCATCATGAATCCAGCATAGCACCGGGGTCCATTCCCCACGCGGCAGACCGGGAATTACAACGGCCATGGCCGAAACAGAGTGGGGATGGAAAGATAACGATGCGGATACAGTGCTGGAACAGCATTCGAACATGCGCCACTTGAGCGTCCGCGGCCCAGTCGTTGAGCTTCAGATATCAGCTAGCGCTGGGGGCAACGACCGAGGCTTCCGTTTCTCTTTGCCTCCGGTGCCTGCGCATCCGAGTGTGCGTCTGTATCCGCGTCAGCTCGAGGGCTAAGACGATCCAGCCGATCGAGAGCTGGTCTGGAGGGATACGGCGGGTTGTTTGTCTGTGTGTCTATCCACGCTGCGACGTGTGCCTGTCGTTGGCTTGGCTCCTGGCCTTGGGTTGGTCCTCTTGTGGCTCGATGGACATCGTGAGGATAGTTTGTGGTGCCATGTTCGCCTCAAGCACCCATTCAGCTGTGACTCCAGGGCAGTTTCGGGCAGCGAAACAGCTTAGCAGGAACTTGGCATCGTGCTGTACCACCAAGATGAGTGGCTCGAGTGACTCGAATGTGGAGGGACTTGTGCCTTGTGGACCGTCAGATGTGGATCGTGGACCCTGACCTTGGAGGGTAGGGCCGCATAGAATGCGTATGTATTCCGTCCCCAGATCGATCTACTCCGCCCACATTGTTGTTTGTTTGGTTAGGCTGGGTGTTGACTAGATGAGGTTGGACGATACATCATCCGTTGGTTAGACGCGTTTGACATACGTGGTTGCGGGAAGATCAAGAGCAGCCCATGAACGAACTGGTGGATCTGCGCCGCTTCTAGAAGGCCTCACTTGTGTTCCAGCACAGACCCACCAGATGCGTGACAACCCACCCCAGCTTGCTTTGTGGGCCGCAATCCGATCTTCTCGTGAGGCGCGCTTGAAGGGACCATCGACGACCACGACAGCCGTGGTCCTGCTGATGTTGGTGCTTTCAAGTGATAGTCAGGGCCCGTACACTCTGGCCGGAGGCTGCCGGCAACTGGTGGCCGGCTCCGACGAGGAGCGAAGGGGACGATAAGATAAAGAACAAGGCATGTGGTTGCTTGGTTGACCTGGTAGATCAAAGATTGCACAGGGAGTCTCTGGGCGTGTGTTTGCGTGTCCGTGTGTCTGCGACTCTGGTGTGGGTGTGTGTGCTCCTGTTTGGTTCGAGATAGTGAGCGCGGCAAAACTAGGGCCGGGCATTAACTCAGATGGGAAGTTAGTACTGGAACGGACCGAGAAGCAAGATAAGGAGCGGACTGTTTGATAACGGCCAGCTTATCGTCACGAGACATGTTTCGACTGCTAAGAGATTTTAGTGAGCAAGTGCAAGGGCAGCGGTAATCCCCCGATGGTCCCCCCCGTCTGAGTGGGGTTTAGGGCTCATGTGGGGGAGAGGACAACTCCAGGAGGAAAATGCCAAGCTTACCTATTCGGAGATGGAGGGAGGGGCGAAGAAAATGGGGAGCACAGTAATCATTCGTCGCTTTGAAGATCCGACGGAAAGCAATGCAGACCCAAAGTCAAGTGCCTCCTGTTTGGTTGTACACCGTACACCGCTATCGCACAACAGGTTGCACACCTTGACCTCGGTCAGTACCGAGTACCGAGAATCCCTCTTTTCCTTGCCTCGACCGAGCAGCGGAAGGCGAGAGGCTCACGCGCTCACATACCTGTCTGGAGGAATCACCTTACGGGTGCGACTCTGTTGTACCAAGCCGCCTCACCCTCTCCACATCAACGCGGTTCTTCATGCATTCCATTTCCATCGCAGCACTTGGTCCGCCCACTCAGTTGGCTCCCTGGCGCATAGCGCAGCTTGCAATTGTTGGTCGTGAGCAGATGGCCCCCTAACTTCGAAGCCTCGTAACACGTAGTACACCCCCTCGACACAACCTCTTCGTCCTCAGGGACTCGAAGCAAGCCGCTCGCGCCCAGATGCAAGGGGGGGGGGGTTGAACATCCCTAAAGCAAAGGAGTTGAGACTTGAGAGGCTTGTTGGGTTGGTCGGTCAGTTCAAAGCTCAGCACACCAAAGGCTAGGGCTGGGACACTTCATGCACACTACGTGGGTGAGTTCTTAGCTGCTTGGCTCCCGACCTCAGGGCTGTTTATGAATACGAAGTACGGATAAGCTAGCAGGTTATTCATGGCACGCAATTACCCGACTATTATTACATTGTATTAATGGGCACGACAGCAACATCGACCGTCATCCTCAGCCTTTTGAACTTCGATGCATGGCTGCCAAGCTGCTTACTTGCTTGCCACTGATGGCCGGAACTTTGGTGCCAAGGAGCACTGCATCGGTGTCCAACGAGCATCGAGGCACTCGCATGATGAATACGACTCTGTACTGCGCATCGCATGCTGGATCCCTTGTCGCCGTTGCCTCCATGTCGGATCATTTGCTCATCGAATTCAGCAACGTTACTTAAGCTATTATATCCGTACTGCCGTTGCCGTTGCCGATCCCGATTTTGGTCCCAATTCTGATCCCGATGCCACGCCAGTTTGCTGCTCAGCATCCTTGGACACAGTCCATACAGCGGCCGACTGGTCAGTTACCGTTACTGGGTATTTTGATATCCAACAAAAAGTGGAATTCGGTTCATTATGTGCCGGCTTGGCTGCGAGCAGGTTGGGTACTTAGACCGTCGATTTGCCTCCTTGCCTCCCTCATCGACCTTTTTGCCTTTTCGCCTCTCAGACATGCATGGCTCCAGTATTATGCATGTGCCTGCCCGCAGCTTGGTCCCTTGACATTTAGTCCCAGAAGCCTCAAATATTGATGAAGCCGGAATTCTCTCGTGGGACAAGGCGGCACGGGTACCTATTACTGCACAGTCACGAATGAGTGCGGTCACACAATGTTCTCAGCAATGTATGCCGTGGTCGTAGCGTCGTCCCATGACCAAAACCCCGACTGTAGCTCTCCCTATGTAGTAGGCTTGGGATGATGGTAGCCGGTGCTTGTTTCGCTAGCGGGATAGCTAGCCAGCTTTTCTGCGACCCTCTTGTATCAACTAGTATGCCTCGTCTTTGTAGACGGGCCTCTTCTCTCCTCTCTGTCTGGTCGGTGCGAGTTGTGCGCTTAAGACTTAGGAGAATTGGCCATATTGTCCGTCCCACGTGCGATGCTGATGGGTACCTCCCATGGCTCCTCCATCGTGCCCAATTAGCTAGCGGTGTCTCACTGAAGGCCAGAAGAACAGACTTCAAGTACAAGACCGAGGTCGTGATCCAAGCCCCCGCCCAACGCGATGACGAGGGAAATTCGGTCATCATCGGAGCAAAGGGAGGTCGTTGTTTGCGACGCACGACGTGACGCTCACCGCAATCTGGGAGACTTACGTCGGTAAACGAGCGAGACTCGGAAGTGCCATATGCGGTGCTAGGCTCTTTGCCGGTAGCCAACTCACTCCCTCTCTCACCGCGACGTTTCCCCGAGGTGGTAGTGCCGGCATCGTGATGATTGACGTCAGGGGACCTTGGACGTGGCGGGCTGTCGACTCACGAGCCAGCGCCGTGGCCCGCATGACGTCAGCCACCAAGACCCTGCATCGTTACCAACATGATCAAATCGCTCCTGGTGTTTCGATACTCCAGACCACACGATGCGTCTGGCTCGTTTTGCTGGCCGTGTGTTGTCTAGCCCCGATGCCTGCACCTCGACGCCATTCTGCTCCGTTTTCTTGGTTGATCGCATCGTTAACAGCCATGGGGATGACGGGCCCGCGTGCACAGCCCCGCAGTCCTGGCGCCCTCCCTCCCAATAACCACCATCCCGCCTCCCCACAGGGCCTCCATTCGGCTTTGTCCACGCTTGTCGCGCCGCATACACGCAATGCATTCGCTTCAATGCCTCCCCGGGTTTTCTGCGCATACATAAAGGTCTGCAAGCCGGGCATCCTCGCCTCATCTAGTCTCGTCTAGTCTTGCCAAGTCGATCTGGGAAAAAGAGCCGTCCAACCCTTGTCTCTAGTGTCTGGTTCCCGTCACAACTCATAATCCCATCCACCCGCATTCCCTCTACTATTGCACCTTCTCCCTTCCCACACCAACCCACACAGCCTTGCTCACAGGCCTCCCATACCATCCAAGGGGCTAGTTGCTTTTAAGGCTTCGCAGAGCCCACTCCTTTCTGCCCTTTTACTTTTTCTTCTCCTGGGTCAACCCTTGCTCGTCCTCTCCACTCTCGACCGCTATCATCATGGGCCATCAGTATCCCTCGCGGCGCCGGGCTAAGTCTCGACCTGAAGACGACTTCTTGGCTTCCGAGCCGTATCAACCCTACCAGCAACCCTACGATCCCTATGAACCCTATCAACAATACGATCCCCGCAACACCTACCCCGCGGAGCCACCGCCTCGTTCACCACCGCGCCGCCACAAGTCGGAGAGACGTCGTCGCGCGCCTAGTCCATATTACCACTCCGACGAAGCACCGGAACCATCTCGTGGTCACGGCAAACGCCATTCCCGCTCAGATCAAGACCGCCGTGGCCGTAGTGCCGGCGCGGACCGCCAGGCACGCGGCCCTGGCCAGCCGCCCTTTGCTCCCGATCAAGATCCAACTCGTCGCTACCCCCGATCATCTCGCCATGAGCGGGATCTTCGTCAAGAGCAGGATCCCCGACGGGAGCGAGATCACCGACAGGAGCGAGATCACCGACAGGAGCGAGATCCTCGGCAGGAGCGAGATCCTCGACAGGAGCGAGATTCTCTGCAGGAGCGAGATCGCCGATACGAGCAAGAGCTTCGCCGAGAAAGGGATCCTCGTCTCGTGGACCCTTACGATGATCAGGGCTTGTACTCTCGCGAGCCGCCTCCCCGTCATTACCCGGCAGACTCCCGGGAGCCATCTTCGCGAGACCGGCCTCGCCATTCTCGCACCGAGCCCCGCCCGCCCCCCTCCGAACCTCGGGCCCGGGGCCGTAGCTCTCGACACCTAGACGACGACAACGACGACGACGATGACTATAATACGACACGTCGCAGGCGTCCTCGCTCCCAGACCAGGGGCCGCCACGACCGGGACCCGTCTGGACCATCTCCAACTCGGGGCCGCCCACCTCCTACTCAACGAACTCGCGATGCTCCGGCTCGCCGCAGTTCCATGCCCGCCACGACTAAGGCGGCGCGCTCGCAATGGTGGCAGAATCCTTTGCTCCAGGCAGGTGCTCGCACTGCCTTGACTGCCGGCGCCCAAGCCGCCATGAAGTCTCGAAACGAGCAGGGTCCTTGGATGGGGGCAAAAGGCGCCAAGATCGCGACTGCTGCTCTGGGTGCTGCTCTAGTCGATGGCTTCATCGGTCAGAAGCATCCCGATAGCACGAGACAAAACCTTGCGCGAGAAGGTGTTGACCTAGCCACAGGGAAAGTGGGTACGGCTACACGTCATCATCGTCGATGATGCGATGATGTGATGGAATAGCGTGCAACATTTTTAACACCTCTGTGTCTATGGTTTGTTATTCATCTACCCAAGTGCTCTTATTTCTTGTTCTTTTCTTTTTCTCTCGTTCAGCGTTGTAAAATGCTTGCTTCTTCTTTGTATTTCCCGTTAACGTCATCAGAGGAGTTTGTTTGGAAAGAAAAGGAAAGGGTTGCATGGATAAAAAAGACGACATGTAGGGATTAACGGCTGAGGGGTAACTCGAGGATAATTTGGGTTGATAAAGAATGCATCAAACTACCTAGACTAAACTCTTGGACCACATTTTCCGCACATTCCCAAGTCGTGGTGCTCCGCGTTATTTCGACATACCATGCCGCCAAAGGGAGTTAACTTTTGATAGCAGTCGGCAGCCCAGTAGCTCACCCCGTCTGTTCGGTTCGCAGCCTCACGTGTCCTTCTCAGCTGTTAGGGGCCCTTTGGCGGAATACTCATTCTGTCTTCAGGACGTCGAAATATCCCAAGGTCGGCAACGATCGGCAGCACAGAAGCCGTTGCAGCAAGGGCCTACATACTGGCCGTTCTTATAGCACTCGCCTGTCGCTGTCTGTTAGATCGAGGCCCCGCGATTATATTGGAGGAATGGATTAACGACTCACCATACGTTGGCACACAGATGCCCTTACAACTGACGCTGATGATGGGCTGCGGTGGACCAACAATGATTTGCTGCAGCCCGTCATCCCCAATACTCTGAACGAGTGTCTTGCCCCCCTTGGTCTTGAACTGGCACTGCTGGAAGGCGTTGTAATCTGGGGCATCGATGATGTTCACAGATATACCCTTATCTGCGTCTCTTCGTCAATAAGTAGTTCAACAGTTCGAGAAGGACGCGAGACACACGAGTTGTCCTAGTCTTGCCATCAGCGGGGAAGGCCATCGTGTACGAAGCTGGGCCGCCATGAAATGTGAGATGAACAGTCTGAACGTCGTCCCGGGACTCGACTCCTGGTCTCGCAAGAGCCCCAGTGAACATGTAGATGCCAATAATGGCTGAAGTGGACTTCATCGTAAATGTTGGTACCAGGATACGACCTGAGTTGGAAGAATTGTCTGGTTTGTAGCTTCTCAGTTGATGACAGCGCTCCTTATGAAGGTCTGGCGACCATGTTATGTTCGCCTCCAAGCAGGCCGGCATGATGACCCGAGCAGGCACACGATTCCAACTAGTGGTGACGATTACTCGTGTGAGCTGAACGAAATTACCAAAGAATACGAAGTATTGTTGTCACGCGGCTGACACTAGTGCAGCCACATAATATGTGTAACCGATGATCCCTCGTATACAGCTCTGCTCCAAGAGGGCGTTGGCTAAGTTGAAGGAAGTTTAGGAATGTGCATGAGAGCTAATTTTATCGCGGGCTTGTTGTCCCTTTGCCATAGCTGAGGTAGCTAGAGCGTACTGAATTCTTATTCTCACCACTTATAGAGCTAATTTTAGAGCGACTTAAGTGGCACCTAATATGAGTTAATTCTTTAGACTCTTTATAGCTTATTTTCTCTTATTAGAATAGAGATGAGTATGAGAGTAATACTTCAGAATATTTCTTTTTCATTTCATTAAAAAGTAGGTTTAAAGTTAGATAAGTAATATAAATCTTAATTAAGTATTTATAATTAGTTAATTAACTAAAGTACTTAATATAGACTGATTTATAATAGCTTTTTACTCTTACTAGATTAAGAGTAATGTTTTAGAAAATAGGTCTAGAATAATATCTAATTTATTATGAATAGTTTTAAGAAAACTCAAAAACTATACATCTACATACTTGACAACTTCCGCTCATCAATTCAACGGCTAGGCTTGACCATGTAAATGTGCTCTTGAGCAGCTGTTCCTGATAACTGTGTGCAAACAGGGCGGTGTCCATTCAGGATCGGTATTGGGGGAATCATAGCGGTAGTCGTTGGCGTCGCTGTAGTTGAGGGGCCCATTGACCTTTTGTCAGGCCACATACGGGAATGTTAATCCGAAGAGCGTTGTCAGGCTCTGTCCCGTTATTCAAGGCTAGGTCCTTCAGGTTTTGCTGGACGTAGTCTACACCGCGTGGCCTCTAAGCTCCGAACCTTTCCTGAATACGTTGGGCGCGCTTCACAATGGCTTCCTGAGTCAAATCCAATTTGTTTGGAGTATCCTTGGTAGTACCGAGCTTTTCGTCGAACATCTTGCCAGAGGCATCGGGCCAACGGGCCTGGTCGGTGTAAGCTGGGTGCAAAGGGGAGGAGGACGTAGCGTATGCATTTACAATCGTATAGTTGTTGTCATCTTTCGGGCATGCGCTATGCCGTTGGAGTTTCGCCACGTTGTCATGACCGAAGCAAGGGCTTGAAGTCCAAGGTCTACCAAAGCCATTTTCATCGTAATATATCCGTGAACGGCCGGCAAGGCCGTTCCCGACTATTTGTCCGGTGCGGGGGATGACGGCGGCAAATGAAGCCAACAAGCCGGAGACGATAGATAGTCAGCCAGGCTGAGGAGTTCATGGGCGGGTCACCTATAGTGAGGAAGTTGATGGAAAGCAGACTTGGGTCTGACGAGGCATAGACGGCCGATTCCAGGGTAGAGTCGTGGTAGGCCTGCACATACAGCAGCCAGCCTGCCATGTTGTAGTCGTTCCAAATATGGGAGTTTCAGAGCCCAGGTTTCTTGTCGCAGAACCAGTGCTCGCCGGGCTTTTCTCCGTCACTGCGGTCTCCGAGTTTGTAGCCGGGGAGCTCAGGGTCTCTGCCGGTATCATCATCGTCGCCGCCGCCACCCTCGCACGTGTCGAATGATACCCATTCCTAGCAAGGTTGAGTTGGTTAGTCTGCAGTCAAGTTTGCCTCCCAAGTTGACAAAGTTGACAAACAACATCAAGAGAAACTTACATGAGCCGTGTTCGGGTCGACCTCGACCATGTCCGGTGAGACTCGGGTAATGCATGTTGGGCCCTCAGCTGGTACCCTCATACGCCGCCGTCGGCCTGTCCCACTTCCACGCACTTCCACTGTTCTCCGACGGGGACCGAGCCGGGCCCTAGTTGTACCACGCCTTGGCGGCGCCCGTGAACTTGTCCACGTGCAGGATATCGGCCAAGCCATCGCCGTTGACGTCGGCGAACTTGTAGTTGACTCGGTCCAGGTTCTCGCTGAACTTGATCTGACCGGCGTAGGGAAGCTGGTTGCTGTTAAGATTTAGCGTTGCCTGCATGTACCCATCCTTGTGCACGCAGATGTGGTCGACCTTGCCGTTGCCGGTGATGTCGGCGAAATGGTGAGCTGTGTCGTGATACAGCCCGCCCCATCCGAGGTTGCACCGTCTGGCTGTGGGTGTCTGTACTTCTTTCTTGAAGTTGAAGTTTGCACCGTCCCATTGGCTGTACTAGACGGTCAACATTCCCGTGTTTCGATCGACGGCAATGATGTCGTCCATGACACAATAGTCGAGTTTGCCACCACCTGTTCTAGCCTCAGGTACTCGAACACCAGCATGCGTCTATCATTTGTAGGCCTTGATCGCCTTAAGGCTAGGGGCTTTTGCCCTTTACCTCATACAAGCTCCCCACCGTTCGTGGATATCAGTACTTAACTGAGGTACCGCCTAGGTTAATCTGATATCATTCTGTGAGTGGGAGAAATAGTGGATCGGTATGCCTCATGTGCCTTAGCTGTTGCAAAGGGATGGTTCGTCAGTTTGTGATTGCCTCACGATAGCTTGCTAACCTACACACCAATCCTGCGGCATGCTACCAAGCTGCATACCCTAGCAACTGTAAGGTACGCGATCCCTCACATGGTTCAAACCTTCAGAGGATTTGTATATACTTTAGCCGCAAATATGTTCCCGAGAGGGCTGTCACAAGGCGGAGTCCATAATCTCGCTTGCGAATAAGCAGCAATATATATCTCGCTAGTGGTGGACTTAAGTGGGCAGTTTCGATCCATTCCTACATTGACGGGAAAACCATAAATGTGACTGGATCGACGGGCCTGCATGAAACCTCGTGTCGTGAACGGTCCACACCTGGACACAGACCTTTTTGACTGGGCCGCTTGGACTCGCATACGAGTATGCCGTATCTTGGCACTGCAATGCTGAGGCGGTGCACATATCCGCATGCTATACGTGTGCAGAGCTGTAGGGTATTTATTCAGCCGAGGTCTCCATTGAGTCTATCTATAACTAATAGTATAAAAGTGGTAATTAGTATGTTTTGAAAATATTGATTCTTTGGCTGTGACTGTGGGCGATTGGGGAGTACCAGTCATTTGCATAGAGATATTAGCCAACGTTGACAATAGCTGCCAGCCCTTTTGGTATCTGACTGCGAACTTGCATTTACGCTCTCTTCCGGCTGTTGGACTAATAAAAGTAGGTTATACATCACATCTGATGATTGCGTCGTTTGGGCCTCGGATTCCTGTTCATAGCTTGTTGGAAGCGGAGATACTACGATCTCTTAAAACTTCCCTAGTCGCGAAGTTGACTCGCGGCTGTTTGCAAGCTGTTTCTCCGACCAGACCTCAAGCGAAATAGATCAATCACTCTCAAGGTAAACATCAACCATTAAAGTATGCTATACTGTAAGTCTTTCTATACTACTAATTATCAGGCAACGAGGGTTTGCTGCGTCCTCGCCAACTATGGCACATTATACGAGTGTATATGCGTAGTGCCCTCAGGCTAGCTAAATTTTCTTCTTACAGTAGTTAAGTATTGTTAGTACATCAAGGTCGACGTGAACGAACGGTCTACATGTAAAATCTGGTAAAACTGTTCTTTGATGAATTGTGATAATACTATGCTATTGCAAACCACACGCATCATGGTAACAAAACCAGTTGCGATTTAGTCACCCTCGGCGCCCTTACCGCCACAAAGCTCCTCACAGTAGTAGGTCATCTACCTGGGCATTAGAGAGATGGTCTGAAAGCAGTGAATAATAGTCTTACCTCATCGCCACCAATGTGTTTTGCCGCAGAGTTGCAAGCCATACCGTCCTATGCCAACATTAGCCAGGTAATACTACAAGACAGGAGGATTACCTACAAAAGTGCAGTCAGGGCACGTATCCCACTCTTTATCACCGGTGTTGCGGTTTTTGTAGTGTTCGCAAGCACACTTAGTGGCATCCGGAAGAACCTCGTAGGAGGTTTTCCAATTGTAGCTGACACTCCAGCCACTGCCTCCAATGGGAGACGTCTTCCTGTCGGAGACGCAAGCAGCCGAATGGTGGAGGTCGGCGAAGCTGGAAGAGTTAGAGACTGTGTTTACTCGATATGAATGATAGGGTAAGATGTCTTACACTCCAGAGGCCATAAATAACAAAGCTACAGCGGAGAACTGCATCTTAGCGGGTTCAAGAAGAGGCTTGATAGGGGACGATTGAAGAAGTGGGTGATTGGTTGTTGAGGGAGGACTCTGGATTCAAGTAGACGGAATGAGATGGAGGGCTTCTCTATTTATTCATTCCAAAGCTCCTAGGAGACCCAGTCTTCTATGACGGCCGTTTCTTTTGCCATCCTGCCGATGTGAGATTTCATCAGCCAACAAAGCTAAAGTATAATTTCAGATCTAAGCAAAGATAGGAAGGCCAGTACACAATTGGTCCACTTTCACCTTGACCTCTTTCACCGCATATTGCATGAACGAGTGATCCGAGCAGTGACGTCGAGGCGTTGTTTTCACATACTGACCGACTCCGCGTTGTGGAGGTGCCTACCCTTGTCAGTTCAAATTACCCCAGGGAGGTAGCGCATCCACTGTATCAGGCGATTCCTTCATGAGCATCACAGCGAAGATATGCTCGGTATGCTTACGAGACCTGATGCGAAAGGTTGAGAAGCAATCTTCCTTTGCCGAACCAAAAGGAACCACGTGAAACGCCAAGAACAGCGATACTTTGTCGAACCGCCCGGCTTGTTAGGATTAGAAACCGCCCACTTTGCTATTGAGAGTCCTCTGGATGGGATTTGTTTTCGGCATTTGATAGAACCCAGGGAGTTCAAGATCGTCGAGTACCACGTTTTCGCTTCGAAGGATTTCGAACCTGGCGTGGGAACCCTGACCAAATCCAAAGAAATCGAGGATGACCTCTAGTAAAACCTTAGACAGAAAGTCTAAGTATGAGTTGGGAAGTTATAGTGCCCTATCCAAATTTATCTGAAAATAGCGCAGGGGTTTCAATGGAGAAGCCGATTGTGACGGCAATGTATAATTACCTAGTGTAGATATACAATGGATCCCAAGATGTGATCGGCATGCCATGAATCCCGTATGCGAAAAGGTATGGGGCTGGAGCGCTTGGGCCTACTCTCGTATGTCGTAGGCAAAGGAAGATCAACACTTGGCTATCAAAATCAAGCCTAGTAGTCGTGGGTTCCGCGTATCATCTGTTTGGGAAAAGGGAGGGTGCGTTGAATTTCCAAAATGTCCAGTTATTTTGGGCGAAACCTTAACTGCCTCCAATGTCGTCTGATGCCATCAACGATGATTGGTCGTGTAAGCCGTCGCAGTTGTGAACACGAGACGACCGTTGGTTTCCCGCAGTAGCTGCGTAGTTGTCCGAAGCCCAGGTCAACTCAGTCTGCCAAGTTGAGGTGATCTGGGAAGACAGAAGGGAGAAAGACGCTGTACCTTTAGGAGTATATTTACCCGTCCTTCGCCACAAGAATTAGTCCTGCTCAACTCATCCTCTCAACTCATCCCCTCATCCATTCCATCGTCTTCCAACACTGAGGAGCTCAGCCCACTCTATCCCTCTTCAACATGTCTCGTCTCAGTCTTCTGGGTCTTGTTCTAACCACCATTGCTGGTGCGGTTCCCTTTAGCCCCGAGGCCAGCAAAGATGCTATCAAGTGGACCTCTGGTTATAACCTCACTTTGGGCGATGTCATCGTTCCTATCAACGGCGTTTGTAAGTTCCTGTCACTTTCTCACTATGTATCATGACCGGAAGCACGTTTCTAACTCTGCCATAGCGCACGTTATGAAGGAGAACCACTATCTCGACCAATTGAAGGCCCAGGGCATTGCTCTTAGCGCGCCCGAGCTTGACCCTTCTTGGGTTTCTTACAAAGGCCATGAAATTCCCGATGTCAAGACGAGCGAGCGTGACCTTGAGTCCCGACAGGCCTCTTGCGAGAACACTCTCTCCATTGTCACTGATAAGACGGAGACTTTTATCGACTGGGACATACAGATGTCTCCTGTTGTTTGCGCTGTTGGAGAGATGACCATCAGCGTTTCTTCCGGCTACACGGTTAGCAACACCGTGGGTGGCAGCGCAGGTGTTGATATGAAATGGATCAAGGACCGACTGGGCGTGTCGCTCGGCGTCGACTACAGCCGCACGTGGTCAACCTCGACCTCCGTCGACACTAGGGGACCTGTTGAGGACGGGAAATGCGGTGTCATGATCACCCAGCCCATCATTACCCGCCGATCTGGCCGCCAATTCACTGGCTGTATCGGTTCCACCAAGGAGATTGGAACTTGGTACGCCGATAGCCACAACGAGGGTAGCTACAATGGTGTTAAATGGGTTGAGGGTGCTGTCTCCATGTGCAAGAAGCCTGGCAAGGCCCCGCCCCTCAGCCGCTGTGAGGGACAGGGCAACTTCCGATAGGGTGTGTAAAGGCTGGAATACTGCTTCACAGCGTTGAGAATGTACACGGTTTTCAACTCCGAGTCCAGTATCCTCAACCTTTTCGCAAACGTTACCGTCTACCATTCTACCTCTCTCATGTTTTGGTATTTTCTACCACGTCATGACCACTCAGCAGTGTTGGAGTGATAGTCTTCATATTAAAATGTAGTTAGTTATACATACCTATTATCTGTCCTACCCACATGATCCAACCTCGGACTCTAGATGTACTCTTAAGGAGCAAAAACTCCAACCTATACCATGCGCAACGCCCGTTTTCTGGTGCGAGCTCTCTGAAGTCTAACACTGCTTTGGTAGGCTCTGATATTTGACACAGCAAATGTTCTGCCTCCCACCTAATCCAGTTAGACCTTCCGACGCACGATACTGTCGAAAAGGCGTTCACTACCAAGTTTCTCCTCATCGGTCATGACCTCGAAAGGTCAGTGAGCCGTTCGGACAAAAGACAGACGGGGACCTATGTGCGCTGTCAGCACTGATCGTGACATTCGCCACTTACCACTCGCGTTCTTTGATCCCCTCACGCCAGTACTTTACTTACCAAAGCCCTCCAAAATGCATGTTTCAGCATAGTCTCTCGCCCAAGTTGTCCCATCCACAGGACCGTCATCGGTCACCGCTCCGCCGCCGCCGTTCAATCAACTGATTTCAACGGCTAGTTTTACTTCCTTCAATTATATGTAACTTGGAAGTATTCGTGGAGCTATTAGAGATGCATTCGTCGCCCCCCAATGCCGCCTGTACTGGTTGGGATAGGCCTGTGAATTTGTCTGTGTAACACATCCATAACTGGCCACTCGCCTCTTTTTTGTTATGTTGTTATTAGCTATGACATCAAGACGAACAGCGAGCATTTCGGTGCCGACGTCGGCATATTGCTGCCGAACGGTGGAGCTTTATGGCGGGCGCTCTCCGAAGATAAACTATTTCAACCCCAGTCATTGGCTTGTTGGAGTCGCTGTAAGAGGCATCCGAATGCAGACTAATAACACTTCCCACAGGTAAAACGGCCTCTACGGATAGACGGCAGCTTGATGACACACTTGTTTGCACGTAATCGCTCTGCTATACATGTAAAGTGAAAGGCAATATGTGTATAAAGAATCCCATGTCCTCCATTTTCAGTGCATTGTTTCATCAAGCCAGCTTCTTCTACTGCCTCAACACCATTCTACTACCTTGAAACCACGATATTATGTCTGCCCCCTCTTTCGCTCTCTACGGTGCCTCGTTTGTCGTGGCCAAGGATGCTCTCGCTACCTTGGACAACATACTGAGAAAAGGCGAGGGTTCCCCCAACGCAGCGAACCTGCCATCGGCACGCATCCACGAAGACATGCACCCCTTGACCTTCCAGGTCTATACCGCCTGCAATATCGTCCGGAAAGTGGTAGGCCATACTCTGAACAGCGATCTTTCTGCGTTTTGGGGCGATGAGGATTTGGTAACGTTTGACGACATGTACACCCGCATCGCTCGGGCTCAAGAGCTGCTGGCGAGTGCAGATGAGAAAGTGGTCGATGAGCGGGGCAACGGAACTATGTCTTTGTCAACAAACGTGTATGGGACTATTGAACTTCCTACTCATGCTTGGATCACTTCACACAGCTTGCCGTATATATTCTTCTTTGTTACCGCATATGCCATTCTCAGGAAGGAAGGTGTTTCGATAGGCATGCGGGACTACCTTGAGCCTTTTAATACTTCCCTTAAAAGGAGAACAGAGGAGGTGATGTAAGGTTAACCGCACATCATGCTGCCGGATTTAGGGTAGTATGATTATGCTGGTAAGATGATTTGCTGAAAAATTCTGGCAACATGGTAGTGGAATATATGGTCACTATTTGATCAATTTTGGCCTGGAAAATTGAATGTAGAGAAATGCAAGCGAATATGCCTACGCTATTTAACCCAGTTACTTTACAAACGGCAGTGGCTTTTTGTGATGTGTATGATTCCAGTACAATGAATACAGATGCCGATCATCTACGCTTGACCACAGCCACCCTTTCTTTCTGTCCTGTCGTATCTTAACATAAAAACCAGTCATTTTGTTACCAATTTGAGCTAATTGTTCCACAAACTATCAGGTACACACATCTCTTGTTAGAAGAAGTAAACATCATAAGTTTCTCACTATCATATGGCGAGGCAGGTTCTCAGCGTAAAAGAATAAACTAAAAATTTATCCATTATGAGCCCGTATTCCTAAAGCATAAACCCACTCCTCTTTCCTTGCTCCTTCAAGTCTACTACAAGTGCTGACCCTACAGCCCTTATCAATTCAATCTCACCGTTCATCTAGTTATGGACCACTTCCATCGCATGGCGAACAACTATCTCATCCTGTGGATCGCTAGCTCTCAGCACAAAACTCTCTGAGAGCTCTGGTTGTAGATAATCCGCAAATTCTGGCTCCTCCATCGAAGTCATGTTATTAAGCTTCAACGCGAACTGCGCAAAGTCCCCTTCCGCAGGTGCTTAACAGCTTCTCACTTTAGACGCTCAAAGTCCTCATAGTACGGAAGGTGGCGAGTTGCAAGCTTATGTACAAGCATCGATAGTTCCGAGACGAAAATGTCCGTTTCTTTTGGCGACGTCGACTCCTTAAACGAGGAGTAGGGGATGGGATAATCACGATACGAAGCTGGAACGTGCTGGGCAGCACGAGCAATGACCGAGCCTTTTCTGCAGTTGTCCCCCAAGGACTCTCCGTACCCAAGCGAACAGCCTCGACCCGAGCGATGATGTCGCTAGAGTGCAACCTAAATTGACAAACACAAGCTCCCGTATCTCCATTCCCAGCTGAGAGTACCAGCCCACCCCCCCCCGACGACGTCAAGTCCACGCCTACCATCAAGCAAAAGCTCCGACGATAGACATGCCGATTGCTCCACGATGTTAGGGTCCATATGAATAGACATAATTCAGGGAAGCCTCATCACTTACCTCCGAGAAGCAACCACCCAAAGGCTGCGATTTTGTCCTTCTTCTTCATCACCCGATTCGCCTCTTCGGAGAGAAAATCTTCAACCATTAAATCAACGAGTGCGGCATAGATGAGCAGGCCAGATGAGCTAAGAACAGGTAAGAAAAATACCGAACAGGCTTTGAGGACAAGGTGTACAGTGACACCATACTCACATTGCGTTGAAGACACCGACTAAAATCAAGCCCACGGCGCTCTCAGGATCATATGAGTTTCTCGTAATTAGTCCAATGGCCTGGCCAATGGGTGCAGTTGTTCCAAAGGCAACGACCAGTAGCCACGGTCGAACGCTATCCTTTGGATACGGCACAGCAGCAATCCGGGCTCCGAGGCCCAAGCCCTCGAACATTTGATGGAAAAGGATCGCAATCAGGAGTATGATAAAGCCATCCGACGTGATCGAAACCGTCATGCCGACGAAGATAGAGTGAAAGAGAATACCACCCTCAAGTAGTGTGATGTTGGCAGACATCTTTCTATAGACTTGAGGGTCGACTCTTTGTCCTTCCTCATCAAAGTACAACTCAGCATCTTCAGCATATTCAACATCAGGCGCTTCATAGCGTGGAAGAGATGCCGGGGACTGCTCGAACTTGATCATCTCCATCATATCCGCACGCTGACGAATATACTGCTCGTAGAAGACGATGAACCACGCCGGCATGGTTGTATCGTTGCTGCCTTTGTCGCCCAGATCAGCTTTCTCCAAACCAGCCGTCTCATGCATCTTTGCCATAGTTTTCTCGTATGAGACAGCGTCGTCTAGCGCAGGACTGGAGTTTTGAGACGCATGAGGTTGGGAATGTGCCAGTGACTGAGATAGGTTTGGTGGTCTCTGCGGAGCCGGACCCAGTGGTGCAGGTGCAGTCATGTCTGAACCAGTCGGACCTCCGTGAGAGTGTCCTCCGATCTTGGCATTGAGATACATCTCGATTAAAAAGAGGATGAACATGGAACCCATCATAATAACACCGGGCAAGGCGGGATAATCGGTTGTGAATAGGTCAGGGAGACATGGGTTTGTGAGGCTTCCGAAGGCCGTTGGGAGAAGCTATGCATGATCAGCAGTGGAATTGGGCCGTAAATGACGACTGACCCACATGCACAAATGCTGTAGCAACTAATACCCCAGTACCAAAGTGCTTACAGGCGAAGAAGACTTTCGGGGGGGCCTTTAAGCCTTTGATCTTCTTGGCGGCAACTGGAAAGCCAGCACCTATCATTCTTGCGTTAGCAAAGTCACAAGAGTTGAACACAGGAGTGGCATACCAAGACAAGAAGCAAACAAGACCATAACTGTAGCCAACCAGTCAACCAACAAGGTCAGTACTCGAATCAGTGGCTTGAGACTTACAAACACCGGCGATATGTAATGGGAGGTCATACTCCGCTGAACCGCCACTGGCCTGGCTTCCGCATTGCGGCTTTGCTGGTTCCATGGCCTCCATATCTCAAGACAGGAAACAGCTGATGCTCTAATCAAGAACGTGCTTGACCTTGGAAGTGGAAACAAATAATGACCTAGTCTGAAGATGAGAAGAAGAAAAGGACAATTTTTCGAGCAGTAGAAACAGGTAGACGAGAAGAAAAAGACAATAGACAAGAGAAACTAAAACTAGAAAAGAATACTAGAAAAAGAAACAGAAAGAAGCACTCCGTTCCAGCCGAGAGTGACAAGATGGATGATAGAACTCAGATAAGCTCAACAGTGCTCTTGGCTTGGCTTTAAAGAACATGACCTCATCGCATATCATTTTGCCATAAGTGGAGAGTGGGATGCATCTACTGGATGATACCCTTGATGTTTTAGATCGAAAACTTCATATCACAGCGCTGTTTGTTAGGAAGCAGTCATGGCGGCTGAGTATCGTATCGCTGCTTGTGATCCTGGGAGATCAATGGTGTTTTGCACGTTCAACGCCTGTGCCGAAGAGGGTTTGCGACACTTTGTGCCCCAGGTTTCGGATGGCGCATGCACATCTACCGATTGGTCACTCTACAGCTTGAGATTCACGAGATTGTTTCTAGTCT
The DNA here is from genome assembly GCA_917563905.1 of Neonectria neomacrospora. Lineage (NCBI taxonomy): Eukaryota > Fungi > Ascomycota > Sordariomycetes > Hypocreales > Nectriaceae > Neonectria > Neonectria neomacrospora. The sequence goes on from OU830643.1 coordinate 2,618,087, forward strand.
CATGTTAGTATTAGCACTCCCCCTGGCACATGGGTTGCGACTACGGGGCTGAGGGGTAGCCCGGTACGGGGCAGCGAATGGTAACGACACTGTTGAAGAAATTAGAAGAAGTGGAAACATGGTACGCGGGGAGGAGCTTGTTAGAAGCCGCGTGCTCCCTGATCGGATGGAGTCCTTGGCTAGACGGTAGGAAGCGCAGCCGTGATGCTGAAACGCGGTGACGGTCCAATCGGCAGAGGCCATTGCGACATTGATCGACAGAGGCAATGCAAGCCGAAGCAAAACAACCCCCGCGGGTCCCCATGGAGACGCTCTACCTATTACAGAAACAGCCAGAGTGGCAGGAAAGAGATGACTGCAACGTCCATGTTCTTGGCAATACTAAAGATGCCACGGCATGGTCCTTTTTCGAAGCAGAATGGTAGGGTAGTACTTGTTAGGCTATCAAAACAACACCAACTGCGACGGGATGTAACAGTTTGGCGGTCGGTGCGCAGTCAGTGCGCGTGCAGAACACACAGACGAGGACCCTTTGGTTCCTCTCCTCTAGTCATATCTGTCACGGGCGTTCTCAGTGTACAACAAAGAACCCCGGAAAACTCCACGGACCTGAACATCGATCGTCCCGGCGGCGGGGCTAAGGGGGCTCGGAAAACTTCATGCCGGCGGCATTCACGCCTGACACAGGAGCTGCAGATCAGTAGGTCCATTCACAAATTTGACATTGAGACAGAGGAAACTTCGTCCCAAAAGAGAGCCTTGAAGCTTTGTCTTACTTGTGAGACTTCTGTCGGCGGAAATGGCGGCCGAGATGGTTCACCGAACGATCCGTGGCCAAAAGCTGAAGACCTCATTTCTGTCACAAACAAGTAGAGGTAAATATGATTGCGACTCAACATGACGAGTTCTCCCGATGGAAAACACCATTATTGATGACTCTAGCTATAGAGTAGGGGATAGGTTGATTAGATGCGGCGGCGCCCTTTCGCAACTCGGCGGACATCTTCTCGTCTTTGCTGGTCCGTTCATGGCAGAGAGCAACCAACTGATCAGCGAGAAAGGGCGGCGTCACCACCACACCGTCGGCATCTCCTGTGGGAATATCTCCGGGATTGATCCACAAGTCACCGTTGACTTTCTCGAGCTCCAAGTCATTTAGCTCGAGTGGACATCAATCCTGCCCAGCATGCGGCATACAGGCCCTTTAGTTTCTATATGTACGCGATGGCAACAAATGGACGGGTTCAGTCGCCTCACATGCCGTGAACTGGTGTAGTTATGCCAGAGCGCGTTTCGAGGCCATCATGGATGGTGACTCGGTGAATGATGGACAATTGCGTTTGAGGAGTGTCCCGGGCTGAATGTCTAGCCTAGTGTAGCCGAGATCCGGAGAAGTCGGCCCACGAATCGGGTCATCGGTACTGGTCTTGGGGTAATCCGTGGCCATATTCCCGCTGTCAATTCGACTTCGTCAGAGGCCGCTGTGGGTCGCGGATCATAAGCGGTGGCTCGGTTCGTGCGCTGTGTGGGCACGCTTTAGCAAGTAATCTGGACTAAGAAACAATCAGTTTACCTTGAACTTGAACCCCTATAATGACGATATCTCGACCTTGGATTTCCTTCACTTATTCGTACCTCGCCGAGACGGCTGTGAAGACGAAGGCTGTTGAATGACGGCCTCAGGCATTCTCACACTCGTTGAGGTAAACAAACAAAGTGTCACAGAACGCGCTCAATATGACGTCACGCATTAACTTTATCGTGGCATTCGCTGACGACGTTATGACTTTGTCTCATCCCAACACCATCAATACTATCAACACCACCATCACCATCACCACCGCCGCCGCCAATTCCTCGCAAAGATGTCGCCGTCAACCAGAGCAACAAGAACGTCGACCAGGGCGGCCGCGAAGCGTCCTCTAGAAGAAACTGACCCCAACGCCGAACAAGAGCAGCCAGCCGCAAAGAAACCTACCACCAAGAAACCGGCCACAAAGAAGGCCACTGCCAAGAAGCGTACCCCCGAGAAGCCTGCCCCCAAAAAGGCTCCCGCCAAGAAGGCCGCCGCCAAGAAAGCTGCTGCAACGAATCCTCCTACCGAAGACATTACCGCCAGTGACTCGGAGCCAGGCCCTGCATCCGAAGCTGCACCCGAAGCTGCACCAAAAGTTAGCTTTAATGCCGTAAGCACCCGCCGCATCTCCAAGGGTCCCAACGGGGAGACTTTCATGCCATGTGTGATGCCTGCAGAGAGCCACACAGAGATCAACAAAATCCCCATGCCTAGTTCGTGGATTGTTGCCATTGATGCTATACCTGAACGCGAGATGACACTCGGAAGTCGGGAATGGTGGGAAGATCACGAGTCTTGGCTGCAGAAAAATAAGGCGAAGCTTAAGCTCACACCCAAGCAGTGGGCCATGAGGGACGAGGCCATGAAGAAAGACGTGATCATCAAGGAGGATGAAGGTAACCAAGACTGGGACTTCATCTGCCTCACTCAGCCTCCAGACGAGGATGACGATGATGACGACGAGGAAGGCGAGAATGCAGACAAAAAAGCCGATGATTCTTCCAAGGAGCCCAAACCCGACATTGTAGGCAAGCTTGCTTCCTTGCACCCCGACCACGTTCGGACCATATCAATGCTTGGACAAGATCGAGCGAGATGGTGGCAGCTTGAGGCCACCAAGCGTGACCCAGACAACTTCGACATGTATATTTACAATGACTTCGCCGGCTATGGCAAGATCGAGGTCATTGAGAACATCGTAAGCATCTTCCATCGACACACACACTCCTCGTCCTGACATTTTCTAGTTTCTGCAATTTGACAAACTCTTGAAGAAGCGCAACGTCAGCTATCGCGAAATTTGGCCCGAAGTTGAGGGCTTTGCTCTGGCCATGAACAGTGATCTAGGCGCATTCATCAGTAAGGCAGTCCAACAGACAGGCTCTCCCGCCTTGACGCTAACTCGTTCAAAGTGTGTGACGATGGTCAGAAATGCGGTGTTGTCGTCGAGATGATTGGCCACTTGCTCGTCACGGTTGTGGACACTCTGAAGAAGCAGGGGGTTTTCAAGCCTGACTCTGACATCTACAACCTTGGCTATATGCTAGCCACCTGGCTTGAATGGGGCTATGGCATCTCAGATGACTATGGCTTTGAGGACGGCGAGACTGACTGGATCTATCGCATTGTTGAACTGGCTGAAGAGGCTGGCATCACGTTGCGTGGGGTGTCTGCTGAAAGGTGTGCCAAGATGCTTGCCACTATCAAGGAGAACAACGACGGCAAATCGCTCAAGAAGTGGAAGCCAACTGCATGGTCTAGTAAGGTAATCGCTGCATCGCAGATTCACCTTTCCAGTGCTGCTCAGACTGACACCTTTCTTAGCTCAAATCCTACAGGTCCAAGTATGCTCCATCCACGTTCGCTCGTAGCCCAGCTCGAATCGGAGGAGATAGTTACGACATCACCAAAATGTCTGCTCAGGAAAGGAAACAGAACTCATTGATGTGAGCTGGACGATTATGTAGTGCGTGGAACCCTTTCCCCAGTCGTATGTGTGTCTTGGGGCTTATGGTCTTAACTATAGAATAAACGAAGGTGCGGTACGAAAAGTGTAACGGGAAAAGTAACAATTGTACGAGTGGATGGAAACGCTTCTGGATCTCCTTTGTAAATGATCCTACTATCGACTTTGGAGTTTTCCATTCACTTTTCTTGATGATACGCCCTTCTCGTGGGTATTTAATAACAAAGTTCAGACAGCAGGTTGGTGAATTTAGGCCTAGCAATGTTCACGTGAAACAGCTGAAACAGATGTAACAGCTTCAGAGAAGCGTTTCAGGGGACAGAAGATTCTAAAGAAGTGGTCACCATAGTCATGAGTAATGTAGGTTAAAAATGGTTTGCATCCCGATGCAATCTTCTCAATTCACTCAATGAGCCCACTTACCCGCTGGGTCGTCACCGGAGTGTTGACAACAGCTTTCTTTGCTAAGTAGACAAAGACAGGTATGCCGGGTAGGCTAGGTATACAGAGGCAAAGAACTCGTTACTGGAGACACGGCGTTGAGCTTTCAAATACTGGTCACTAACGTGCCGGGGGTGACGTCTCGACATGCAATTAAACAAATATATCTACTCGTACTTTCTATTGACACTAGTATTTTCCATCCTCGGACCCCTTTCCGATCTGTCTTAACCACAAATCTTTGTATCTGCTTGTTTCTTGTCTTAGCAATGCGGAATGTGTACCACTTTCTACAACCCTCCCGTCATCCACCACCAAGATCTGATCTGCATCTACTACCGTCGAGAGACGATGAGCAATTAAAAACGTCGTCCGCTCCGCCCTCAGCTCATCCAGCGCACCTTGAATATCAGATTCAGTGCCAGTGTCGACAGCGCTTGTCGCTTCGTCCAAGATCAGAATGGGCGGGTTCTTCAAGAAGACCCGTGCAATCGCCAGCCGTTGGATCTCGCCGCCCGAGAGCTTGACTCCCTGCTCTCCCACTCGTGTGTTGTAGCCGTCAACAAATGTGAGGATTTTGCTGTGGATCGCCGCCGCGCGACACGCCTTGTAGACTTCGTCGTCTGTGGCGGAGGGACGGGCATAACGAAGATTCTCCATGACAGACGCGTTGAACAGCAGTGGGTCTTGAGGGACAACTCCAAGGGAGTCTCTCAGTGAGCTCAAAGTCACTTCTTGGATATTCTGGCCATCGATAGCAATTCGTCCGGAGGTAACGTCGTAGAAGCGAAGAAGAAGCTTGATGATTGTCGACTTGCCAGCGCCGGTCGCGCCAACGAGAGCAACTGTCTCCCCAGGGGCAGCCGATATGTTCATACCTTGAATGGAAGGCTTCCTGGGATCATACGAAAAGAAGACGTCTTCGAAGGTGACGTGGCCTTTAATTTTGCCGAGGGGCTTCGCTCCTTCTTTATCGACAATGGTTGGCTTGGTTTGAAGCAAGTTTAGCAGACGTTCGGCATCAACCAAGTCCGACATTAGGTAGCGGTAGTTGTGGGAGAGCCACTTGAGAGGGTAAATCAGATATTCCCAGTATTGGACGAAGAAGACAAAGTCGCCGGCCGAGCCCCGACCTTCGGAGATCTCATAGAGGATCAGGCTGGCGAGGGTGGAGAAGGTAATAGGCACCATGGCCTCGAGAATAGCCTGGATATAAGCGTCTCGCTTGCCCCAATCCCTGCTTGCGGCGAGCTGCGATTCCACAGCGTTGCCGAAACGGCGCTTCTCAAAGCCAAACATGTTGAAGTAAACAACAGTTTGCCAGCCCTGGACGGCCTGGTGCATAACTCTGGTCTCCTCTCGCTGCGTCTTGGCTGATTGACGTCGGTTCTCGATGTTCCAGCTCGACGTGAAGACTTCAAGCGAGATAAAGGCAGCCGAGGCGGCTACCATGGCGAGGGAGACGAAGACGTTGAACTTCCAGTAAAGAAGCGCAAACGCAATGGTTAGGTCGACAAAAGTTGGCAGAATGTCGATGATGGCCGTCTCCAAGACGTTGGTGAGGGCTCCGCCCTGCTCGATGGCCTTCATGACTTCAGCAGAGTCTCTGTCGGAGTGGAACTCCATGGACAAGTTCATGACATGGCCGAAGGCGGCGTTGGAGATTTGTCGGTAGGAGAACTGCTTAATGGGGATCTTGACCAGGGCTAGGATCAAGCCGAGGCCAGAATCATCGTTCAACAAGTTGAGCAGCAGCCAAACTGCCAAGGCTTGGTATGGCGCCTCATGGCTCAGCAGCTTGTCGGTCACGATGCCGATTTGACGAGGGGCGAGGACGTTCAGCACTCTGTTGCCGGCTAGACACAACAGGCTGGCGACGATACTTGCTTGGACTTTTCGGTCTCTCCGCGGGATCAGGTACGGCATGAAAATGGAGAAGTCCTTGAGGTAGCCCCACCAGCCGCCAGTTTGCTTGAGTCTCTTGGCTCGGAGGCGCTTGATGTCGGCGTCCTCGTCCGAGTCGCTGTCTTCGCCGTCTTCTTCATCGGGATGCTCTGTTGAAGACTGAGTGCCGTAATCGATGTGCTCCTGGGAAGAGTTCTCGGCTTGGCGTTGGAGGAACGGCTGCGCTTCCTCTGCCGCTGTCTCGGTCTGCTTGGTCCGAGACTGGGCGCGGTCGACCAGAAGCCAGAGCAGAGCAAGGATGCGAAGACTCTGGGAGACCAACTGGATGATGGATCGAGGATTGTTCCGAGGCCGAGATGCCGAGACGGCGAGCAACGGAGCCTCGAACAGTGCGGTGATGAGTGCCGTCCCCCAAAGCGCGTGCGAAGCATGATCTCGCTGCAAGCCGAGAGCTGACCAGACGAATGCAAGCGTCGCCAAGTGAAGGACTTGGCCTTCAAACCGGACGAGTGCATCCGCTTGCGTGACAACAGCGGTTACCTCTGCGAGATAGCACGCGACGAGAAGGCCGACGAGGACTGTGTATCGCCGCGGCCGCTGCAGAGCCTTTTCCTGATGCGCCCGGCCGAGTGTGAAGAGCGCCGAGACGGAGACAAACAAGCCGGCGGCGATTGGGCAGCCGTAGTGGAGGTATTTGGAAAGCTCTAGCGATGAAGACATGTTCGCGACGACAGGCTCAAAGGAGTTGAGTTGCGCATCAAAAGGACGCTGCGGCTCTTGAAGCCTAATAAGTACTCCGACTTGTCTGTCGCAACTCCCCACGACCTAATAAGCAAAGCACACAGCGTCTGTCTGTGCCTTCTTTGCGGAGCCTCGCATTTTGATTGGGATTTATTAGTGAAGGTAGTGACTCACGCCGGCGCACGGGCAACGCCTACTAATAAGGTATCTTGGTTGTAATCCAAATGTCAGACCCGTAAGCGCCGAATCGTCATCTAAAGCTCGTACGTGCGTACTTCTTTTCTCCGGGCTTGGCTGCATGAGTCGAAAATGCGACGTCGTTGGGCCGAGTTACTCGAGATGGCGCAGGCCTTCGGCAATGCCGATGACGAGTCTTGAAGAATGCGACCTTGTTCGTAGCCTTCACCAAGAATGGTCTTTTTGATAAACACGTGACAAAGCAGATTGTGAAAGGCCAAAATGAGGCAATGGCCGAATCGATGAAGCTACTGCGCCCACATCTGCCATCCGTCGTTCCCCATGGAATTAAGATCTCCCCGCGTCGAGAAGAGGAAACATCTGTCTTGGGCCGCAACAACGGCATTGATCCCCAGACAGTGGCATTGTCCCGTTTCAAACCCAGAAAGAAGGTAAGCAGTAGCATCCTCCTGAACGTTTATGAGTGACGATCAGACAAAGTGGGCGGGTGCCAGCGAACGTGCGGCTTACATAGGTACCGTGGTCTGCTAAGCACGCACTAACCTGTCCGGGTAGAACTCTGCTACCTTGGACTGACTAGGAAAGGCGATCTGGGTTTCAAAATGACAACATTATAGTCGTAATTGTTTATGAAGAAGTAGTAAACAAAAAAGACGACCCGAGATGTTTGAGTTTGGAACCTCCCTCCCCCAAAAAGCAGCCAAAAAGCGAGTGATTTCTTGCATGTTACAACACACTACAAGTTGGCGGCCTTTTCTGACTCGTGCGAAAAACGTTGTTGCAGCCAATTTTTAGTATTGAGCTACTTCGCTGATAAGAGCGCCAATTGTGTTGAGTTATACAGCCTCCCCATGTCAGTTGATGAGGCAATTATGCAGTGCTTATGCGTGGGCTGTGACGGTAGTGTGACTCAATAAGCGAAGCAGTGAGAGTGTTTCATGTATATTCTCGAACCGTAATATGCTGCACAGCGTAACCAAAATACCAATGACACGGGCTACCCTATAAGGCTGAAAGCGCGGTTCAACAGGGGGCTACATGCGATGGGGCGATCCAGGTCGCTCGGCTAATAGTCATACCATTGTCCGCTTACTCACCATGAACACGTCATGTCTTTTCATGTAGGCGTCCACCCTTTGTCGGCTCTGGCAAGATCTAAGCCTGGTTGCATGCAGGTCAGCTGCTACCTTGTTCTTACCGCATTGACCTGCCGGGAAGTCCTGATACAGACGGATCGCTCTGTCATTTACCAGGGAACTGACGTCTGCTAGTAAGACTGCAAGCTCACTATAGAGTCAGACATGGTGGGTTATGTCTTCATGACAAACGCACTGGGATGCAGCAAAGACGAGATCCAAGTCTATGTTGCACATCTTCGACGGGAGACTCGGTCTGGCAAGCATCACGGGTACTGGCGCCAGGGGGCTGTGTGGGGACAGAAGCCTACCTGGGTGATGATGTGGATCGTCCTGTTGAGCTATTGTTCAAGAGAACATGCATGTTTGTTAGCCGAGTGTCATTGGCAATCGCGTTGCCGAGTTGCACAAAGACATCAGTGTCACCCTGGCGTTCATCTAGAGACGGTTTCGACTGACTCTTGAGCAAAATGTCTTCTTTAAGCTACGTGATGGTGAGTTGAATACGAAACGACTGTCTCTCGAGTCACGGAACAATGAGGTGTCCGCTATGGAAAGATAAACCACTCAATTTGACTGTCTGACACGTAGTCTAACTGGCTAGCAGTAGCCCAGTGGGCAGATCTAAGGAAGAGGAATTGACTGAGCATGGTTGAAGAATAGTCCTTCAGGGTCAAAGTCTGCCTTAATCTGCTTCAAGCGGTTGTAGTTTGCTCCATAAAGACGCGAACTCCACTCCTTCTCGTTCAGTTCCGTGTCGGCATAGTTGACAAAGCCTCGAAGAGCAGCACCGCCATCAACCAAGGCCTTCTCAAATGGCTTCATCAGGCCCTTCAAGTATGTGGTCCCGTCCGCGGGATAGACGTTTGGGTCAACGGAGAAGGCCTCCCAGCGGATGAGCCACAGGTTCTTGCCATGGGCGTAGCCAGTGTCGGAATCAGCAATGTCGCGCGAGACACCGCCCCAGAGGTCAAGGAATCCCGACTTTCTCATGTCGGTGCGATTGAAGGCCAAGGTCGTGCTCGTGAAGAGGATACGGGCCTGGTCAAGCGTCAAAGGGTGGTCGGTCGTCGTCGTGAGAGCTTGGGTATAAAAGGCACGGCCTCCGAGCTCGCCGCCGTTGGCTGCGTTCATTCCCGGTCCAGCGACCGAGACCTCCATGTCCCAGAAGCCCAGCTCGGTCTTGTTGAGGCCAGTCTGGCTGCTGATCGCCTTCAGGTCTTTGACCAGAGGGGCAATGACACTGTCGAAAGTGGCGGGGTCGCCGTAGAAGTAGCCACTACCCGTGTAGGGAGGGGCACTCAGACTCCAGCGGAGAGCAAGCTCGTCGGGGCAGCTGGAGCTTGTGGCGAAGTCCTGGATGGCAACAAGAGCCTTGGCTCCAGACTCGACATCGACATCGCCAATAGACAGGGTGAAGTTGACGGCCTTCTCAAACTCGGGCTTGTGTGTCTTGGTCGTCATGGAGAGAATGACGCCGTACGAGGCTCCAGCGCCCTGAGCAGCCCAGAAAAGGTCCGAACCCTCAACGGCGGTGACAATGGTGCCGTTGTAGAGCATGTACTCGACAGCCACGAGGTTGTCCATGGGTGTGCCATAGTGACGAGACGTGCTTCCGAAGCCGCCGCCAATGCTGGAGCCGGTGGTGCCAACATGGGCACCGCGAACGTGGGGGATATGACGGCCGGCCGTGTCCCACAGGTACTTCGCAACAGGTCCAACGTGAGTACCACCCCCAAACTTCAGCAGGGTCGTGGACTTGTCGTAGCTGACAGAGTTAAAGGCGGCCATGTTGACGACCAAGTTGCCACTGTTACCAAAGCCATAGCCCTGGAAGGAGTGAGCAGCTCCGAGAGCAGAGACCTTGACGGAGGCATTGCGAGCACAGTCGAGGGACAGCGCGATGTCGTCAGTTGTTTCCGGGAAGGCAATGCAGGCCGGGTCGGGCGTGAGTCGCTTCTGGAACTGGACCACCTCGTCGACCCAGGTCGTGTCCGAGTCGATGATGTTGCGCACGCCGGCATTGGTCAAGCACGACTGAAGTGATGTGTCCGCGGAAGCATTGTGGGCAGTGATGAGAGATGGAGTAAGGCAAAGGAGCGAAGCAACGGCAAAGCGCTTGAAAGACGACTGGGAAGCCATGATTGTCAACGACCTACGAAAAGGAGCCGATGTAGAAGTGAAGTAAGGTTTAGATGTCTAATACAGACTCTACCTTTTCCGTGGCTGTCCCAATACTTATAATTCCCCATCCCGGCCCGTCATTTAACCTCTCTCTCCACCTCGGACGATGAAAAATGGGACACTGAGCGGATAAAGACCTTCTGCAAACTAAAAAAAATTCTTGCCTTCTTAAGCTGTTACGTATAGAGATACTCAGCCTCCCTTTTGCTTGGCTTGTACCCATCAACCTGGTACAAGTGGATATACCGAGCCTCCCTTCCTATATACTAGTCAACCTTAAGGGTGGATGGCCCAGTGTGGTAGGCCAGTTCCGACTTGGAGCCCGTTTTTCACACTTCCGATCGTACCGACGGTCGGAATTTGGACATGTATCACTTGGTATTAGCGGGAGGGCCCCTGGTTCCTGGATGGCCTAGTATGGAAGGTTATATTTAAGAATCGACCGGTTGTTTCAAACGCCCGGTCGTAGGTAAACAGTTCAAGCTTCTCTATTTGCTCGCAACGCAACCCCTGCCCCTGGACCCAGAATATTGGCACCGGGGTGCCTACCCGAGGCCAATTGGTGGACCTTCTGCAAAAACTCGCCTTCGCATTTCTGCTAATTTCCGTTCAATTACGGGATGAATCGAGCTCGTTTCCCCGCATTGTAGTAGCATCGAGAGAAAGACGCGTCATGCTAGAGCTGTTGGTTTGGGGTTACCTGGGGTTCAATACGGAGCTTGGTGTGCTATATACCTGTGATGCCCGGAGCTGTCAGGCCGTCCACTAACCTAGCAACCTTCTATTTGCTTCCGACTGCCTATACATCATCTTGCCCACACAAGACCCTTTCGGTCCCTTTCAATATGCGCCGAGACCTCCTCGCCGCCCTCGGCCTCTGGGCCCCTCTCTGCAGCGCAGTAACCCTCTTCGCAGCCGACTCGGGCGGCAATGTGACGACACTTTCCCTTACTGGGTCCGGAAACAACTACACCCTCGCCGTCACGGCCAGGACTTCCGAGTGCGAGGTCAACCCTGCTTGGATATCGGTTGATAAGGCCAGCCGTGTGCTTTACTGCCTCGACCGCGGCGTTAACTCGTCGACCTCCGGGTCGTTGAACTCTTTCTCCATCGATGACAACGGAGCCCTGACCCGATTGGACCGCATACTTGCGCCGTTGAGTGGAGTTTCCGCCGAGATAGTCACCACCAGCAAAGGAGTCCGGGCCTGTGTGAGTGCCTCATAGTAAGTCACCCTCATCGGGGGCCATGGCGACCCTCGGAAGCGGAGGAATTTCCGGATCAAGACTAAAGATCGGCAGCTCCCCAGGCGCGGCTGCTGTTTACGCTCTGGGCGACCACGGAGCTTTGCCGGGAACCGGGCCGTTGCAACAAATCTTCCCCACGCTGAACCAGACTGGGCCAGTTGCGTCTCGGCAAGACATGAGCCACCTCCACAACGTCATCCTGGACCCTACAAACCAGTACTTGGTCCTGATGGATCTTGGTGGTGACTTGGGTCGCGTATACACCTACGATGAAGACACCGTTGCTCCCATCACCGAGGTTGATGGCCTAACAGCCGAACCCGGAACCGGACCGCGCCATGGCGTCTTCCGTACCATGGACAACGGTGATGTATTTTTCTTCTTCAATGGCGAGCTCAACCAGAAGGTGTACTCGTATCGCGTCACGTACACGAAGACTGGCTTGTCGTTCAAGAAGGTGTTTGAGATTCCCGCCATCAATGCCAGTCTGCCTGCAACACAGGCTCCTACTAGCGAGATTGCGTTGAGCGTAGGCGACCCTGGCTGAATAGCCTATTACTTGTAAACCAGAGTTGCTGACAGCATATTTAGCCGGACGAACGCTTCCTTGTGGTATCCAACCGTGAGAAATCCTTCAGCGACTCGCCAATCTTTCGTTCCGGCCCGTCCGACACGCTGTCGACTTTCTACATCAAGCACGACGGGACTCTGGAGCTCGTGCAGCTTGCTCCTTCCGGTGGTTGGTCCCCACGCCAGTTCTCTTTCAACAAGAAAGGCGATATGATCGCAGTTGGACACCAAAACAACAGGACCGTAGTTATCTGGAAGCGCGATGTTGAATCGGGCAAGATCATCTTGGAGGAAGATGGTGGCAAGCTCAGTCAAGTGACTCTTACCGGCGCTGTTGTGGATACTATTTGGGATGAGTAGAGGCTTGAGAAGATGTGGATAGTTATGTAGGAATGATATATACTTCAAGAGAGACACCCTGCTCGGGAAGGAACATGACTAGTCTACAAATCTCTCACATTGGGTGTAAGCCTAAAGCTTCTCTAGGTCTCTAAAGGTCTCAGTACTCATCACTCACTTCAATTTGACCCTTTACTGCGCCTCGAACTTTTTTTATTTAAAGCTTCTCCAAAGCGTACAACCGTCTATTCAAAATAATTGAAAGGGGCAGTCGCAAACGTAACCTGATAAAATATATCAGATACAGCTTGTTCACTGTTGCCTGGAACCAGCTCCGTCATAGATTAGCTACGTGCATCAGGATGATTTCGCCAGTCCACCTCCAACCATTGCTGAAAGAGTGTGAGAGCATCAACTGATAGCAACTATTAATAGTGAAAAGAATGTACTTACGAACATGCCTGCTTCCGCCACTGTCCAGCTAACGATGTCCTTGGGTAAATGCCGCTCGCAAGCATCGGCAAGAAAGGTCCGTTCGGTGAGAATATCGCTGACGAAGATGCAGTAGCCAACTGAAGAACCCATGATGACCCCAGTGTTCGTCTAGCAACTTAAACAATGCCAACTAACTGAACCCGCTGGGACCTTGAGTCGAAATATCGTTCGACGACTTGCTGAAAGACAGTAATTCATTCAAGGCGGACAAGGGCTAACAATCTTGCTGAATGAATCTATGCGAAGTACGCGTCCATCTGTGTCCATACTAAAGTACGAGGGCATAGTTTCGAAAGAAGTGATACTGACGACTTTGAGCTTGCATCAAATTATGGAGATTTCGCACCTGTTTCAAACCTGTCCATTTAGAGGAAGTAGTACGGATCATCCTCCAGAATAATCAGATCATACTCTTGGGTCACGTAGGAGACGTCCTTACGACGTTGCAAAATTTGAGTAGCACCTGTAGGATTGTGAACCCTGGGAATTATATAGAGCGGGAGGGCTTCCTTGCACCGTCATGAGTAGCTGGATCCTAGCTTTGAAGCGTATCATGAAGACTCTATGGAAGCATGCCCTCAGTATCCATTTTCACACCTAGGAAACGAGCCCCCATTGTCATCGCTGTTCCAACCGCCGATGAAAAGGTGTAGTCGTCGGATAAGACATAAACTCCTCGCTGTACAAACATACAAGATTCCATGTCTTGTGCCGATGTATTACCACTGGCCATGTTAAACTGCTAGTCCCTATATAGAGAGGATTGTGGACTAGTTCCGCACGCTCGGTGATCTAGCGGAGCAGTTGGGCAGAGCTGCTTCCTTGGCTGTAGTTTAACGCAACCATGGGATCATATATGCTTCTGCTAGAGGCCATATCGGCCTTGCTGGAATACAAACCGATCACCTCCTTCGAGGCTCCCTTGTCTCGGTTGAGGTTGTCTAGAGGAAGTACTGCGTGCTCCATAACCTCAGAAGGGAAATACTCGCTTAAAAGCAGAGTGCCTCCCAGCGAGATGACGTCTGCCCTTTGAGGATGTTTGAAGGCTGCTTGGAAGGCGCATTCTTCTTACAGATCAGGAGAACACGATCTGGGGGATGGTTTAGCTCTTACTCTTGGTAGGAGTCAGCTGTATAGCGTCTTACGGGACAGTAAAGTTCAAGCTTTGCTCTGCGGGGCAGGTACATCAAGAAGGCAATAGTGGACTTGAAGTGTGCAAAAGCAGACCAGAAGCCTGTTGTTCATGTATGTTGTTTCGTCTAAGCATGTTATATAGCAGCCCGGACTTAAAGATACCTAAGAATCGAAAGCACGAGGTGTCTGTTGTAACGGTTGTGCTATACCGCTGTCCATGAGGCAAATGGTTGGTCGATAATCGCCATTGTGGCAACTACTGGTCACACCAGCTGCTCTTTTAAGCCCGTCGTCATTTCGGAGGGCCAGGCCCTAACATCCGTTTGGAAACGCATGGACTAGATCAAACATCTAGCACATGACGTTCTCCACAAGAGTTCACCGTCATCCGACTTCCCTCAACTCAATCTAAGCGGCGCAGAGCGACGCCTTGAGGTCAACAGGCTGCGGGCAACCGTATACCTTCTTGTGAGCGGGAGTGCTGTAGCAGTCAGCCTTGCCAGCGGGGCAGTCAAAGACTTCACAACCCTCGCCGGGAGTCAAGATGTTGTGAGACTTGGCAAAGGGGTTGCCATATTCACTGCGGGATATTAGTTAAAAAGAACCAACAGATGCCGACTCGAACTCACGTGTTGAGCTCATCTAAGAAAGATCGTGTTAGCTTAGTTTCCCCATATTCTAGATTAGATCAGGTGCACTCACAGTAAGCATATTCAGGGTCGGTGGAGAATGAGTATCCGAGAAAGAGCGGGGTGCTGAGCGTCTTGGTAATGGCGATCTTGATGGTCTGCACATGCTGTTAGCTTGCTTTGTCTTCGGGCGCCGAGTCAAGTCGAGATGGGACGTACGGAGCCGGCCTTGTGGAAATCTTCGGAGTAAGTCTTTCCAGTTGTGAGCGTCGTCAGGGTGCCCTTGGCACTACCGTCGTAAGGGAACGACTGAACGTAGACAGTGTGATGGCAGTTGTTCTTGATGATAGCCTTCTGGGCGGAGACGCCGTTGGCGACGAGGGCGAGGCCCATAATAGCGGCGAAAGACTTCATGTTGATGTTGGGAGGGGAAGATAAAGGTCTGAGTATGAAGCACTGGTAAGAGGTGATTGACAGTAAGGATACGGGAATGAGCTGAAGAGGAGTAAGAGAGAGCTGACAGTCGACTTCTTATATAGCCTATGTAGCTAGCTTCAGCTCAGGGCAGGGAGGACCAAAATAGCTTTTACATGGTAGTCATGTGCTGGTAGAGTCCTGACAGCATCGTAGCACATGATGTCATTGATGAGAGCGTTGTATCGCCAAAAGCATGGTCCTCATGTCATTTTACCCTAGCCCAAAAGTAATACGAGCCTCAACAATTCGTATCGGGATACAAAGGCGGGGGTCCGGCGTCTCGGTTCCAATCAGAATCGTCTTGGCCCGTATCCAGAATACCGTAACCACACCGTAAGTACGAGACGCCAGGTACGAAAGTAAAGCCAGCGAATCACAACGACGGCTTCAAGGTAAGGTCTCCGCTGATTACACTCTCAGCCGACCAGCCCGGTCTCGATTCCAGGAACAACTCACCGCAACAGACCAAAGACATTAATTTAGCTGGAACAGGGCTAGTTCAAGGGAGGCAAGTACCGTCTCCCTTGCATTTGGTTATGAGACAATGCTGTTTATTACGTAGGAGCAACCACCGCTATGCTGGCCAAGGTACGCTGTGCAGAACACGGGTACTAACACCCCAAAGTTATCGGAACTCGGCTTCGAGAGTGTTCTTGGTCTCAATGGGACGCACGGCACCGTCCGACCGCTGTATCTTCCCAGGAAAAGGGGCTGAATGACCTGCAATGCATTAATACATGGTTGCGAAGACGAGGCACGTCTGGAGTCAATCTTGCCCTTGTCCTTACTCGCTATGGTATTCGAGACCGAGCTCAATTGCCCCACCCACGAGGGAGCCTCTGGTCCCAGAGCCAGAGCCAGATATCCGTATATTTGTCTCGTTTCGTTTCCTCGGGGAAGCTAGCGCCATGGCGCCGTCGGAGACCCGGAAGAGGCCGGGGGAAAAGGTGCACCGACCAGGACAAGCTATTCAGGTCCAGACCGCTTGTTGTCATATCTGCCAGCAGAATAAACGCGTGTTGACCGCGCTGACAACGAATGTTTTGAATCCTGGTGCGGTACCAAAGACGCCTGTCGGGAGACAGATCGGGTGAGTGCTGGGAGTAGTGACGTTGGACAAGGTTCTGCGTCAAGGAACTATAGAAGAAGGCATTTATGATTGCCGATATGGAAGGCCTGTCTAATCTACGGCCTCGAAGGAGTACTCTAGAGATCGGAATACCCGACAGGTTTCTGAAGATATATTTGGCAAGTAACAAAGGCATGGGCACGATTTACTAACAAGGGGCCGGGGTCAGCACCTCGGTACCGCCGGGAAAATGACCTTCAAAAGCGGCACGATGAGCATCCGCTGAATGTATCCTCAACTGCTAGAATAGAGGTCAATTGCCCGCCAACCTGTCCTTTTAATGTAAGAACGTACGGTCCCACCTCAGAGCCACACGTTTATGCTTGTGGCTTCGCGTCTTGAACGGCTCACTCACACAAGGCGCCGCCACGCCCCATTGCGAAGGATTGGCCTCGCGGCGGCGTTGTTGAGGGTTGGTCATGTCAGCTCCTTCTTCGATATGTACTTCCCCGCTCGGACGAAGGCTCACGAAGGGAGAAATTTATATGATTGTTAGGAAGAATGAAAGTACTGCAAAATGGAGAAATTTAAATAAAGAATTACGTTGTGTGTGCCAAGATGGGAGCATATCGGAAACGAGTCGGAAGCACTTATACATGGGCGGGACACTGTTACTTACAAAACGACATCTCAGGACCGCGAGCCAGCTGAACACATCAACTTCTGATAAGTCTAGGAGGTATCATGATGCCTTGTCAATGCCGTACAGAAAAGGATTGATCAATATTGCCTGAGCGAGCCTGCTGGTGTAGCAAGCTGTACAGGGTAGGGTAACATGATATCTGTACAAGAGGAAATCGAAGGAGGGTCGAAAAAGAAGCGTCGGAGATGATGCGTGCACCTTGAACCATTGCGAGGTAAACATAATCTATCGTCTTCTCGCAGCATTTGTCCATTTTCTTTTTCAAAATAAGACACGGTAACACTGGAAGTCCCTCCGTGCTCGATAGCACTCGGCCGCTTCACAGGAACCTATCGATAGGGATATGCTTTCGAGACATTGGTCTTGAGATGAATAGTTTGGCATCATTGCCCTCAATGTAGAAGATGAAACTAAGTAGGCTCTATCGGGAATACTTTGGAATAAAAAAAGACTAAATAATTCCTCAGCGTTCACTTCGTTGTCATGAGCTCCCCGTTTATCCATTGGCAGATCCCCAACATATAGTGATTATGAATAGAATAAAATAGCCTATCAAGTTCATGATATTCAAATACTCTATTGAATTTATGGTTTACTTACACGCTATAAAGTATTCAAATTGTATCAGAAGGCTTGAGGCTCACCTACTCACACACTTATCCGTGGTAGACGTATAGTTATCCTCGGACCCCACCTACATGCATGAGAGGTTCCTGTGGCCGATCTGGTCTAACTGGAGCAGCCATCTAGGAAATGTGTCAAGAAGCTGCTTAGAAAGTTTGTGAGCGTAGGGAAACCTAGGAACCCTGGTATAGATGGCTGGGTGGTAGAGCAGATTTTATTGAATAAATTTCTGAGCTCAACAGAAAAGACCCTCTAGCATATGTTAAGGGAAAAAGAGAAGCAGGACAATATGAATATCGAGGAAAACATTGACCATAGCCGGAATAGCTACAAACGGAAAGTGTTGCTCTTGTTGCTAACCTCCCAAAAGTACTCGAGTCTAGGTTGGAGTATAAGAATTGACGGATTACAGATTCAGAATCGAGTAATTTCTCTTTTTCTATGAAATGCATTCCCCAATATTACCGTCCCGCATTACCTCTATTAACCCCATTGCTATTTCATGATCGTTCTCGCCTTCACTAGTGATCTCATTGTGAGTTGTGCCGCTGGTGCTTTCTGTGGGAGTGTCCAAGGACCCCTCTTCCATCTCCTTGTCCACTGATGTACATCTCAATTCGTTCTGGGGCAAAAACATCTCATCAGTTCCAGTTCCAAGATTCCCAAGCTCTTCTGACAAAGAAAGTCCGGTGTTCTCAAGCCCAATCGAGGTCCAGTTCATGAAGCTGTGGTCCTGAGGGATTCCATGAGTAATTCGGCCAGCTTGGTCTATATCTAGTGGAAGGAGTGCTTTCCGATTGAAAGATTCCAGAGCTAATCCCACCAGAGGGCCGACTTCACTACCTCGGCGAGTGTCGGTAAACATTTGACTATTGGTACTGCAGAAACCTGTGCTATGAGGCTGGAAAATTTCCTTGATGGGGCTGAAGTTGACGGCGAATAACCCTCTGAGACTGAGAGGGAAGTCCCCGTCTTGAGCTATCCGACCCTTGCTGAGACTCAAGTCAAGTGCCATGGTTAGCCTGAGATATGAGCTGGGTTGGAAAGCAAAAATATGAGTCCAGTCGATTCTAGATCTTTGGATCTGAGGCGTGAGGTTATCAAGCTGGGCAAGGTTGATGATATGTCGAACAATTTCGCTAACCCAATCTATTCCATCATAACGGAGTTGATAAGCCTTCATGACTTCAATGAGAGTATTCAATTCACGCTGCTTGAGTGCCGGGGTTGGTGCGGATGTGGTTTCGAAGCTGTTCATTGGTGCTGCCAATTTGATGTCCAGGATATTAAGGACCAGAGGTAGTAGAGTGCAGCCGATTGCTGGAGCAGGTAGCCACCGTGCCAGGTTGAGACGAACAACCTGTTTGTGGCATTCGGTGATAGAAGCTGCTGCGTCCTGGAGCTCGTGCTGGTTGTCTAGTATGATGGACAGGTCGTTGGTAAGAAAGTCATCCCTAGTTCTTCCTCCTCCCTGCAAAGTGTCAAGATGCAGGACTGCATGATGACACAGAGCAGCTCGTGAAGAGTGATAGTACATAAGCAAGAGGTTGCTGTACAAAGTCACAGAATCGTGACTGATCTCTTCGCTGTGAAGAGTGCGTGGACCACTGGCACCTGGAATTATTGAAAGTCGCAAAGTTGCCTGATTGTACCATCCTTTCAGTGCGCGTTTGCATTTGCTGAGAAGCACGGAGTTATCGGAGTTTAGTTCCTGGTGGTGCCGGCCTTGTAGTGGAAAACAAAGCGTAAGAACATCAGTAAGCACAATGTTGAAATGAGTCCACTGGGCCACAATCTCAGCCAACGCTCTCTTGGTTTCTGAGTTGTAGACCTTGGACCGTTCGAACTCGTCGCTGAGGTCGGAAACGCCGAGAGGAGATGCGTTGAAGTCGAACTGATCCTTTTGTATCTGGATCGGGATCCTCATCAAAAGTCCCATAGAGCGATCTCGGATAATGCAACACCACCAGAGCTTCCTCAATAGCGCCTGCTGTGGAGTGATCTGTGATGCAGGCATGGCTGCATATAGCGGTGCCTCGATACTCCTTGCGCTGTTAATAGCGAGACTTAGCCACGCTGTGTTTGGCTTCTTCGCAGATGAGAGGGTGTATAATGAAAGAAGGACAGCTGCCTGAGAGATGTGCAGATCTGAGCTTTCTGCGCCCATGTCGTAAAGAAGCTTTGTTCGCCGATAGAACGAAGTCCTCATGGCCCGAATGGTAGAATACCCAAGCCCCTCCATGGTCGAATGAGATACGAAGGTGCATGACGCGAAAAGCATTGCCTGAAAGACCAACAACGATAGGCGCCCAGTCGGCGGTGTATCAGTGTTGTGACAGTACAGATCCCAAAAGTCTCCTTCATTGACGAGTGGCAAGATCGGGTGGACGTGGAAAAAGTACTGCTGTATCAAATCGTCAAGGAAGCGGTTGATCGGAACCCGTAGACAGCCCTGAAGCTCGAGGAAATTGACGTCTTGATGAGGGAGGTTGTGGAGATTCGAAACGGCGAGGAATGGGTAGAAGCAGTAGACGACTTCGGAGCTGGGTCCAGCATGTGCTTTGGTTGTCGGTTCTGGATCCACGTAGTTCGAGAGACAGCTCAGAAAGGCCAGCGAGTCGGATTGGACAGAGTCGTGTGAAGCTACAATGTGCCAGTTAGTGAGTTGTTTCTTCATGCAAGATAGGGCGGCGCACTGGTGATGGAACTAGTCGCTCTAGTATCGGGCATTGATAGCAAATCTCGTAGTCTTTCCCCAGCGGGATCAAGTGCCGCGCTTTCGATTATGGTGCCGTCATGAGCAGAATCGTTCCTGGGTACCTCGACTGGACATTGTACGGTATTATGTAGTGTGCAAGGGGCGTGTTGGTCGTTTAGGGTCGAATGTAGGGCATCTCGATCATCATTGCCATCGAAGGAATGCTGCTCTAGCGGCGCATAAGGTGGATAAGATGCCTGGACGCCATCTCTGGGATCAAGCAGAACACCGTGACTGAGAGGGTGTTAGTCATATAAATTTGGAGGTGATACGCTTACAATTTGGATGCTCGTCCGGTGACAACGCAGGTTTCACTGTCTAGGTAACAGTTCATACACGGACGACCCCGTTGCGACACATCGCAGCGGACTTTCCGTGAGCGGCAAGATAAACAGGCCTTTCGTGCGCGTCTGCGCGTCTTGGCTTGTAGCTTTACCTGAGTCTCCCGTGTGTTCTTTTCGTTGCTGTCGGGCTCCATGGCGGTCAAGCTCAGAGCGCAATGCGTAGCTTGAGAAGATTGCAATGACGAAGAGAAACGGGGACAGATCTCCGAGAAAGAAAAGAAAACAGGGGCAAAGTGACCGAGCCTCGACAGATTAAGCGAAGAATTGACCCAGGAACACCTCGCTCATGATTGGTTTGTTCGGTCCAACGCGATGCCTCTTCTCGGACCAGGCTCGGGATCGTCTCTTTTCGCTTTGACGAAAAGTGCGGGGAGACTGTGGAGAGAAACATGGGGCAACCGGACCTTCTTGGCTGAAATCCTGCTTACGAGAGATTCGCCTCGGTAAAAATGACGGAGTTGGATTGCTAGTTTGGTGTGAAACGCCACGTTCGAATCTTGGGGATGTCGCAATCGAGGTTATGGACCAAGCCACCAGTCGCGAGGGACAGTTTGCATCGGGTGACGGGATCGTTCAGGTTTCAATGGAAGCGTGTCGGGGTATTTCCCAGTGAACTTACACACTTCGAGATGAGCCCTTGAGCTCAGTAAATTGAGCTGGCAGCACATTGCGAGATCGGCATAGTGTGTATATAAAGGACATATGACGTCCTCTCACTAGTTTGACGTCGTACCGATTCCTACTGTTGGTCCTTGATATGTAAGTGCTGCATCGTAATTGAGACCATGGCCAATATGCGCCCCAATCGATGGCTGTCAAGTCTGGTCGAGAGCAGTCTTTATCGCCTGCACCTCCATATCTTCGTAAGTGGCCTGTTGACGGGCAGCACCTGTGACGATGAGACCGTTGGTGGCAAGGAAAAAGCTAAGAACAATGAGGTCTGATATAGTCCCGCATTGTGGACGGCGGTTGACCCGAAAAACAACAGTTTGATGCCTTGGTACTATGCACGATGCCAGTCGATATTGTGCTGTACAAGCTTGTGTATGGGGCCGGAGACCGTCGCGTGACCATCGCCAAGGAGAGATCTCCAACGTCCAGCTCAGCCCCAGAACTTCAATTCGGTCGCTTCCCAGTGGGCAACGTGCCCTCGAGTGGGAAGACGTATCAGAAGGCTGAAACATTCCATTGCTGAGGTAGTGCCCCCAAGCGTGCGGTATCAATTGTAGCTGAAGCCGAGAGCCAACAAACCATCAGGAATCTTCACCCTTGGCCAGCTGGTTGATCAACCCCGACAGGACACCGCCAAGGCCCGTCTTGACTTGAGGATTCGTCGCTGTCTCGATCCGTTGTTCCAACTCCCGGATTTTGACTTGAAGCTCCTGCTTTCTGATATCTTCTGGTCTTGCCTCTTCATTTTCCCCGTCTTCGTCATTTGCAGGCGTCTCCTCTCGTACTAGGCGATCGCCAAAAGCCGTTCCGAACGAATCAGCCATACCCGCATCCTTGATAGCAAAGACGACCTCTTCCACGCCATCCCAAGCCTCTCCTTTGTCCTTCTTTTTGGCCTTGCTTTCCTTCCTTGGCAAGAGAACCTTTCTCCACGCAGCGGCCACCTCGTTGACGGGGTTTCCGTATGCGCCGCAACCCCAGGCACCGAGCACGACTTTTGTGACGCCTTTGGCCTGGCAAATTCGCATCACCATCTTCATTTTCTGCACAGCCAACTCACGGTCTTTATCATTTGCGTATGATCCTCTACCGGCGTCGTCGTGGTCCGTCTCTGGCCCTCGTAGCATTGCCGCGCTGATGCAATCCACGAACCATCGGTTATTCTTCTCCAGCACTTCGTCGGCGCCCTCGTCTCTGAAGACCAGCACATCTGGTGTGTACACCGCTCCCAACTCCGGCAAACGGTAGTAGTTGTCCTTCAGCGATGGCAACAAGGTTGTGCGCATACAAAGTGACTCCTCTTGGCTGCTGGCACCGTTGAGAAACCCGCCACCAGGTGACAGCGGCGAGGCCATGTTCAAAATGGCTACTTTGGACGGTTTGCGATCGTGATGCACCGCTCTTTTGAGAAGCAAGTGCGCAGCGGTCAGGGTATCGGCTACTCGGAGCGTGAGACGAGGCCCATCTCTCTCGCCTGTTGGTGTCGCTTGTCTCTGCGCTGGAGGCGGGTTGACGATAAGTTCCGCAGCGTCGATTCCCCGCTGCGCCCGAGGATGTGTTGAGAGTAGCGAAGGAATGAGCTGGTTCATCGTAGCCTTGGCCTTTTTCGCACGGGCATCACGGCGGAAGCTGGCGGGCGGTTGGCCGACCGAAGGCTCAGTTCGTCCCATACTGCGGATCGTTGGAATGACGTTGAAGATTTTGGAGGCGGCGAGGTTCGGTCGGCTAACGAGCCACTGTGTTGTCGTGATAGCGGGGTCTGAAACCGGGCTGAGGACACTGATACCCTCTGCTATGGAGTCCAGTCCGTTGCATCTGTGGTTGAGTTATTTCATTTCAATTATCAGGTTCATCTCCAAATATCATCTGCCTTGGTCGACCCTTGAGCATAGTGTCTGACAAGCCCGAAGGAAGACATCTGTGTGAGCCCGATGTGATGGTGACATGCTCGGTCAAGGCCGCGCGTTGGATGCAAGTATCTTCGTCCCGAATAAACCGTCTATAATTTCTAAATGCTATTCCAGAAAGGCCAAACAAGCTCGTCTAATGCAACCTACCCATCTCACAAGCTCTTCAATAAAACCTGATCCCTTTGAACAATTTTCCCAACCACAAAGTCATGGTGTCCGACCTGTCGGTACCCCCATTTTCCGTACGCGTTGAGAGCTCTTGCATTCTCTTCCCAAACACCGAGCCAGATGTTTTTAAATCCCCTTTCCTTTGCCATTGCGTCTATTGTTGACGAAAGCAAGCGACCAACACCCTTTCCGTGCCCCGATGGATGAACGTAGATTCTCTGGAGCTCGACCTTGCTCTCCACATGCTCAACGCACGGTTCGAAGCTACCAGTGGTCAGGTACGAGAAGCCCAAAATCTCGCCTTCTGAACCCGTTGCGACGATGATATCTTTTCTTTCATCTTCAATGTCTTTGAGAATTGCAGAGGTAGTGTATTCAGCGTCTAGAAACGCTTGAAGTTCGTGTGGTGGTACCGAGTGCCCAAATGTAGCGGTGAAGACGTGCGCTCCAAGTTTTGCGATGCTTGACGCATCCGCAAGCTGCACCTTGCGGATGAAAACAGCCTTCTCTACACCAAAAGAAACTTGCTTCAGGTTTGATGTCGTCATTGCGTGAATACAACATGCGTCTTCTAGCTCTTAGCTGTAGGGCGTAAGGTGAAGGTTACGGTAGTCTGGGGTTGGGTTTAAAGCCAATCAGTTTGTTGAATAAGACCAGTGAGAGGGTAACGAAATTCGGAAAGAGTTTTCACTGCAGTCACTGCCCAAGTATCGAGATAACTGCAGTTAGCGTCAGTCGATCGATGATTGATGAGTGCTATTTTGACGGAGCAAAAAGGAAGTACAGCCAGTGGCTCTCCATTTAAATATTATATGTGAGCCTTTTTCTCGGTCCGTTATCTCTTTAGCTTGCGATGGTTATGCCGGGTTAGAGAGTGGGATTTAGCTGGAACGTTCTACAACTCGTTCTAATGTAATAATTCTTCACTCTTAGCTCGTGTTTGACAACCGCGCGCGCCCTAGAATTGACGAGCACTGGTGTCGATTTGCTAGGCTCACCCTGGAGTTCGATAGCGTCTCTCACTTGGCCAGGGTAACGATTCAACCATGGACCTTTCTGATAAATTTTAATGTTGCAAGTCGCAATGCATACTGAATTCTCTAGAGTAACATAGCTTAGTGACTTGGTTGGGGAGGCGGCTTATCGCAGGGTTCTGATCCCGGTCCCTTGCTGACTCGAAGCTCAAGGATTCGCTCAAACATGGCGAAATACAAGCTGCTGGTCATTACCGCATCGATCCATCCACGACAGCATTGGCGTTTCTATCTGGCCGGTGCCGCCATAGAGCTCGCCCTAGTAGCCTAAATCTAGGCACGAGGGTAAGACCATCTACACGCCAAAATTAGCCCACTGTATAGTTGCGACGCCTAGCACGAGTAAATGCAGGATAGAGCATATGTGCAGAGTCTAAGTTGTGCCGATGACTTACCTGCCACATATCGATCAGCACATACTTGCCCTTGTCCTCGCCCGTAGGCCGTTGCAAGACGCCTGTCGCAACCACGTAGTTCAGCCACTCATAATCTGGATGTCCAGTTTGGAACACGCCTCTCAGCAACGTCTGATTGTTTGGCTGCGTAGGGCCTGAAGTTTGGATATAAATGTCGGCGCCGTCGTCGGTCCGCAAGTTATACCGCGTGTCGGGGAAGAAGACACCCTTTGTGTCGGTGACGCCCCAGTCAGCACCGAGATTGTTGACCGTGCCAGACATTCGCGGACCAGCGAAGGAGCCTCCGGTAATCGGTATGACGACACGACTTCCTTGGCCGTAATCGCCGATCTGCCAGCGCTCTCCCAAAGTGGCGTTGACGGTGTAGAGGAACTCGAATGAGGGGATGCCGAGACGCTGAGCAGTCGAGATGGCGGCTGCCAGGGTGATAGTTAAGATGGTAGTGGACGAGAGTCTCATGGTGAATATGTGTGCTTCTTTGGTGAAACTTCAGCGATGTAGTAAACATTACCGTAGCTACCCTTCAGCACTGGTAATCATTGATGTCATTTCGTCCATCTTTAGTTCA
Source organism: Neonectria neomacrospora (assembly GCA_917563905.1). Classification (NCBI taxonomy): domain Eukaryota; kingdom Fungi; phylum Ascomycota; class Sordariomycetes; order Hypocreales; family Nectriaceae; genus Neonectria; species Neonectria neomacrospora. The sequence continues at coordinate 2,643,391 of OU830643.1, forward strand.
AGAATTGACCGCGGCTCTGGAGGCTATGGTCGGCGGAGTCAGGCAGACCCCGCAGGCGGGGATCGCGGCATTTGTCTCCGGCATTCGAATCTGATTCTGGCGTTGAACGAGTGGCAAAATCCATTAAGAAGGAAGTAATGGATTCTATTGATCAAGGTGGCCAGTCGAGTGGAGGCAGAAACATCGGCAAGCACCAGCAACAGCCACAAACCAACTGACACCTACCGAAGCGTCTAATTTTAACCAGCCTGTAGCTTGCCATTGACTCAGTAGATTCAACATTGATGATAAAGGACCCTCTACTTGATCCTTAAACATGAAACCGAGATCGTCTGCCATCGAGCCCAGCACTTGTTCGCTAATATTATCTACCATCATAGGTTCCTGTTGTCGAGGCTGGTGGATCATCTGCTGTCGCACCAAAATTGGCGCAGAGCTGTGTCTAGCTTCGATCGCAAGTGAGTCGATGATGCTGCTGTATCTTCGGCTCTCAGGCTCCGAAGAAATAGCTTTAACTAGATGGCATTGACATTTCTCCGCCAGAGTAAAAAGCGCGGGATCTTCTCTCCATCATACCTTTTGCCCTTTGCTTAATCGCCTAGGCATTAACCATAACCAAGCCACACAATTCAATGTACGGCATCCACCGTAGAGAATGGGATAGCACAGCCCCATCTGAAAACATACGGTCGACAGTCGGGAGACCTATTTTGGCAAAATCTGTACACTTAGTCACGAATCCACGCATTGCGAATCAGCTAGGGTTTCCGAAGTGGTCTAGCAGAAGGGCTTGTTGGCATGCATGGTTGTGTGGCAGTACGACAACTTCAAAACCGTGACCTGTCGACCGAAGCTTGGAATTGAGCTCGATAAATGGACTATTCTGAGATATGGAAGCAGCTCTAAGCGATAGTCGTGCGACTAGCGTGTGAATCGTTGGTCTGCAGCAAGGCGGTCGCAGTGTGCCGTCGGTTTTAGGGACTGGACTTTTTGGGAGATATCTTCGATGATGCTAGCTACCCTCACTCACGTTAGAAAATGGACCAGCTTGGTGTGCTAGAGTTACCTTGCGTAGAACATCAGCGAGTGAGTATGGCAATTCATTATCGGCTTCGACAGGAACGGTCCTCTAAGTGTCATATTCTCATCATCATATCGGTCTGGGTCGTCTTGATCAACATCGTCTCCATGATAGAACATTGACCTTCCCAAATCAAGGTATTTTTCGATGGTATAGACAACCCAGAAGGCTCTTTTGCAAGACTCCGACGGTATGTAATCCATAGCAGGAACCCAATTTTCTCCAACTCGGTGTCCGGCTGAGTTCCGATGTGACCTAAGTGCCGAAATAATAGACACAGTGCCAAAGACGTACCGTGATTAATTTGTGTGTATGCCTGAAGAAGATACAGGACCTGCAAGACCTTGGCTTGCACGTATTATACTGGTGTAAGCCACTCTCTCTTACAATAAGGTCTACCGGAATAGTGAGGTACTAGGCGGCATTGTTGTTGCCTGGGGCATAGTTATGACCATGACTGGGTTGTATAGAATTACAGAGGACTGTTGGCTACTAGGTTTCTCTTAGGCATCTTCCTACTCTGCGATACCGCGGCGCTTTTCACCAAATGGCCAGAAGCCGACGTGATTGGATACCTCGAGGTTCGGCAGCTTAGTCGCCGAGCAACGTCTCCCAGCGAGTACAAACACGGTGACAGTCACTTCAAGCTCGCCAACTGCAGGACATCCTGTTCGACTACGAGGTCTACCTGCTGGCATCTGCCAACTGATTCAACGCTGTTCCCACTGACGCCATGAAGTTTAGGATGCCTAGCATCCTTCCAAGAATGGAATACACAATATCGTCAGCTCAGTTGATGACGATCCCGCCCTATGTAGTGGGAGCTGTTTCGGTTTATGGGTTTGCTATCTTTGCTGACAACTATTCGTGGCGGTATCCCTTCATATTGGGCCCGCAGTGGTGCCTCGTCACATCCTTCATTATCCTATCTATCAAATCTAGAGACATCGAACATTATGTTGCCGTGTGCTACTTTTTCTTCCATTTAGCTGTCCGCTCCATCGAGGGCATGTTGCTGGCGACTGACTCGTAATGATCAGTATGTATCCAATTCTACTTTCTGGCAGGCGATCCATCAAGATTAGCCTCCTCGTTTGCATCGGCAACGTCGATGGCCTTATTTGGTCTTAGATCCACATTGGTAGTGAATCATCTCGATATCCAACCGGAAGCAGGATCTCACTTGCCTTTGGACTGGCGGATACTATCGCGACGACACTCTTCAAATTTTCTCAGAAGGCGAACACGAAAGAGGCTCGATTAGCGGAGATGGGTATTCGAAAAAGATACACGGAGGATCAGGTGCAGAAAATATGCGAGAAGAGCCCCTTGTTCAAGTATTTGCTCTAGTCCGTAGTTTCCACAGCTCCTAAGTAGCACCTGATATGTACTGTGATACAATAGCACGTACTCGTATCTTGATAAAGCACCCTGGTCCTTGTTTCCATAGGCGCGGCATTGATAAGGCCAACGTCGGAATGGCACAGCCCCTTTGCTTGCAAGCTTATCGGAATGATGGCGGCTTAGATAGCTGGACTACGACGAAAACGAAATTGGCCTAAGTTCTTTTGAATTATCAAGTTTGATACAGTAGATAGTCAGGATGTACTGCGGCGGCGGTCTTCCGCACCTTGTGGAAGATACAGCTTCAGTCTCACACTACACACATGCATGGTTATCGCAGCTCACCGCTACTCTTGTGGCCTCCCTCCTAGAGCCCGTGGCGAAGAGTCATCGAACACCACTCAGATCATCAAGGCGATGACCACCCTCCACTACGCGATGATCGAAAAACGGCAGGATATCTTGGAAATATTGTCCGCGGGGTCCGAACTGAATATCAAAATGGCAGTGAATGGCCACATCATCCTGCCTCTAACCGAGTCGCTACTCATGCAGTTCCATGACCTAGTTGCTGGTCGAAGAGGCTTGGCGAGGTTTAACGCTACATGGAAATATTTCCGGAGCAGGTGATCAGCAAACAAGGACGATAAGATGTATCCAAGAGACAAGAAGGAGTAAGACGATAATACTTGATGGCAATTCCATTTTCAGAGCTAAGGAAGCACGCCCGCAGGTTCCTCAGCTCATAATTCTGCGATGTCAATAATGGCAGGAGTGACAACAAGAAGATTATCCCGGCTTGGGATAAAAACGGGCAATGTGACTGAGCAGCAAACTTTTTAGACGTGCGCAGAACCAGGAATTTCAGGACACTGAGATAGACAGCACCGGGAATCAAAGTCCATAGAGCTAGAAGCCCTTGTCTTCTTTCGGCGCCTGCTTATCGTGAACTGAGATCAAGTTGGCTAGGGGGGAGGGGATGCAGATCTAGTTCCGAGTTTATTTTAGATCCTGATGGGAATGGTGATACAGGCTTTGTGGGCCGTCTTTCCAACCCTTCAACGAGAGGAGATGTGAATCTAACGACTGATCAAAAAACGGTAAGCACAGTAAAGGAGCCTTTTCTTCTCGTCATCGTCGTAGAGCATTGAGGTTGAGAGAATGTTCGTCGCACAACTAGATGGAACAAAAGCGAATAGAGTTATCCATTTGTAACAGGATACTCCGGAACCGCTCAACATCCTACCATGTGTATGGGGAATACGTAGTCACTCTAGAAAAAGGAAGTCCACCTGGTAGTAATATCTGATCCTTCTCCCAAAGGGCAAAGGCCGTCAGGTGGTTATCTCAGATGCCCAACCGTGGCTAAGCGACTATTCGAGGCACCAAAGTATCGCTGAGCGCCACCAACTGCGCATGAGAGTCTGCTGCAGCTGCACGAATCCAGTGCGTGCGTACACAAAATCCTTTCATCTCTCTGCAGGGGACAGATGCCTGGACAGGGATGCTCTGTAGCACTCGCCCGGCTGTCTCGGAGTCTCCACCGCATCGGCATGCCGGAGCCGGGAATGAATGGCCAAGGGGGGGGGGGCAGGCAACACGAGTGCCGGGCCTCATGTAGAAGGCCTTGAATAGACCCAAGCGAAGGCCGTTGGAATGGAATTCGGACCGGCCTGGTATCATGGGCCTCAAACCGGCGGTAGGTGTGCAAACTCTGCATTGGGGGAGGAGTCCGCCACGAATAGTCCCTCTATCGGAGCCCTGAGACAAGGGGACTCCCGTATCACGGGTCTTGTACGTGCTCATTACCGTTTCTCCCATGAGAGTGGCGAGGTGACGACATGCCATTGGATCTTCGCCTCTCAGCCTCCACGCAACGGGGGCCGCTTCATGCAGGATTCCCCGGATTATGCGGGGGGTCTAAGTCAATGACAAGAACGACAAGGCACAGCCATCGCTTAAGTGGTCGAGGCCGTCGCTGCAGGCTGCGTCGAGGCTTCTATTTCCTCGCCCACACGTGGCCGGCCTGCTTGGAAAACCGCTATCAGAGGCATTCCGGAGCCTGGTTTCGTCAGCGTCCAGGTCAGCTGGGGCGCTTATCTTGGGCTGGCGTTGCGTCTTCATGCACAAGTTGCAAAACCCTTGCTTAACTGGGCAAGGCTCGAGATAAGACTCGTTGACAACTCGGGCCATCTAACACTAGCTCTGTTTCGTAGCTCCTCCCAAACATGACAGGGGGGGGACCCTTGTCCGCTCTCGACCACCACTTGGTTGTTTCTCGCAATGCCGCTTTGAGGCTTGCGGATAGCTTCGTGCCTGCGCGTTTGCGGCAACCGACTGCGCTCTCGCTGCTTTCTGATACTCACGATGCCCTCGGCAGTTTTCCCCAAGGCCAGCTGGCAGCTACAGACAGGAAGAGAGATAAGCCTGCGTGCAGCACCACGACGTTTTTGGCTGGTCCGGACTCACCGCGTTGTATGCTCAGCCGACGGCCAACGGATTTTGGTCCTGTTGGTGCCCAGCGTCAGTTTGATGCCTTACTTTGCAATCGCAATCGCTTTTCCAGGCGAGCATCGAAACTTTGCAAGGCAGACAGATCTGATCAGCCGTCATTGCCAGACGTGGTGGGGACTCATACGTAGTAATTGATTCTCAGATAACAGACATGGCGCTACGGACTGCGATCTCGGATGGATTACATGGCACGGCCAACACCAGATCGGCATCCACTGGACGGAATGGCATACTCTGAAAGATCGGAAAAGAAGAGTCAACTCGTAATTCCTAGGTTTTTGGCCTCTGATTTACGTGCAATTCCCCGGAATACGCAGTCTCGAGTAGTTGTCGATTTACAAGTCGACACTATCGCCAAGAGGCCATGTCTAGTCTCGATTCCAGCCAAATTATACTCCGTTGTAGGCGTTCGATAAGGAGACCCAGCTCGCCAACAGCTTCCCTTCTGGGACAGGGTTTCCGTCGCGCATCCATTGGCCGCAACTCCCGAGCCTAGCTGGCTTCTGAAGCCCTCGATGACGGCGAAAAAGCTCAACTTCCGTTCGCGTCGTATCGTGTCGATAAGCGCGCACGCGCCGATCGGCCCTCAGAGTCAGACTGCCCTGGCCGCCAGCCATTCCAGCTTCTCTACGCAGGACCGCGCTGCACGTCTTGTGCGTCTGCATACCCGTGTGGAGCGGTGCATCGAGATAAGCCGCATCACGAGTTCCAGCGGCTTCATCATGGTGGGAGGGGCATGCTGAAGCCGGGCTGAAGGAGGGAGGGGCGTATCGTGACGGCGTCAAGGCATCGCCGGTCCTGACGAGCCATAAGTACAATAACAGTCGACGGCCTCTTAGTTTTGCAGTTCGTCATCACCAGCAAAGACTTTCAAGTCAAGCAAACACTCCAGACAAACAATCAAAGAGCACAGTTCTCCATCATCCTACTCTCCCACTGTCCACCATCTCATCTGCTCCTGAACCTCCACTCCCAATGACTACCACGCTACCCACCTTTGTCCAAGAGGCTGCCATCCCCGATGCGCAGCCGACCCTTTTCGAGAAGCTCGAGCAGGAGTTGCCTGTGCCCGCCTTCGATCCGGCTATCCATCTCAACTACCAGCCCCCGCCGGCCCGCCGCTCCTTCACCGAGCTGGGCCTCCCCGTGCCCAAGGGATGTCCCGACATCTGCTTCACCGAGCCCTTCCAGCTCTTCTCCGAGGAGGGTGTGCGCATGATTCGCCGAGAGGTCTTCCGCCGCTCGTTCCTGGACAAGTACATGCGGTCGTGGGACCGGGCCCCTTGTCTCATCAGCGGCCACGCCCACAACAAGCATGTAAGTAGTGGGGGGGTTGTCCGGCTACTCCGCAGACAGCAGCTAACCACACAATGCAGGACGGTACCTTTCTCAAGCAGGCCTGGTACCACCCTGTCACGCAGGCCGCCATCAACTCGGCCTTCGGGTGCGCCCTGAAGCTGCAGACAGGCGAGAACGACATGGGCTACATCAACGTGCAGCTTGGCGCCGACGGCATCGACGGCGTCTACAACCTGACCGAGGTCCCCACGAGGCCTCTCCCTGCCGCCGAGGTGCTCCCCACGTCCGACTACGACATGGGCCTCATCGACAAGTGGCACAAGGACATGACCCCCGTGGTCCTCGTCCTGATGCTGAGCGACACCTCCACCATGATCGGCGGCGAGACGGCCATCAAGATGGGTGACGGCAGCATCATGAAGGCCCGCGGAGCTGCTGTCGGCGGTGCCGTTGTCATGGCTGGTGGATATCTCGAGCACGCCGCTCTCCGCGCCAACAACTGCGCCGAGCGTCTGAGTCTCGTCAACAGCTACTGCTTCGCGGACCCCGACGCCGACGACAGCGCCACCACCCTGAAGAGCGTGAACCTGAAGTTCGACAACCTCCCCAACACGGTGAACACGCTCATGGAGCAGAAGCTCAACCGTCTTCGCGACCGATGCGACCTGGCACTCTCACGAATCCAGGAGCGCCGCCTGAACGGCCAGCCGCCAACCCGCGAGGAGGTGGAATCATGGGTCAAGGACCAGATCCACCTCCTCAAGCACACCTCGTGGGAGATGTTTGAGCGCATGCCGAATTACATGGGGGCGGAGATCCCCGAGGGGACGCTGGAACGATACCTATCTGATGTTTAGATGAGTGATGTTTGGATGAGCGAAGAACTGGGGGTTTGGATTTCGAGCGTGTCTGTTGCTTGCCTTGAGTATGGCAACGAGCAGGATTATCTGCCGTAAAGTTGATTTTGTTTTGAACACTTCCTCTGTTACCCGCAGAGGAATAAAAATACACGCTCTCTGAGCAATGTATGTCGCAGCTTGTCTACATGGTCGAGCGCATGTGGAGGATGGTTTACTTGGCTCGCTCTTTCAGTTTCTACCTATTATCCTTTTAGTATTACTCCTGTCTCTCCATAGTTTTTTTCATGGACAAGAAAAGTCCTCGGTCTTAGCAAGACTTTTGAGCAGAGCATGGTCAGCTCTCCCATTTACTGAATAACACACATTAAAAATAATTTGCCTGAATGCTGTAAACTTCAGAGCCTGATAAAGAGTCGTTTGAGGGAATAGAGGGAAATCAAAGAAGACTTCGTGAGACGAATTTATCGGGTAAGCAATGAGTTTTTATGTTGGCGTCGAGAACGGTCTGTAGACTAACACGAAAGATGATATCAACTAAGCCACGGCCATGCCGACGCACACCGACGTTTCCTAGCTAAAACAAGCGTTGAAACAAATACAAAATGATGACTAAGTCGCCGAGTCTCCGAGTTCCCGACTGTTCGGAGGAGTGATCCGAACATATAAGACGGAGCGATAAGCGTCTCCGAGACCCCAACAGCCAACACTCTGCTGGCACGCCATTCATAAGCCCAGGGGGCAGCGCCATTGCCTTTGTCGGCAGCCCCTTTGCACGAAAAGCCTTGGATAACTACGAGATGATCTCTGGTGAAGGATTGGGATCTCGTAATCAAAATGAGCGGTCAGCGAGGATACGAAGCAAGACCAGTACGTCACCCGTCTCACTGTTCCGGAATCACTCGGCATCTCGGTCTTCATTGTCCACTTCTATTCGTTTCGTCTGTCTGTTCTTCGGTATTCATGTCAAACAGGTCCATCATGTCGTTCCACGCTCGAGGAACCTCGGTCTAATGATTTCTCCTTGTCACAGATGGACGCGCCTGTGTGAACTGTCACCAACGGAAGATCCGCTGCGACGCTCTGGAAATGGGGATCCCGTGCTCGAACTGCATCAAGGGCAACCGGACGGGCTGCTCGATGTATGAGAGAAAGGGTAAGTTTTTCAGCAGCCCATCAACTGGGGGTCTTGCTCCTATACGGCCACGGGAAGACGAATCGCCATCGTCGCAGTATCGAAACGAGGAAACTGGGCATTCCGAGCAGGACGAAGAGGCTGCCTACCAGGCAACGGAAACTTCGTGGGAGTCCCAGAATTTCTTCTCAGAGTTGGCGGCGTCGGATCTCGAGCCCTCGGTGTCGCATGTCGAGTACGACGCCGAAGAATGCTCGGAGAGCCTAGTCCAGGTCGTTAACCAGGATCACCTCCAGTTTCAGGACTTCGGGTGCAACAACCTGGCACGTCTCTGCTTCATCGGCACCGAAATCTCAAACATCAACTACATGGTCCGGCAGCGGTCACAGCACCCCGCCGACGACACGGTTCACCACCTTCCAAGCCGCCAGCTCGCTCGGAAGTGCACAGCACACAACTCGGACCAGATCCCTCCCGAAGCCTTCGCCTTGCCGGAAAAGGCCCTTGTGGACGAGCTCATACACGCCTACTTCACGCAGGTCAACTGCGGATGGCCCATCGTGGACGAAGAAGACTTCATGACCAAGTACAACGCCCGCGACTCCCGGAACCCCCCGGCGTTGACACTCTTACATGCCATCCTCCTCGTAGGCGCGCACGTGCTATCGCGACACCGCAGTGACGTTGCAGAACTCAAGGCAACCTTCTTCAGCAGGGCCAAGACGCTTCTCGATGCCCGCTTTGAGCAAGACCGCACGATGCACTTGCAGGTTGCGCTCCTCATGACCTGGCACTCGGACGGGGCGGAAGATATCCTGGCCAACTCGTGGCAGTGGGTTGGCCACGCGGCGCGGATTGCTCTGGGCTTGGGGATGCATCGAGACTCGGCCAGTTCCAACCTCTCGCCAGTCTATAAACGCGCGTGGGTTCGTCTTTGGTGGGTTCTTGTGCAATTCGACGTGTTGGTTTCAGTTGCCTACGGCCGGCCGCAAGCTCTGTACGTCTGCATCTGGTACCCGAGCTGGATGACGAGAGCAGGACACTGACGGGATAGGAACCTCGACGACTCAGATGTACCGACACTCACTGACGCCCACTTCGACGGAATTCCCCTCGCTCAACGGGACTTTGTTGTCCAGCATGTGCGCCTCTGCACCATCCTTTCAAGAGCCATGAAGCAAAAGGGATCTCTGCGGTCCTCGCCACAGGCCAACATCCAAGCGATCAAGCAAGTGGACGAAGCTCTCGCCGACTTCGCCATGCGCTTACCCGACCCGATGCGACTGTCTCTCTCCAACGTCGACGTTTGGCAGTCGACGCTGCACCTCACATACAACAACTTCCTCATTCTTCTACACCGAGCGCCGCAAAGCCAAGCCCACAACCCTCCGACTTCGGAGTCGCTCAACGATCTCGAGATTTGCAGGGACTCGGCAATGACGGTGACGCTTATTCTCGAGGGCCTGCGCGCCAATGCCACTTTGTCTAGCTTGTGGCTGTCTGGTATCAACTCGCTCTTCACAGCCATACTCCAAGTCAGCACCGAACTGGACTCGAACAATCCGGTTGTGGCGTCCAAGTCACTTAGGAGGTTCGACTCGCTGTTGCTTTGTCTTCGCGAGCTGTCCCGGGACTGGCTTTATGCGATGAGCATTTTAAGACTATTCGAAGACCGCGCCTCCAAGGACCGCCAGCGATAACAACAACAAAATTCGTCTAGACCACCACAGCTGGCTCTGTGTATCGATTCTTGGTTCTATGAAGAGGAAGGTCGGAGTAACGCTAACAAAGACACGAGCCAGGGATTCTGGGGCGATCTCGACTGCTTCAACATTCCGGTGTTTTCTCCATGAAAACCTTGCTCGGATAAACGATAGAGTATCAGTATTACAAAAGCTCTTTGTAGCACAAGGAAGAAGAAAGCTGGCTAGTTACAATCATCCAGACGACCTACCTCCGAGTTTAGGGCAAATCAGTAGCTTGTATATATTATAGAAAGACGTACATGGACGCAATTGTAGGGTCTTTTATGAATCCCTGACTTGAAACGCATTAAATCACACTCGTTGACTGCTGGCTGAGATCCCAAGAAAGCGTATAAGTCTCATACATGATCCATGCAATACGCAAAATGATAAATCAAAGAACTAGCTTTTCTTTGCCAAGGCTTACGATCAGATAGGACGAGTCTATATGGTAATAATACTTAATACTGCGCGCGTTTACCGTTCATGTATCAGTGAATGTGTCACGTATGTTTTCAGTTGCACCGCACGCGGTACAACTTGGTAACCAGACGATGTGGTCCTTTTCTCTTACGCTCCAAGACGGAAGATTGCATGTTCAGGACTCGTAAATAGAAAAAGAGCCTATTCACGTAAGTTTCCATCGAATTGAATGCCCACGACCGCTTGAGGATCAGGGGGTGTGGCCTACTTCTTCCAGTTACTTCAACACAAATTAATCCTCTACGCCCACATAGGGCTCGGCTAGTCATACAGTCATACAAACTAGGTCAACCGGCAGGAATTGCAAGCCTGCCCATTTAGCATTAATAGTGGCAAGTTCGGCGTCTTACTAGTATGTATCACCTACTGCAAATCTTTAATTTCTTTAATTCATTTAGTAAAATTCAACAAAGCTAAAGATGAAGTATTTTCATGCGCTGTCATCTTTACTTCTGGAAAAACAAAAGCAAGAGCTACCTTGCTCGGTCTCAGTGATAACTGCTAACCTGAATACTCAAGCATTGATTTTACGTTGAGTTTCCGTCCCCCTTGCGAAAGAGCTAGCCTCCAGATAAAATACACTGGAAAGGGTAGCCCGGACAATAGGGATATTTTGGGAGGCCAAAAGACTATCACTAATGAGCTAACAGCACACCACAACATCTTGCGTAGTCTTGTATGTCATACCTACTAGAGCACTGGCTCGCCATTTGCCCAAATAAGTTGAGCGAAAGTCCACGTCATCTCACAACTACAGGGGCTCCAGCACTCCATACGAAAACATCCAGTCACTCCACCTTTAACCGTACGCTGCATCAGATAGCTCCGATCAATGACCAGGCCCATGTCCGCCGGTTACGGGGAGGAAAGCCGGAGCAGGGAGTGAAGAATTAGGGCCACGCAGGCACAAGACGTTTGCATCACGAGAGCTTGGTTCACTGATGAGGGAGGTGTGCATTGATATAAAAAGGCGTGTAAGCCTCTGCTTCCTTGCTTGTTCTTCTTCTCTTTCATCCTTCATCACTGGTCTTTTCCTCTCGTTCTTGTTAGCAACCTTCTTAATCAGTCATAATATCAACACCGCGAACATGAAGTTCTCTGCTGTCGCTCTCGCCTCCATTCTCGCCGCTTCGGCGCAGGTATGTTCAGCCACGGGCTTCACCCGGTCCCTGAAGACTAACGAGGTCGTCCTTGCAGGCCAACACTGATACCATCACCTACGTCTACGACACCACCGCCCTCGCCATCGCCTCGTCTGCCGATGCCATAGCCAACGCGGCCTACAGCAGCGCCGCTGCCAAGATATCGGAAGCTGCCGCCAGCATCAACGCAGCAGCCTCGTCGGCAGCTGCTGCGGTGGCGGCCACGGCCACAGGGACGACGACCGGCGCCGCCAGCGTCAACACCAGCGTCAACACCAGCGTCAACACCAGCGTCAACACCAGCGTCAACACCAGCGTCAACACCAGCGTCAGCACCGCCACCAGCCAAGTCAGCAGCGCATCTGACGAGTCGGCCACGGCCTCTGATGCGTCGTCGACTGACTCGGCCACCGGCACTGAGTCTGGCTTCGTCCAGAGCACCTCCACCGGCGACGACGCCGGCGCCATGCCCACCGCAGCCGTTGCCATGGGGGCTCTCATGGGTGGTGCCGCCATCCTCGTCAACCTGTAGAAGGTCCATGCCGTCTGTAAAAACACCGCGCGTTCGCTTGCTCATCGGGTGACGTGACCCTGGGCCAAATCTCCACCAGCAAGTGCTAGGCTGGTGGAGTGTGAAGCAATCCCCCCCTGCAAATGGGCGCGTTGGTTGGCGTATGCGGAGACTCGGCACGTTAATCAAGGAACGGGAGCCGCGCGGCGCGGAAGGGGAGTTGGGCTTAGTGTGATTGAAACAGGTACCATTGAAAATAGTTAATTGTTCTGTATTGGAGCTTTTTAGTCAAGGTAGCATTATGACCTTGGATAATTATTACCATCATGATTTGCACTCGGTCACTAATGGCGTGCACTTCATAACCAAGACGAGCGTATGTGGCCTAACCCGGTATTGATCCACCATCTCCATCGTACTATCAACTAAGAAAGGTAGTGCTGACTGGGAAGTCTGCTGGCATCTCAAATGAGAGCATGTGGGATTACAGCCTCTGTGGCGATGGAACTGCCAACATCTTTGTCACGTAGCATTCCCGGCCTCGCGTAAATATACCTGGTACAAACACCAACTTGGAGTTCAGGAGCTGTATTTATTTTGTCTAAAAGGGGATAGACTTGCAGGCGCATTGCCCTCCCTCGCTCTGATCCCTGGGAGGCTGAGACCCTGACTCAGGGGCCGCTCCTACGGCACTACGCCATCCGCCACTAAACTTGCCCAAGGACGCAACCAAAGTCAACCAACAGAAGCTAATTCAATGCAATTGCACGGTTGAGAGAAATGCAAAACAAAAAAACATACAACAGCAAGGATTCCCCGGTCGTCACCGACCCGAGTACTAATTTGCCGCTTCTCAGTTTGACTAGGGGAGAGCGGACGGGATCCCGTACTTTCTAAGAGCTATGGTCGTATGTATCAGATGCCTGAACAAAGCAAGTTATCAAGGCTCAAATTCAAGAAAGCCAAAGATATATGTCTGTAGTACTAAACAATAGTCCCAGTTGGATATACTAAGGAGAGAGAGACATTGTGTGTGTATTTGGATGCTTTTATAAGTGTTTTCGTCTTCATCTATATCTTCACTGTTAGACTTAAAGATAGTGAACGGGTTTTGCCTGTCGAACTAAGAATACTTCCTTCCATCTAAGGACGGTAGAAGCACTCGTAAGCCTGGGGTTTTCTAGAACGATTTCTAACGATGAAAAGAATCTAGAGCAAGATCTGATCGCGACATTTTTAGAGAAACCTCGACGATGGCGGGAAGTTGTCCACAAGGCATGATAAGCTCTCTTCCTGAAAGCCTTTCTTGAACTCTGGCTCTAAGCTGAGGGTCCATGGAAATTCTCATTGCATTCCAATCTCAAGATCGACAATACGAGGCTTGCCCCTCCTTATAGGACCTGCAGACTGAGGGTTGGACTGTATGGCCGAGGAGCCGATATCACGTACTACACCGCCCACGCCGTAGCACGAGTCCTCGAAGACGAGTGCCAACATAGAGATCCATGTTGCGGATACCAGGTGGTCTTTGTGATGGGTTGGGTTACTAGAGTGGAGGAAGACGGAACGGCACCTAACTAAGCGGTTTAGAGGGTTGAGGCTCCGTTTTTGGAGGCATAGAAGTCAAGAAAGGGATGCAAATAGTCCGTAGGCAAGGACTTGACGGGATCCTGTATTTTTTAAGAGCCATGGTTGTACTTATCAGTGGCAGTGGTGGCACAGTTCATAACGGCACAATGTGGTCTAGGAAACACTAATGCTAATGGGCTTGATTATTTCTTAATTGCGATATCGCTCGACATAACAGATCCTTCCCTAGCTTGTGCGTGACTACACCCCTTTCTCATATCTCCAGCAGCCGTTCCAAGATCGAGTCGTCGTTTCCAAACCCAAAATTTGTTGCCTCCAAGGTGGCATATCCGCCATGCCACTGGCCTGGACTCAGGGGCAGATATGGCGAGCATCCACCCCTTGACCGTTGTCTTTCATTACCAAACTGCGCGATTCCAGCCGGAGACGATAACGAGGTCGCTTCAAAGTCCAGTTCCAAGATCGACGGGTTAGCGTCTTCATACATGCTAGCTGTCGAGTCCGTTTCCTTTGTGTTTGTCATCGGAGTGCCACTGGAAATCTCCCAGAGCGCGTCCTCAAATTCAACCAGTTTGTCTCCGCCAGCATAGGTCTCATCCTCTTCGGAAATCGCAATCCCACGCTCGCCTTTAAAGTTTCTTGCAGCTGTTTGATCAGGCTGAGGGAATTCCTCTTCGTGACTGCTCTCCTTTCCAGACCACACGCTCTCAACCCTTGAGCCAGAACCTGTAATCTCTACTAGGCCGTTGACGTTCGGAAGTACTATTTGAGTAATCGGCAGCGATGCCCCCAACAGGTTTTCCTGGAAAATGCCACGCAGGCTTCGAGGAAAGTCGCTTTCGAGTGGGATTTTGGCATTGCGGATGCTCAAATCCATCGTCATAGCCAAGCGCAGATAGTATTTCGGGTACAGCTGTAACATTTCCGTCCAGCTCGAAATCGAGTTTCCGTGCCGAGTCCGCATTGCTGGAAGATGCTTCTGTGCCAGGTCAACGATGTATCGAACCGTTCGCGCCACCCAGTCAACGCCATCATATCGCGGCCTGTAGGTTTTCATCGCCTCGATAAGCACGTTGAGCTGCTGCTGCTTATGTTGCGCAAACAATGGGGTGTTCGGTCCTTGGTTTGATGTGTGAGGCGAGTTGAACACCTTGACGTCAAGGATCTGTAAAGCCAGAGGAAATGCCGTACAACCGACACTGTGGGGATGTTAGAGGTGATGCCATAGTTGGGACAGGGCACTTACGCGCTTATAGGAAGCCAGCAGACGAGACCCCAACGGACTAGCTTTCGGAGACACTGTGTGACTTGTGAAACGGCGCCTTGCAGTTCATGGCTGCTTTCGTATGTATCTGCGTCGAGAAGGCCCAGGCGTAGAGATGGCTCTGCCAGACTGCAGTACAGTATCTCGTAGTGACAGAGCGCCATTCTGGCAGAGCTAAACGGTTCACTTAGTGGTAAGCTCCTGGGAACCGAGTAGAATAACTTACTGGTAGTACATCTCCAGCAGGTTGATGAACAACAATGGAGAGCTCTTTGGGGAGCCAGGAGTCTCGGCAAGCTTGAGTATATCTCCGCCTGGAGATGATTGGATTCGCATTACCGTGCTATACCACCGCCTCAAGGCCATTCTGCAGTCTCCAATCCGGCTCTCTTCCGTGGCTAGGTGTGAAGGAGCCCGCGAAGGATCGTCGTACATGGGAAACGTCAGAGTCAGAACCTCCGTAAGTATAACACAGAGCTCGACAAGCTTTGCCAGAATCTCAGCAAGGAACCGTTTGGTGACAGGATCGTAGACGCTGGACTTGTCAAACTCGTCGGATAGATCGGCGACTCCAAGGACTGGAATCCCAGCAAACTTGAAGTTGGCGTGTGTGATCTTGACGGTCTTGCGCGATGTCAAGGGCATAATCCGGTCTCGGATAATGCAGCACCACCACAGTCGCTTCAAGACCGCACTGAGTTTCTTCCGCTCGGGGGTGACGGGAGACTCGTTGGTCAGTATCGAATGATACCTATGGGCGCCAGCATCGCGAGCGTAGTGAATTGCAATGCCCAGCCACATGGGACCGAGTTGCTTGCATCCACCGTGCGGGAGAGGAATCAAGTGCGAATGTGACAGCAGCAGTGCAGCTTGGGAGATGGATATTGAGGACGTTTCGAGCCCGAAATCGTAGAGAAGCTATCAAGGTTAGTCTCTGGGTTTGTCCGAGCTGGGTGATTAGTCTACCTTGGCCCTCTTGTAAAAGGAGGACTTTGCGTCATGGACCGATTTGAAACCAAGAGTCTCGATTATGTTCCTGGGCACAAACTTTCCGCGTGTTAGAGCGTCTCTGCTTGAGGTAGGAAGCTGCACTCACACTACAAGACGTGAACAATATCCCTTGGAGGACAATGAGAGGCATCTTCTCTCCAGAGGCAGTGTCGGAGTGTTGCGGGTGATACAGTGCCCAGAAGTCGGCCTCGTTGAGCATTGGAAGCATTGGATGGATGTGTAGGAAGTATTGCTGGATGAATTCATTGAGAATATTCCTCTGTGGTACGACGAAGCATCCTTGCTTGTAGAGATAGTTGAGGTCTTCGGGCGAGAGGGTATGGACCTTGGGGGCTTCGAGGATTGTATAATCCGGGTTTGTGGGGTCGAAGAGGAGTCTTTGCGTTCCTTCCTGCGGTATCCATGGACAATCGGGGATAAGCGGATCTGGAAAGGCGGAGGAGAATTGCGGCAGGGTTAACGTGTCCATGGACGCTGGTTCAAGTATTAGTTGATGGCTTGGGATAGGACGCAATGCCTTACCGTTGCCGTAGTCGGTGAGGTCGGTTGGTAGTGACGGCAGGCCGGGCAGAACGACGTCTATTGACATGGGATCTACAGCCAACGGAAGCTGCTCGTCGGTGTCAGGCAGGACTTGCTCATCTCCGAAGGCGCTGAAGTCATCGAGAGACGGTCCAGTGGACACGGCCTTCTTGGACGCGACAGGACCATGGCGAGACGTGCCCCTCCTAGAGACTGGTCAGCTGCGACGACGAGATAGCACAACCACAGCGCGCACATACGAGAACTTGGATCTGGCAACAAAAATGCACTCCTTGTCGTCCAGTCGGCAGTTGATGCACGGCTCGGCAGAACTGGTCAGGATGCACCTCACCTTGCGAGACCGGCACGGCAGACATGCGCGAGACGCCCGCTTCTTGGTCTTTGCCGAGGATGTTTTCTGGACTCGGTTGGCCGCGTCCGCTTCCGGGCCGAGATCAACGTCGTGCAGCGCGTCCTGGCTGGGGGCTGGGGAATCCATGGCTTTGCGGGAGGGAGATCCGGCGAGGAGATGTGCGAAGAGGGGGAAGAGCCAAGCGGTTATCTTCGTAGCTGGGCAATGGAAGAGTAATGGAAGAGGCCAGGTCGCGTCGAGAAACCAGGGGCCAAGCTCTTGTATTGCGGAGCCCCGTCTCATCTGCCGTTCTCTTATCCGGGCCTCTTAGCCCCGTGTCTCGTGTGGGCCTAGGGGGCGTAATCTGGGGTAATTCGACTCTCAATTGGTCCCCCGCAACCCGTGTGACTCGCTAGAGCTGAGAAATGATGGAGATGTCATCGATGAACCCCCGCAGATTGGGGTAGTCTATCATCTGCCCATGGGGTTCACGGGGTCTTGATGCTAAGGCCTGGCGACATCTAGACCTGTCAGGGTTGGTTCGAGGCTTCATAAATAGGTGCCATGACGATGACTGTTGTTATCCAAGATTGGCTGTGCGGTCGAGACGGTCAGACCCCTGGTTATCTTGATTCACCTCGTATTAGCTCAAACGCTCTCGAAACACTCTCTTGCAAGGTTTGACTAACCAAATCCATCATTCAGTTGTTGGTTGCATGGGGCTCCAAGTCCAGCAAAATATATCATCAATTATCGAATCTCCCAGTCGTCGGTTTCTCTTCCTCCCTCGGCACAGCTCGGATGTCGCGGGAAGGATTTGACTTCACCCAAGTAATTTCTCTGCATGACTCATCCAGTCTCTTTGTCTCACGTCACGTGAATGGCTTCCTGTCAGCTCCGAAAAACGAAGATGCTCTCTTTTTGCATCACGTCTCTCATCTGATACCATCGTTTTGTTCGCCTCTACGACTCCTTACACTCATTTACTTTGCACCCTCCAAAATTTGGGTCTTTTTGTACCATTTTGAATATCCAAAAATCGTCCCGATAGCTCAAAATGCGCTTCGCTACCAACAGCACTATCCGTGCAAGGATGACGCCTCGGTTGTCACAAGCCACGCTCACGGCTAAACGTTTTTCCGCGTCCATTCTCAGCCAAAAGCTGTCTGCTCCTCCGACACAAGGCTGAACCACCAAGGAGAAACAACGGAGTCGACTCCCAGCAGCCCAGCTCCTCCAACCCTTCTTATCCGGCCTTTAGCCTTGAAGCACTTGGGATTAGCAAGAACATGTGGATTTTTCTCATCGTTCTTCTGAGCATTCTTGGCACTATTGAATCTTGGTTTTGGTGCCAAGCTATCTGGCGTTGGTGGAAGGGCAACGGTGAAACTAAACAGGAGTCATCTTGAGATCACCAAGAGCCACAACGGAATTGAGCTCAATTGTAATATCATGTAAAATATGTATTGTTAGATGCAGTCCCTACTTAATCATTGAGCCGTGGGTAAATTATCACCGTGCGCTAACTAGAATAGCATATTGATGCAAAAACGAAAGGATTTAGAACAAAACACTAAACAAAACGCTGGTGTATGATTTTGTTACTGTCTAATAATGCATCAATCGATGAGGAGAAATTCCTTGCAATATCGTATTTCGATAAAATCCATGAGATGAGGAGTAGTCGTAAGGCAATCGCGAGACTGCGCATGGTTCCATCAATGAGACAGAACTTGTCAACGTCAATGTCTTTGCTAGCTTTGAACTAACTCAGAAGTAGATGGCCAGCAGTTGTTTAGCTGCTAACGTTTGATGGTATTGCTTGCTAATGGGTTCATTCATCATTCTACCTATCTCTTAAATATTGACACCAGTACGCGGATGGGTGCATAGCCCCGGTGCGGTAGTGTTCCCGTCTCTCATCATCTATCGTCGATCGTTCGCGTCAAACTTCTCATTCCACCAGATGCGAACGTGCTTTTGTGCGCCAATCCTGGAAATTTCGGCAATCTCCTCCTGAGTCAACTTGAACGTAGGAAGCTTGGAAAGATATCCCTCGAGCCTCGACGCCTTGGAGCTTGTGGTGATGGCGATGACGTCCTGATCGAGGATCCATCGCAGACCAATCTCAGATTCAGTCACTCCATACTTGTCCGCCAGCTGCTTCCAATAAGCATTAATCGGCCCTCCCTTGGCGGTAGTAATGGGGGTAAGAGCGCTGTACGACTCGATGCCGATGTTGTGCTTCTTTAAGAAGGGAACGAGGTCTCCGTGCTGCAGGTACGGGTGATACTCGATCTGGTTCACCGCAGGAGGAACCTTGGCGGTCTTGAGAAGCGTCTCAATGTGCTCCTGAAGGAAGTTGGAAACGCCAATGGACTTGGCGCGTCCGGACTCCTTGATCTGCTCCAACTGAACCCATCTCTGCTGCAGCTCCTCCTCGGTATCTGCAAACCAAGGTCCATGCAGGAGATAAAGATCGACATAGTCAAGTCCGAGCTTCTTGAGGGAAACATCGATAGCATCTAGGGCACTCTTCTTGTCGTTTGCGTTGATTTTAGTAGTAACGAATAGCTGGTCTCGGGGAACTCCGGATGCCTTGATTGCAGCGCCAAGCTCTGCCTCATTACCGTAGACTAGATAACCGTCAATAAAAAAACATCTCAGCACTTCTGGATCGCGAACCTTCTGCTCCATCAAGGTGATGATAACCTCCAAGAATGGCTTGCTTGGTGACCTCGATTAAGTCATTATCGAGGGCAGCATTGGGGTTGTTCTTGTAATTTGCAGTTCCCAGGCCATAAGCAAGCTAACATGGGCTGATTAGTTTTCACATGATGGCTTACGATACACGGTACGTGGCCGATTTGCAGTGTCTAGATGTCCCAAGGATGAAACCTACCACGGGAATAGCATTGCCATCATTAAGTTGAGTGGTGACTTGGCTGATTGCAGTTGCCATGATGATTTATTGCCGATGCTTACGTTGCTTGATGAATAGTTTATAATTGTAAGTTGTTAGACCAAGCACAACGAGGGGAAAGCAACCGCGTGGGGGGCCTTGCGTTCTTTTCCGCTTGGACCCGCCGGCTATCAATAATCCGAGTTGTGGATCACGAACAGTGCTAAGACGTTTTAACACTAACTAGCTCAAGACGTCATGAACAGACCGTGGCTCGTCTTTCCTTCTCCGCCGGTCGTGGATGTCCGAAACCGGCCCGAGACAGTTCAAGACGACATTGTTGTATGTGAAATACCAAGATATTGCTTATAGGCCGCGATGGCCTGTGAGATGTTCATTCAGTATCCTGTAACGATCTTCCAGAAGATCTTAGTCAGCGTTTGCGGGACTCTTGGGTCTGGGCCGCTTCGATAGTGCTTTAGCCGTCTATCGTAGCACTCGGAATTTCCTCCATGCGCATGCTGCTGCCTTCCGTTCCCAGCATCAGATCCATTTCCGCTGTGGCTTGCTGGTGTAAGGCATCATTACAGACAAAATATGTTCAGCCGCGAGACGAGTTGCGAAGTGATTCGCATGAATCGCGGCCAAAATTCGAGCAAGTCCAGCCTCTATGCTTACATGCATGGCTCTAGAGACCTCCTCAGACCAAGGAGATGGTTGTCCGCTTTGCGCTGGTAAAATGTGGCAAAGATGCAGTCAACTATCCTATTCCCATCACTATCAAGTATATGAGTAGACACCTGGGAAGCTGCATACTCGCCAAGTTTGCGTTCGAAATTGCTTTCCTTCTCTGTTGTCGGTCCATCGCCCGGCGTAGAGCCTGGCGCCATTCCATGTTTGACGATTGTGTTGCTGATCACAGGGTTGAGTCCAGAAGATACCCGGGACCCTCTTGAAAGGTCCCTATTCTGAGGAACTCTCACTTTTGACTGTCGTGGGTTTGCTAAATCACAAGGCCGTCGGTGGCTGCTCTATGGAGATCGTTATTGGCCACTCCTTCCAGAAAAAGGGGAACGAAGAAGCAAAGCAGAGAGTTCAAAGGTCTACGAAACCTCAAATTGAAATGATAACCGTGGCACCAACCCACGGCCATCCCCCAGTTGTAGGCAATCCAGACCCAGCGAGTGGGACTCGATGACCTGGAGACAAAATAGTTGGACCGGATACAATGAGACTTGCTGCAACGCGTTCTTGTTCATGACCTTGTCGAATTTTATTGGTATAGAAAGGCCTTTGAACTTGAGAATAGCTCGGTCAAAGTGACAAAAGACGTCACTTCCTGATGCAGCCATGATAGTCTCAATCAACACGGCCAGAGGGCGTATTCTGTTCAAGTTGAAGGAATTGAACTTGGGTGTTAAAAAGTCCAATCGACCTCGGTTGAAATGGGCGCGCATCTCGACCGGTCTTCTAAAACCTACCCACGACCAGGAAGGCACCGTCAAAGTAGAGTTTGCTCTTGTCTTGGAGTGATCCGAGTCTGGTAGAGCGTTACGATCACAATGGGCAGCGCTTGCTTATAACGGTGCCCAGAAGAGATCTGCAACCCAATACTCCGTCCAGAACTCCGCAAAGTAGGTGTCGCGAGTTTCATCTGAGATTAGTTTAGCAAGCCCTGAGATGGGGATCAACTGATCACTCTCATAAGTCAACCCAGATCTAGTGTACGCTTCTATCAAATGTCCCCATGAAAAGTTTCTGGGAAGATCCGGAGAGATGGACATTGACGGCCGATCGCCTGACATGGGCAGATCAAGAAGAGCAACATGACCGCAGCCGTGATCCAACTCGGCGTCACGTTTGCAGTAGAGTTGTTCGTTGCCTAGGTAGAGAATTCTTCTTGAAAGGCACCTTTTTTTACAAAACCTACGCGCGACGGTTGATGAGGGCATTCGTAACGTTGCCATCAAGCTCCCAGGTGTGCTGAATGAACGCATAGTACCCTGAGCGGGGTCTGGCGTGGATGTGTTCTCTTCGTCTCGATTGTTGTCACTCTAGCCATAGTGGCCGTGGGATAGAATATGGTTTGCACTCCCGAAATATGGTGTCGCCTGAATAATCCAAGCATATGCTCAATGTAAGGTAGGCATTTTGATAAACTTCGATCATCATAACTGCTTCCACGCGGAAATCGTCCTCTTGATCTTGAGAGATGCAAAGAGAGTCGATCCAGAGGTACTGGATAGACAATGAGCGGCAGATAGATGTGATGTCCTGGTAGTTCTGTGGCAGTACGCCATCTTGTTTGTACTGGCAATAGTCTTTGGGCCCGTTTCAGAGATTTCGAAGCAGTCTTGGTGTATCTTTCGACTACCAATGGGAAAGCGCAATGTACTTGAGTGTTTCCCGAGTATCGAAAACACGCCAACACTTCAAATCACGGTTCCCAAGGTCTATCAATCGAGTAGGCATTCTTGATCCACTGCCTGTGACCTTCGCTTTATGCATTCGGAATGTTCCCTCTCGCAGATGTTGATCCAACCTCGGGCCATATTGGCAACTGACACGGGCGTGTGCTCTCCATATAACGGGGCGTGCCTTTCTGCGTCTAAGTTGAGCTTGGTCAGCAAAGGAAGTAGCAGAGCTAGTAAATCAGGCCGAGCGCTCACCTAAAAACTCTGTTTTGTCGTCTTCCAAACACAGAAGGCAAAGCTATCTCGCCACGCTTGTATCCCTTCCAGTTGGATCTCGATGACATGGATGGATTCGGTTGTTTCATACTCGGCTGCCTCACCCTGTGTCCGAAAGCTCTTCACATTCTCGTTATTTAGATTTGCATGTGGCGAAGATCGAATATGGCACCAAAATGTCCAGTAAATCGGGCAGTTATAGCTGAGCGATGTAGTGAAAGACTCCTAAGACGGGTGCATGAGCCCTGTTTTTCTCAAACTCCACCTGGTCTCGTACTACGGCATGCTTTTCTCAGACTGAGCTAGGGCTGTTGTTTTCATCTTCCGCCTTGAATCGGGACAAGTTTCTTGGCATACACTGCAAATATTCATCTTCGAGAGCTATGGCACTCTGCGAGCTTTCTAATCTGGCCGATCTCAACTGAGATGAGGCATTCTGAGGGTCGGAGGCTCACGAATAGCAAGACACAAATCGGTAGCCGAAACCCACTCGATATATTCTGTCAGACGATGGAAGTACTCAGTCAGAGCTGGGGAAATAATCGGATCAGATGGGTAGGACGGTCTCGATAACTTCCATACGGTTGTCTGCTCTGTCAAGGCGTGTTGCTGCGATCACAAGATGAAAAAACGGAAAGAGGAGCGCATGCTAGCTGTGGATGCCATGAAGCAAACAATGAGGCTGATCGGACAACGATGGAAGGTTGGAGGTGAGTGCAGCTGGTGATGTGGTGGCCCTGTGACTGCTATTCATGTAGAACAATACTTGGCGATATTAGAAGGAGAAAAGGCATGAGACCAGTATTGCTATCCTTTTGTATTATAAGTCTGGCCACAAAGGTCAAGAAAAACATGATAACTTTCCGACGCGGTGTCTACTGACTGTGGTGGTCATAGCTGCACCAGTCACTATGTGCAGAGAAAGAATCATCTCTTAGATTCTATAAGGACTCTCCACATACCCAGTCGTCGTTGCTAAATCTCGAGCAAGCCTCTTCCACCAAGTTCCTCATGGCTCCACTCCCATAGTCTCCTTGTCAGATCCTTATCCTGGGCAGCCGGGCTGGGCGTCCCTATCTTGGCATATGGAACAATGTAAGCGCCAGAATCCTTGGCTCCGAAATCGTCAATTGCAACCGCGAAAAGAGAAGACCACGCGCCCCTTGCCTCCTCGTCCAGAATTCTCTAGCAGTGCATGATGGGCGTAATGGCACGGAGGACGGAGCTGGGCGCTGCTCCGGTGGCTTGTTTGTTGAGATTTCTACTCCAGTAAGCTAGCGGAATCTTGAGCGAAGAGACAT
This sequence comes from Neonectria neomacrospora, assembly GCA_917563905.1. NCBI lineage: Eukaryota > Fungi > Ascomycota > Sordariomycetes > Hypocreales > Nectriaceae > Neonectria > Neonectria neomacrospora. Next base: position 2,667,134 of record OU830643.1, read on the forward strand.
GGTCTTACGTGTCGATATGGCCAGGGTGGACTGCGGCCACACAAATTGGGTTGGAGGTGCCTGGGCTAAAGGTATAGTGCAACTGCTTTACGTGCAGGATATTCGCAAACTTGCTTTGGCCATATCGAGTCATTGCCGATTCCTTTTCCAAGGACATGTCACTAAACAAGATGGCACTCTCGGGATGAAATCTGGCATGACCATCAGATGTAACGTTGACTACTCTCACCGTATCTTTGAGGGGCTTGGCTACAGTGGCTTGAAGTAGTGGCAACAGATAGAATGTAATGAGCCAATGAGAGAGGTAGTTGCTCTGATTATAGAACAGCCAGTCTTGTCGGATCAAGAATAAACTTCTCCGGAATAGCCTCACCTGAAACTGGACCTCATAGCCATTCTCAGTCAAAGAAAAAGCAACGCCCAAGATGCCAGCATTATTGACAAGGCCATGCAAAGACGTCTCATCACTGCGTAGCTTCTTGACAGCAGATACAACACTCTGAAAGCTCGACAGGTCAAGAGGCAGAAACAAGATGCGAGCTGAAGGCAGCTGGGCCTTGATCTCTTAGACGGCCGTGGCAGCTTTGGCTTCACTGCGGGTGCTGAGATGGACTGTGGCACCCTTGGAAGCCAGAACAATGATGGTTGACTTGCCGCTGTAGAAAGTCAGACTCGGTACTGAAAAAGGAAATAGGAGACCGAACAAACATTCCTGAGTTACCGCCAGTGACGAGGTACACTCGTCCTGCGAGGTTGGGCAACGAGTCGGGAGAGAAATTGGACGAAGGCATGATGATGATGGGCTGAGTAAAATGTCAGAAAGATGGCACTTGGTGTGTTTGAAGATGACGGTCGCAAAGCACAAGCCGGAGCTAAGGACGGTATTTATGTTCATTCAGTCAGTCGGCATAGAACTGACAGCCAGGCCGCTAGTCCACAGAGAGGTTGAGCCAGAGCGATATCACTCGCCTGTGGGCTGAAAGAACATGTAAGCAATAACTACCCCATACTGCCGATTTCGGAGGCGTGCAACAGCGGCCATGCAGACCGCCAAGACATGCGAACTCAGCTTCTGCAACATACTCTTAAGATTCAGAGAAACTCCTCTGATCAGAGTGTTGGATCATCATCACTGTTCTGTCAATGACCCCTGAGCCTATCCCCACGTATCCCCCCGGGGTTAGGGCACCTATGTGAATCTTTGTGACAATGTTCATCCGGTGCCCAAAGATGAACGATTCGCATGCTTTTCATCCCTGAGATGTATTGTGCTAAAAACACGGACCCAGCTGTGGTCTCGCATCTGAGGGCGCGTCTGTCCAGCGGGACGGGGACGGTTGATGGGCAGACCGGGTGTCCAGCGATGGCCTCAATTTTGCTCACGTGTGAGAGGATTGAAATTTCCTTTTCTTTTTTCAGCGGAATTGACTACTCTTATACTGCGCGTCGGGCGAAGAAGCTTTGCGAGATGCATTGCCGCAATACCTGTGTGGATATCCCAAGGTTTGCGTCGTCGTGGTACCTCTCGAACATACCTGGTGCCTCTCGCGCACTTCGTCCATGTACCTCTGCTCTCCCCATGGTCGAGTGGTGAAGCCCGCCTCTGCTGGGGCTGCAAGACTAGCATCTTCATTCTTTACGCTGTCAACGATAGACACCTTTGTCCATGCAACCAGTACCACCAGCCTGGATAGTGGTGCAGAAACACACCCTTCAAAGAGCGGACAGCCGACACCATTACTTGCTGAGGCTCAAAGTCACTTCACCCCTCCACGAAATCGTAGTAGAGACTACGGAACGTCGTCCCAAGTTCATGGACCCACGGTGACATTGGCAAAAAAGGAACAGTTGCTTTCCGCATCTGCCGCCTCCCTTGAAACTCAAGAAATGAAATACAAAATTTCTCCTCTAAGCAATGCTACTCGAGACTTCGTAGCCGTGCGATGATTGTTCTGTCTCTAAATTGAAAGAAACCAGGTAAAGGCCACATCATTTTCCATAGTATCAAAAAACTCCATACTGCCTCACACCACTGCCTTAGCTACCCGCTCCACCAAGGGAACATTGCTGCTACCATACGACAAAACTAAGACCCAGCATACTCTATGATGCAAGGAGATCAATCTAGAAACTCAAAGGTTCTGGAGACGCCGATGGTGTAGCTTTTCCAGCTGCTGGAACTAGAGCAGGCCTGAATCTCACTGCCTCCCGCACACTCAGGTTTATCGCCATACTGAATGAAGTTGGACAGTGATTGAATCGTGAGAAGCTCCACGTGTGCATTGTGATCAAGGAGTTTGGTCGGGGTTTTTAGCCCAAGAGTGAATGAAATACGATCGCGCGGGTTAAACACATTAACATGATGCGTGAATTGCGGCTTGGAGCAATGGATTCGTGAATAAAGGCTCCATATCACAGCATTCGGTTCCGTGGTCTAGCTGGTTATGGCATCTCGTTAACACCGAGAAGGTCCCCGGTTCGAGCCCGGGCGGAATCACGCTTTTTTGCCAGTTGGTGATATTTTTCAGTGCCAGTTTTGTTAGGTCGAAAGGTCAAGACGAACATGGTCTCTTTTTAGTCACCTACACTGAGTTCAATTGATGAGTACTGAATAATGAGAAATACTGAGTGGAGTTGTTTAAGTCACATTGCGATTCACTAGTCGCTAGGGTTATGTTAAGTCGTCGAACCGCGAGATGAGCCTGGTAAAAATATGAGGTCGTAGGAAAAGGCCAGCGGATAGAAATCGATAGAGGGATAATATAAATCAAGAACTCCTCACCCTCGGTCAGCGTTAAATCAGAATTTTATCGTTAGCTACCACTGGAACTGATAGAACTGATAGACAAGTGTCGAGAAGTTAAGAGTACAAATCGTTTTCGTGAGGTGTTCTATGCCGATCAACTTGTTGGTCTTTCACGCCGTAGTGAATCGTAGTCAGCACGAAAATTCATTCTTCGTCAGGAAAGTGCATTATGTGATGAAGTATACGAGCTAGCGGAAGCATTCAAGTCATAATAACCAAACACTCTATTCCTGTCTATGGCTTACATTATTGCAGAAAAAAACATCCTGCGCTATGAAGTGATAGTACACTACGATGCATAGTGATTGCCAACAAAGAACTTTGGCAACGCTGCTGAAAACGCATCTCCATCCTGCTCGTCATCGACCTTTGACAACGCTTCTTCGTAAACATCGACACTGATCAAGCTTTCTGTCAAGCGAGATTCTAGATACTCTTTGATTTGGAATGCATTCGCTTCTGGGTGGCCTTGAATGCCTAATATTCTGCCAGGTTCGTAGAGCACCTGGACACTTGATCGGGCACTGGACCCGATGATTTCCATGCCTGGCGGAGCTTCCACCACAGTGTCGAGGTGCATTTGGTAAAGATTCTGAACCCGGAGTTGTGAGTGAATAGAGTTGACAAACAATTCTAGCCTAATGCGTAAAGGAACTCACCAAATGGTCAGTCTTGAATAGGTCGGTCCCGGAAGCGGTTAGGTCAACCCTGGTGACCGAAAGCTCGGCTCCTTTCGGGTTCTCGATGACTTTGCCTCCTAAAGCCCTGGCAAGGATTTGGTGCCCGTAGCAGATGGCCGCAATCGGTATGCGAGCGTGGTAGGCTTCTTTTAAAAAGTCGATGAGCTTAAATGCCCAAGGATAATCATCATATGCAGAATATTCTGTCATATAGTGTCAATTCCAGCACACGACTAGAGCGCTGGGAGTCATACTTCCTGCTGTTAAAAACAGTCCGTCAATTTCAGTCAATCGAGGATAAGACTGTGATTGAAAAATGTTCCACTTTGTAACTTGAAGCTCGGGAGTCTGTGCCTTAGACTGATCGAAGCCACGCCGCACAAATCGCTCGACAATGTCCCCGTATGAACCTTGGGTTTCGGAAATGGAGCTTGGCGTGTCGTCGCACTCCAAGATGGCGATACGAAAGATGGACGCCATTGGGGCGGCTGAAAGTAATACCAGAGATGCAGACTTGACGCATCTCGACCGAAAATATCTGACGACGAACAAAAGACTCCACGGGCTCTTTTATGGCTTCGGATCCTGACTCATTCTCTTCCAGCTCGGAGGCTCCATCCTAGCTTGACGCATCATGGGTCTCGGCAGCAGCGCCGAGCCGTCACATCGCTGGACTGGTTGTAGGCTGAAGACTGTTCAACGAATGAGAAAAATGGTAGGATTCTGGAGTTTTTGATTTTAGAGGTGTCAACATAAAGATCACGAACCCGTTGTTTGCTTGGCTTCTTTATCACGTATATAAAGCCTGTTAGACGGCCAGATGCCGATTCTTACCACGACCTTTAACAAATGCTGTCTGAAGATCTCTCTCTGGCGTCCTGTGGATATCCGCTTCGGAGGGCTTACCCGCACTTCGGGTGGCTCCGAGCTCGGTCCCGATGAAGTCAAGTAAACCTCCCTACCTCCACGAGGCGCAATGATTTCCGGTCAAAGGTCTCTGCCATTTTGCATAGCGAATATGCATGCACAACTGCTGTAGGGAGTGCAGCTATAAATGGACAGATAAAGACAGCAAATGGTTATCATGTATCTATCCGCCTTCCAGACGTGGCAAAGTACAAGCCCGCAACAGAGACACGGCTTATCTCGCAAGCCCTATTGCAGCCTCTCGTTTTGAACTGTGCACCCCCGGATTATGCGGCCGAGTGGGGGAGGCGGCCCTCACCGACAAATGCGAGCGGGCGACTCCGAAGCGGCGTCGGATTCAGACAATCAGACAACTTGACGACGTCACTCATCAACACCAACGACCGAGTCATCCGCCGCAAAGACGAGGCAAAGCATCACTCCAGAACATCCTCACCCCTCCTCCGCCACCATGCAAAGCGACAGGGACTATCTGCTCTCGCTCCAGGCCGTCCGCGCCAACGCCGCCAAGGTGCTGGACGCGGCCACCAAGGGCGAGCTGCACCACTTCGACTACGATGCGTCGCGGATGAGCGCCGTGGCCGACTTCGTCACCGGCGTCATCAAGCGCGACTTCGGGCCGGACAGGTTCGGCGACATCCCGCCCCACGGCCGCTGGCAGCACTTCGACGTCGGCGCCGTCCCGCGCGTCGACGCCCTGCTCTCCCGGTGGCGCGCCGACGGCTGCGAGAAGTTCGAGGTGACGCGCCGTCTGATCGACCTGTTCTTCGTGTCGGTCCTGCTCGACGCCGGCGCCGGCGACCACTGGCGCTTCAAGGAGCCCGGCACCGACGAGTACTACGTTCGGAGCGAGGGCATTGCTGTGGCGTCGCTGCACATGTTCAAGGCCGGGGCTTTCGTGTCCAAGGGCGCTGACCCAGACGAGGTCGACGGTGAGTCTGCGAGACACGCTCAAGGATGCGTCTTTTGACGAACAGCGCAGGACACGGCCTCATGAGGCTGACGGAGGAATCCTTCAACGAATACTTTCAAATTTCCCCGGAGAACCCCATGGTCGGCGTTGCTTCCCGCGTTCGCCTGCTCAACGACGTGGGTACATCTCTGCTTCAGCTGCCGGACATCTTTGGAGACGGCGGCCGTCCTGGAAACATTGTCAGTAAGTTCACTGCGGCTACCTCTCTACGCAAGCCGATGTTGATCAATCCAAGACTACCTTACCAAGCTCGCCGGCGACTCCAAGAAGCTCGACTACGAAGACCTATGGTTGAGCTTGCAGCTCGCCCTGATTCCGTCCTGGCCCGAGGACCGCACCGCCGTCGAGGGCGAGCCTATCGGCGATGCTTGGCCCCTCGCCGTCCTCGCCGAGAAGGCGGACGACAAGAGCCCGAGAAACACCATCCAGCCGTTCCACAAGCTCACACAGTGGCTCGCCTACTCTCTGATGGTGCCCTTTGTGAGGCTGCTCGGCTACGAGTGGGACAACGCCCAGCTCGGGACGGGCCTTCCCGAGTATCGCAACGGCGGGCTCTTCGTGGACCTCAAAGTCTTGTCTCTGAAGAAGGACGTCCTCGAGGAGGGAATCAAGACGTCGGGAGAGGCGCTGCCGGGGTACGACGCCGCGTCCGACGTCATCGTCGAGTGGCGCGCCATGACGGTGGCCTTGCTGGATGAGCTCTACCAGACCATCTCTGCCGACTTCGCCGCAGAGGGCGTCACGCTGAGCATGGCCCAGATGCTGGAGGCGGGGACCTGGAAGTCGGGCCGTGAGTTGGCTGCCAAGTATCGGCCGGAAACAAAGTCGAGCCCGATTCTGGTTCGGGGCGATGGAACTCTGTACTAGCACGGGAAAACATGTCTTTAAAAGTCTTTAATTATTATTCAAACTACGGCCCATACGATGCTCATTGCTGCGTCGGCATCGCCACCTCGGCTCTCGTGGAGATGGCATCCGACTCGGCCCACTTGGCCGTGACCGTCTTCTGCTGCGTGTAGAAACTGATGCCGGGACGTCCGTAGAACGTCGTCGCGCCTCCGCCAGCCACACTCCGCTTGTTTCCGGTGAAGGAGAACATGGGCAGCGGCACGGGGATGGGGACGTTGATGCCGACCTGGCCGGCCTCGATCCTGCGCCGGAACGACTCGGCCGTCGGGCCCGAGCTGGTAAAGATGGCCACGCCGTTGCCGTACTCGTTGTCGTTGATCAGGTCGATGGCCTCGTCCAGCGTCGCCACGTTGAGGCAGAGCAGCACCGGGCCGAAGATCTCCTCGCGGTAGCAGCGCATCTTGGGCGTCACCTCGGTGATGATGGTCGGCCCGACCCAGTTGCCCCTGGCGTAGTCCTCGTTGGCCGGCTTGAAGCCCCGTCCGTCCAGCACGAGCTTGGCGCCTTCGTCCTCGGCCGAGGCGATGAGCTCCTCGATGCGGCTCTTGCTCTGGGGCGAGATGACGGGGCCCAGGTCCGCGCCGGCCTCGAAGCCGCCGTTGACCTGCAGCGTCTTTGCGTTGTCGACGAGCTCCGGCAGCCAGTCCTTGGTGGCGCCGACGAAGACGACGGTGCTCAGCGCCATGCACCGCTGTCCCGCCGCGCCGAACGCCGCGCCCACGACGCTCTTGATGAAGTTGTTCTTGTTGCAGTCCGGCAGCACGGCGGCGTGGTTCTTGGCGCCGAGGTTGGCCTGCACGCGCTTGCCGTTGGCCGAGCCGCGCGCAAAGACGTACTCGCCGGCCTGGTTGCTGCCGACGAAGCTGACGGCCTTGATGAGCGGCTCGTCGAGGATGAAGTTGACCGTCTTCTTGGCGCCGTGGATGACGTTGACGACGCCGTCGGGGAAGCCGGCCTTTTGGCACAGCTCCGCGATGATCATGGCAGCGCCAGGGTCTCTTTCCGAGGGCTTGAGGATCATGGTGTTGCCGGCGATGGTGGCCACAGGGAGAGACCAGAGCGGGATCATGGCAGGGAAGTCAATTGGGGCATTAGCAATGAGCCTTTGATGGAGAAGAAGAAGAAGAAGAAGAAGAAGCACATGGCACATTGCAATAATCGACTTACTAAACGGGCAGATGGCAGCTACGACGCCCAGAGGCTCCTTGTACGTCCTCGTCTCCATGTCCTTGGCAACCTCCAGCACCTCGCCCTTGAGCAGCTCCGGGGCGCCGCACGCAGCCTCGGCGACCTGCAGCCCACGCAGCACGTCGCCCTTTGCGTCGGCGAGCGTCTTGCCCTGCTCCAGGGTGATGTTGGCGGCCAAGCGGTCCCAGTTCTCGCGGATCAGGGCCACCAGGCGGAACATGAGCTGCTGGCGGTGCAGCACCGACGTGGCCCTCCAGGCGGGGAACGCGCGCTGGGCCGAGTCGACGGCGGCGCGCATCTCGGCGTCGGTGCTCTGCGGCACGCGCGTCACGAGGTTGTTGGTGGCCGGGTCATGGAGGTCGATGAAGTCGGTCGTGTCCGAGGGCTTGAAGACGTTGTCGACGAACCAGTGCGTGTCGACCACGTCCTGGATCTTGGCGTGCGTCGTGGGATAGCTGCTCATGGTTGTAGATGGCAGACACTAGATGGACACTGAGCGTCTTGCAAGTGTGAGTGAGAGTGAGAGTGAGAGTGAAATATGGCAGACTCCGTGAAGCCACGAGAGACATGCAGTTGGGCGGTGTAGGAGCCAGGCCACTATAGGTAAACGCCGCTGCCCGCCCGCTTCTTCCTTGTCTCTTTTCCCTTGGCCCTTTTGCTGCAATCGATCTGACTGACGCCGATTTGGCGGAGTGTACCGATAACAGCCATACGTACGCAGGGTGTGGGTGGAGAAAGATGTGCAAGGCCCACATGGCCGTGGTCGTGAGTCGAGATGCACAAAGTTCCATGTCGTGGAGTCATGTCCAGTACAGTATACTGCTGTGTTTACTTGACAGCTATTGAGTTGACTGCCTACCTAACCAGTCAAGAGCAACAGTCAGTCGGAGAGCTACATCAGATGGAATCAGACGTTGTAGGCAAAGCTAGACCGGCATCCCAAAGTCTGTAACAAGTCAACCATGTGGCACGTTTGAGCAATTGAACACCAAAGCCATTCGTAGAACCTTGGAGATGGCCGCGGCATATTGCCTCCAAAAGCCCGGTTTCCAGCGCCTCTGTCCGGGAAATGGAATACACCGCTCGCATCGAACAAAAAGGGCATTTGTCACCTCTGCTCCTGAAAGCAAAACCCCAGCATCTCCGTCCAGGAAATGGAATACACCGCTCGCATCAACTAAAAAGGCATTTGTCACCCCTGCTCCTCTAGCAAAACCCCTGCTCCTCAAAGCTCACTCTCACCTACAGCCCATCATGTCCATCCACCCGTGCTGCCTCAAAGCCTTCAAATAGGACGGCCAGCCCGTCGGCCGCACTGACAAGCTCGAGGGCACCGACGTCTACATCACCGGCACCAGCCCCCGCGCCGGTATCCTCCTCATCCCCGACCTCTTCGGCTGGTCCTTCCCCAACATCCGCCTGCTGGCCGACCACTACGCCCGGGAGGCCGACGCCACCGTCTACGTGCCGGACCTGTTCGGCGGCGAGGTCCTCCCGGCCGACCTCATCCGCGACGAGAGGTGGGGCGACCTGGACCTCGCCGGCTTCCTCGGCCGCAACTCGCGCGCCGTCCGCGAGCCGCTGCTCTTCGCCTGCGCGGCCGCCCTCCGCCGCGCCCACGCCAAGGTCGGCGCCGTCGGCTACTGCTACGGCGGCTGGGCCGTGTTCCGGCTCGGCGCGCGCGGGCACCGGCCGCCGCTGGTCGACTGCGTCACGGCCGGCCACCCGTCGATGCTGACCAAGGAGGATGTCGACGGCGTCGGCGTGCCGGTGCAGGTCCTCGCGCCCGAGATGGACCCCGCGTACAGTGCCGAGCTGAAGCTGCACACGTTTCAGACGCTGCGGGCGTCGGGCGTGGCGTTTGACTATCACCATTTCCCCGGCGTCGTGCACGCGTGTCTGGTGCGGGGGGACGAGAGGGTCGAGGGCGAGAGGTTGGCCATGGTCAGGGGGAAGAATGCGGCCGTGGCGTGGATGAGGCAGTTTCTGTATCATGAGTGAGCTGAGTAGGTTGCTGTCGTCTTGTCCATTGCTCTGTTTCCTTCGGCCAGAGTAACCAGCCCTGGCAGAGGCGATGTATGTACACTGCACTTTCGCGTCTCAATATATCCCGTTGGTGTTACACTTGCAGCTGCACAACACACGCTCGGCCTCGGTCGTGTTTTCCTACCGAGACCGAACCGCGCGGAATGACGGTCGCCGTGATGCAAGCGGCCAACCCCGCGTTTTCAAGATGCCGTGAATAATTGCCGTTACTAAGATCTTCACTTATTTACCGAGATCGACTGCAGTTACCGGGATCCTAGTCCATGTTTCGAGATCAAAACCAACACCAGACGTCGCTTTCTACTTCATCACTGGATTCACTGGAACTGCCCAACTTCTATACAACTTCCATCGCTATCGTTTCCAATATGGCTCTTCATCTCTTAGTCCCGCTGGCCGCCGCCGTGTTCCTCGTCGCTCATCTACTCGTCTACATCACCCGCTCCATCCGCTCCCCACTCCGAACCGTCAACGGCCCGTTCCTCGCACGATTCAGCGATGTGTGGTACCTCTGGACGGTTCGGAAGGGCCACTTCGAAGTGACGAATCGGGAACTACACGAAAAACACGGTTCGTTCCGTGGACAGAACAGCGTCGTCTAAGTCGTGGTCCAAGATACTGATTCAACCGCACCAGGCTCCGTCGTGCGCTACGGCCCCAACCGCTACAGCATCAACGACCCCGACGCCAGCAAGATCATCTACGGCCTCGGCACCCAGTTCCCCAAGTCGCCGTGGTACACAACCTGGGCGGCCCCCGGCCAGTGGAACATCTTCAACGACCAGTCGACCAAACACCACGCCCAGACCCGCCGCCTGTTTCAAGCCACCTACTCGATGACGGCGCTGGTCAACTACGAGCCGTTCGTCGACGAGTGCAACGACCTCTTCGCCCAGCGCCTGACGGAGATGGCCCACGCCGCCGTGCCCGTCGACATGGGCCACTGGTTCCAGTGCTACGCCTTCGACGTCATCGGCATGATCACCTACGGCGAGCGTCTCGGCTTCCTGGACCGCGGCGACGACATCGGCGGCGTCATGGGCGCGCTGGAGGACCACATGCACTACGCCACGCTCGTCGGCATCTTCCCCAGCCTGCACCGGCACCTCTACGCCCTCAAGAACTACTGGGCCGGCGCCAAGGGCGCGGGCAGGGCGTACGTGCTGAGCTTCACCAAGGAGCGCATCCGCGAGCACCAGACGACGCCCAAGGCGGTCCCCGAAGCCCCCGAGAGCGCCACGGCCAAGAGCGACTTTCTCACCAAGTTCCTCGCCAAGCACTCGGCCGATCCTGATACCTTTACGTCGTATCACGTCCTCACGGGCTGTGCGGCCAACATGGTGGCAGGTTCTGATACTACGGCCATCAGCCTCAGTGCCATCTTGTACTATCTTCTCAAGACACCTGCGAGTCTGCAGAAGCTGCGAGACGAAATCGAGAGCTGCACCGCGCAAGGCAACCTATCCGAGTACCCAACGTTCCAAGAAAGCCAGGAGATGCCGTACCTGCAGGCCGTCGTCAAGGAAGCCCTGCGAATGCACCCTGCCACTGGGTTGCCGCTCGAGCGTGTGGTTCCAGAAGGAGGCTCGACGATTTGCGGTCGTTACTTTCCCGCGGGGGTGAGCTCCACACTATTCTCCCACTTCCTGATTTCCTTGCTAACATTGACTGACCTAGACTGTGGTTGGAATAAACACTTGGGTTGAGCATCGCGATCCCCGAATCTTCGGCAACGATGCAGACGTCTTCCGGCCAGAGAGATGGTTTGAAGACGACAGCCAAAGGATTACACTCATGAATCGCCACTGGATGCCTGTAAGTTGCCCAACTTCATAATTACATCACCCTAGTCTAATGTATCCCGGCTAGTTTGGGCTTGGGTCACGAAGCTGTATAGGAAGGCACGTGTCCATGCTTGAGATCTCCAAGCTCCTCCCAAGACTCATTCGGGATTTTAACTTTTCTCTCGAATCGTCTTCAGGCGAGGGACAGGATTGGCAAACAAAGGGGTTTTGGTTTGTCAAGCCGAGAGACTTCAGGGTTCGCGCCGAAGTCCGCAAATATGCGCGAAGCGGATAAACTATTGACGCCGCCTGCGTACGACCCATGCTGACTGTGTTTAACGCGTTACTTAATGCTCCAGCTGTCTGTTTTACGAGACCGCATTGATTAAAAGGGGGTGAAAGCAAAAGAATGAGTGAGGAAGAAAAGTGTAGTCTATCATCTATCAATATCAAAAACATGTCTTTGGCTAAAATCTTAAATCCAGCCCCATTGAATGCAATATGATCTTTCTACTCCAGCAGCATAGTCCCGTAAAATACACTATTAACATGTCAATACCTTCTGTCACATTTTCTGCATCTTCTTGTTATACCATGCCTGTAGTATCATTAGCACCGTCACTCAAAACCCGTCAGATTCAACTTACACTCTCAACCCCAGCACCGATCGATTTGGGCGCGAGTCGCTTCAGCAACCACGGTGTAGGAACCTTTCGGTGGTAGACCCTGGCGTCTACTCCCTGAACCTCGCTGTTGAGGATGGTGTTCTGTGGGAGAGATGGGTTGAGCACCGATGGCCTGCCGAGCCCGATCATATCGCAAGCTCCGTCGTTGAGGGCGGCCTCCATGCCCTGGCGAGTCCGGAAACCGCCCGTCACTATCAGGGCGATATCAGGAAGCCTGGCTCTGATTTGCTTCGCAAAGTCGAGGAAGAAGGATTCTCGAGCGATGGTCCTCTCGGACGGAGCAGCTGTGTTTTCAGTCCCCATGATCATCTGCTATTTGTTAGCACCACGCCCGAGGCTTGTCAAGCTTACAACACCTACAGTGGGGTTCTCGTAACTTCCACCGCTGACCTCCAGAAAGTCCAGACCAGCCGCAGCGATAAGAGAAGCCTGCTCGAGACAGTCCCTCAGCTCGGCGGCGGACTCGGCACCGCTGGAGGCCTGGTGATCGACCGAGTTGAACTTGAGCCCGATACAGAACGTCTTGGGCACAACAGCCCGGACAGCCTTGATGATGTCGAGAACAATCTTGACCCGCCCCGCCGCCGACCCGCCGTACGCATCGGTCCTGCGGTTCGTCCTAGCCGACATGAACTGCGCCAGCAGATAGCCATGGGCCGCGTGGATCTGCACGCCATCGAAGCCAGCTTCCGCAGCCATCCGAGCCGTGTTGGCGAAGCGCCGGACAACGTCTTCAATCTCAACGACCGACATCTCCTTGGGCGTGCCAAACACCAGGGCACTCGCCAGCCTCGCGACCAGATCGGAACCCATGTTGAGCGGCACCGCACTGGGCGCAAGGTTCTTGGTAAACAAGCCCCGTTTGCCGGCGCCCAACGGAGACTGACGCCCGGGATGGTTGATCTGCATCATGGCGGGCGTTCCCCCGCGGCGCGAGACGGTGGCCAGGCTCCTGTACGCGGCGAGGACCTTCTCCTCTGGCAGGCTCGCGTCTATTGCCATGTCGTCCGGGCCGCCGAGGTAGCGCTCGTCGACTTGGACGTTGCCCGTGAGGATCAGGCCCCAGCCGCCATCGGCCCAGGCGCCGTACGTGCGACCGAATTGAGCTGTAGTTGGGAGCTTCTGGGCATCTGCCATTTGCTCGGCGAGGGCGGCTTTGACAAGGCGATTTGGCAGCGTCAGGCCGCAGGGCAGCTGTAGGGGCTGGGCGAGGGTTGAGTCTGCCATGGTGAGCCGAGGTATGAATGAGTCTCTGTCTGCCGGTCGTGTCGGTGCCTGGCTGGCTCTATATGTCCCCTATCAATCGGACAAGATGCTTCAACGGGCCGCACTTTTCTTGGTCCGGGCGATGGGTTCCTCCGTAGCCTGCTCCGGTGGGCATGATTAGCCCGTTTCCATGGTGGGCTCTCGGGGCAATTCATTCCAGTTCTCCGCAGTGATGGGGTCATTTCAGCCGCCTTTTTTGAGCTATGCGGAGAAGGCAGGCTAAATCATGGCTCTATACGTGCAGAGAAATCTCAGTAATAGTTACTAACTAATCATAGTGATTTTAGGACTCTAGCAATAGTCAACATACTTGAGTAGTTTATACTATACGCGACGCTGTGGGTTCTTGAGGTCACATAGATTCAAGGAAAGTCAATAACAAGGTTAGCTTACACGACAAGTCAGCTCAGCTAGCACATTGATGAGCATTACGCCATTACCTGTACTACATCTAGCGCCAGGGCCCACGGCAGCTCTCGTAATTGAAATGTATGACAGCGTCGTTTTCCTTCTGCTGCCATGTCCAGCCATCCCGAGACGAGTCGTCTTCTTTCTAAATCCCAAAACAATCCAATATAGGCACTATATCTTTCTTACGTACATTGGCCCGCACCAGGCACATTGCTCTACTGCGTGAATCGGCCTGACGCCGGCGCTCAAGTCCGCTGGAAAAGCGGCAACGGCAACCCCACTGCGGAGCGGACTTTGGTATCACGGACGGGACGCCACCGTCGCAACTGTTCGGGCCCGGCGTCCGCGGACATCGCCAATGCCTCACGGTCTGGCTGTTGACGGAGAGTATTGTACTCGCTGAGAAGGATAAAACTAACCGATCCCATGCTCGATCATGCATTTACCATCATCCGACAACTCACCATCTCATCATACACTCATCACTTGCAGATGCTTCAAATTCTAAACATGGCTCCCATCATCACCGTCGTACCCGCTTCCACCAAGGCTGGCAAAGAAGCCATCGCCGCTCTCCTGAAATCTGCAAGCCAGCCGCTCATCCACGCAATCTACCGCGATCCCTCGAAAGCCCCGGCCGAGTTCGCTGCTAACCCGAATTTCGAGGCCAAGACTGGTGACGTGTCGACTGGCACGAGTCTTGACTTTGCCGGCTCTGACGCCGTCTTCTACGTCCCGCCCCCGACCTATGACGGAACTGATCTAGGGGAATTCGCCACTGAAGCTGCGAAGAATGTCAAGAAGGCTCTTCAAGATGCATCGACTGTAAAGAAGTTGCTTCTTTTCTCGTCTATGGGTGCCCAGTACAACCACGGCATTGTAAGTCACAGCAGCTCATTATTAGCTGGCATGCACTCAACTGACCTAAAATCAGGGTATTCTACGAATAAACCACATCTCGGATACCATTCTCAAGGATGCAGTTCCTGAAGTCCTGATCATCAAGCCTGGCTACTTCCAAGAGAACTGGGCCCATGCATTCGAGACCATGCAAGCCGACCCTCCGGTTCTTTACTCGCCCATCACACCGCTTGACCACAAGATCCCAATGGTAAGTATACTATTCGTTATAATGTTCAACGAGGCCATGTTCGAGTCCAGCTGACACCTCTTCAGGTCGGCCTAATCGACGTCGGCGAGACCTGCGCCGAGGCACTCCTCGACGAAGAGAAAAAGGCCAGCCCTCATTACTTTGACCTCTATGGCCCGCAGAACTACAGCGCTACCGATGTCAAGCTGGCGGTACAAGAGATCACCGGGAAGCAGGTGGAGATTGTTGCAATTGAAAAGGAACACCTCGCAGGTTTCTTCGCCGAGCAAGTCCCGGCTGCTTATGTGCAGGAATTCGTCGAGATGACCACCTCTGCGTTGCCCGGGGGAACTATGGCCGGTGATTTTGGACACCACGAGCATACCATCAAGGGCAAGGTCCAGCTGGTTGAGGCGCTGCGCAAGCTTTATTCATCATAGTAGTATGAAGATGTAGCTGCCAGGTCCTCACCCGTGTACAAAACAGAACACCTTTATTAGCTACGTGGTGGAAGAATTCGTAGCTTACAAGGGGATTCTCAACACATCTACCTTGTTTCAAATGGGTGCACCCGTACTGAGGAACACGTACAATACACCCCCTGTGTTATTTACACCTAGCCAATTTGTTCCATGTGTTCCTTATGTGATCAGTATATACATCCTTTATAGCCCTACTTTATCTAGTCCTACTTGCCTCGGCAGTAGCCTGATCAATCATAAATCGTGCATCTAATTAAATAAGCTCATCCTCTTAGAATGACTGGCTGGAAGCTACATGAAGCTATCGTGAGGGATTATATAACAAGGTGCTGCGCTGGAAGAATATTTATTGAGTTTAGTAATAACTTTAATCCTCTGGCTTTAAGTTGTCATCGAAGTGTAAGTTGGCAGTAATGTAATTGGGTATTAAAGTGCCTTTCGTTGATTTCCTAGACCCCTGTTTTACCTCGTATTTTGAGTTATCTTCTATTTCTCTGTGTGTATCTTTTACCCTACTTTATCGCAGTCGACTAGTGTCAAAACCTGGTCTCATGTGAAAAGCTAGCTAGGTGTGAATAATACAGGGGGTTATATCGTATACGAAGACGTGTGATGCAAAGTTTGAGGTTAAGTATGGAGCCACACGGCCGTGCTGACCAGTGGCAAAGAATAACATCCCGGGATGACATGGAGACCCCTACCAGTTTACCACCCATGGTTTCGGGATTTGGGTCCGCTGTTACCATCTCCACCGCGGAAAAAATAACTCGCTTCGAGGCAGACAGAAGCTTATTCGGAATTGGCATGGTTGTTTGGAGCAATTGGAACTGAGGCCGGTGGCGAGTCGCCAGTATTCACAGTCCAGCTCGCGCGCTGGCACTGCTCGACAAAGTATATTCAATGATATAACTAGCTTAGGGTTTCCCCCCTATCTGAAACCTCGGGCTGAAAGAACGATCGTCTATTAGATGAGTCTGCTTTGATGAAGTAATTAAGTCATTCCATGCTTGATGACTTTGAGTTTTACTCTTCGTACCGCTTGGTCCGCGTCCAGATGCTCCACATCCATGTCTGAGCGTTGAAGGCCTAGACTCGGGAACAAAGCCAAGGAATATCACGCGGTACGGTGCTCTATCTGCCGTCCACCAACAGAACGCCTGCCCTCACTTTTCCCCAGGTTTTAAGAGCCGGCCGGCACTAACGCGTCAGGACCAAAAGGGGTTCCATCCTCCGCCATGGTCCTACGTAGTTCCCTGTCTGTTCTGCCGGGGCGGCCGTTGCATCCAAACGCAGCGCCGGGTCTATGTGACACGCACGGTCGAGAACTCTCCATGGATGGACCTCGGTCGTCCAATTTGCCCGCCAATCGCATGTCCAAGTGGTGAGCCTTCCCAGCGGCGCATCCGCTCGGGGAATATCCACTTAGACACAAGCGTGTGTCACGGAAATCGTTTCTGTAATTACATCGTACCTTGCTGTTCTAGAAGCACCAGGGGAGAATAAACATCTGCTGTGGACTCGGTTGGCAGCTATAACTATGCCACCTGCACCCGTCCAAACTACCTAAAAGGCCACAGAAGAATACCCATCTCATTACACATCTGCCCCAATCATGAAGTCCATCTACACCAGCCTTGTTGGCCTCCTCCCCGCGGCACTCGCTGTCAGCACTGCTCCTAGCGGCTGCATCACCGTGGCCAAGTCCGGAGGCCAGTTCGCCACCATCCAAGCCGCCGTCGACTCGCTGTCCACCTCGTCCTCGGGCGACCAATGCATCTTCATTGAGGCGGGCACGTACCAGGAACAGGTCAAGGTTCCTGCGCGCAGCGCCCAGCTGACCATCTACGGGTCCACCACCGACGGCTCGTCGTACAAATCCAACACCGTCACCATCTCCAGCGGACTCTCCCAAGCCGATGGCCTGAACAACGAGGGGACGGCCACGCTGGGCATCCGGGCCAGTGGCTTCCGCCTGTACAACGTCAACGTCGAGAACACTTACGGAGAGGGCAGCCAGGCCGTGGCACTCAGCTCGTATGCGGACAGCGGCTTCTACGGGTCGTCCTTTACTGGATTCCAAGATACGGTTCTCAGCAACCAGGGCAAACAGATCTACGTCGACTGCGAGATCGAGGGTGCCACCGACTTCATCTTTGGCCAGGCGGCCTTCAGTTGGTTTGAGCGAGTCGATATCCGCGTGCTTGCGAAACCCCTCGGCTACGTCACTGGTAAGCTTCACTCTTTAGCCCCGTGCTTGATGGGAGTCATCTAACCTCCTGGAAATCCAGCCAACGGAGCCACGACTGCAGGCGCCTCACGCTACGTCTTCAACAAATGCGACGTCGCCGCCGCCGATGGCCAGTCCGTGACGGCCGGTGCGTACTACCTCGGCCGACCGTGGCAGAAGTTTGCCAGCGTCGTCTTCCAGTCGACGTCCATCTCCAACGTCATCAACTCCGCTGGTTGGTCCATCTGGAACAAGGGTGACGAGCGCACTAGCTCTGTGCTCTTTGGCGAGTTTCTCAACACCGGCGCCGGAGCCAGCGGTGATCGCGCGCCCTTTGCTACGGCTCTCAGCAGTGCCGTCGCCATCACCGATATCCTGGGTAGCGGCTACGCCAGCGCGGCGTACTTCGACTCCAACTACTACTCTGGAAGCTCGTGTAAGTTCAAGTTGCTACTCTGTTCATCGAAACGCTCCTAATTTCACGGTTAGAGAACTAGAGTTGGAGCCAATGAGGAGTGTTGGATATCTGAAATTGCACCTCAGAATGTCTAGGAGACTGGACTTTGGTCACTCGGTGATAGTGTCCAGACCATCACATGTTCTCCGGCAACCAAGGTTTCGAGGATGAAGTTGAATTGCATCAACAATCAAAATGGAGTTGTATACAGCGACTTGGGGCGTGCTTAGTCGAGCTGATTTTCTTCAAGGTACAAATTATAACTACTTACTTTTCAATCATGTATCGTTGCTGCTCGTGACTCAACTTTCGGCTGCTGATATCCTAAGTCGCGCTCTGTGTGACGTATTGTGGAATCGGGTAGTGAATAAGGGGTGAACCATATCAGTTTCAGCTGGCACGTACTTGGTATTTCTCGCATCAACAGCCAGAGCCAGAGACGGCTGCCACTGGCGGTGTTCATTGCCCGGTGTATATGGATCATCACTTAATTATGTGTAATGCTTTCACAAAATCAACAAGATTTGCCTGCGCGAACAAGGGTCTTTGCAGAATTTGCTATCGTCGCTAATTATCCCCTCCGTCACTCCGTGTTCTCATATCCCTGCACGGCTATATGCTCGCTGAATATGCTTGATCAATGTCGTCACAGACTACACTCAGCTTTATTTTCAAACCTAAGCATTTCCTGAATATTCAATCATTGTGTCAAAAAATACTTAAATACCCGTTCTACTTCACCACAAACTTCACCTTCATCGATCAACCCAACCATGGATTTTACTATGCCAACCACTCGTACACCCTGCAAGGACAAAGGCAAGGGCAGATACCCAGCGGAATACAGCTGTCAATGTTTATGTGTTTGCAAGTTTTTTGTTCGACGCCCGAACTGTCACTTCTGCGATTTCTGCATCAAGCTTCATCCATTCGGGTAAGAAAGAATAGAAGAGCTGAGAAAAACAGGCAGGCACCCTTCCAACTTCAAATTTGGCTGGTCTTTGACGAACATAGGATACGGTATCTAGACCAATAGTTCACTAAATCAACATTTAACTGGATTAGATACCAAGCTTTCTGCCTGGGGTTTAACAGTTGAAGTTTCGTGCCTGAACGATGATCTAGTTCCCCTATCCTGCTTTCTTGAGAGTGTCACTTGAGACTAGTGGAATTATGGGTATCTGAGTATATGAATATCGAGTACAGCCCTCCTGAAATTCGAAGACGATGAACTCCTAGCCTCCCAATGCCATTCACCATAGCGACTTGCGCTAAACATCCATCTTACAGTCCGCGATGGTATAGTACAGATCTTGCGATGCGTTAATCACACCCTTGTTGCGACTCGAGGACAGATTCAGTTCGCCCTTTGCACGTCCTCTCTAAGGACAGACAGCTAGTTTAGATCACAGCTTTGGCCTGTTTGTATTTCCTAGCTGCGTTAGAAGGTTTCTAACTACGCATGTAACCCCTCGGAACTACTGGACATTGAACCGAATCAGCAAGCGACATCTACTAGACCGCCACCTAGCTTTCTCACACTCTCAACAGTCTCTGATAAGCCAAACATTACCCAACTAATGGAGCCCCATGGGTACCCATAAAGTTAAAGTAGGACCCAATGAGTAGTTATGGGTACCCATTTGGAGGTTTCGAATTACACATGATTAGTCATAAAGTTAAATAACAATACTAAAGAGATAGAATATTTATTTGGAAGCATTATAGCAATTTTCCTCAGTTATATGCATCTTCTATTTCTAGTAAATTACTCATTAGGTCCCCATTAACGACTGACCTGTCAGAGCGTTACGGTGCGCCAAAGTAGGGATACGTTAGGTGACTTGATTCACTGCATCTAGGGGGGGCTAAAGGCCCGGGGGTTTAAGAAGAACGGGTTCTCCGGCAGATATGCTAGGATCCGGTAAATTCACCTTGAGCTAGTTTCTTTCGATATGCACAAGAGGGGACAATGCCGAGGCATCGAAAGAGCCGAAGAAAAAGAGGCCCGCCCGAGGTATCGTGGCGTAGCTCACCTGTACCGCTACCCTAGCCCTTGACAGGACCCACGATGGGTACCCATAGGTGTTTTATGCCTTCGTCTCTGAAACTCAAGCCTTCGTACGAATTTCCCGCTAAGAAACGGATCCATGGGTACTGTGGCATCCTGGATTTTACCACTGCTGTACTTGACAGGCTCTTTGTCGATGCCGGACGTTGTTTTGTGGACTCGATTAGCTGTGCGGTCTCCTAAGTGTGATAGATAGTATGTGGTTCGTGAGAGTGCTTGATCATATGAAGAAGATCTGGCAATGGCTGTTGCTAGTTTTTGGCAAGTCCAAGTAGTAGTCGCTGTAGCCCTGGCAAAGCAGTATAGAGAGATCAAATCATTGATGCTTAGATGGGTTGCGCGTTGTTCCAACTGATCGAGGTGAGGTTGACGGTCGCTTTCCTTACTACGAGCTCTAGAGGCTTTGGTCGAGATAATTGTTGGGCACATTGCTAGTATGATGTGGCAAAGGCCTGTATCCAGATGTTTTCGAGTCCGGATGTGGGCCAGCTTAAAGCCGAGCTGGCCTGCAGGGATAGCTCATCTCCGAGGCGAACGAGTACGAAGCGCGGACCGGTGCAACTGCACCTTAATACGGAGTCTTGATGCCAAGCGGTGCCAAAACGTGGAGTTTTCGGATTTGGTACGAAAACTCGCCGTCTTGGCACTCTTTGCCGGCGAAGCCGTCGTCCATTTCGTTCTCATGTTCCCTCACCAATCAGCCTTTTCTATCACCATCATCGTAGGCTCAGGCAGTGAGTTTCATAATCAAAATGGCTGCAAAGTGAGACAGTACGCAGCCGCCGACTGGTTCCGGTCATGATCACACGGCAACGAGCGGCAAATACTTCCCTTCGTTCTTCAAAAGCTGCTCCTGCTCGCTGCGCCGTATTTCCTAGCAGCTACTAGCTACATGTCAGTTGATCGCATTGCAAGCGCCCTCAAAGCTGAGCTATCGCTGATTAGCATGCGCTGGATGGCGAAGCTATTTGTCCTTGTAGATGTCGTCTGAAGTTCGGCTTTACATCTTTGACAGCTGTTTTATGCTTGCCGTCGTTGCTACTCTTACTTTTCTGCATGCTGGATGGCTGGTTAAGACAGCTCGATATGAGTAGACGAATGAGCCAGACATAACATTAGCTTTAGTCAACAAAGTTAGACGGCATAACTCGAGGCGACTACGGACACTATTCTAACTAGTGACCACCCATGGTTACCAAACTGCACTGAACGATTAAATCCGACTTTAGGGTAGGCATCTACAACTAACCAGAAAACAACACTATATGGTCGATAATCAGGCCTTTCCCCAGGCGGATGACCACCCACCGATTAGTGTACCCCTCCAAGGCATGCCAAACATTGAGACAAACACCCCATTGTCGTTTTGTCAGCGCCTGTAACACAAGATTTCTCGTCGAGTGACGTGTGGACGCGTCACGCGAGAGCCGAAGGGCGACAGCGACTCTGCGGGCGGCAACGCAAAGCTGCAGTAGCGTTGTCTTGCGGGAGACTTGGCGTTGTCCGAGCAAGTGCTGGCCTTCTTCAATGATCCTAGTGCTGATTGCCCGATCCCAGCTGTTGTCCGAAAGTCTTGGCGTTCCCCGAAGTCCCGAGCTGACATGGCTATGATTGGCTGGCTGATGCAGCTTCATGCCGGCTCCAACGCCAGTGACGTGAGCATCTGCTTCGAAAGCATCGCGTTAGACTTTCGAAGGGAGGGTATAAAGCTGACGCTTAACTTCATGAGTCTGGAACAAAAGCATCAAACACTTCTTCCATCGCTCCATCCTACCACCGCCTACAATAACCACTCATCCACCTCACAATCATGTCCAAGCTCATCACTGTCTTTGGCGCCACTGGCGTCCAGGGTGGCTCTGTCATCCGGGCCATTCTCAACGATGCCGCTCTATCCAAGGAGTTCAAGATCCGAGGCGTCACCCGCGACACGTCCAAGCCGGCCGCCAAGGACCTTGAAGCCAAGGGCGTTGAGGTCATCTCTGTACGGTTCCCCGATTGCCTTGCAGCTTGTGCTATTGTCAACTAACATGCTACACAGGCGGACATGTCCTCGGCTGAGCAGGCTGCTCCCGCCGTCAAGGGCGCCCACACTGTCTTTCTCGTCACCAACTTCTGGGAGAAGTCGTCGGAGGATGTCGAGATCGCCCAGGGAAAAGCCGTGACTGACGCCAGCGAGGCTGCCGGTGTCAAGCACCTGATCTTCTCCTCATTGATCAACACGACGGAAATCACCGACGGCCGCCTGTCGAGCATCTCTCACTTTGTCGGAAAGTCCAAGATCGAGCAGTACATTCGAGACAGTGGCGTTCCTGCCACCTTTGTGCTGCCGGGTCTGTACATGTCCAACATGTTCAGCATGATCAACAAGGGAGACAACGGCGCCTACACTCTGGCCTATCCCATTTCGGGAGACAAGGCACAAGTTCCCCTGTTCGATGCTGCCGGTGACACTGGTAAGTCCATGCCTTCGAGTAGCCTTTTTTTTTAGTGCTAACAATCCAAGGCAACTTCGTCAAGGCCGCCATCAAGCACTACCCGAGCTACCTCGGCAAGCGCATCTACGCTGCCACAGAGTACTACACTCCATCCCGGATTACTGAGGAGTTCTCGGGGGTTATTGGGGCACCTGCTTCGTTTAACCAAATCCCTGCTGAGACGTTCAAGTCGTTCCTGCCCAGCGCTATCGCACAGGAGATGCTCGAGAACATTCTCCTGCTCGAGGATACCGGATATTACGGGGGAGCCGACTTGAAGGAGAGCTTGGGGCTCCTTGATGAGGCCCCTACCACTTGGAAGTCTTTTGTGGAGGACAACAAGGCAAAGTGGCTTTGAGAGACTCCATCAGGGGTAGTGTCTAGGATTTATAATATTTTGGGCAATATCGTGTGGTGAATGAGCAATACTATCTCATCCGTTCAATTCAATTTCCTGTCTGCGTATCTTCAAGGGTCGCTTGTCAATCATTCATCCAGGAAACGTTCAGTGAGGATCTTGTCGCTCTACTCTCCATCACTTACTGGAAAATGTTTTGGACCAAACCTCGATGTAGGCCTAGCAAAGCCTATGGAGTATAACCCATCCATCTACCACCATCTACGTTCAGAGCCGAAGGTTATGACTAGAGTCTCGAGTGGTGAAGAGAACTTGAGCAGGAACCCGGCATTGATCATAACGAGACTGCCGTCACTTGTAAAACCACCATCCGGTACGCTGACAAGATGGCGACAGTCCGTTGGACATGAGGGTTTTCGCGTAGACATGCGAATATCGTCCCCACTCACCCCCCCCCCCTGTTGTCGAGGGTTTTCGCATCGCCAATGCGAAAACCCCCTTCGGAAGTAATCCTTGACTTGGCTGCTAAATCCTCACGCTGACTCCGCACTCACCTTTCTGTCATTCCCGGGCGTTCCGGCCACGGCCGGGCCAACAATGAAGAAACACATTCCCCAGTGGACCATACCAACATGCCATAGACCAACTCGCAGAGCTTCGTCACTCGTCCTCGAGACGCTTCCCGTGCCAGGATTCTCACCGCCAACGGCGCAACAGTTCTAGCGCCCGAGAGACCGCGGACGTCCAGGCCATAGACAAAATAGCCATCAGGTGCCTTCCCCAGGACAGGTCACCTTGGCTCTTCACACGCCGGTTCATCCGCAATTAATCAGGCTTCTGACATGCTTGTCCACGCCATGAAGCCTCAAACATCAAACGCCGAAAGCTCTGATGCCGGAACCCTTTCCCGCCGGGCGAGGAAGCCGCATCGCAAGTCACGGGCCGGGTGTCTCGGCTGCAAGCGACGCAAAGTCAAGGTGGCCTCTTCCAGCTTCACCCATTTGTCCCCAAATACTGACCGATGCAGTGTGACGAGGAGAAGCCCGCGTGCGCAAACTGCATCCGCTTCGAGATTCCCTGCAGCTTTGTCCCTCTGCACGCGTCGAGTCCGGAGGCTCCGTCACAGGGCCCGTCTGGAAATGCTGGTGTCTCTCATAACGCGGCGCCCTTTGCAGCGCCGCGAAGGGGCCCGGGACGGCCGCGGAAGGACTGGGCCACTCTGGCGAAGCCTCTCGTGCAGGCAATGGAGAAGTTCGAAATAAGACACTCGTCTCCGGCTCCCTTGGACGCCGGGCCTTGTTCCTTGAACATCACCGATGCTGAGCTGCTGCTTCATTATACGTCACATACAGCGGCGACACTCCACGACTCGGATGATCTCAGCACTGACATCGCCGTATTCTGGACTCGAAACGTCCCGCAAATGGGTCTTTCGTATCCCTCCGTGCTTCAGATCGCATGTGCTCTTTCTGGCTACCACAGAGCCCATCTGGAACCAGCTCAGAGCGACACACGCGCCCATTACCTCTCCGTCGCTAGGCACTACGCAGAGACGGGTCTGACCGAGCTCTACAAAACCCATCCAGCCATCAACGAGTCCAACTGCGGCGCCCTCTACGTGGCAGCGATGCTCCTGTGTTATTGCGCTTTCGCTGCAGGACCAACCGGACCCAACGATTTACTCCTCTGCAATGCTGGCGACATGGCGTCTCCGTTTTGGCTGCCGCGTATCCAAGGCGTGCGACTGATCCGGCAGATGATCGAGCCGGCGACTCTTTTCACCGGGCTTACCGCACCGCTGGCAAGTCCGCCTGACAACAGTCACGACCAGAGGCCGATGAGCCTTCTCGATGAGGTTCTTCGAGTTGGCTGGATGGACCCTCTCGAGCGACTACGAAAGTGGATTGCGTCGCACGAGTCGCCCAACACCCTTATTTATATACAGGCCCTCGCGTCTCTGTCCACCGTGTACGAGACGAACTACGGCACCAGCACTAGAATACATGAAGGCTATCCAGATGACCGCCCCGTCCTGGGGTGGCTGTACCGGTTGCAAGATCTCTTTGTCGCCCACCTACAGCGAAAGGAGCCACAAGCATTATTGATTCTGGCTTATTACGTTCCTCTTTTGACTACTCTCAGGAGATGCTGGTTCCTAGATGGGTGGGCGAAACATCTCTTAGTCTCTATACGCGGTATGTTAAGTCCAGACTTGGAAAGCTGGTTAGAATGGCCTCTCGACGTGTGCCACGGGGAGATGTTAGTCACACAGTCTTAAGACTATTCGGCGCGTGTATAATACGACCAAATCACGGACAATAATATACCGGTTTTGCCTTCATTTTAATACCGTATGTCAGCAAGCTCGGTGAATATTTTCATCTGCATGCAAGATGCATAACAACGAGCTGTTTCCAAACTTTTCGGATTTACTAGAACTGCTTTAAGGCCAAAAGCGTTCAATCAACTCTGCGAATTGAAAATTCTACCTTATTCAAACCGTCTTGGGTTCGGTAAAAGCTCGCTGCTGGTAACGAACATGGCCAATGCTGCCGAAAAGTTTCGATGACAATTGGTTTTCGCTTTCTGTTTTAATCTTACCTACAAGAACTGTTGGCTGTAGAGTTGGTTATGTTATCCGGCCATTCCAGTTTGCCTCGGGTTCTCAAATTAGTCCTGGAGCTTCTCCGTATAGACTAGAATTGCAGTTCTGAATCTGCATAACGCCAGTGCCATGTGATGAGGCTGGCAGCATTCGTCGGCCAGCATCAAACTATTAAATGCTTGCCAACAGGGACTCAATGGGTCTGAAGCAGGTCGTGGGAGGAATGAGCGAAACTAGGGCAATTGGATTACTTGCTCCCTTCTTTTCTAAGAGATTGACGATGATTCTCATTAACCACACTCTTCAAGTTCTAAAGCTGCTCTTTTAGTATGTACCACGTATTTAACAAGGCTACCTAGACTACGATCCTTTCCAGAACAAGGGACCGATGTTATATCACATAGCTGCAGCATCATCTAATCAGGAATAATTACCATCTTTCCGGCTTGAAAATGTAGCCTCCTCGGTAACGTCTGCTGACCTTATCCTTTTCGGCGCATGGCCAATCGAGGATAGAGAAACCCAACTTTCAGGACGTCTCACTGTCGTCGGAAACCATGTACAAAAGATCACCATGACAGCCAACATTGGTGTTGAATCAAAGACGTACAGGGGCCAGTCATGTAACGCAAGATAACTGCTGTCTCCGAGCCCGAATTCGACGAAACGGAAAATACACCTTGCCATGACCAGCGTACTCACTGCGTATAGCATCCGAAGGGTTTGTTCCCACTGTACTGCCGTAGAAACCGCTGCCCCTTCCTGGCCATGCAGCATCCTCCAGTGGAAGGCAATTGCCGTCGCCCAAAACAGACCGAAGGTACTGGCGTGGAGTGCGAGACCAATAATGCCGATGATTTGGCCGAGTCTTGTGAGATGCTGCACTATAAACCCCACCGCAATGCCTTGAGCTGCCAGGGAGAGCAGGTTTCCGGAAAGAAGTATCGCGGTCAACTTGTTGACTTGGACAAGAGAGTGCTTTTCTCCGTTGGCGTTGCGGATGACTCGGCCTAAAGCCGTGCATATTGACACAGCGAATAAGAGAGGGGCCAAAAGGACGGTGCTTTGCTGTATGACAAACAATGTCAGATTCCCAGTGCTGGTATGGGCGGCTGCTCGGCAGGCGTACCCAAGGGACTGTACTGTGAGGATGGTCAGCTTTGGACGCACCACCAAAAGTCAGACGAAGAACGTACTCAAACCCCCGGATACGAGGGGAATACAGAACCAAGCCCGACTCTTCCAGATGCGCCAAGCGTTAGCTAAAGCAGCGACGAAAAAGGTTGCACTGAAGACTCCAGCCGCGGCAGCTGAGGGCACAAATTCCCACAAGTGATGCTTGCCACCGTGGGATTCAAACTCAGCCATACGTTGAAGGCCCTGGGTAGCTGGGAGAAGAAGGTAATTAAAGGTGCCGTCGAGGTCAGGTCGAGAGCCGCAACGATGCGTCGAAGACAGAAAGTCAATGACAGAACAAACAACAGAGAGAAGAGATCAAGGGACGTCATCGGGCTTTGCTCACTTGATGGGGGTAAATTGACTTGGGAAGGTAACCATTGAAGGCTCTAGGCTAAGAGGGACGTGCCGGCGCTTTTAATCAGAGCCCAGATCAAACCCCCCTGACGCGTACTTGGGCGGTGGACGGGCTAACCGTGACTATTTAAATACGGTTGAACACACAGGGGCGAAGGTAGACCAATCATTGTCCCCGAAATATCGCGTATGGCAGTATTTTCCGAATACGCGTGCCCGGACCGGATGGCCCGGGACTGTTCTTGCAGCGAACCGGTGGATCCGAATGCGGGCAAATAAGCTTAACATAAGTATGCGGACAATACGACATATAATTGTGAGGCCTATAGTTCTCGCGGTTTGAAACTTGAAGGAAGTTTCATTCTCGCCTGGTCCAGACTCAGCAGGCGGGAGCTGTCGAGTTTTGGGCAGTTCGAGGCTCCACGCGGGATGTTACGGTCAGACCAGTTCCACAGCTAAATAAAGCCGCAAGGGTGGTCAGCTTCAACATGGAGGAAACGGCCGCGATGGAGTCTTGATAAATTTATACACACTTGCTAACCTCAGCTTCAATATGTACCCCAAACCGATTATGCCGGGTTGATCGTCGGATGGCTCGGACAGGCAACCGAACAGCAAATTTCCTGAAAAGCACCGGCGCTAGCCCACCCGAGAGCTCAGGAGCATTTTCTGTGGCCGAGGCTGGCCGGAATCAAGCCTCTACAGAAAAGACTCCCTAGGGCCATGTTTAGCCTGCCATATGCATTTCTTCCCGAGAGATGGGGAAGCAGCTCACAGCCTGGCCTCAGCTGAGCCTCACTGTTGACTTGAAACGTAGACGTGCTGGATGGATCGCCTCGGTGAAGCTGTTTGTTTGAAGATACTGACAAGGTTGCTGCCCACTTGGCGTCTTGGCGTTGGATTCCGAGTTCGGGTGCGGGCAAGGGAGAAAGCTAATTTGGATTCTTACTACGTAAATGAAGAGTCTAATGCAAGCGTGTGACAGCTGGCTGGGGATGATCTGTGATTGTTGTATTATGCATGCAGCATAGCGGCTGGTCCCGGCGGTCGAGGAACATTCTAGCTGAGGTTGCATGCTGCACGTGAGAGCGGGCGTCTGCGGTGGGATCTGATGCTCATTCTCGGATCGATAAGATGTGCCTGGTTTTACGTGGTGACGACTTGATTGGCTCCGTGTTAAACCCCGGTGATGGACGGTCACCTTGTTCTTACTTGACTACACATCATCCATGTTATGCCGAGATATTTTTTAAGCTAACGGGACGTAACTCTATTGATGGCAGCTTTACGGATACTTAGTGCACATTCTCATAACAAAGCTCTCGCCTAGACACGCCCTTCCCGCGCTGTGGAGCGCCTTGCACGACGACGGTTGTAGCTTATCTCGATCTCGTCGGCCGAAAGACACTAGCTGCTGGGCCGACGAGTAGCATTTAGCCAAGGTACCGGCCGGTTGATGAGCTGCTCGATTGGCAGGAGAGACGACGGCACTTGTGGATGACGGACGTAAGGTAGAGAATATCTCGGATGTTTGACTGGCCCGCAACGGGTCATCAAGACGCAACAGCAAGAATCAATTTACGTCATTAATTATAATACACTAATCCGACCGCGACATTTGTCGACAGGCGGTCTCATAAAGCTGGTCCGTACTCTCATCATCCCTTAAATCCATGGCATAGCTCTCCACGTCTATCCTGGTGGTAACCCTGATTTCTTCGTACTCGTTCTCAGCCTGCTGTTGCACAGTCGCCAGCGAAGTCTTGGTGACTATGGCGGTGGAATTTCCATTCTCGACGTGAAGCGCTCCTGGCTTCATCGTAGGGGCCTCTCTACTATTCACCCTGCGCGTTTGACTCCGGGAGGGGTCCACAAAGTCTCCCGTGTTGAGATTCGTGAGCGAGCCCGAGTTGGTGTTCCCGCGATGTTGCACAAATTTGACGAGCTCGCCCAGCACTGCGAATTCGAGCTTGAGCTTCACCGAGTAGATGACCACCTTGACTCCCTGCTGCCAGAGAAAGTAGCCCTTGTACTCGAGCGCGAGGAGCGCAATGTCCATGCCGACGATGAGGATGTTGATGCCGCAAAGGTGCCACATGAAGCGTCGCTTGCTTCCCAGCGAGGTTCTTATGATGTCGACCGTTTTCCAGATGTACAGCCCCGAGATGATGAGCTCCTGGAGGCAAAAACACGTCATCTGCACCCTCTCCATGACGTTGTAGGCATTTTGGAAGCCGTCCTTACTTGAGCTCGACCCGTAAAATGACCCGTATTGTACAATGGTGATGGAGGTGTGCCACACGACGCCGTTGAAGATGATCATGCAGAGCACGCCGCGCAGGATCGCAGGGTCATTGAGGACCAGGTGCAGTCGCGAGTACAAGACCACGGACTGGCCGGTGACGAGGAGAACCCATCCGACGGCTTCGAGGGCCACGGCGATCCAGAGGGGGGTGAGGGCGAAGTATTCGAGGATGCGCCCCACGCAGTAGGGGATGACGCCAAAGGTGGCGAGCGAGATGCTCCAGAAGTAAAAGCCCCGGCGGCGCTTGAAGGTCAGGAGGATAAGTCCGAGGAGCTCAAAGGAGTTGTACAGGGCCAAGGTCGCGCAAGCCTGTCGAGGTTAGGTCGTGCCAGCGAAGAAGAAGAAGAAGAAGGAGCCTACAATGACTAGGACGGACGAGGGCGAGTAGTAGTGCCTCGTGTCCTCGGCGATGTTCGGCTGCGGCATGTCTCTCCTGGAGGCAGAAGCCCCCGCGCGTGAAGGCCGTCTTCAACGGAGCTGAGGCGAGTGATGGGGGAGTCACGATGGGGAGGTGAAGGGTGAAGCATGGCGGGAGAGGTGGAGGCGTTTGTGGAAGTGGTTCCTTGCGTGGCGGTGGGGAGAGAGGGAGAGAGGGAGGGAGAGGAGAGAGAAGACTGGGCGAGCGAGTGAGAGAGAGTGGACCTCCTGATCTGCCGCGTTAGTCGCACGCAGGGCGCCCGGGACTCATCTACGGAGGGAGGCAACAGGGGGGGGCTTCGTTTCTGGGTTTCTGGGGAATGCGGGGAGAGAAGGGAGAATCGCCAGACGCCGAGTCAGTCGCCGAAGCCGGCCAACCTTGGCCAACCTTGGCCGACCATTGGCACGCCAGGACGCCTGTCGCAAGCCCCGGCAACTTCGCAGCCCGCTGTGGACCGCCGTCGGTCCTTGCCAGTCTCATCAAACCACTCCGTAACAAGACGCTCATGACCATGGGCAAGGACAAATCGGGGCCGGTCCGCGGCGCCATCGCGCAGACACTAGCGAAAAGCTTCCTGGACCCCGGACCAACAGGGGACAGGGCCATGAATGCCACAAACGGCCGGGCGGTCGCCTCTGATTCCCATGGCCGCTGCCGTGGTTCTGCAGGGCCGTTGGAGGGAGTCGGTACCACCGTAGAGCTGCACTTCTTCTAGTGTTGACGCCACCGCCATGTGTGCTCCTCCTCGATCCCCAGCTTCGTCCCTCAGGTACGAATACAGCGCGGGCTTGCATCCTATCCCGGCCGTGTGGCAGTCCCGTCACGAGCAGCCTTCACGCTCGCCTAGCCGTCCGTCAGTCGCGCCTCCAAGACAACGCCAGTCAGCCAGTCAGTCCACTATTTCCATGCTGATCCGCTAGGTTCCGCTTGCCCGTCCGAGCGGCATGACCACCACACTTCTGAAAGCTCGCTTGCTTGACAGTTGACAGCCAGCAAAGCCCGTAATTAGCGCATCCCTGCCGTCGCGGACCGAGGGGGACTCTCTTACCGACACCGCGGAGCGCGCAGTCGGAAGACCATGACCCTTGTCCGCTCATTGACGCCGTCACTCAATTGCCGGTTCCGTGTGTCTCTGAAACATCCACCGCCGCCCCGCTGTCGACGTGGATATGCATCTTGACCTTCCCCCGTACCAAGATTCTCTTGCGGAGAGATCACCGAGCCATGAAAACGAGAAGCTTCAATTTGCGCACGCAATGTTGATGACCATGTTCTGGCCAATGAGCAGCTCCGTGCACCTGTGATGCGCACCGTCGTCCCGGGTCGCTCAGGCCCAGGTTCTCATAACCGAAAGCTTTGTTTTCGTATTGCGCACACTATTCTCAGCATCGAAGTTTCCAGTCGGCCGTGCCTCGCTAATGAATTCGAATGACGGGGGCTGCGGGGCCCGGGAGAGGAAGCTTGTGCAGCTTGGCGTAGCTACAAGTGCTCTCTATAAGTAGAAGGGGTCGTCTTGGAATTAAGGGGGGGAAATCATTCATCATCGTGCTTCTCCAACTTGAATCAGAGCTCAACTCAGCAAGCTGTTGCTCCTGAGGGTAGTGCGCCGCTTGTGGCGGTGGGCTATGCCGATATTGAGAGAGATCCTGAATGACACAAGATGTACAGTCATCTCTTCTCTCGGAATCAACCAACAGGCACTGCTGGTGTGCAAAGTAATGTCATCAAGGCTGCAGAGGAGTCTTTCACGACGAAGCGCTTCATGTCAGGCAACTAGGCCCTCCCATACGACCCAGCGTCCGTGATACCTAATTATCGTCTGCCTGAATGACCCCGACACTCTAGCAAAACGACACGTTTGACAAAATCACCCAATGGTCCCTCTTCCAGCATCAAGGCCCAAGCTCAACTACGTCAAACTAGCCTCGAATGGACCAAGACCCTGCCGGGTCACTTTCTCGACTACTGGGGTATGCCCCACATCAACTCGCACATGTCCACCGTGATACTGGCCATCGACATCGTCAACAAGTTCGCCGGCATCCTGGGCATGGGAAACGAGGTCCGCTTGGTTTTAGCACACGTTCGATGTAGCCAAGACGATTTCCTACTTGCTAGATCTCGATACGTGGAAAGAAGCCACTTGCATCGTCGGCGACAAACTCACGTGGAACAAGTTCCTCCATCTTGCCGAAAAGGCTCGAGGTTTGCCCCGCCATTCTCGTCTGATGCCCCACGATCATCGCTCATATATTTACTAGGCTCCAAATTTGAAGTCCATTACGTCAACGAGAAATAGCTTGAGCGCTTTCGGATCACCCAGCTGCCAAACCACAAGACGACGTATCCTTTCTTCCCAAAGGAGAATTTGCGGTTCTTGTACGCTGCACTGGGGAAGTTGATGGTCAAGGGCTACTACTTTGACCTCTTGGTTGAGAAGGCAATCAACCAGCGGTTTCAGGACCTAGAAAATCTCCCTGTTTCTAAGATGCTTGACGAGACATGGAAGGGCAAACAATGAGTTGGTAGGGCTTGGTGCTTTACTTGCGGTGGAAATAGTAAAGCTTTGACTTGACTTTTGACTTGACTGTTGACTTGGCAGTACTATGCCAATTTACAAGCTTGGGCGTCTGTAGTTAATCGTGAGTAAGAAACCCAACCACCAACCAGCCACATACATAGTGAGAGGTACTGACTAGGCAAATCTCTACTTATGAACCACCAGTACACTGATGTTTGAAGGATCTGGTGTTCGATGAACCTTCCAGCGCTTGTTCGGGGACGCGGGAGAAAGAAAAGCCGACGAATGGCCGCATCCGCCGACCAGTTATCATCAGTGGTGAGGCTGCTCTCTGTCACGACAACAACGTATCACTACAGACCTAAGCAGCCACAGTGCCAACAATCCAGCTATTAAGGTGAATACTCGTTCCTCTACTGCATCGCCATGTCAATGCCGCCGCGTGGCCAACACAGCACAACCGCGCACATGCCGCCCATCGAAATCGGCTCCTTCGTGGCCCTTCCCTCCTCAGACAGCGAGTTCATCGGAAGCGCCAGCGGCGTCTTCTTCGCCGACACCGTCTTCCGCGCCTTTGCCAGGGTCGCCGCCGTTGAACGGCCGGATGCCAGCGGCGGCGGCCCCGATCCGGGCTCGGCGCACACCTACCTGGTTGCCCCTGAAACCCGTCAGGGCGCTCAGCCGGCAGGTGGTGAGCACGCAGGCGCATCAGCCTCGATGGCGAGCCCTGATACTCGGCCTTATGGGGCAGATGCCGCGGCGTTGGGTGCTGCTCCGCCGCCGGATACTGCGCAGAAGCTCCTGGAGATCTTCTTCCAGCACTGGCATCCCTTCTTCCCCTTCCTGCATGGCCCGACCTTTTTAGAACAAGTTGATCGGTTCTACGACGAAGATGTCGCCTCAGGTCCAGCCGCAGACTCCCAGCCCACCTGGAAGCTGTGTCGAGCCGTGACTTTCCAGTGCATTTTCAACATTGCCGCCTCGACATCTGGTCACGTCCTGGATCCAGCGTGTCGTATCCAGCCCAACCCATCGTTTGTATCTCTAATAGGCACTATCCTATCCAACCATGACGTCGCCTCTCTGCAAGCTCTCCTCGCCGCAGAGCTGTATCTCATCACCACCATGTCGCTGCGAGCAGCCTCGACAATCCAAGGAGCCCTGGCCCGATCCGTGTACAACTCAGGCTTTCATCGGTGCCCGTCACGCTATCTTCAGCTCCCCCCCGGCACGTCTGGCATCCGAAAACGCATCTTTTGGTGCGCGTACGTCCTAGACCGCTACCTTGGCCAGGCGTTGGGTCATCCGTTTAGCATCCAGGATGCGGATATAGATGTCTGTATCCCCAGCATGACTGAACTACATCGACCGGTCAATGCCAGAGAACACGCTGCTGTCTCACAGTCCGCCTTGAATCAGCAAGTGCTCAACCACTTGCCAATGAACCATGTGGAGGCCGGCTGTACCAATAGGAACCCCTCCACTCGATCAGAATCAGGGAAAGCCGTCTCGACAGCCTATGATAACCTCTCCGCCCAGAGTCCTGCACAGCATTACACCGCTGTTGGCAAAGAAGCAAGAGAGCTGATTTTAAGCCACCTAGCAACGTACTCTCGTCTGCTAGGCGAAGTCGTGCATCTATTCCACAGATCAATACACAGCCGCAACATCAACCCCGAGAGCATCCGAGAAATAACCTATCGAGTCCACTGCTGGTGGAACGGTCTCCCTCCAGCATTCCAGGATGAGTCTGCGGATCATCAGTCTTCGCATTCCGTTTTCTTCAACATGCTGAACAATTACTTGATCTTGCTGATCCACCGCCCCTTTCTCTCGCTACCACCGGATCGCCAAGATTTCCAATCAAGTGTACAGGTGGCTCTGAGCGCAAGTCGAAGCATAATTGTGAAGCTGAAACGGCACACGGACGATCCTTTCTTGATGGCCTGGCCAGCAACGCTGTCGGCTGTGTGGATGGCGGGCTTGGTCATCGCCTTTGCCAGCTTGTTGGAGTTGTATCCGAACGCAAAGGCCAATTCGTGCGTTGCCTTCATTACAGGTTGACCACTCCCATTTCTTAAAATCTAATTCAAGTCCAGAGATCTCGGTCATTGCCTCACAGTTCTGGAGGCCATGGCACCGCGGTGGCCAAGCGCGCGCCACTGCCACGGCGCTCTCAAATCACTTATGCAACGCTTAAACACCCGTTCCGACACCGGTCCAGCTGATTTAAGCCTCGCCGTGTTTCCTGCAAGGCTGTCGGGTCGATTTATGACCCAGCCGATAGACGCGGAGCAATCTCAAACTGAAGGCCGGGGTGCCAAAAGACAAAGACAGTACAGCGACGCAAGGTCACGGCCGCTCCAAAACATGGCCCAACGCGGCGCGGCCGATGCTAATATTTTCCTGGCAGAGGACTGGATGCCTGTCATGGAGTACACGGGGCCCGACTTTGGCTTCGACACGGCTCGCATTGACAGCCAGGATCTCTTTAGCGGTGCCCAAGATGCTGAAATGGGGAGTTTGTTCAACAATATTGGTTGGGAATCCAATTTTCAGGGTCCCGGGGACTTTGGCGCGTAGGCATAATTGATCGGGGTCAAGAATGACTGCAAAAGTACCTGTAAATCCAATTCGGCCTGAAGCTTGACTTTTTGGTTGTCATTTACTTAACGCCGCTGTGCTGGCAAGCACCAATCCGCCATAGCTTCCGCGTAGGTGAGGAAAGAAAGACGCGAGCCTTCTACCACAGATACTGATCTCGAAATTCTTGAGACAGCCTCGGTCGCTTTCGGGAACTTGTGGGTGGATTACTCG
This sequence comes from Neonectria neomacrospora, assembly GCA_917563905.1. Lineage (NCBI taxonomy): Eukaryota > Fungi > Ascomycota > Sordariomycetes > Hypocreales > Nectriaceae > Neonectria > Neonectria neomacrospora. The sequence goes on from OU830643.1 coordinate 2,702,171, forward strand.
GGTGTAACCCGGTGTCTGAATCTTGGTGTCGGTTGCGTAATCGTGCTGTATGGCTGATGGGGGGGCTAATCGATGAGCCACGACCTTCCTGAGCAGGCCCCATATCAGGATCTGATGTAGCAAACATGGCCGTTTCTGTTGGGGTTGTCGGCGGAAGTCCAGCGGAGAGATTTGTATCCTGAAGGCTGTGGTGATCTTGAGGGTCCGTCTCCCGCAATGATCTGTCTACAGGTCTCGTAGTCGCGCTCTCGCTTATTTTGAATGCACCTTTGACCTCTCTTGCCCATCTGCCAACATCGCCTGCGGATTGTAGGGGGAAATCGTCCCACTGCGTGACTGCGGAGGACTTGTCTGGTCCAATATGGCCGGTGAGTTGACTTGATAGGGGAGAACAAGACTCCGGCAAAGCCGCATCTACTCTGAACGCATTCTCGACTGCGCTTCCGCTCGTAGCCATCCAGAGACGCACCAGGGCCGTCTCAGTCTCTCGCAGTCGCTGTTCTAGAGCTTCGGCATAGCCTTTGGCCGGGCCACTATGCCCGTGTCAGCGCACAGCTTGAACCCGTATTTACAGTGGCAGGTACTGTACAAAGAAGCACGCATGTCTTTGGTGGCATGTCAATCTTACCGTTTTCGTGATACAGGCCAGATACATGGCCTGTCCAGTGCACTACATCTAGAGCAAACGGGTCTTTGAGCCAGCCCAGTCAGCGAATTTGAGGGAGCCAGCAATGCAGAAAGTTGGGACGGTCGGTACTTGGTTTCATCGCACTACGGGAAAGGTGTAAGTTAGATATATTCACTCGGCGCTCAAGGTGTCGTGCTTGGTGCTAGCAACTGACCTTTTGTTTGCGCGAACGGCATCCATTGCAGGCGGCGCGACCGCGGACCGAAGCCATGAGCTCGCGCTTTGCGGATATAGGGCACGGCTAAGCTTTGGACGGCCTGAAAGTGAAAGGAGCTTCGTTGTACCGACAGCGACGGGTGCCGTGATGTGCAGTGGAGGTGACGACGAAGCGGAACAGCGGCCGAGTTGGAGAAGCAGCCTGCAGCGGGATTTGTCGCTGGACATTGCTCCGTTGCAAGTGGCAAAGCGCTTAATTGTTAAGCCGACAACGGTCGATCGTCCGATGCTCTATGCTAGACTATGTGAGCCCGAGAGGGGCCGTTCATGCAAATGACATAACATGTCGGGCTGGCATCTAGACCTATTTTTGAGATTTAAATAATCTACACCTAGCCAACTCCTCGGTCCACCATCACCCAGCTCCGCTCTCAGATATCATCATGTTCCAAGACTTCCACCCGTTCGCCGTCAAGACACAATCCAGCCCAGACGTCACCATCCATGGCTTAAAGAGCGGCGACTCGTCCTCGTCTGCCTCGCTCCCGCCACTCCTCCTCCTCCACGGCTTCCCGCAGACCCGCCACATCTGGCACCGCGTAGCGCCGCAGCTGCTCGACAAGTTCACCGTCGTCGTCGTTGACATCCGCGGCTACGGCGAATCCTCCAAGCCCGCTGACGTGGCAGCCTACGCCAAGAGCGCCATGGCCCGCGACTGCGTGGCCGTCATGGACGCCCTGGGCTTCGCCGACTCCTTCTTCGTCTGCGCCCACGACCGCGGCGCGCGCGTCGCCCACAAGCTCTGCGTCGACCACCCGGCCCGCGTGCGCAAGGCCATCCTGCTCGACATCTGCCCCACGCTCGCCATGTACGCCAAGACCGACTTCGACTTCGCCAGGGCCTACTTCCACTGGTTCTTCCTGATCCAGCCCGAGCCGCTCCCCGAGACGCTCATCTCGGCCCGGCCCCGCGAGTGTGCCGAGATGTTCATGGGCGGCCGCCAGGCTGCCGGGCTGCACATCTTCGAGCCCGCCTGCTTCGATGCCTATGTCGAGAACTTCCGCGACCCGGACGCAGTCCACGCCATGTGCCAAGACTATCGCGCCAGTGCGACGTTGGATCTGGACGAGGCGAAGGAGGACCTGGAAAAGGGCCGTCTGGTGCGCTGTCCGCTGCTTGTTCTGTGGGGCAAGCACGGTGTCATTGAAGGGTCTTTTGATGCAGTTGGGGAGTGGCGGGCTGTGACGGAACCGGGTGTTTCTGTACAAGGGCACAGCGTTGAATCAGGGCACTATATTCCAGAAAACGCGCCCGAGGTGGTGGTTTCCGCCGTTGTCGAGTTTTTGAACTGAACGATACATAATCCTCCCTGATCTATGCAATGTGTAAACCTCTCCTAAACAACCTGATTCTGAGTACATGATGTTTCATGAGTTCACGGTCAATTCTACCAAGCAACGATGGAATATTTTCTAGATAACAGGCATGGCCGACGATCAGGCCAAGTAAAAGAATTGCACGTCTCAAAGTAAAGACCCGATGCAGCACGGAACGCTTCGTGCGTTGCCCACATGCCACGCAGAGCGGCTATTCCTTTTACCGACGAAGCCCTCAAATCCTACAGTAGAAAAGACGCTCATTCTCCACATCAAGACCTATAGACATGATCCTTTCGCCATACTTCCTCCATAGCCTCCCCCCAGTGAGTTCAAAAATGACTACAGATTCGCTCAAGATCGCCGTCATCGCCGGCGACGGCATCGGCGTCGAAGTCATGCCCTACGGCGTCCGATGCCTCCAAGCCGCCGCGCAAAAGTTCAACCTGTCCCTCATGTTCGAGCACTTCGACTTCGCCAGCTGCGACTACTACGCCAAGCACGGCACCATGATGCCGGACAACTGGAAGGAAACGCTGTCCGCCTTCGACGCCATCTACTTCGGCGCCGTCGGCATGCCCGACCAGGTCCCGGACAACGTCTCGCTCTGGGGCAGCCTGCTCAAGTTCCGCCGCGAGTTCGACCAGTACATCAACCTCCGGCCGTGCCGCCTGATGCCCGGCGTGCCGTCGCCGCTGGCCGGCCGCAAGCCCGGCGACATCGACTTCTGGATTGTGCGCGAGAACACCGAGGGCGAGTACAGCAGCATCGGCGGCACCATGTTCGAGGGCACCGAGCGGGAGACGGTCGTCCAGGAGACGGTCATGACGCGCATCGGCGTCGACCGCGTGCTGCGTTATGCCTTCGAGCTTGCGGCAAGCCGGCCGCGCAAGAAGCTGACGAGCGCCACCAAGAGCAACGGCATCAGCATCACCATGCCGTACTGGGACGCCCGGGTCCGCGAGATGCACCAGAAGTACCCGGCCGTGGCCGTTGAAAAGTACCACATCGACATCCTCACAGCGCACTTTGTGCAGCGCCCCGACTCCTTCAACGTTGTCGTCGGAAGCAACCTCTTCGGAGACATCCTGTCAGATCTGGGACCGGCGTGCACCGGCACCATCGGCATTGCGCCGTCAGCCAACATCAACCCCACGGGCGCCTTTCCCAGCCTGTTCGAGCCGGTTCACGGAAGCGCTCCTGATATTGTCGGCAAGGGCATTGCCAACCCTGTCGGCATGATCTGGGCTGGTCAGATGATGCTACATCACTTCGGCTTCATCGAGGCAGCCGACGCCATGCTCAAAGCTATTGAGAATGTCCTGGCAAGGGGTGACTTGAGCGTGGCAACGCCAGATATGGGAGGGAGGGGAAATACGCAGAGCTTAGGAGAAGCTATTGTGAAGGAGATTCTGACAAGGGCGTAAATAGGTCCACAGAAGAAAACTCGGTTTGACCCATGATCTAGTGCTGGTAGCAGTTCAACATAGGAGTAATGAACAAACAGAGGTTCCATTAGAGTAACACGATAAGACTAGAATGCAATCAAGAGCATTGTTTGCGTTATGATATCTATACGCTAGATGACAGCACAGGAGCCAGATCCCATTCACTGACTTACTATCAGGTTCACCATGTTATTCTAAGTACGTGGTTTCCACAGCATAGTTATGTGGTCTGATGCTAAAAGAACATCTCATGACATGACAGACGACCCTAGGTTTCACCACCACGGTCAGTCGCACGAGGCAGCCTAAGACGCCGCATTCAGATGAGTCTACCTGTATCTAGCCTACAGACGTATCGCCAAAAAGGTCAAAAAACATACAACAGCGAGGATTCCCCGGTCGTCACCGACCCGAGTACTAATTCGCCCCTCACCATTTTGACTAAGGGAGAGCGGACGGGATCCCGTATTTTCTAGTGGGTATGGTCGTATGTACCAGGAAGGCTCGAAGTTGACATTATTTTGGAAGCGAAGATTCTAACTGTAGGGTACCCTAGGATCTTAGCACTACGCCAAATAACGCAGCGTGAGCAAACAGCCTCTTCCTAGGCTGTCTTCCAGTCTATAAGATATCTATGATGGTATTAGGACCCCTATGTCCTAGGTAGCTAGCAAGGGTCAGATTGACCCATAAAGGGGTCAATCCCTCCCTTCTTTCTTTTCTTCCTTTCTAGCAGCTAGATCCAATGCAACAGTATGAGCAGCTCCAGTTAGAATTAGCCTATCACTGCGACCGGCTGGAACAGACCTGCGGCATCTACCGTGACCTCTTTCAATCGCGGAATCGGCATTTTCAGCACTTTCATTAGCTTTGTCGTGGCCGCGGTAGCAGCTTGCGAGTCCTTGGCTGATGGTCTCGACTAAATCCCGGCCAATCGACCTTTAAACAGCCCGACCGACTGACCTTAGCTACGGTCCCTACGGCCCTGCTGACGGCCGCAGCGATCAATTTTTTTTGAAGCCGGCAGCCGCAGCCTTAGGCCGGGTCCTTCCTTCGAAGGCGAGGGTAGCTACAGTCCGGCTCCTCCAACAGCCCGGCCAAAGGACTTTCATACTAGGAAGTCGGTCCTGACAACAGCCCGGTCGAGGGACCTCCCTGCTTGGACAAGGGACCTTCCAACGGCCCTATCGCAAGCCAATCTTGATGACCTGATCGAAGACCAGCTAGAATTCCGTCGAAGAGCTAGCCTAGCTAAGCTTGAGGGAGTCTGGCTAGAGGTCCTGGATGATGTCTATCGCAATCGCCGGAAGCGACGAATGCGGTGTTAGTGGTGATGCTGGGGCAGCATCTTTCTTTTCATAGTCCCCGGCACTTGTTATAGTACCAGGACCCCTGTTTCCTACCTAGCTAGTAGGGGCTGGATTGACCCGTAAAGGGGTCAATCCTGCCCTTCCTCCTTAGCTAGAATCGAAGCTTCTTACATCTCGAGACTGCGCCTCTGTGCATGTAACACTAAGCCGGTAAAAATTTTAGTTCAGCTGCCCCTACATATTGTCACTGTATAGTACTCAAAGAAGCACAACAACAAAAAGAAAACACCGTATTAGTGGTAACAGTGGATTTAAACCACCTCTACTGGACGAACAGGGAATCGAACCCTGGACCACTCCCAGATATCTTCAGAAGAATCTTGCTAAGGGAGTATTATACCACTAAACCATTCGCCCGAATGGATGGTAATTTGTGAGAAAAATGAGGTATAAAATGTTGGTCAGTGGGTGGACTCAGTTGATGGAGCCCTTAGTCTAGACGAGGCTAGTCAGTAAGTGGGGAATATCTCAAATTTTTATGGCTAAGCTGTACCTACTGTTCAGATATTGGACAATGAAGAGATCAATGAGTAATCACGCGATGATACAGCTTCAATAGATGATGATGTCATATAGCTTAGGTGATAGCACTGGAGTGTGGTAGTGTTGCCAATTTCGAGTCGCTTGGGTTTAATGGGAACTCCGCTAATCATGAGCTGGCACAGTTCTACGTTGAACCTAGAGCACTAGTTACACTGATTCAGAACTTATCGCATACGTTTCTCCTAATGACGGATAATCCGACCTTTTTAGAGTCTATCTGACCTCGGATGTTCGTGACGCGGGGTACGCGACTATCCTTCGGTAATTCACCTAATGAAACTTGCTCATCAGCATGGCTCCAGTCTGGCGAGTCTGATGAGAGTTTCCAGAAGGGTAAATGTAGCGTGCCTAAGCTATAGAATCGACAACTTCAAAGTCACCACGGCTACAAGATCAATATTTGGAAAGCGGCACAAGGATGATGGATGGGGGCCTGCTGCTGTTGCCTCCCCTTCTTCCCCGCGCTTTAGAGTGATAGTGGCCTCCACTCGCAACCCTCTGGAATAATGATACCTAGCCCTGTGAGAATATAAGCAGGATACCTCTCTGTCCTGAACACATACGACCATAGCTCTCAGACAATACGGGATCCCGTCCGCTCTCCCCTAGTCAAACTGAGAAGCGGCAAATTAGTACTCGGGTCGGTGACGACCGGGGAATCCTTGCTGTTGTATGTCCCTTTTTGCCTTTTTATGCATTTGGGGTAGTTGTTGATTGATACTTGCTAGACGAAGAAGTTGTGGATGATCTGTTAGAAAATGCGTTCCTCGTCTTCCAAAGCTAGATCAGAACCACTGCCACCTTGTTGTATGGTAAGAGCGCCCTGATCACGACAGAATACCTCTCCTGGCGGGTCAATGGTTCTGCTATTTCTTTAGAAACATGGACTATCGGACAGTCTAATAGAATTAGTCTTCATGCTAACGCCATATTTGAAGAGATCTAATTAAGACTATCGATGCTGATTACACTCTCCGTTCGAGCCTAGCTCTCCTTCATAGTATTCCCTCCATTCCGGGCAGTTGTTTAAAGACTCTGCCACTTCACGTTGCACTGCTAGGTCACTCGGGCTTTGTAGAGAGGGGTTATGCATCTGAGAAAGCGCTGATGATGCAATGCACAAAGGGCTGGTCTGTAAGAATCACTGGGGTAAATAGAGGGGGCGTGTGGTATGAGGAATAAGACGTCTTCTGAGACATTCTCGGCTTCCACCTCCGTATCAATGATTCATCAACTATTAAAAACGCGCCCATTAATCATATCCCGTATTTGGACGTAAACAATTACATAGTTCAATCATGACCGTATAGTCACCGAACGACTCCAAAATCGGTGGTCCACCTTGTAGTAATTACACCCTATCCACATCCTGTCCAATTCCAAACACCTATGGAGCAGGCCATTCCTACCAAGCACACCTAGCGGCTATCTTTAATCGACCTTTCAGAGATTGCAACAATGGAGCCTCTTGGTCGACGATCTTTTGGGGCCGAGTCGGGCTCAATATGCCGAACATATCCACCTATCGAGACTACAATGTGACCAAGCACTTAAACTAGCACAACTCACAACCGTCCGACACTTCTTCTATTCAATAAGCTTCTTCCTTAATTAACTACTAGAACAGAGAACAAGGCAGCATCCCCTAAACGCAACAAAGCAACCCATCTCACCACTTATACCAGCCTCTATTGAAACCAAGGCAGAGGAAAGTACGGCTCTAGGTTTGTCCGAGCTAACCACACCTCCATCCTGCCCTAGGTCTAACCCCATTCCCTGATTAGTCGTTTTCTACTCCTCCATCGTTGTGCTCAATATAAAAGTCACTCTCGCTTACCAAGAGGCCATTCTTACTTCCTACCAGTTTGTTATCATCCCGCCATCTTCAAGTCGGTCCGTTAACAAAAGTCCAGCTGCGCGGTCGCTTCTTTGCTTCCTAGCTAGAGCGCTCCCAGTAGCTGGCGCACCCGTGAGCCACCACAAGCACAATAAAACACCAAATTTCACCCGGTGGGCTGTATTGATGTTTCCACTCCAAGATCTAGATGAGGAACAGAGGTCCCAGGTATTGCAGAGGTCTTCTGCTATGTAGAAGAGAAATAATTTCTTCGACTAGGTGCAAGGCATATGTGCAAGGCATACAACACGGGCTATATATTCTGCATACCCGAGACATAGCTGACATGACTCCTGCAATACTCGAACGATTCTGGACTCCAATCGTGTTATCCGAAATTGTCCGACTCTACTGATTCTTTTATCTTTGGTCGTGGAGTGGTTTGGTTCCTGTTTATGTTTTCCATGTCATACCACTCGTTGAAACGACATAATTGTTCGTCGCTGGCTGATTTTCATCATTATTCACCTGCAGTTCTATCCAAGTTAACAAGAAGTATACTTCTGAACGGGCGCAACATTTCTTAAGCGCGGAAGATGAAACTATCCTTTAGCTCGCCTTGTCCTTATTTTCACATCCGCTGGTATCTTTCTCGACGTCCCACTGGGCAGCCGCGACGTCATCAGGAGCAAAAACACTTTACCCGGAGTTTCAATCATTTCAGCGCCGGTTGCACGCCCTAAATGGTCCTTCAACATGGACTCTTATCTTCACAGTCGCCACTTTCAATGGCTCTTCCAAATATCAACATATCCATGGTACATCTATCAACGGCATTGTGGTTCCTTGGAGTGGTGACATGAGACCGTTGCTATTGGATCGTCCAGTGATCCCTTTCGTTTCTTGATCCACCTTTGGCATCTCCTCATCTAGCTACTCATGGATTCCCTATTTTCTATCCCAGTCAATCTCTTAGCTAGACCTTTACTCAAGGGACCTGAAGTCGTTTGATTCCCAAGTCCACCATCAGCCCAACGCGGATACCGCTATAGAAGGAAGGTTCTGCGCCGATAGAGGATTTGCATGGGTTATTGCTATGAATGCGGCAGGTCAACACGATTCTCTTCTGGTAGATATGAACCTGGTAGACAACAAATCACGCCACTGAGGGGAGCCTCCAAATCCCTGCCACCGATTCAGCCGGAACCAGCATCTACCATACAGAGGTGAAGGGGAGCCTGCAAACCCGGACAAACAGGGTGACACGTCACCGAATCATGTTATCCGGATAATTACTCGGACCAGGCCAACAGATATGCCAAGAGCGACTGAAGAAAAGGTTCCGCACCCCCCGTTTCTTGTCCACAAGTTTGGCTTCCTCTCGTTGCTTCTGTTTCACATTGACAGAATACAGTGTTAAGAGGCAAACATGACGTCTACTACACTCCGATCGTCCAGCAAATCCGCCTCGCCGATCAGTGCTGCTTCTCCTGGCAGCATTGACCCCGCAATCGATCAGTCAGCCCCTCTGGTGCGTGAGACTGCGGAGCGGCACTCTCGACAGTGCCCCTGAAGCTGACTCGACCCTAGGAAGTAGATGTAGCGGCGGATGACGATTCGGCAATTGGTGTTGTGAGTAGCTTATGAGTGAGCTATGACCAGTATCGATGAGCTTATGTCTATTCACTTCTTTCAAGACCGATGATGAGATATCAACCGCGTCTCTGCGGTCGAGCATCTTCGAGTACCACATGGTGCATGGCCGCGGGTACCATCGAGACGAGAGTAGGTTGCGACTTTTTACATCCTACAATTTGCTCGTTGACATTCTCGACTAATATGCCTCTATCACAGCATACTTTCTCCCGAGCGATGAAGTAAGGCGCCTTGTTTGAGTCAACCATAGAGTATCGCTGACCGTCTTTGGTAGCATGAGTCTGATAGGCTGGGTAATAACCTCTGAGTCTTTATGTTGTACAGGGAGCTTACATTGATGAAAGATCTCCAGAACCATCATCTCCTCTTGACCTTTGGTGGCAAACAGTTCTTTGCTCCAAACGCTGACACGGCCAAGCGTGTGTTGGATGTTGGCACTGGCACTGGAGTGTGGGCGATCGATTTTGGTCGGTAATCCTCGTGTCCATTCTCATCTGCTCCCAGCTCATTTTAAACATACAGCCGACGAACATCCCCATGCAGAGGTATAACTCTGGGACTCGAACTCTTTGCGAGGAATTCAGAAGCTTATATCCTGGCAGGTCGTTGGTGTTGATATTGCTGCTATCCAGCCAGCTCGGTGAGTGACAACTCCAGCCCATGCATCGCCCAAATCAATCATTGCGTCTCATTAGTCTATAGCGTCCCACCTAACTGCACATTCGAGGTGGATGACGTAGAAAAGGACTGGACTTGGAGTAGAAAGTTTGACTACATCTTTGTCCGCCTCATGGCCGGTAGTTTTGCCGACTGGGATAGATTCACGGAACAGTGCTGGGAGTAAGTTTCACCACCTAGCCGGACTCAGTTCCCATTCTCCTTTGACATAGATCTGACGATCCTCCTGAATAGCTCCCTGGAGCCAGGTGGTTGGATTGAGGTCATCGATCCAACATTTCCAGCCAAATCCGACGACGGGACATTGGATCAGAACTCCCCGTTGAACAAATGGGACGAACTTACCGTCAAAGGCGCCGCGAATCTAGGACGCCACTTTAATGAAGGAGTCAACCACGAAAGCCGCCTCAAGGCGCAAGGCTTCGTCAACGTCCAACGCATCGTTTTCAAATGGCCCACCAACACATGGCCAAAGGACCCCAAGTACAAGGAGATTGGGCTTTGGACCTTGGCAAACATTGAGGGAAACCTCGAGGTCATCAGCACAATCCTGCTGGCGCGTGGACTCGGTATGAGCCGCGAGGAAATCTTAGTGTTTCTCGCAGACGTACGGGCCGAGATGCGCAATCGAAGAGTTCATGCGTATTGGGAAGTGTGAGTGCTGCCACGGCGACTTCGGTCATACTCGCCCCTCGTTTCGGACCGTCGAGACTGATTATCGAGATTACAGACTTGTGACAATTGGTCAAAAACCGGAGTTGGAAGAAGCCTGAGGGTTATCGGGGTTGGATAGACAATGAACAGTTGAGCAGAAGTTGAGCTAGTGAGTAGCAGCTTCGTTCAAGCTGTGAATGGCGCATCAATTAACGTAAACATGTTTACGTGTTTTTTAGCCATATTTATATTCAAAGCCTTACTTCAATCATTGTAGGCTATAGAAATCACTCATGAGTCAAAAAAGTGTAAACATCGAGAGGATACACCGTGATTTAGACCCGACAGCTGGACACTTACTCAAAGAGTTGCTCTTGGCTGACTCGCTGCACCCCAAGTGTAGTCTATCGCTGATTCAAGTCACTTACATAGCCCGGCGTCTATATATTAGTCGCAGGACTCGCCTTTATTGGCTCAGTCCTCCATAGCCCTTCTCTCCGCACTCTAGAATCACCAAGATCAACGAAAGGTTTCTGCAAAGTAAAGGAGCCAGTATGGCCGACGCAACAGGAGGGAACGGCCAGAGCAGAAATGAAGACTTGAGATACAGGTTAGTCTAAAGCTGATCCCCAATCCTCTTCAGACAATGCTGACTGAGAGAACATAGGATCTACCTGGTGGGCTTCCCAAGAGACGATTCCGACCCAACAAAGATTCCGGTGGTGGACATGATCAGAAACCTCGTACCAGAAGCCCATATCTTTAATCACAACATCTACCGACCTATCAACCTCTTTGGCCAAGAGCCGATGGCGGTAAATGTTCGTTACTCGCCTGATGATGTCTTCTCCCCAGCTTGGATCGAGCATGAGGCGATGGAACTCGTCGTTCGCATCAAAAACTACACGCCGGAAAACAACAGCGGATTACAGAGCAATATAATTATTGCTGGGTACGGTTTCGGTGGCATCATCCTCAAACAAGTACGTGGACATGTCAGGAAGCTCGGTGAAACCCTCTGACTTAACTTGCTGCCATAGGCTGTCATCATCGCCAACACAATGCCCGAGTTTCGAGACGTCGCCGACAACATCGCAAGGCTTGCATTCTTCGCCACCCCGCACCGGTCGACTCACCCGCTGATGTGGGAGGAAGTGGTACTGTCCATGATCACTGCATCTGGAAGGATCTCTGGCCGAGACCTGTCGCTAATGAAGAAGCCCCTCGCCGCCTTCGTCTCGCAACTGTCGCACGCTTCCTCTTGGTTCGGGGACGAGTACCCCGCAATTAACTTCACCACTGCTGCCGACTTGCCCGATGGCGCTGGAGGCTATGAGATGAACGTTATCTGGTCCGACTATGGTATGGAGACGGTTGTGGTGTGGCCGGCGACTTTGTATGACGGTCTATCGCTTTGCAGTATCGACGACACTGACAAGAAGGCCTCTCTGAGAGAGAACTTTGCTCTTTGATTGATCAGGGCTTTCATAGATGGCGCCGTCATGCCAAAACTGAAGCCCGAGGCGATGAGGGTCTGTCCGAGCCGGGACATGGAACCGAGAGGATTTGGTTTCTGCGCACTTGCAGGCCACATGTGCTTGAGCTCCTAGTGAGACGAGATAACACTCTACTAAAGAGCTGCGATAGGGCACTTCAAGTTCTGATGGCCTTGTAAAGCTGGCTGCTAGGGTAAGTCTATAATCATGATATCCCGACCTATTTACCACATACGACCATAGCTCTTAGAAAATACGGGATCCCGTCCGCTCTCCCCTAGTCAAACTGAAAAGCGGCAGATTAGTACTCGGGTCGGTGACGACCGGGGAATTCCTGCTGTTGTATGTTGTATTTTTTGCCGTTGCCAGTGAAATCCCTGTGGCCAGATTCGAGTCACCTTGCTCGAGCCATGTGCATCGTGACGTTGACCAGCCTCATCTTTGAAGCCTCGTTGTAGCTGTACATGAACATATAGGATTGTGGATCGTTAGTGACACTATTCCGATCTTTTGTACTAAAAAGACGCACGGGGCGAGTTCTAGGACCTGCCTACTAGACTACAGCCAGACCCGCTATCGCGTTTCCCCATCATCAGTGCGGATGCTGGCGAAGGATTTAAGAGAAGTATTGGACTTTAATTAATTCAGTTCACTAGTATTTATCATCGTAAAACTGTTGAAAAACATAGATCGCTCTGAATAAGGGGTTGATTTAGAGACAATGCCCTAGACACCGTCGACAAATCTTTCCGACTCAAACATCTGCCATTTTTGCGACTGACAGATCCCAAGACATCGTAGGTAAGCGTTATGCCACCTAGATAAAGTCTCCACTGCCCGTACAACGGGGAAGGAGAAACTTATTCTTGGTGTACCACATGGCTGGTGACCTATCAGCAATGGAACAAGACTCAAGGGCCTGGACTTGGACTTGGACTCACTGATAGCTTCCGAAACCTACTTGACACCCGAGTGAACCCTAGGCCTAAGAATCAGCCACGACTGTGTCTTTGGCTCCCACTCAGCGCGCTTGTTAGCCGTGGCGTTGCGGGCGGGAAGAGCCCTTCCTAAAAGTCTTTGTCCGCGCGAGGCACGTTGAATGAGCACCTCTGATATTCAATTAATCCACGATAGACGTTCCAGTGTACGACTTGTACTGCAGTGTTGCAACGACCAGTGCTGTTGCGTCGTATGGAAGACGCAACGGAAGAGTAAAGAAATCAGAAAGATCGACTACAAGCCTCACCGTAGAGGATGACCTCGTCCGGCTGACGAATATGATCCAGAGTCCCATTTCGTGCTGTGCAGCTTCGCGCATCTCAGGAGAAACGACTCTTGCGACTGCAATGGGAGAAAAGTCCCCCGCGGAGGTGCAACAAGTGATGCTTTCATCAACACCCCAAATGGCGTCCATCATGTTGATGCGTCATAGCTACTCCGGCCGGACACGACCCGGGCCAAAAACCCCCCCGAGCTCCACCTTTCGGCGAGAGTCTCGGAGGCCGACGCGGGTCTGATTGGCTGCGGCAAACCACGAAGCTCCGAGTTTGTCATGGCACGTAGCAGGGATCGATGATGCTTTGTAAATGCCAAGAGAGTCAACAGAAGGAGGGAAAGTGGTTTTCATATAAGTTGTCGGGTATCTGCCCGCGATAGACGCTTCAAACTGCCATCGCCTCACCCGCATCCACCGCCGTCAGACTCCTTCGACGCAATGTCTCGTGCAATCCTCGTCACGGGCGCCACCGGCAAACAGGGCGGCAGCGTCATCAACGCGCTCCTCGCAAGCAACGCGCCCTTCAAGATCCTGGCCGTCACCCGCGACGCATCCTCGCCATCCGCCCAGAGACTCGCCGCCAAGTCCTCCGACATCTCCATCATCCAGGGAAACCTCAACGACACAGAGTCCATCTTCCAGAGCGCCAAAAAGGCAACGACGCTACCCGTCTGGGGCGTCTTTAGCGTTCAAGTAGGTTGCCTGATTACCGTCTCGATAGACCCAGCTGACAATTTCTCAGCTGCCTGCGATGAACAAAAAGGGCCCTGTCATTGAGGAGGCTCAGGGCACGTCCCTGGTCGATTCCGCAATCAAGCACGGCGCAAAGCACTTTGTCTTTTCCTCCGTCGATAGACATGGAGCCAAGTCCATCGACAACCCAACCAACATCCCCCACTTCGTCAGCAAACACAGGATCGAGCATCACCTCATTGCCAAGGCCAAAAACACAGAAATGTCTTGGACCATCCTGCGGCCTGTCGCTTTTATGGAAAACTTCCAGCCTGGCTTCATCGGCAAAGTCTTTGCGACAGCCTGGAGAGACGCTATCAAGTCACGCCCTCTGCAGCTCGTCTCCACAGACGACATCGGCACATTCGCCGCCCTGTCATTCTTGGATCCTGGAAAATTCAGCTCCCAGAGCATCTCACTGGCGGGTGACGAATTGACCTACAAGCAGCTCGAGGAAGTCTTCAGCAAGAAGACCGGGGCTCCTCCTCCCACCACCTTCGGCTTCATTGCTCGATTCATCTTGTGGTTGTCCGAGGAGATGGGGACCATGTTTTCCTTTTTTGAGAAGGAGGGCTATGATGCGAACATTAGCGATCTCAAGAAAACGCACCCTGAGCTTAAGGATCTAGGCACTTGGCTGGAGTCGAGTCCGTATGTGAAGAAGAGCCAGTAGGAAGTAGGCCTATTGGACGTTGAATTTTACAGGGCATTCTACTGTTCCAAAAGCATATATTCTTAGATTAATAGCCTTTCCAAGCAAATGTTACCTCATCTTATCCAAGCAAGTTGGTCGGAACACTTTGGTTTGGCATGCTACCATGACACTCAGACAACAAGCTTGCGAAGAACATCTTTCTCAGCCCAGGTACTGCATGTAACCAGCTCAAGAAGAGTAATCTTGGTGTTAGAGCAGCTATCAATACACCGGTGTATCCTACTCTCTAACACCAAATTCATATCTGACTTCAAGTGCAAGTTGTCATTGCAGTCCACATCCAGAACGGGAAACGCAATCAGAACCTCGCGCGAGTCAGTAGGCTACTAGGAGTGCTAAGTAAGTAGCTTACGTTACGAAGGTGAGCCCGACAGCTGTTGAACGTGCCTGACGGTTGGTTGCCAGCTGCCGCTTACTCGCATGGACAGACGCGCCATCAAGTATTTTTTGGGATCTGAGGCAGCTACGATTCTAGGCTTCGTGATCCGAGTGTCAAACCTTGGAAATTTCACCTGTAGAGAATGCGATGCTTTAATTGTCTAATTACCGGTGTAGGTAGCGCAGGCACTCCTGTGTCAAGTAAGTGACTTACTCGGGAACTTGAAGACTGCTACAACCTACGGCGTATGTACATCTCATGGCTGCGTAGCTTTATAAACATGACTGTACAAGGCTCTCCATGGCTGTGAGAGTTGACGGCTGCTATAGCCAAGACGCTGTAGTGGTTCGGAGGAACAGCTCCGCCAACCAAGGTCACAAGACTGCAACCCAAGCAGAATCAAACAGAAAGCAAACGCCGCGATAACTAAGCTGGCTTATCATAGGGTCCAGGTCACCTGATTGACTCATGTACCAAGGCAACTTGCCCAGACGAAGACGTCGATATACAAACGCCAACAAACAAGCGCGGCCACGGCGTTTGCATCGCGTCACGGGGTCCTCGCACTTTCTTCATCTCTTCTATCCCATCTCCGGCTTCAACCTTTCTTTCTCCATCACCAAACTCCACCCGCATCAACCCCCAACACCATAGCCAACATGGTCGTCCTACCGCACAAGGAATCGTGGGTCTTCGCCGACAAGGCCACGGCCGACATCTCCATCCCAAGCCCCTACGACGCCAAGTTCGGCGGCCGAGCGACGCGTGCTGCGAAGCGATTCTACGGCTGCCTCGAGATCTGGCCCTGGGACCTGATCCCCAAGTATACCCCGGGAGACTGGGGCGTCACCATGCTGGAGAATGTCGCCATGCTCGCGAGACTCGTTGTTCAGGACGAAAAGCTCTCGGTGGACGAGCTGCGGAAGAAGCTCGTCGCCAGCATTAAGCGTCGCCACGCCCAAGGCGACGAAGCGGGTGAGCCCAAGCTGCAGCATCGCGACGTGAGGGCAGTTCGTGGATACATCTTGGATGGCGTCGATGGCGATGGCGATGGCGATGAGCACGAGCAGACCGACCGAGATGAGGACGAGGTCGACGGCGAGGAAATCGACTTTGAAAAACTCGACAATGGCAGCAAGGACGAAAATGGAAAGCTCAACGGCAAAGCTGACCCTGAGCTACGTGAGTATCCCGCCAAACAGCCCATGCCCTTTTTAACTAGACGACGACCAGAGAGTGAGCCACCAGACACCGGCCTCGATAAGCCATTCATGAGAACTCGACGACGCGCAGCAATTCGTGACCGAAGTACAGACCCACTCAGCAGGTTCTTTCTCTCAACTGCCTCCTCTCAACTGCCTTCTGTCGCCAAAGCCACAGTCGAAGCGCAACCCAAGACTCCCCAGCATTCCAAGTCGCCCGCAAAGACGCGACGACGCTCCCAAGTGTCGCCCACGCTGGAGACTTCTCCCCTTCCCAAACGCCCCAGAATGTCGATGCCGACTATCGCTTCTATTGAGATTCCATGCAAGGCGTTCAACCTCGGGTCTCCCCCGAAGCTGGTGGCTCTGCAGAACGTTGCGTCTCGGCCAAATTCAGTGTCCCAGCAAGACTTGGCGCCTCAGCAGAAAGAGTCTCTGGAACAGCGCTCAGCCAGACTTGGCCCTAGAAGTTTGCCTTCTCTGGCACTGGCCTATTCTCAGATGCTCATTCGGTCTGCCGTGAGCTAGACCTTGTTATGCGGCCATGAACAATCAACTGACCACGAGATTTAGGGGCCCAACGAACCAGCTCCACGACCCGGCAGCATCCACGAATCCCTCTCCCCAGCCGTCGCCGAGCTCGTCGGCCAGGTCGACCTACTCATATACAGCACCTCACGCACCTTGGAAGCAGTCAACGCCGATCTGCACATCCAGGTAGCCAAGCTCCAAGAAGCCAACGACCGGCAGGGCTCCTCGCAAAAGACCATCGAACGCGCCGAGACAACGATGCGAAACGCGCGGCTCCGGCATACGGCTCTCCGCGTCGAGATGGTCAACCTCGACAAGACGTTTGCATCGCTGCAGAGCGTCGGCGACGGGCAGTTGAGCGTCCTCCCGGAGATCAAGATGGCCATCGATGCGTGCTTCTTGCAGCGGAAGATGAAGAAGGACGAGGCCGCCACGCAGGAGCAAGTTGTGAAAGACTGCAGTGCCCAGATTGAGGAGGCCCGGAAGCTTGCCGAGGGAGCCACCAGCGTGGATCCGCAGCTTCACGCCAAAGTCGGTCATCTCAGACGGGAGTCGAGGCTGAAGAAGAGCGAGTTGGGGGTGCTCAACAACATCAAGGCCATGGTCTTTGGACTGGAGAGGACGATCCCTGATCTGGAAGAGATGGCTTCGCTGGAAAGTTCCCCGTTGTGAGACAGGTCGGGAGATGAAGCCTAAGACCATAACAGAACTGGGATGCTGCGTTTAGTTGTTCTTTGCTTGTTCGTGGCTACGGCATTGCCATTGCGGGAGGCTGGGTATATGATAGTTTGATGAAATGTGAGTAGTGCATTCAAGTTTGCTGATGGACTTGCAAGTTGTGGGTTGTAATACTTCGGAGTTCCAAGTGGCAAGCAGAGGTCATGAGGTGTCCCATACGGTCCTGAAAAGGCTGGTAGTGATTGCTGGCCTGTTTTGAGCTGTATACTCCCGGCGGCATTTGCAACTACGGCTGTCATGGCTGTCATCCCGAAAGTGCCTTGAAGATGCATCAGCCAGATGAGAGACCTGAGTCGTTGTGTAATTGTCTTATGAATGCAATATCAAAAGATGTCAAATTACAGTACCCTTAATGTACAACTTCCATTGTTGACCAACGCCCAGGGAATTCTCGAACCCGCCACCACCTCAACTTCTAGACTCAACCACCGTGATCTCCTTTACGACATTAAAGATTGTCAAAAAGACGAATCAACAGCAAAAAACATACAACAGCAAGGATTCCCCGGTCGTCACCGACCCGAGTACTAATTTGCCGCTTCTCAGTTTGACTAGGGGAGAGCGGACGGGATCCCGTATTTTCTAAGAGCTATGGTCGTATGTACCAAAACGTCTGACAAGTCCTACTATGTCGACTGGCACCATCGAGTCTGCTACCCTCCGCAGACTGCAAGTCATGGCTTTCCCTAGGACACTATATGAACTTCAATCTCCTACCCGTCTTCCCTAAGGACTGAGCAAGAGCTCGAAATCGAAAAGGCGAATACCGATGTCATATGCGAGGATGAGGTGATGGGAAAACATTTTGATCAACCTTGACTGACCCACGCTGGCGGATAGTCAATGTTCTCTCGTCGTTGGACTTCCTGGAACCATTCTTCGCCTAGCACACCGCATTGTAAAACTCCGCTGAAGCTAGTTGCAGTCTAGTTCTGGATCTCCATCCCCGCTTTCGTCCTTACCCCTGAGCCGAATTTTCTCCATGTCTTTGGGCTTGGGCCATGTCTCAGCCGACACAGCCGAACGCACAGACATGTAGGACTTGCGAGCTAGAGATGACGGCGAGCTCAACATCAGTGATGTCAACTCTGTGGTACTCTCCCACGCTCTGCACACTGCTAGGGACTTGAACGATTGCCACCAAAGCTATGTGAGCCAGGGAAATCAAAGCTTAGATGAGTGGCTTCATCCTCTAGGAGATGGTAAACGCGCCTTTTGTAGGTGCATCAAGTTCTTCGAGGTGTGCTTTTGTGTTGAGGCGGACGGAGTTGAAGCCACTGTAGAGGGTATTAAAGAAGTGTATAAAGTCGATCGATGAAAGGATCCATGATAGGAAGATTGTTGACACAGCGTCTTGGCACAATAGAAACGATGTCTTCCTTCCCCGGTTTGCAATATATATAGTAGTTCCCCATCGTTGTCGTTTTCGTTTTCGGTTTGTATTTGATGCACGGATCATCACTTGACGAGGGAGGACATTTAGCGCAACGCTCCAAAGTGATACAGGAAAGAAGACCAGCAGGGAATGATTCTACTCGCCGCGTACGTGTGTCTGAGGTCCATGATTGAAGCGGTCAAGGAAGGACTAGTGTTTGGACAAGCCCGGGCATCCGTGTTTTCCGCAAGCTGTTCCTCCATGTTAGTTCGGAGATGGAAAGTGCGGAGACATTCGCTCATGGAGGCGTAAGCCTGTCTCGTTCCTTTTTCCCCGCGGCACTAGGGTCGTGTTCGACTGGTTAGGACTCAAAGAAGAGTCCTCGCTCGATCCAGTTCCGATAGCCCGTGGTTAGTGCGGCGATGGCTTGTCGGGCTATACTAATGAATGGCCTTCCTTCCCCGCACGTGGCGCCGCCTCCCTCGTGGCCGCCACGAGTCACGACGAGTTAGCTATTCCCCGGTGTCGAAGCGTGTTGCGTCAGAGAGCTTCGGCAGCGGCTTGTCTTGCTCTTCTCCGACGTCTTGAATATAAGCGGAGTTTCTTTCGGGCGTGTAATCGATTGTCTGGACACGACTCACCTCGTTGACTCCCCGTGGGAACAAGGCCGTGTTTTTAACTCGAGTGCTCGGGTGTCCCAATTGGTGAAATCCCGCGGGGGAAGCAGAACGGATGCTGCAAGTGGAAGGATAGTTTACGGCCGTGTTCCGCACCGACCGCCTACGTAGTACCGTCACATCTGATAAGACCGGGGCGGGGGCGAAGATCCCTGAGGGCCTCTCTCCTTGGCGCATTCTCCAAGATCTGGCCAGTCCAGTTGTCTTCCGCACCTGGAGCGGCGGGGCCCGTTGTCTATTCCCATGTCCGCGACGCCAGCCACCCTTGGTTCGTAATCCCCTCGTAATACTAGCTGACGCGGGGAAGGCGTTGAAAAGGCTCCATCATGGCTAGAGACGATCGATGGATCGGCTTCTGGTCTCCCCGCTTTTGACGCGGGTTGGCTCGCCTCCGTAGTCTGGGGTGCATAAGCTTCGGCAAGGGTGTGCGGCGTGCGCCTGCGACTGGCCGGGCAGAGCGGACATGTCGTTGGTGCTGCAACGGAAAACCCGCTTGGCAACCGACAAGATCCGTGTCGGTAGTTTTGTTGTTCAACGGCGACTGGTCGGATCGGCAGGCGGGGGGTTCCAACGCGCGCTCGCTGGCGGATGTGCCGGAAAGATCGATGGCCGATGAGAGACAGTTTGCTTGCCGACGTCCTGGGCTGGGGGAATTGGACAAGCCAAGGAGGGTCCATTTGATTTATCCGGAGAGGTGCATGCCACTGCTGGCTGTCGTCGTATCCAAGTATTGGCCTTGGTCCGCAGGTACAGTGCAAACAGTCGAGCTGCTGTTCCGCCGGATATCATTATGCGAGCTAGGTTGAGTGTAGCTTGGACCGTAACGACCCAAGATGATAGCCAGGATGTCCACTGCTCGAACGTGGCTCGGAATTGCAAACAACAGACCAATGTCCTACACGTAGAAGTCAGACAAACAATCGAGCCCGTCCAGTCACACCGTGAAAGCATTGACGTCTCTCGTAGCTGCCACAGCTCCCAGCGTATCAGGGAAGCCATCGCATTTCCCCGCATTGCTTCGCCATCATGCCTTCGCCTAGAGACCAAGCGAAACCCTGTCTCATACACCTTCGGCCCCGGTAAAAGCTTGATCGAGTCTCACGCACATGCCTTAGTGTACCATGGAAACCGGGCGTCTTGGCTGATGCTTCCCAAGACTGCGTGAGGCTGCGGAAGCAGGTGCCATTGGTGCCCGCAGCGTCCGGGGAGGGGTTCGCATGCGGCGATGGACGCTGACGATGCCTCGTTGAGCGACCTGCGTGCGTCCAGATTCGGCGGCCGCGGGCGTTTCTCGGCATCTAGGCATCGCGGAGTTTGGGTTGCGATGGAGGCGGGCGGATCAAGGGAATCACGATGCGGGCTACTTAAGGGGCCGTGGCCAGCCGGGAAAGATGATGGGCCTTTCGATTCCAACCCCAAGACACTCGACATCTTCCAAGTGCAGCTGAAGTGTCAACAAACGCAACCATGACATCCGACTTTTCGCAGTTCAAGAGCTCTCTCCCCGATGAGTTTGACAGTAGGTGCAGCCGGCCCTGGCGTATGAGGCTGCCATGCTAAGTCAAGACAGTCATCGTCTGTGGAGGAGGATCTTGCGGTTGTGTAGTAGCTGGACGGTAAGCCCCATCCTCTCCCGGCAGAGCAAAAAAGGGTACGCTGCTGACCAGCCAAGTCTGGCGAACCTCGACCGGAACTTGAAGGTTCTCCTGATCGAGGCTGGCGAGAACAACCTCAACAACCCATGGGTCTACCGCCCGGGCATCTACCCGCGCAACATGAAGCTCGACTCCAAGACGGCTTCTTTCTACGAGTCCCGCCCTTCCGAATGGCTCGGGGGTCGCAAGGCCGTTGTGCCGGCTGCCCACATCCTCGGCGGCGGCTCCTCCATCAACTTCATGATGTACACTCGGGCTTCGGCTTCCGACGTAAGTGTTGACCCGCCCGCCTCTCGCAAGACCCGGGACAGCTGACACTGCATAGTACGATGACTTCCAAGCCAAGGGCTGGACTACCAAGGAGCTGCTGCCTCTCATGCGGAAGCACGAGACCTACCAGAGGGCCTCGCACAACAGGGACATCCACGGATCCGAGGGCCCGATCAAGGTCTCGTTCGGAAACTACCAGTATCCCATCAAGGAGGACTTCCTCCGCGCCGCTGAGACGCAGGGCATTCCGATCGTCGATGATCTCCAAGATTTGACTACGGCTCATGGCGCCGAGGCGTGGCTCAAGTGGATCAACAGGGACACGGGTCGTCGCTCTGACAGTGCCCACGGATGTAAGTGGCTGCCTTCATGACGCCAGACCGTTACTATGGTTGCTGACTCTTTGGGCCAAGATGTCCACTCGACTCGTGCTGTCAACGACAATTTGTATCTCGCCACCAGCACCAAGGTGGAGAAGATCATCCTGGAGAACGGCCGAGCCGTGGGTGTCCAGACCGTCCCGGTCAAGCCTCTGCACCCCGGCCAGGTCCAAAGGCGCACGTTCCGCGCCCGCAAGCAGATAGTCGTGTCTGGAGGCACCCTCTCCTCCCCCCTCATCCTTCAGCGATCTGGTATCGGTAACCCCGAGACTCTCAAGCAAGCTGGAGTCAACTGTCTCGTCAACCTCCCAGGTGTCGTAAGTACATACTCGCGCAGTCCCCTCACGCAGCGCCTTGCTAACACTACCAAAGGGACTGAACTTCCAAGATCACTACCTCACCTTCTCCGTCTACCGGGCCAAGCCGGAGACTGAGACCTTTGACGATTTCGTCCGAGGCGACCCGGAGGTTCAAAAGAGTATGTGTGCCTGTCTTTGTGTGCCATCATCCACTAATACCCAGTCTCAGGGGTCTTCGACGAGTGGGCTCTCAAGGGAACGGGGCCACTGGCAACCAACGGCATCGAAGCCGGTGTCAAGATCAGGCCTACTCCCGAAGAACTCAGGGAGTTTGAGAGCTGGCCGACTCCTCACTTCAAGGATGGCTGGAAGAGCTACTTCGAGAACAAGCCCGACAAGCCCGTCATGCACTACAGCGTGATTGCTGGTTGGTTTGTAAGTTTATCCGTGAACACGACTACCAAGTAATGCCCAAGCTGACAACGTACATAGGGCGACCACATGTTGATGTAGGTCCAACTCACGAGATGACCTTCAGTAACAAACATTCGATACTAACAGATGCTTAGGCCCCCTGGCAACTTCTTCACCATGTTCCACTTCCTCGAGTATCCCTTCTCCCGAGGCTCCACCCACATCAAGTCCGCCGACCCCTACGAGACTCCCGACTTTGATGCCGGCTTCATGAACGACGAGCGAGACATGGTCCCCATGGTCTGGGGATACATCAAGTCCCGCGAGACGGCAAGGAGGATGCAAGCCTACGCGGGTGAAGTCGAAAACATGGTAAGCTCCCATTTGCGAATCCAGCAAAGTACGCCTCTAACCGAACCAGCACCCCTTCTTTGACTGGAACTCGCCTGCTCGCGCCCACGACATGGATCTCGAGACGACGAAGCAATACGCTCTCAAGGGCAACTTGTCTGCCGGAATCGGCCACGGAAGCTGGTCTAGCCCGCTGGAGACGGCCGAGAACAAGTGCGGAACCAACATTCTCAGCTCCAACAAGGTCGACACCCGCGAGGAGCTCAAGTACAGCGACAGCGACGTCAAGGCTGTCGAGGACTGGGTCAAGCGCCACGTGGAGAGCACCTGGCACAGCCTGGGAACCTGCTCCATGGCACCCAAGGAGGTAAGCACATTTTGCATATTGAAAGAAATGAGAAGCAGAACCTAACAGTGCGTCGCAGGGTAACTCGATTGTCAAGCACGGTGTTCTTGACGAGCGTTTGAACGTCCATGGAGTCAAGGGACTCAAGGTGGCAGACTTGAGTATCTGCCCCGACAACGTCGGCTGCAACACGTGAGTAGCGCTCCTTTCGGATATGCGAAGAAACTCGCTAATAACCCCGCAGGTATTCCACCGCTCTCTTGATTGGCGAGAAGGCTGCCATGCTGGTCGCCGAAGACCTTGGATACAGTGGTGAGGCCCTTGAGATGAAGGTGCCGACGTATCAGGCTCCCGGAGAGCTTTCAGTTCCTTTCCGGCTGTAATTAATGAATGTGTGATTGATTGATGCGAGGGGATTGGGAATGGGTATCAAAGTTGCTTGACATTCGATAGCTCAAATTGACATCAAAGTTGATCGGCATTGTCATTGATTCCATAGTTTTGTTACAGCTTGAGGATGATCTAACCTGAGGATGCTTTAACCTGGGGATTTGCTCTTCACGACGATGCAAAGCGGGGAAAGCTGGGCTTTCACTTTGGAGGTGAGATGGACGATGCTTGGAAGCGAAGGCTTGTTTTCTTAGCGATGCTAGCTTGTACATATTACACTTACCAATTTCCCCCTTGAACGTCAGGCAACTTTCAATAGTGGATAGAAAATAGCCCCAAGCTCCAACTCTACTAAATCATCCTAACTTCGCGACCCAAGTTTAGACTGGCTCGACAACACTGTCTTGTGTTTAGCTTTGCCAGCCGAGGCAAGACCAAGAAATTGGGGTTTCGGGGGATCAGACAGTTAATCTGATCTGCGTTGAGTGCCTCCCGGAGAAATACTACGCAGTAAGATATGAGAAGTGAACATGTGAGTTAGGTACAGGGATCAACTGACTTGATGTAGGTGTGGGCTCAAGGTTGGCAACACCCCTGTCATAGCGGACCCCCTGTTTTCAAGATAATGCCGCGTGGCACGAATATGATTTTGTGTACGCCGCGCTATTGAGTAATGGATATCCAAAGACAGTATCATACGGAGCACTTGGTCGACGGCGCTCTTGGTGGTGCCAACTCCTGCATCGTTGAAAATAACAAGGATTGTTTACTGGGATGGGCTTGTGCTGAGTGTTGGGGAATAACCAGCCCTCTGGTAGTCGCTGTCGACAGGGATCCTACCCTGGAGCGTCGATTGAAGAAAACGCTCATGCGTTTGAGATTATTTTTCATAGGTGACATATCGTCTTGACTAACGAGTTATCCCACCATGTTGCCAAGAATAGCTTGAGGCGAAGAAGGCACCAGAAAAGCCAGCAAGACGACACTAGACAAAGTACTGAGTTGTTTCCCGAGGGTATAGACTAAGTTTCGAGTCTGTCTCGAAAGACACGGCCGTGGCGGTTACCTTCGTCACTGGTTTGCCAACCCATTCCGGGACTGAGTATGGGTGCGTTCGAGACCGAGCTCGATATTAAATTTGTAATTTGCACTACTCCTAGATGTCTACTTTACACAACCCCGTATCCAAGTCAAACAACGCCGGCATCTTTGGTGTCTCCGCGCGCAGACGACGCTGCCAGTCAGGCCGAGCGCTCCCAGCTTCGGTTCGGGGAATGATGGCTGGTGTTGGCGGCCCGTCTGCTGTTCCCCTCGATGGCGACCTCGAAGTGGGTGGCGGGCAGGTCGCGGCTCGAGGCGCTGTCCTGCTCGACCTCGCGGGTGACGTGGATGATGTGGCGCGTCGACTCGTCGTCGCCGTCGCCGCTGCCCTCCTTGTCGTGGAAGTGGCTGTCCTGCTCGCCGTCGCTCCGGCTGGTGCCCGGGTTGGTCAGCTTGATGTGCGTGCGGCGCCCGCTGGTGCCGCCGATGGTCACCAGGTTGATGTCGCCGGACCGCCCGGGCGTCTTGTCGCTGGCGCCGTACGAGGGGACGAGGTTGCGGACGAGGCGCCGCAGCATGGGCATGGAGCCGGCGATCATGCCCAGGGAGCACTCGAGCACCGTCAGCAAGACGATCTTGCCGATGTTGTCTACAGCACATGCACGCGTTAGCCGGTCTCTCTCCCTTCTCCTCGGTGGCGTTCGAGGCGCAACCTACAGTATCTCGACGAGGGCGCCGTGTAAGCCCACGTGTAGGTGATGCGGATGGTGGTGGCGACCGAGGCGAAGGCGCCCAGCGACAGGATGCCCATGGTCAGGAGCTTCATCATCTTGGGCATCTGCAGGTGGCGCAGCAGCAGGATGGGCACCAGCGTGGTGCTGATGTCGGTGAAGATGTTGGCGGCCGAGACAAAGTACGACACGTTGAGGATGACCGACTGGCCCGATGTGCAGTCTCCCGGCTTGCCCCACGCCGCCGCCACGGGCTTGCACTGGAAGATGGCCACGGGCCACGAGATCTGCCAGACGATCCAGCTCAGCGCGAACAGCCCCCAGAGAATGTTTCGGTAGATGCTGCTGAGGCCCTTGGCCAGCCGGAGCAGCGTCCAGATGATGCTCGACTTGATCAGGGCGCCGTCCAGCACGTACAGGAACTGCCAGATGATCATCCACAGCCCCATCTTGTACTGCATGCCGACCGTGATGATGTCGTCGTGGGAGCCGGTGCCGCTGACGGAGAGCACGATGACGGCGGCATTGTGTGCGAGGTTGATGATCTAGAGAGGCAGGTTAGGAGGCTGTCCGCAGCTCCGAGTCGTCCCCCCCGCCGCCCAACAGGACGAGACTCACCCAGCCGGCAAGCATCAGCCAGTCCTCAAAGGCAAAGCCGTTGAGTGAAAGGCGGACGTAGAACCGCAGGCACACGACAATGCTGGAGACGATGGTGCAGGCAATGGTGGTCCCCAGCAGAGCCAGCGCCAACCCCTCGGGGTGGATGGGCTCGTATTTGGTCGTTGTCAGATCTTTGGCCATGATTGCAGCACCACACTCCAGACTTGGTGTTTATTCTCCGATCCACACCAAAGTCATATATAAAGTGCGTCTGCAGGCTGGTGGCGAGAGAAAATCTTCCACAAAGGGGAACCGGTTTCTCCATCTGAGGCTCTGACCACTCAATGTTGGTTCGAAAAGCCTTGGCGTTTGAGCGTAGCCGAGGGACGAAACATTGCTGCTGGGGATTAATTATGGGTAGGCGTCCATCGTACCAAGGACTTGAGGACATTCTTTCGGCAGTTGCAGTGCGCCATACGGTTAACCGGCGCATTATCGCATTTCTCCGTGCTAGCCATTAGTATCCTTTACATGTGGTGTCTCACGATCAGTCACGACCCAGGTAACCTCTGGGTTAAAGATGCAGATCCCAATCTCCAAGCCGAGATGCGTAGCATCGCCCGTAAGCAGTAGAAATGCGAGTCTCGTCGTTTGTCTGGAACGGGTCGGACGGCTTCGTTCCACTGGTAGTTCGTCCGTGGCGGGACCAAAGCCGAAGAGCCGGGCAGGACATGGATTAATGAGGCTTATGCGAGAAAGGAAAAGAACCACACACAGAGGATTACGGGGTTTGAGCGAGAATGTTACCTTGTTCTTTTGTAAAATGTGGGCTTCTTTGGCGATGAAATTCCCACAATGCTACGCGGCCGGACCAGGGTGCGCATCTACTCCATCTGTAGTAGTAGTGCCGACGAGTTTCTCACGACAGCGTCAGGGGTTCGAGGCGGTTCCGCACTTGATGCCCGATCCACTTCAGGGCGGCGGACACTGGAAACCCCGATCCCAGGCACTGGCGAGGCTTTTCATTGGCACCAGGGGCTGCGGTCTAGAGCTTTGCCGGCATCGTACTATGTAAGATGGATTGACAGCGGGCGGGTCATCCCGAAGCGGCTCTGACCATGCACGGCTAGATATCCCTGTCCCGTCTCGATGTCCACACCGCCGTCTTACGTAGCAATACCTAGTGCTTGGTCTACATGGGTTTGCCGTGCTGAACTTGTCATGGGTACGGGAAGACCCTTGGACGTGCTCCCCGATGGTTCCTGGACGGCCAGTTGCACTACACGGTAAGTATGAGGTATTCTTTCGTGGTAAACTCGGTGATGGCGTTGGCCGAGGTTAGGACAGCGAGGACTGGGCTAGAGTTGATCAACCAACAGACAAGAGACGACGTGTTGAAATAAAGGGGTTTTCAGCTCTTTAAATATCCCCGGTCATTGCCACGTTCTTTATTCCACATCCATCCACATCCATCCACTTTAGCATACGAGCTGAGAAGAGAGCCAGCACAGCACAGCAGAGCAAGACATTTTTGAAAGAAAAGATAACAAGAAAACCATGTCTGCAACAACTGACGAGCAGCTCCCAGCGCTCCCCTCGGACCTGACGCCTGAGTGGCTGGGATCCAAGCTCGGGCACAAGATCAAGTCGGCCGAGAACACGCACAACATCTGGGGCACGGCGAGCAAGCTGTTCTACACCATTACGTACGAAGACGAGGAGGACGCGAGCGGCGGTGGCGAGGAGCGGCCCAAGTACGTCTGCGTCAAGGGCGTCTTCGACCCCAAGTTGATCGTGGCCCAGCCGTGGACCGTCAGCCTGGCGCAGCGCGAGGCCGAGTTCTTCACCAAGGTGGCACCCACGGTCGACCACATGATCTTCCCCAAGGGCTGGTGGGGAGGCGTCAGCGAGAAGCAGGGCATGGCCATCATGAACGACCTGACGCGCGAGGGATGCACCTTCGCCGCCGAGGTTGCGTCGTTCCCGGCCGAGAAGGTCATGAACGGCGTGGAGCAGCTGGCCGGCCTGCACGCGAGGTACTGGGGACAGAGCCAAGAGGACCATCCCTGTAAGCAAGAAAGCGAAAACCCCTTTCTGCGCGTCTGACGTCTGGCACGACACTGGACGGGGGGACTCGACAACTGACACTTGACACTGACACCGACAGGGATCTGGAACAACTACGACCCGGCCATGAAGTTCATGTGCGTCCCCTGGCACGACGTGGTCCGCGAGCCCGGCCGCCCCCAGCTGCCGGCCTACCTCATGGACGGCGCGCGGTGCAACGAGGCCGTGGACCGCTACTACGCCGAGCGCAACCCGCGCTTCCGCACGCTGCTGCACGGCGACCCGCACATCGGCAACATCTACTTCACGGCCGACGGCAGCATCGGCTTCCTCGACTGGTCGGCCTTCCACTTCGGCTCGTGCTTCCACGACGTCGTCTACCACATGACGTCGATGCTGAGCGTCGAAGACCGCCGCGCCCACGAGATGGACATTCTCGACCACTACCTGGCCACGCTGCACAAGCTGGGCGGGCCCAAGTTCGACCGCCACAACGACCCCGAGGTCATGGTCGAGTACCGCCGCTCCTTCATGACCAACGTCATCTGGGTCATCTGCCCCGACGGGCTGCAGAGCAAGGAGCGCGTCGACGTCTTGTGCGAGCGCACCGTTGCTGCGTGGAACGACCACAAGGTCATCGACGTGATCCTGGGCCAGCCCAAGCCGGTGGTGGCTCCTTGAGAAGCAAGCGAGGCCAAGGACAGGGGAAGGGGGGATGGGGATCGTCTTGTACCTTGCTAGAGTAGAGAGCCATGGTCGAAGCATCAGGCTAGTCTACGCGAGTCAATGCGAATATTACGTACACGATGTGACCCCCTTCATAAATTTCATCCACTGGCTGATGTGTTGCCGTGTTTGGCTAAGACTATCTACGTAGTATGTTTCGTAGCATGTCCCGGTGATTCCCATCTCGGCTCGGTGAAAAAGCTTATTCAAATGTGACACCAACGGTCACCAGTCACCAACGTCTCGAACATGTCATGATTGTGAGCCCTCCCTATATGTGCCTCTGTTAACTATGTTATCTGTCCTAATCCGTTGTCTGAATCGCCACACAGATAGGCGAACCATGGTACTGGCTGTCAAGACGTAATGCAACCATGGTGAAGCGGAGCAAGCTCACCGCCTCGAGCTTTCCACCTTGTCCTGTCCACCTCCTGTTCGCCGCCTGTCCGCCTTTCCCTTTCCATCTTCTTGGCACTTCGCTATGCTGCATGCTCACATCGAGACTCTTGAAGGCCTGCCCGCAAGATCCTCCAGAGATCCTTCATACCACGTCAATCAGTCATGGTTACCAATACGCATCCATAGGTATAGCTAAAGGAATGGCGTGGACGACGGTGGAGAAGCGAGTTGTAGATTTAAATAGGTTCAGTCCCTCTAAATAAGCGTTTGTAGTTTTGTACAGAGCATTAGTAGGATACACTAGTATGTAGGCAACGTTAACCTAACTACGGATAGTCCAGCAGACATATATCAGATGACCCATCCCATCAGCCATACCCCGTTGATCAACATGGTTGCACTTTCCGAGGTAACCCCCACCATGCTCTGCTCCAGAGGACCTTGCGTTGACAAGGGAACCAGGAGTCCGTCGCCGACATCCGCAAGACGCTCTCGCAGTTCGTCAGCGGCGTCACCGGGGGCCGCAGGATAGACGGCGATGCCCTCACGGCCACGCCCATCGACAAGCTCCGCGCGGCCGTCGTGTCGGAGCTGGAGTCGTCGAGCCTCGGCGCGCACCTGGCCCTGATCAACGCCAGGAACCAGTTCACCATGGCGTGCCACGTCGCGGCCGACTTCACGCCGTCGCACCCGCTCGCGTACCAGGCCGTCGTCGCCCAGCTGACCATCTTCTTCTTCCACGTCGAGGACATGCTCGAGCACAAGCCCGACGTGCTGCGGCGCCTGCAGCTCAACGTCGCCTCGGGCCGGCCGTGCGGCGACCCGGTGCTCGACTGGTACGCGCGCGAGCTGACGCCGCGCCTGTGGGAGACGTTCGACCCGCTTGTCGCCAGCATGATTGTCGTCGCCTGCTACGACTTCGCCAACGGCGTCGCCATCGAGCTGCTGACCCGCGACGCCCACGTCCACCGGCAAGCGCCCGGCTTCCCCGACTGGCTGCGCTGCAAGACCGGCCTGTCGCCCATGTACGCGCTGCTGGCCCTGGCGCGCGCCTCGGACCATGGCCTACCCACCGGCGGCTTCGAGGGCTTCGTCCAGGCCGTCCCGGACGTCGTCGTCTTTACCAACATCGTCAACGACGTCATCTCCTTCTACAAGGAGCTGCTGGCCGGCGAGAAGGGCAACTACATCGACATGCGCGCCGAGAAGGACGGCGTCGACGTCTTTACCGCCTTGCGCACCCTGGCCGAAGAGGGCGTGTCTGTCCGTGGCCGCGTGCTCGCCGCTCTCGCTGACGAGCCCGAGTATCGTGCCAACTTTGACGCATACGCAAAGGGAATTACTCACTTCCATACCTCGTCTCCACGCTATCGATTGGTGGAGCTGTTTGGGGAGACATGACGATGTAACTGATAGGGGGCCAGGTTTGTGCACGTGTATAAAGATAGACATGTTGATTATGATACTCGGAGCCAACTCATACAATCTTTGTCTTGTACTTGCGTGTCAACGGTACATCAACATGAAGCACCAGCTTGCTATTCTCCGCATCATATTCTGCGTCCTTCACACCTCTTGGCTTTGACTTGACACCAAGGACGGTAATGGTCTCGATGCTGACACCAGGGTTGTACTCAAAAGAACCAGCCATGCTAAACTTGCCCTTGGCGTACTTGAAGTCAATCTCGGACACAGCGTCGGGCACCACCGACGTGCCGTCGTCCAGATACAGCGAGCCCTCCGCCGTACCGTCCAGACCAGGCGCAACAACAATGTTGAACCCCTTTTTCCGCAGCGCCGTGGTGGTGTTGGCGCTCTCGGTGCGCTGCGGATACACGATGCCGCCTTTGTAGTGGATCGTGATGTCCGTGTAGTCGACCTCGGCGGAGACGTACTCGCCCTTTCCGCGCACCGGCTTACCCGTGCCCCATTCGTAAAAGATGTCGTCGGGCAGGTAGTAGCTGAGGCTGGTGCTGTTCTCCTCCGTGACGGGGCTTACGAGGATTCCATCGCCGTAGAAGAACTGCAGGTCGATGGCGAAGGAGTTGGCGTCGTTGGGATAGTTGAAGAACAGGGGGTTCAGCGCCGGGGTGCCGGTCTGGTTCTGTCTGTAGATGGCCGTGTAGATGTAGTCAACTGTGTAGTTTGGTCAGCCTGGATTCCTAGACGGTGGACTGCGTCGGGACCTACGGAGCTGGTATCTGATGGCAATCCCATTGCGAGCGGCTTGGGCCACGGTTGGCCAGCGGTAGAACTCTTGTGACGTGGAAGTGATCTCGGCGTGGTTCCGGAAGAAAGTATAAAAGGACCCGAGAGTTGCCCATCTGTCCATGTATCAGCCAAGTTCAAGCTGCCAAGAGCTCTCCGAGTATACCTTGCGCAAAGAGTCTCGGTGACGTTGCCACCGAAGCCGCACACATCCGGGCCAACGATGGGGATCTGGTACAAAGCCGCAAATTGCAGCACCTGGCTGATGGAAAACCGGTACCAAGGCCAGCCAGATACGTTGTCTACACCAAGATTAGCAGATTGCGCTATCGCGATACAGCTCGACCGTCTGTCCTACCTCCAAGCCAGTGAGACACGTCCTTGCCGGAGCCCGCAAACGTGCTTCTCGTGATGACAAGGGCACGGTCGTCTGGACGCCTGGCCCGCATGGCGTTGTGCGAACGCGTCGACATCATGGCTCCGTACAAGTTGTGCGTGTCCAGCTGGACGTAGCCGCCGCTCTGGACCAGGTCCGTGTCGATGGTGCTGTCGGAGAGCGTGGGACCGGCGCCGTTCTGGATCATGTACGGAGGCCGCACCAGCTCGCGGCCGGGAAGACCCTTGCATTCGTCGGGGCCGCAGCCGGAGCCGCTTTGCTTGCCGCTCTGCCACCCGGAGCTTGCGCGGCCGAAGATGCCCTGGCTGGGTTGACGCTCGCTGGAACGCCAGTGGCCGGCGCCTCGCGTGTAGGTGGGAGGGCGCTGCACGATGGCAGCCTCGCGCTTGGCGGCCACGGCGCTCCCGCTGGGGGGGAAGTTTGGCTGCAGACTGTCCGGGAAGCCGGGGATAGGCGCATCCGGGCCATCTCGGACTGGTGGCGGCGTGGGAGGGTCTCCGTCCACCTCGGCGAAGTTCTCTGGGGTGGTGTTGTTCCCGGGGTACGGACGGTTGTAGAAGTTTGCGGGTTCGTTCATGTCGATCCACAGGGCATCGATGTCCGGCCCGTGGACTCCGTCAAAGAACTCCAGGAACTGCTCCGTCCAGTATTTCTGGGAATTGGGGTTGAACCAGTCGGGGAAGTAGCTCGGACCGGCCCAGACGACACCCTGGTAGTTGGAGCCGTTCTCGGTCTTGACAAAGGTATCGTACTCGAGGCCTGCGTCGAGCGCCGGGTTGGATTCCTTGTAGAAGACGGCGGGATCGACCATGACGATGTAGTGCTGATCCCTGGCGTGGATCGTGTCCACCAGATCCTTGTACAGATCGGCCGGGAACCTTTCCGGGTCGATGGTGAAGATGCGGCGACGATCCATGTAGTCAATGTCGGTCCAGATGGTCTCGAGGGGAATGTCGTGAGACGAGTAGTTGGCCGTGACAGCGGCAACCTCGTAGACGTCCTGGTAGCCGTACCTGCACTGATGGAACCCGAGGCCCCAGTACGGCGTCATCAGCGGCAGCTGCGTGATCTCGGCGTACTGCCTGGCGACGTCCCGCGGCGACGGGCCGGCAACGAAGTAGAAGTCGAGGAGGCCGCCGTTGATGTTGTACTCGAGAAACTGGTCGCCGCCCTGGTTGTCGATGAAGACGTCCATGCCGTTGGAGTTGAGCAGGAAGACGCCGTGCGTGCCCGCGTCCCTGTGGTCAAAGTAAACGGGGTGCGCGCTGTAGAGGTTCTCCCCCTGCGGCGTCCCGTACGCGTCGCGCGTGTAGATGGTGCGCGTGTAGTTGGTCGTGTTCAGCATGAAGGCGTCGCTGTGCTCGCCGAGCCCGTACAGATGCGGGCTCGGCGGGAGGTGCGTCTTGAGGTAGACGTACTGGCTCTCGAAGACGAGCTTGGTGCCCGTCGTGTCGAAGAGCACCTCGGCCGTGTCGGACCGCGTCACGGTGAAGGAGAAGGGGTCGGCCGTGAAGTCGAACCGGAGCTTGGAGTCCCCCGGCGAGCACCACTGGCCGAAGCCCGGGCGCGGGAAGACGGTGTCCGGGACCTGGTAGACGGTGTTGTTGGTGTCGCGGATCTTGACGTGCAGCCGATGGTCCGTCTGGTACTCGACCTCGAGCTTCAGGTGCGGAAGATCGGTCCCGAAGACGTTGCAGGCCGCGCCCGCGAGCGACAGGTCTGCGTAGAAGCCGGACCGCGTCTTCCAGTGCCTGGTGGCCCTGTAGCCGGGGCACTGGGAGAGGTCCTTGGCGTAGAGGTCGTCGCCGGGGTCCAGGAGAGGGTCGACGCCGTCCTTGCTCTGGGCGAAGACGGCGCCGCTCAGAGCCGCGGCCCACGGAAGCAGCTTGTTCAGAAACATGGCTGCGGGGGAACAGTCGAGAATGAATCTACTACTGTAGGACAGTGTCTCTCGCCTTGCATCTATCGCGACTCTTATATACTTTAGTCCGCATGGTGAAAGGCGGTTTGTCGGCGCATCTGTGCTGCGGAAAATGACGATGCTACTCGACCAGCGGCGGAGACTCCTACTTGCTCCTCAACCAACAGCGGAGTCTCCGCCACGCAGAGAACAACCTAGTCTCGTATACATAATTCCCGTTGACTCGGACCTACCAACCAAACGCTATCTGGGGTTCGTAGTGCTCGTGGGCTCACTTCTCGGCGGAATTATCTCACTCCTTGACCCTTAGGGTTGCTTCTTTCGCCATGCCGGGACACGGTACGAGCCTATTGGCCAACGGGGGGTCTGCTGTGTGCGCCTCCATTGGTCGAGCTGTCGCAAGCTGCTGATCTCGGCCGCCGAGTCGGAGTGACTTTTGTTAATTTCCCCATGGGGAACAGAGCACGGGGGACCGTGTGCGGGGGATTGCTGCATGGTGTAATATGGTGCGTCACCATCTTTTTGGTGTCTGTCGAAGAAGCAGCATTGCCTCGGTTGGTTCGTGCTGTTCGTTTCTGGTCATCTTTTGCGGTGAAGAGGTTCTGTCATGGAGATGGGTGGCGGTGGTTTCAACCTCGCAGCACTACACTAACAATATCGCTCATCAATGATTAGGGCTTCAACCCTTGAGGTGCATTCCTCCCCTACGCTGCCAGAACAAAACATCCCCCATTGTCGACTTCAACCAGACTCGGCCTGTCCAGCTCCTGCTCAGCACCGCCCCTCGCCTTCTTCTCTTCTTCCAAAGCCCAGTCCATCGTCCGCTGCGTATCAACGGTCCACGACAGCCACATGAATATCCCGCTATATCTGAGAGTTGAGTGGTGTGACAGCACCCAGTGCTTGACGCCCCCAAGCCTGCGATACAACTCAAGGCCGCCCTTGACGCCGTATGTTGTCTGCCATGTCGCCGTGTGACTCTCCTTCAACCCGTGCAGCATGGCCAGTTTCTCCGTCCGGGGCTCCGCATCCAGAAACGCCTGCAGCGGTCCCTCGTCAAGGCGTGTTCCGTGCGGGGAGCCCAAGATGACTTCGTGGATTACTTCGCCGTCGTCTCGCGCGTGCGTCCAGATGATGGCCAGGCAAAAGTTGAGCTCCGAGTGGCCGGGGAGACGGATCGGTGTCAGCCACGAGGGCACTGGGCTCCCGGGATGCAGCGCGGGGCCGTGCCAGGATTTGGCTGAGGGCTCAAGATTCTGGATCGTTGTTATGGTTTTGAAGTGGCCCCAGGGCTTTACTATGCCCGCGGCCTCGGGAGTGGCGATGATTGGGATGTTCTCGTTGAATTGTCGTAGGGTTGCTTGATGTGTGTGATCGTCGTAATGAAATCCCAGCAGAATCGCATCAATACCGCCAGTGTATTCCCCTTCCGACTGAGTGTCTGCCGCCTTATTGGTGGCCGGGAAAGGCGTGCCGGCAGCTTCCTCGATTTGACGGATAACACCTTCGATGTCCTCGACGGATGAGATGTTGGGCGGCGCCGTCAGAGCAATGCCGATAAACCAAGAGGCAACAATATTCACAGGTCCAGCCAGCCACGGCTCAAACACGACATGATAGTACGCGCCTGCCGCGCCGTCAGCGGATGGACGCGGGAACGAGATGAGCCACGAGTTGTCCCCGTTCAGGGACGTCAGAATCGGCCGAGGGGTCGCATCTGGCGAGGCAAAATATGCGCCAAGAGATTCGCGGCGGGACACGTCCATGGTGTTTGAGGTGAGGATGAAGCGAAGACAAGATACCCAGAAACGGCGGAGAAGTGATGGCGGCGAAGCAGAGGTTCGGTCTAAACAAAGCGGCTTACGAAGAGGAGATACATCAATGCCCAATGATTGGTGAGTCGTATTCTCGTCATCAGCGTTATTATTATCTCATTGGCTCGAGGTAGGACTGTGTCGATCTTAGCCTGCCGTCTTACGTGAGACTACGACGGGTCACCACCACATGTCTAGTCTATGTTAAGCCATAGTCTATGCCAATACTAGGTATTTCTGTTCAATGCGTCTCCGAAAACAGGTCAAGCAGTATTCAGTATTTTAGCCTGGGGTAGGAAGCTTCAAGATGGAAGATTGTATGATCCTGATTAATTGATTGATCCGATAGGTTTGTGCACGACGAATGAAATTAGTGGCTGCCCACCACCAAAATAAATAATGCATCTTTGACTTGAAGAATTACAACATGCCTAATTTAATCAATTTAAGACGTGTTTCAATCTAATAAACGCCTTGCTCTTCATAGTTCTCACTCTAAATGCTGCAGGAGGTCGGCAATTGACCACATGTACCAGTTCACCAAACCACTGCTCCGATTCTCCACTCACTTCCTTACGTCTTGATATATATATCCTCCCATTCGATCCCCTCGTCTTCTAATTCACTCACTATATCACATGCATCAGGGTCGATGACATCAAAAGATGTCAGACGCTTGTCTTTGGTGCGAGTGTTTTCACCCCGCTTCGTCGATCTGTCAGGGAAAACCAGAACCCATCCCTTGGAAGAAAGTTCAGGCGACTCTTCAAGAACACAACGCTCGGATTGGACCAGCCCTCTGGAAAGCGGAGTCAATTGTCTAGGAACGGATGGAACTGGCCTTGTGGAAATTTGCGTCGACAATCCAGGAATTGACTGAAAGAATAATGTTGGGTTCGATAGATCGCGGTAGATGGATCCTTCTTCCAAGCCTCTTCTATTCTGGGAGGACGAGCCCGTGACAAAACCGGGGCTCACAGAGACCGCCCCAGAGGTAGGTTCCCAGTCCATCTCGTCCAGTGCTGGAATCCTGGTGCTCCTAGCAGTAATTGCCCTAGTTGGGGACATGGGAGGGTAACTCTCTCGCTTCATGAAAACTCCACCTGCGACGACTCCATCAGCATACCCACTGGGGTAGGTGGGGGCCCATTCCATGAAACTCTCGTCGTCGGTGTCTGTCCTGCTTGACGAGATACTTAGATCCCTCCTGTTGCGCGCGGCTTCTCGGTTGTCTTGAGATCTCCAATCGTATGCTGACTGGTTGGAATACAGGACTTGAGACGTCATCCTGACCACAACCACAAAAGGTTGGAGGAGACAAGGCTAAGTGGGAAAAAAAGGGAATTAAGGTCCCAAAGGTAAGCAGACAGTTATCAGGCTAAGAAATAGTTCAAAATAGGGAAATGAGGATGCTAATGTGCTTTAGGTTGGTTTTGTTGAGATTCTGATTCTTTCAGACGAGGTGTGGATTAAATATTTCTCCACAGACGTTTGTTCTGGAAGTATGTAGTGTGCTTTTTAGGTTGAGTTCTAAAACATAGCTAAGCGATGCATGTTCAGATGGACATCCTGTTCTGTCAAGGTCTTAAACACAGAAATGGACGCCTTCGAATGCTTTGTTGCATGAACCGAGGAGATTTATGAAACTATACCACGTAGAGCTATGCGTAGGCAGTCAGGAACACAAAAAGTCGTAGAATCAGCCACCTTCTTGAACTCATACAGAGGGTGCATTGGTTGTCTTGACTTGTTCAAGATCAAGTCAAGATGGAATATCACATCAGCAGGGAGAGCTAAATTGGCTTAGCTTTACTCGCTAACTTTTGATAAAGCCACCTGAAATTCATAGACTCATTATGACTGTCTGATGCGTACTCAGAACTGGCGATGAAAATAGTTTTATAAAACCCTAACATGGACTTCTGCCACCTTTCGCTACGGTTGCATATGGAACTTGGGGGCGCTGGCCGTTTTCCCAGTGAGTAATGATGACAGCCAAGTCAGTGACTGAGCGCGGGATCTCCACGTCGATCCAGGTTGTCGTACCATTTCCAAGTCTGACTCGAGAAATTGAAGTTGGTTCTTGTGTCTACTGATCACTTCATGTTGGGCTCCTTGGAGCAGGAGTCTCTTCGGCCTGCAATTTTCACACCGTCCCCCATGTATATGTACTGACCTTCTTTTGTTATTTCTGCATACGATTTATACAGAGAAAGTTTTTAATCATTCATGAGAAGGAAACAGAAAGAAAAAGAAGCTGGGGTCGGGTCTGGTTAAGGCTGATGCTGGTACAGTGCGAACGGGATAGCCCTCTGCACTGTGGGTGGTAAGATAAGCGCGTTGGTGTGTCAACCGCCTCCCCGCAATAATCAACAATCGCTGTCACTCGATTCTCAACTTCAAGGTTGCGTCCACATCAACTTCACCAAGTCGCCCGATTAAGAATCACCAAACTATCTGCAATGCTCGACTTTCAGCGCGTGTCTTTCTGGCTGGATACCTTGCCCGAGATACTACCCGACACCCTGCCCAATCCCCGTCCGCACGACGCGCCCCCAAGATCGCACCTCCAAATCCCGTGTACCAAGCGAAAAGCCGTCCAAGGACCAAGCCCTCCCGTCTCGCTTCACACTTCGACAGCCATGGACCAAAATACGCCCAAGCGACGGCGAACGAGCGATCCGAATCGTACCCCGAGGCCCGCACATGGTGGCGCGATATCTTCCGCAGCCAGCTCAACAGCCAGCTCGCTTGCGCCGTCGGAGAACAGCGATGCACCGTCGCGAGCGTCGTCTCCGAAGAAGCAGATGATGAGCTTGCGCCTGGATGACGGGGGCCTCGAGTGCCGCCAGCTCAAGATCGACAATGCGCCTGCCGCTGCGGCCGACCTGCTCGCCGCCATTCGAGAAATCGGAAATGGGCTGGATATTCTCCCTCACACCCACAAGGCGACGATTCTCGAGAGCACGCGGGTCAAGGATCAAAATATGCGCATCTGGAGATACGCATTCAAGGACGAGGATGTGCCCGACGTGCTTCCTGGCTATGTTCCTACCCCTGATGAACTGGCTTTGGTTTGTGAGCTGGCCTGCCAATGCCATGATAAAAGCCACGAGGAGCCATCCTGGAATATGGAGGTGCACCATCGCCTACTACAGGCTGTCTTCAGGCGGCCTGGATCCTCTGAGGGGGGTTTTTTGAATTTTACAACCTGGTGAGTCGCGGTTGTCAACTCCAGATCCCAAACACTAACTGGTATCAGCACCACGGCTCGCCCACACAGCAAATATCTACCCTACTCTTCCCCCGCCAAGATGGTCGACTTCTGCCTCTATCTTGACGACCCCAGCGACACCAACGCACTTCAAGCCCTTGGCCGTCGAACACCAACACTCGCCGTCAACCACACCGACTTCGCGCCACTGCAACTGTCCCCCATCGCTCTGAGCATCGAGACTAAGCGCCCGGGCAAGGAGCTGGATGCAGCCCAGTTGCAAATGGGCGTCTGGCACGCAGCACAGTGGAAGTTCCTGCGCTCTGTCGTCGGACTCACGGGGCAGCCCATGTCAGCTGCCGAGGAGGCATCGAGAAGACGCGTGGCAGATGAAGCACTGGCTGAGCTGGGGTTTATCCCCGGCGTCATTGTGCAGGGCCATCGCTGGCTGTTTGTCTGTTCGACGCTCGAGGATAGGAAGACGGTGCTGTGGACGGAGCGTCAGTTTGGCACAACGCAAAGCATTCTCGATTCGTACCAAATTGTAGCGGGACTTCGTGAGCTTGCGTGGTGGGTCAGGGATGTCTACCTGCCGTGGTTTCGATCCAAGGTGCTGTCTGGGTTCTCGGATGAGAATGAGACGTGAAGTTGGTATGGCTCCAAGCATCATTGACTATCGTACTCGAGCCCTACCGTACACTAAGCTCTGTCAAGTCGGCTAAGTACTGCCCTGAGATGGCCAGCCCGTTGCCACAACGAGTCCCGAAACAGCACCAAACGAGTGCGTTACTCAGACCGATGAAGAGGGGCTTGGGTACTCATCTCGCTTGACTCTCATCACCCAGACCTGGGACGTCTTCGTCGTCGCTCCAGTATTCGAATTCTTCCTCTGCCCTCCTTCGTTCTCGCAGGAGCCTTGGCATTGACGACCCCTTGCAGACCCCCATCACTGGGCATCTCTTGGGCAGATGAAGCTTGAGACAGACACGGCATAGAATCATGGTCGGCAAGTAGCGGTCGTCCTTGAGCCGGAATAAGAACATGATCCGCCACGGCTCTTTGAGGCATAGGACCTGTCGACCCAGCACGTGGAGCATTTTACGCCGGGTCAGTGCCATCGAGGCACAGTCGATTTGGTCCAGGTAGCTGCAGATTTGGAGGATAATCTCACTGGGGATTTTGTCGAACATCCGGTCGCCATCAAAAGAGGGTTTCTTCTGGCACCTGAAAAGAAGTTTGATCTTCTTGGCCAAGAGGAGTAATCGCGGTTGAGGGTGTTCGTTCATGGTCGGTTAGGTCTGGGTCTTGAGTCCAGACATGGAACACAGTCGTGATGGCGGATATTAAGCCGCTCCTTTATATATTGCCCATCGCTATAAGCTTCGATGAAAGCACGGTTGGCAAATCCCTAGACAGAACCTTGAACCCGTAGTAAACGCCGTTTCCGAAACCTTCGTGAAGACAGCCATCTTATCGTTGAAGGAGGTCGACTATGCGGCCTTTCATTCGTGCTAAATGACAGTTTGGTGCCGGAAAGCTTGTGGTAAGGTTAAGTCATTACTGCAGCTCAAGGGCGCCTTGGTCGTGGAGACAAGGTTAGGCAAGAGGTAAAAATGCATTCATGAATTTACTTCCGAAAAGACTGTCAAGACACGTATGCCATCTCGAATCTACTACCACCGCCCTTACATGACTAATATCGGAGTATCGTTGATGACGACGTCGGTCCACCTCCGCACAGTCTGCTCAGCCCAAACCGTCTTGAGGGCCTCAAGGGCGGCGGGGATACTCCCAAAGCGAGTGTACTCGTACAGGGCATTCAAGCGGCCCGAAAAGAAGTCCCGGTGCTCTGGCAGCAAGCTTTCTGCGGCCCCGATAAAGTATGTCCATACCAAGGCGTGGGTGCCTTTGACCTTATCCAGTCCAAGCACCTTCTGTCGCAGCTGCTCCACGAGATGGATCGATTCGTATTGCGTGATGGAGGACTCGACTCGTCGCCGGTAGATGGCGCCGGCGGATAAGGTGGCGGCTCGGATCAGCTTGACATTGGCGTAGTGCTCGGATGCTGGAGTGAGGTTAGGGTACGATAGGAATTCGAGATAGTTGTCCGGCGACGCGTTGAGGATTTCGAGACCTTTCGCCTCGCTTGTTAGAGGCAGCCCAAACAGTTGGAACCTAACAAGTCAGTAATGACCAGATTATGCTAAAAGGCAGCAACCTACATCTTGACCTGCTGCCAAAAGAAGTCTCTCAATGCTGGAGGCAATGCCTGTATCGTCTCAGGCGACTGCGTCAAGCAGGCCAGCATTTCGAGTAGATACCCATAGTTGCTGGCGCCTGTAATGGTCTCTCCAACAAGCAACACCAAGATGGTAGCCAGCGTGAATGGGTTGAAGACCTGCCCCAGCCGAAGCTGCACCGCATCGCAGTGCAGTTTCTCAATGATGGCCTGATGTCCTGCTTCAGCGGCCTGGAGCATTTCCGGCACCCGTTGAGACAGGTGGAAGGCCGCGACGACTGCGACGGCGCGGCCGAGACATTCGTCTTGGCAGGCCAGGGGGACTATGATGTCTTTGTAGCCGTTGCTGATGGTGTCGAGGACGACCATGATGGGGGCGATGCACTCGGAGACTAAGTCGTGTAAGAGGGTGGTTGAGGCAAGACTGAGGGAACTCACAGTGGTGAAAGAGGAGGCGTGCTTGGGGGTCCATGGACTCATTCAGTGCTGGTTGTAGAGATGGTTGCTGGTTGCGAATGACGATGTTCACCGAACCATCAATGTCGAAGTCTGCTGCACTCAGGGTCAAAGGAGGCGATTTGCTGGTCGCATACCGGCGAGAGCGAGGTGTGCACGATCCTTTCAACCCATTGCGAGCATCAACCCATCGGTACTCTCGGCGAGCAGAGGTTGCCAGGTTCTTGAAGCCCGGATTAGAAGATGGATGGACTCCATCCTTGCTAGATCTAGCAGTGTCCATATGATTGCTGAGCCGGCAACGAAGACCCTGGCCCGAGCAACTGATCCCCTTTTTCAAACACTTGAGGCATTCCGGCTCCGCCTTGTCGCATTTGATACGCCTTTTGCAGCATTCATAACATCCTAGTCAATCTTGTCAGTTACCAAAGTGGGAATGCCGGTTCGGCTGACACGGAAAAGGGTACCATTGTTTCGACGAGCCAAAGACATAGCCAGCAGTGCGTGATAGGAGCAACAATCCTTCGAGACGGAAAATAGTTCAAACCATTGTTGCATTCAGTTGGTCAAGCGCCAGGAATCGTGCACTGGAGGCGTGGGAGGTGAGTTTTTATTGCTGTAGTCGGCTGAAAGAACTTGCCGTAGAGTACAGAGATTGCGCAGGCGTGATCACAGATACGCCAAGTAGAGACGTAAGACATTTCGCTCCGTCTTGACTGGTAGGGTTTAAAGAAAAACTATCTAAACCTAGGCAAGCGTCATGCACGCTGTGGCGTTGGCGTGGAGGAGCTAATGACGTCTGCATGCAAGATGAAAAAAGGCATCGGATTTAGAGGCGAAACAGCGGTTCATTAAGAAGTTTGAACAAATGTTTGTATTTGCAAAACGCTTTCAAAAGCGTTGTCACGGGAAAAGCACATTTGAAATCCAATTAGAAACACACGGCTAGTAAAACATTACGCCAGCTTAGATCTTAGCGATGGCTTCAAGATGGAGTCGCAGACCATGACGGCCGCCCGGGTCCCCTCCTCGATTGCTCCATCGATAAAACTCCGCCAACCCAGTGCCCAGTCTGCACTGGCAAAGAAGATGTTTCCTTGGCGAGCTCTCATATCCCCAAGGTGATTCGAGAGAAGATTCGGGGCGGGAAAGAACCTGCACGTGTCAGTCTATGGTGGATGTGAAGGGGCAACGATCTTACCAAGCTCCTTTAGCAAACTCGTCCTTGGACCAGTTGTGAAAGACCTGTCGGTAGAGTCAGCACTAAACGCTGATCATTGATATCGGTGCTTTACTTACTACTCGCTCAATGTCCATCGGAACAAGCCCCTGCAGCGCGTTGAGCGTCACTTGCATGTCCTCCTCCGGATGGAAGTGCTTGTGCTGTCCTCCAAAGCTGACAATGTGCGTGGTCCCCGCCGGCGTCGTCCCGTCCCCAAGGGCGTAGTACAGCCCATTGTGCGGGTAGCTAATCCCGGTGTACGAGCGCAGCTCGGCGTTGCGAGCTTCGGCATGGACCTTGATGCACTGATTGACGTGGCCGGTGCCTGCAGCCGTCTTCTTCCCCGCCAGCAACGGGGGGTTGAACTCGACGCAGTTCAAGACGTTGAGAGGCATGGTGCTGACCATCTTGGCCGCCGTGAACTTCCGCCCGTCTCGGGTCGTGACCGCGACACCATCCTGGGCATCATCGACGCGCGCGACGGGCGAGTCGAAAGCATACGTCAGATTGCCCGTGGCCAACGCCTCCCGGAAGAACCGGACAGCAAAGGTCGACTGCCCCCCGCGGAACTTGTGCTTGACAAGGTACCGGATGCATCCGTCGTATGAGTATTCGCTCAAAGCCCACCAGTGCAGGAATTCAAGGAAACTCGTCGTTGCGAGCGTGCCGCCGCTGCAGAGCAGGACGAATGCCTCGACTGCGAGGCGCTCGTTCGGGGTCAGCGAGGCTTGGATCTCGGCGATGCGGTCGGCGACGGAGACGCGGTCGTATTCGAGAGCCTCTGGCGTGAAGTTTGCTGTGTGCGGGAAGGGCATGATCTTTTTGCCGAGTTCGCCGTCGACGTTGACCAGCTTGCAGAGGCCCGATTCCATGATGGCGTCCTGCTACGATTAGATACAATCGGCATGGCGGAGGCTTTCACAAACCTCTTCCTCGTGGGTGAATTTCTGTTCCCCTTCTGCATTGGCCACGATGAACTGGTTGATGCCCCTTGAAAAATCATACGAGAGTTCGAGTTCGTCCTGCATCTGGTACCGCATGATTTCGCGCCAGACGTTGGGCTGACCCCAGTAGATCCAGGTACCGCCCATCTCGAAGGGATACCCACCAATGTTGGACGACCACGAGCGGCCTCCGATGCGGTCGCGCCCTTCGAGAAGAAGAACCTTGAGGCCTAGAGTAGCCAGTGTCAGCGGGGTACAGTAGGAGGGATGGAGAGTGCTACCGGACAGCGACGCATCGCGTGCTGCGGTGAGACCACAGTACCCAGCACCGACGACGACGGCGTCAAACCGCTGAGGAGTGTCTGGGTTGAGATTTGTTGGGGGTTGAATCACCCCGATGCATGGGACGCCGGACGTGAGGCCTTGGTCGTGGGTCCACGAGAAGCCGTCTCGGGAAGACATGTCGGTCATTGCTGGTTTGTCAGTGGTTGGGTCCTGGCGACAAGATTTGAGCGGCAATCTTGTTCTTAAGTAAGGTGGTCTAGATTTTTGATCGGCACGGCGGAATCCTCCAGGAGAAAGCCTCAGTGCCTCCCTCTCAAAGGAACTTGGCGAGTCTGGAGCTTCAACCCCAATGCCAGACATGCATCCATCCTTCTAGGCGCTGTAACAAGTAGACTTATTGTTTAGGGCAACGTTTTTCTCTCAAGATTTCCGCATTTGGTCGAAATCTCTCGCATCGACGTCGCGCTACTGCACCTCGTGTGCATGAGTCTAATGTGTGGGTGGGGCGTCTCGCAATATTACTAGATTTGGACATCGCATTATCTACGCTACTCGATGTAACTAGGTACTCTCCATGGCTGCTTTCTTTGACCTGATAAAGTGATTGTGTACTTGATATATCTGCTATCTGCTATGCTGAAGCGCTACTGTGACGGCCAGGTCTGACCTAGGGGTATAGGGTAGGTCCGGGACGTCGTAATGAGCAATGTAGATCACGTTTGGTAATGTGTAAAGAGTAGCTTTATGTAACCAAGTATGTTTGTTGATACCTG
This sequence comes from Neonectria neomacrospora, assembly GCA_917563905.1. Classification (NCBI taxonomy): domain Eukaryota; kingdom Fungi; phylum Ascomycota; class Sordariomycetes; order Hypocreales; family Nectriaceae; genus Neonectria; species Neonectria neomacrospora. The sequence goes on from OU830643.1 coordinate 2,746,840, forward strand.
AGGAGCTCAAGGCTCTTACCTAAGGTGCTAAATGAGTGTATATATAATGTGGTTAGATTACGATAGTGAACCGGTGGTCCAGTTGTAATAGGATAGAGAAAGTGGGCATGTCATAGTCCTACCGGTTGTGACTGCCTGGTCTTAACACGGGCTGTGACATATAGATAGTATCTGAGAACAACATCAGTGAAGTGGAAGAGCGTGTCTATACTCAAGGAGATGATTGGGTCGCGGAGTTCATCCTAGTCCAGATAAATTTAATCCAGTTAGGCCCTGAGGCGAGTCGTCTGAGAACCCCACGCACTAAAAATAAGGCAACTCATACCTAAGCCATCAAAGTACATTATGTTTTCTTCTTTAAACTTGGGAAAGAATAAAAGGTCGTATAGTACCCTGCAGTATTCTATTTATTTAATAGACATCTTGAGAGAATTCAGCAAGTAGTATGATTTATAGCCAGTAATTTAGCATAGTATTAATAGAGCAATACATCCATAAAATCTTAGTCATCTTGGTAAAAGTGCGCGGAAACTAAGGGTGGGCAGAAAGTGGGCTCGTCACACTGTAGACAGTTGCGTGACTATCCTAGGTAATTCTGTCACTCTATTTGGTGTATGGTTTATCTTATAGGCCACCTAGCCGTTCATAAATGAGGCCACCGAAATTGAGGCCTTTTGGATCCTAACTAGTCAGAAGAGTGGAGGTAGGGTAGCGTCACTCCAGAGGTCTCGTTATCATCATCATAGCCGCCTGAGCGATTAAAGCATCCATGGATGCGCATACCATGCAGGCATTGTCCGTACCGTGCTGTTAGGTACTGGTTCAGGTCTCTTTATGGTCGGGCAGTCACATCGGCTGACCGTATGGTACCTAAGGTACGGTATAAAAGCGCTCCCTTCCCGCAAGATTTGACAACTGCCTTCAAGCTTCACAACACTTAACATCTATCTATTCTTTGCACTCCTCATCCCATTATAAATCATGGCTTTTTCCGGTTCAGAATCGAAACTCCAGAACCTTCCTGTTCGTGACAAGCCAATCGCCAAACAAACGCCGCCACTGCTTTGTTATGGCTATGACGACTCCCAAAAGCTGTACTCGTACGAGTCGCTACCGTCTCGAGAGGAGCACATTTTAAACGACCTCAAAGAGCGCTCTAAACCGCTAAGCTATCACATGAGGATGAGGATGCCCCTTAAGCTGAGATCAGGAGAGAAACCTCTGCCCTGTCGTGAGACGCTGGGCGAGTTCGAAGACATTAGCGCCTATTTTCCCTTCCAGATTCACGCCCTCTTCAATGCCATCAAAGCCTAGCAGGATTCAAGCATCGACGACAGCAGACGGCCATTCCAGAAAGATGATGCCTATCTCGAAATTGAAACTGGGAATCAATCCTACGACATCTTTCCCGAATGCATGCATCGCCAGTTTCACTCGCGTCGTCTCTATCTCAGTGATGCAGCCACGCTGCCCTTGCTGTCGCAGTTTACCAAGTTTGAGCTCAGAAGCACCTCCAGTTACGATTTCAAACACCTTCGTCCAGTTTCACTGCGGACGATAGTGGAGTGTATGGTACGACTCCCAGACCTGCAAGAGGTCAACTGTCCGTGGCTCTGGGAACGGACACTGATTGCATACGAGTCGCCTTTTCTGCGGACCTACACGCGTGAGTGGGAGGGTCCGTGGCGTGACTCGCGCCACGAATTTGGCCGGACAGTGGACGAACTTCGTGAGCAGATACCAGTGTCGTTGAGAAAGGTCAGGTTCTGGTTTCGGGAGGGCCGTTACAACTTTCTGGAGGACCAAGCCGTTCCGATGCCGAATCTTGTGCACCCTGCCGACGAGGATCCCATATCAACTGGGTATCGCATCATGGCGCCGTACCTGGAGGAGCTTGATCTACGCGCTTTCCTGACACCTGGAATCTTCAAGGCCCAATGGCCACGCATGCGGCGTCTTCGCGTCGAATTTCATCCCTGTCGACCTGACGGACGCTGGTACTTTGTTGGGCCGCGTGGCGAGAACCCCAACCCCGAAGGCTACGAGGTAACCGACGATCACTACCCTCCAACGGGTCCGAATGAGGCAGATGAAGAGTTTGACGAGGATTGGGAGGAGAACTGGGTCAGGGACGACGACTTCGGGCAAGATATGTTCCGCACAGGACCGTCATTGGGCTACAGGACGGAGGTCGCCAAGATAAACATAGCAGACAGCGGCGTTGGCATACCAGGTGAATATGGAACCGATGGCCTCCGAGAGCTCAGCACTGCTCGTCTTGTCGATGCAGTAATTGTCAATCCAGACATGGCCGAGTCCGTCCGATGCTGCTTGCGCGCAACAGCTGTTGATCTTCAAGTGGTGGGATACTAGTCGCAGCTTCCAGCGTCGCGAATTGCTCTGCAAGTCGTCCAAGGTGGGCTCGTTATGAGCCCATAATGCTGCCATCGGAAAAGGATTCGAGCTTGTTGGTCTTGACGTTTAGTAGATGCACCAGTCTTTGCTCTCGACGCGAGACGTTTTCGATGAAGCAACGCCACGTCCTGTTGCGTTGTCGCACTGCAGATCATGCAGCAAGGAATGTTGGTCAGCACCCCTACGACACGGTGAGTCTTGAGGTGGGGACGAATATTCACACACCGTCTAATCTTGGATGGGATTACTTCAAGTCATGGATAGGCCGGTACTCTAAAGAGGCGTTTTGGAACCCTACTTGAATGAGGAATAGCATTTTGAAGACGCATCCTTTGCAAGAGTCATCGTCTAAATGCTGTCAATAGCTGCAAGGTGTGTTGTTGGAGGTTGTGAACTGGTGATGCATGCTGAAGTAACAGTTGATCATTACCCCTCTTTGACGTCAGTCCTGCGAGCCTCTGAAACATGCATATTAGTCTACCTAATCGAATCCTTTGGAGATCTGACCTAGCAAATTCGACCGAAGCCCCGAGACCGAATCATTAGGAGCCGGATCCCTGCTTCGCTCCAATGGGCCGAAGCTCCGAAGCCGACACCGACAACTTACACGACTTGACACACGTAAGAGCCAAGGCGAAGCGAAAGAATCTCGAGTATTTAAGACGACTCTTTGGACCCTATTCTCAATAAACAACAGACACTTCCCAGCCCACCTGCACCTTCAACAACAACACTTGTCTTAAACACGCTGCACAATGCGGGCTGCAACCAATCTTCTCATCACCCTTTTCGGCCTCCCTGGCGTGACCATAGGATCATGCTTGCGCTGCAAAGACGGCGCCTGGACAGACCTCGCTCCTATCCCTATCGCTCCACGCCAAGAGCACGCGACAGTTGCACTTGGCCGCAGTACAATCGCCATCTTGGGCGGCATCGTCCCCGAGAACGGGAGCTACACCACCACCGACATGATGCAGCTGTATGACATTCCCAGCAACACGTGGCGGTCTGCGTCCAATGCGCCGTTCAAAGTCAACCACCCCAACGCTGCTGTGGTGAACAACAAGATTTACCTTCTGGGCGGCCTCGCGGTTGCCCCAGATGGCGTATGGAGAGCTGTGCCTGATTCTTGGGTCTACAATCCCGTGAGGGACAAGTGGACGCCGCTGGACCCGATTCCCAGCGGAATGGAAAGGGGAAGCGCAACCATGGGCGTTCATGGTGAAACCATCTACCTAGCAGGAGGTATGACCCAGCTCGACGTCATCGGCGGATATCAAGATTCCATTGACTCGGTCTTATCCTTTGACACGCGGTCTGGGACCTGGATCACCCTGCCTGAACCTGCCACACGCATCCCCGAGGGCAGAGATCACGCCGGTGGCGCAGTAGTGGGCTTCACGTACTACGTGATCGGCGGCCGGTACTTTGGGCAGCACAACTTCAGAGATACGGTATTTGCATTGAATCTGAAGCATCCCGGACTTGGCTGGAGAACGAGCTCTGCCAAGATGCCCACTGCGCGAGGCGGTGTTTCTGCCGGTACGATTGGGAACTCCGTGTACATTTTCGGTGGAGAGGGTAACGAAGCCGAGGGCTCTCACGGTGTGTTCAACGAGACGGAGGCTTTTGATAGTGTGTCGGAAACATGGAGGAGGCTGGGGCCTATGAAACTGCCGCGCCACGGCACATCAGCGGTGGCTGTGGGAGATCGCGTTTACATTCCAGGCGGTGGAATTATTCAGAGTGCTGGCCCAGTCAATGTCACGGATGCTTTTTGCCCCTTCACAGTAGTAAATTAGTTGCTTACCCACATTCTCCAGCTTGAGCCCTAAGCCCAGCGAGTACCTAACTTAAAGCTGCAGGAATTAAGTCCAAAGATAGCAATGCACGTTAGTCCCGAGCTTTGTCTCAGGGATGTAGCATAACACGTGATGGTGGTTTTCAGAGAGCAAACCCGTTTTCTGTGGCATAGATAAATATCAAGTTGCAAGTTTCTTTCTTGTGAGACTTAGCATGACCGGAAGTGACCCCTGCTTGGACTTGAACTGAGCCAATTTGAATGCATTGTTGCTTCAGTCGACCCCAGTGCCTGACTCCACTCGTGCCGTCTAGCCAGAAGCGTAGATGACCCAATGGCTTAACATCAAGCTAGTTTTAAACACGACGATTGGCTACTCGAACAGATCGTATATGCAGCTGGTCGTTGCAAAGGCGCAGTAAGGTAGCATCACTGGCGACAACGTTGCATCCCGCAAACCTCCAAATTTGCAGCTGACGATGCTACTGAAGCCGTGAGCCAAGAGATATAACAAGGCCGCATCTGCACTTGAGTCAGGTTATACACCGAAAGCTCCAAGTTCAGCTACTATCAAAACTCCATCATGTCCGACTTGAAGATCGCTTCAGTGCAGTTCGAGAACGCGTCGGGCGACAAGCACGCAAACCTCAATACGATCCGACGTTTGACAACCGAGGCGGCGCGACGGGGCTGCAAGGTTGTTGCCTTTCACGAATGCTCCATCACCGGATACACCTTTGCCAGCCGCCTTTCGAAAGATGAGCTTCTGGAAGTCGCCGAGGCGGTTCCGTCTGGTCCGAGTACCAACTCGTTGATTGAGATCTCACGCGAGAACAAAATTGCCGTCCTGGCTGGACTGTTTGAGAAGGATGAGGATGGCCTCATATACAACACGTATGTCTGTGTGGACAGTACCCGCGGCTTCGTCGCCAAGTTCCGCAAGCTGCATCCCTTCATCAGTGCGCACTTGAGTCCAGGAAACGAATATGTCGTCTTTGACCTACTTGGTTGGAAGTGCGGAATTCTGATTTGCTACGATAACAACGTCGTCGAGAATGTACGCGCAACGTCGCTTCTTGGCGCCGAGATCATCTTCATGCCTCACGTCACCATGTGTACACCGTCTACTCGACCTGGAGCTGGCTTTGTGGACTCCTCCCTTTGGCATAAAAAGGCACAAGACCCGACTACACTACGTGCCGAGTTTAGTGGCCTAAAGGGAAGAGCATGGCTCATGAAGTGGTTGCCGGCGCGGGCGTACGATAACGCTGTTTACGCCGTCTTCTCCAATCCCATTGGAATAGATGACGATCAACTGAAGAATGGGTGCTCGATGATTCTCGATCCCTTCGGAGATGTCTTGGCCGAGTGCACGCTGCTGGATGATGACTTGGCTGTTGCTGTCTGTACTAGGGAGAAACTCGAGCAGGCAGGAGGATATCGGTACAGGCAGGCTAGACGGCCAGACTTGTATAGGGAGATTCTCGGAGCGGATCATAAGTCCAGTCTGAGTGTGGCGTGGATGAAATAGTGAGCCAGTTCTCAAGATCGCCATGTTGCCCGACAGGTGGCCAAGGAAAAGCCTCAGTTAGCACACTTGAACGCGAATGGGATTGACGTAGCAGCATCAACACTTCCATGAGCCAGGCGCGAGTGATGAGCTACGCCACAGACTTTTACGCATACACCTGTATGAAGAGCGGGTCGTTTTGCGCGGTGAGCCTGGTGAAACCGCCAGGAAGTGAAGGCGGTGATGATCCAGTTCATGAAAAATGACGCACTGGTGATGGACAACAGCCAGTTGAAGACCTTTGCTCCATCGCCTAAGCAAGAATTAGTATGGACCTCAAGGATTACAACGGCAGACGACAGGACGTACCGTTCAAGTTGAGGTAGGTCAAAAGCAGTGCGGTCGCACCAGCGATGATAAGCGACCATCTCGGGCGTCTTCATACATCAACCTTTGCGATGAACTCGGGAATGAGTTTTTGGTGGGCCATTGCCCGTAGGATTCGGGAATCGAGGCAGATTGATTCAGCGGTAATGGCAAGGATTCCGATGATCATGCAGGCGTTCACCAACCTAAGACTTCCTTGGAGGCCGCCGGTAGCGATCAGTACGGCTTGGGCTGAGTAGTGAACTAGTGGTCCATTGTCTCTCCAAAGGATAGATCCAGTGACTTGGGCGCCGGGAACCTCCGGTGGCTTCTGGATGAGGTGGACTCCTGGTCAGGAGTTGTGTGTAGAAGGACTTGATCCTTGGCTAACAGAATGCAACGTTTAGAATGGCAATTGGCGTATAACACAGCCACGCTTTCGTCAGAGCTTCGGAAGAAAGGACCGATACAAATATGGGCTGACAGCATGCAGACTCAGCTATGTTTGCTACATGATCCCGAGTGACGATAGTAAATACAGGCATGCGGACACCACGCTGCGGACTCTCGCCATCAACCTACTGATATGGCCGTGAATTAAAGGCTACGGCAGCGCCTTTATTGGTAGGACTATGGATTTGCCGTCGCTACAGAGTGCCTGGGATCTTGCGGATGCACCGGCGGAGAGCCGGACTGCGCTCTCTGCTAACATCGTCTCGACATGTAAGTAGCCGTATATTCACCACATTCGCTCTAATTCTAACCCGTGTCTGTGTCCAGTCCAGCCTGGCTGCTTCTTCGGTGCCCGCCTCGTACACTTCGCCAACGACCGTCTGGGCCGTTGTCTGTCGCTCATCGAAGCCGGCATCCTCTTCAACATCGGCGTCACTCTGCAGATGATTGGCGGCGCATCCATCGGTCTCGTAGACGTAGGTCGAGCCTTGACTGGCCTGGGAGACGGTTCTCTCGTCCTTTTTAATCCCTCAGCATATTGCCGAGTGTGCACCTGCCGTTATTCTAGGAGGACTCGTACGCCTCTTTGAGATCGCCTTGCAGACGGGAGCTGTTTGCGGATATTGGGTCAATAACGGCATCAGTCTGAACATCTCCGTAATCAGCGATATGCAACGACGAATCTCGGTTGGGTTTCAATACGTGCCCGCGACCTTCTTTATTCTAGTCATGCTCTGGACCGTCGAGAGTCCGCGACAGTCGGTAGCGCCGGGTCATCTTGGAAAGGCCATCAAAGACTTGCAGTGGCTACGCAAGCTTCCTGCCGACCACACTCACATCCAGACCATGATTGCGAAGAAAATCAGATGGAAAACGAGGGCGTTCCATTGACTTAGGGCCAGGGAAGCTTACTACCTGTTCCCAGTGAAGCATCCAGTCCCCTCATCCTTCCTCGTCCTTTTGTTGGGATCTGGATCCAGCTCTTCCAAAACTATACAGGTATCAACGATGCCAACTGTTTCTCGCCAGCCACCTTCCGGTCTATTGGTTTTACTGGCACTTCAGTTAGCTTACTCGCCACTGGAGTGTATGGAGCCATCAAGACCATCTTCTCAATATTCTCCTTCATCGTTCTTGTTCATCGATTTGGACACCGTCCACTTCTTCTGCTGGCCTTTAGTGGATGCTTCTTTACCATGTTTTATCTCGCAGCTTGCTCTAATATTCTGGGTAACACCACATCTACTGCAACATGTCCTGGGTCGGGTTTGGTCCGTCGATAGTCGATACCTTCGGCAGTCCGTTCGATAGGGCTTCTAGAAGCTTGTTGAAACTCGGGGTGGGCGCGAGGCGGAAGCGCTAGCAGGGGAAGCTCAGGGCTAGCATTTTGACTTATCTAGGACCTGCCTGAACTGGGTTTGGGCTCACGGAGCCAACTCAAGCAACGTCCTGCACGGTGCTGAACTCCCGTGCTACTCAATGATAGCAAGATAGCAACACCTGACGGCCAACAGCTACCAACGCTTACGTGAGGGCCAGGGGCGTCGTAGCACCCCTGTCCGAGACGGGAAGGAGCCCACCTCAGCTCGGGCACCGGACTGCACAAGAGGTATTGGGTGCCGGAGGTGCCGTGGTGGGGTCATGCTTTAGCGGCCTGCAGTTTGTAAGTGAACTTGGCATCCAATGATCTACACTGATTGATCAAACATCACCAGCAACTAGGCCTATCTAGTACAGAGCCTCAGCAGACCCAAAGCCAGCGTATCAGAGAAAATGCAGACCATAGAATTAGCGTTTAATATCTGAATACATGGATCACAGAATACATGGACTACAGAATATCTGTACCAGAGAATAAGCATACCTCAGCACAATCTGTACCATTTTTCGAGCATATCATTACTCGCCGCCACAAAGTGCAGTGGGGTGAGCCGGGGTGTTGGACGGGAGACAAGTAGGCTCTGTCTGAGATTGGGCCAAACCTCAACATACTTAAAGACGGAGAGAACCGATCATATTGCACCTCGTGAATCAAAGATATATTCAACACCATTAGCCACTTCTTTATCGAGACCCTTTAGGTTCCTCAAACTTGAACCCCAAATCGCTTCTTCCCATAAAATCCATTTCTTTCTTCCTTGCGGTTCATTGACGCACGACTCCAAAGCTCTCATACAAGTCATGGCCGATCGACATCAATGGAAGCGCAGTCAGGCTCCCGAGCTGCTCAGCCGGTGAGTCACTACTCTACTCTACCTCGACTGAGGATTTCCTGGCTGCCCGATAACGACTAACACTCGCAAGACAAATCTCGCAGCCAAACGACGGTTCAGCTTCCTCCTCGATACTTGCAGCTTTCATTTACGACACGACCAATTTCTCCGATCGCCTTGTTCAGTACCAAACCTTACCTACCCAGAACGTCCCTCGCCGTCAAGTAGGTTACCACAATGTTTCTCTGAAAGCCTTAGATCCGAAGCCCACCTAAAGCGGATGAGCAAATAAAGAAATGAACCGACGTTTTTAGGGAGACTGATGTCCTTAGGTAGATACCGCCAAGACTGATGCATACGTAAAGAGACCGTGAAATCTCGACAAACTATACCACGACGACACTTCGAGTTTGGGGCGGTGATACATAGTCTCCTAGAGTCCTGGACTTGACTTGAATCTTAGAATAGAATTTTATGAAGCGACATGGACTTAATCTACCTCTTCTTCTTCTTCTTCTTCATTTTAGCTGCCCGCTCCATCGAGGGCGTGTTGCTGCTCCCAGAAGGTCGGGAAAACACAGCTAACAGACAAGGGACCAAACCGGTGGTAAGCGTCATTCCGACTCTAGGCTCCCCGTGTAACAGAAATATCGTGCCCTTACCCCAGCCCTTGATGAAATCGAACTACGATCTAGAACCCTCACAATGGACCAGAGAAGCTCGATTCCCGGGGTTCTTCAAAAACTCGAAGATGAGCACCGCCCAAGGAACCGTCGGAAAAATTCGGCAAAGAAGCGGTCGCCAGACTAAGGTTCTTGTCAAAGATGCGAAAATTCCCTTGGATCGTATGCAGAAATGATACGACGTTTTCCTCCTGAACCGGACAGGGCACCACCAGGTAGTCCTCTGACTCCCAGAACGTTATGTATCACTACTGATCCAGACCAACGCAAAAGGTTCGAGTTCTACCGAGATGTTTCACATTGTAGTGCAAACATCTGCTAGCATAGCCAACTATGCCTCTCCCAATCAATCAATGGCGGCATGTCACCACGCTATAGGGCAAGTCTGGACCCCTTTAACTAAGATTCCCGCGGCCGACAGTTAGCACTCTGAAGCAGACCTGTTTCAGACACACGGTCGTGATCCCAACGGCCCATGGCATCTGAACACCCTTCAACCCTACCTTCAAGTAGTTGTCTTGCTTCATATATCATCTTGACACGAAAAGACCAAGTTGCTGGCTTGACTATTTATCAAGCAATACGCGACAGCTGGGTATATCGAGAAGTCGTTTTTATTCTTGACTTTCAATTCGATCTTGGGGTGCTAGAATTGGTGGTAATGGAATGAAAATTTTCTGAATCTTCGGGTGGGACTCCAGTCACTCAGCAGCTCAAGCTGGCACCCTTTTTTGCAAGAGCCGGTATCCCGAACGTTGACAAAATTCTTCGACAACTGATCTGACATTGCGAAACCTACCCAACCAGTTTTTCCAGCCAAGCATTACAAGCAAGGTTTTTCTTGATTGATGAGCAAATCACCTCAGGGATATCAGACCTTGTAGACACCGAGTGCAAGGCTGCGAGAGATACCTTGACGAAGGCCAACCTCGCCAATGAAACATTAACCTCAGTCGATGTGCTCACTTTTTCAGTCGATTTTGTCTTGTTACATCTACGTCACAACAACGCTGACCGACGCGAGAAGGTTCTGACATGGACTACTAACGCCCTGGAGGACCTAGCATTGACCTGCAACCGATTCCAATCTCACAATAAGAAGTTTCAAGTCTGACAGAATACCAGCTTGCATTTGATGATCCTCCAGGAGCCTGGACTAAAGACGATTCTTATCCTCGTTCAAAGCGGTGCATGTACATAAAGAAATCCAGGATAAACCTTGGGAATTATGCCAATTCATGCTAAACGTTAATTATTAGTGAAAAGGGATGGACCAGGGTTACACGAGAAATGACGACGGATACGACAAAGCTAGCCCTAATATGTCTTAGCGTCTCCCCCTCAGCCTTAGCTAAGCCATGCTTCAGAATTGTGGACCCTTGATTCTTAATTGTGTCATCATCGCATCTCGTCCGGACACGCATCTGTTCACAACCTCGTCATCTCCCCCTCTCCGGCTCACCCGGATGTTTCCTCGCAACCGCCGCGAGCAGGATAGTCGTGACGGCATCATGGCCTCCGCAAAGGCCAACGGGCAGCAGTCGGGCCAGGACCTCCTTCCGCGGGCCGAGGAGAAGGACAAGGCCTCAGCCTCGTCGGGCGCAGCCAGGAACAGAGACAAGATCCGCTGTCTTGACGGGCTGAGGGGCATTGCGTGTCTCATCGTCTTCAACTACCACTTTCTCTGGCCATGGACGCCGTATATCATGCTGGGCCATGGCGCTCTGCCTCCGAGAGCGCCCGAGCCGTACTTGAATTGGCCGTCGTTGCCCATTGTCTGCCTGCTGCATCGCGGCCGTCCAATGGTGGCCATCTTCTTTGCCATCTCCGGCTACGTCCTCTGTCGCCACATCCTCCGGGCAATCCACGAGCGCCGTCTCGAGGCCGCGTACCAGAGCCTGGCGTCGTCCGTCTTTAGACGCGTCTTCCGCCTCTACATCCCCCCCACCATCAGCATGTTCTTGGTGGCCATGCTCGCTCAGATGGGCGTCTTTCGATCCGAATTCGCCATCTACAAGGGCCCCGACTCTTCCTACATCAACGGAACCGTCACCGTCGCCCAATTGAACAGCACCTGTGCTAACGGGACGTTTGCGGCGTCGGGAGCTGTGAGCATCGCGCAGTATCTGGGCCTGCAGAGCTCAGCCTTTTTGGATCTGGGCAACACTACTAACTGGAACGATACGCTCACGCTCTGTCTGAACGACACGTCGCAGTCATTTGGCCCTTCTTTGATATACAAGGTAGCAGATGAGGTCGAGGCAGAAATGGCCTTGTTAAACGCCACCAAATCGACAAATGACACTCTGAGCCGGGCACTGGAAACACTTGCACCTGCAAAACTGGCACCGCGCTCCTTTTTCCACAAGAACCAAGTCAAGACGCCACTCCCCAAAGTGTCCAATGTCACAAACAGCGTCAACCTCACCTGGGTCCAGCTGGGCGGATCGTGGGAGGAACACCCCTTCATCCACGACAACATGACGTACGCCTTGAAGAACTTCACGCGGGCCTACGCGGAATGGGCCAACCCGTTCAACTTTGGTCATTACCACCCGCGGTACGACCCGCACACATTTACCATCCCCATGGAACTTCGCGGCTCCATGTTCCTCTACATCTTCCTGCTAGGCACCGCAGCCCTCAAAGCAAGGTGGCGTCTACGCTTCGCCGGCTTCCTCTCCGCCTACAGCTTGACGCTCGGCCGATGGGACATGGCCACGTTTCTGGGAGGCGCCATGTTGTCAGAGATGGACATTCGGCGTGCAGATGCTGGCCAGGTTTCCTCCATAGTCCCTCCGGCTACGGCTGGCTGGAGAGGTCGCCGGGCCGGGTTCAACCCATCGAGGCGTCAAGCAAAGCTAATGCGCTGGATTGGAGTCTTTGTGGCGCTTTACTTTCTCTCGTACCCCGACGCCGGTGCCGAGTACACACCCGGTTTCGTGTTTCTCTCGTCGTGGGTCCCCAAGTACTACATCCCTCTGTCAGGCTGGATGTTCTACCAGGCCATGGGCGCCCTGATTCTGCTCACCTGTGTCCTCCGCAGCCCCTTCCTCAGCGGTATTCTTGAGAGGCCGACGGCGCAGTATCTAGGAAAGGTCAGCTTCTCGCTGTACCTTGTCCATGGGCCAGTCCTGCACAGTCTGGGCTTTTGGATCATGCCGAGACTCTTCGAAAGGCTCGGTCGGGTCGGGGGGTTTGTTGTTGGATACATTATTTTGCTGAGCGTGACGATGTATCTTACTCGTCTATGGCACCGGAAGATCGACACGTGGAGCGTAACGGTCGGAAAGAGGGTAGAAAAGGCGCTGGTCCAGGTCGACTGAGGAAATCCTTGATGTTATTGGTGGGATATCTATTTCCCAGGTCTGAGCAAAACATGCACGATTGGCGAGAAGAATGTAGCAACTTGGCATACCCCGCCGAAGAGTAGCAACAAAAAGGGTCTTGGATGCAACGGTACGGACGCCGAGGTACTCGACGGAGGAACTGGACAACAAAGCGAGAGCAATCTCAATAGATCTAGCCCGAGTTGATGCATAACCCTTGTTTCGACTGAAGGCCTCGTATCTTACAAATCAAGTGGCACCTCGGATCTACAAGCTTCAGTTCAGGTCACGATATGAAGCTCATCCTAGTCCCCTAACAAGCGCCCGTCCTTTGTCCCGCGTTGGGCTCAAACGGTGTAACCTCAACAAGCAAGGCCCAAGTCAACAATCCGGGGCAAAGCTGGCCGGGCCCACTCAATCCCCCGCAAAATCCAAAGCCCAGTCCTTATATACAGACTACAGAGTCCCCCTTCTCCGCCTCGCCCGTCTTCTTTTCCGATCCCTTTTCCGTCATCTCGTCTCCTCCAGCAACCCGCGCCTTTGCAAGCTACCCCAGAGCGTAGAGAAAGAAAAGCCTACATGGACGCCCTACTAATGGCGCGATCCTACCCGGCGCCTCCGTCGAGGAGTGACCGGTTTCTTCCAGCCGACCCCGTGGAATCCGGCTTGGCGGTGTCGCCGTCCGGGGCGTACTCGGCTGGCCGGAAACGAAGCCCCACGTCGTTGTCGGAGCACTCCGGCCATCGGCCCACGGCCAGCCGGAAGCTGCGAAAGGTTAGCAGGGCGTGCGACTTTTGCAAGTCTAGAAAGGCAAAGTGCAGCGGTGATCTCCCGTGTGCGAAGTGTGTGGCCAAGGGCCGGCCTTGCTCGTTCGACGCCAAGTATACGAGGGGACGGCCGCCGACGCCGCCGCAGTCGGATGCTCACTCGCGGCTCTCGTATGGCCATGGCACTCCCTCTCAGGGGGAGGAGCTTGGGTTCGAGTCCAGCTCTGTTCCTGAACAACCGCGGGACTTGGACGAGAGCGCGGCACCATCGCGGGCATCTCCCGAGCTGGGCATGGCCGAGATACAAGGGCAAGTCTTCGATCCGACATCTGGCCTGACCTTTCTGCACCGCGCCTGGAAGCGTCTCTCGGCGCAGAACAGCAACCAGCCGCCCGATGTCACGAAGTCGTCGGCAGAGAACCAGTCCCTGTACATGGCGGGCGACAAGCCGCTGCCCGACATCGGCGGCGACGTTCCCATCCCCTTGCCGAGTCCAAGCGACGGCCGGAACCTCCTCTCCCTCTATTTCGACGTCTGCGTCGCAACCTATCGCCTCTTTCATCGTCCGACGCTAGAATCCTGGCTCGGCATTATCGAGAAGAACGTCGAAGAGAAACGACCGATATGGCACAATGTAGGCCGCGCAAAAGCCTCCATAGTTCTCGTCGCGCTTGCAGTGGCTACTCTGCACCAAGAAAAGTCCAAAGGCTTTCTGTCCGCCGACGACGAAGGTCAGGCCGTCCGGGCAAGCGACGTGCTCTTTGCCGTCTCGACGCGCCTGGCTGACGAGGAGACGGGATATCCTAAGTTGGAGTCGGCGCAGGCGAGAATAGTCCACGCTCTCTATCTACTGACAACTTCACGCTTCAACCGCAGTTGGTATGTATTCGGCAACGTGCTGCAGCTCGTTTCTGCCCTCGGTCTACATCGCAGAGCCAATAAGAGACGCCAGGTTTCGCGCACCGACTACATCCACGCCCAGTGCTCCATCCGCACCTTCTGGACGGCGTATGTTCTCGATAACTACCTAGGCGTGGTTTTTGGACGACCGCGGCACTTTCACGATGAAGACATTGACCAGGAGTTTCCCGATCGCGTCAACGACGAGGATATGACTGCGCTGGGGCCCGGAGTTGAGAACCCCGACGACTGCCATGTTGATGCGCTGATATTCCACGCCAGGTGAACCCTCTACTATTTCGGATGAGGTTTACATGCTAATTGTAGGATGCTTTCTAGAATCGCTGAAATCATCGGTTCCATCTCACGAGAAGTCTATACACTCCGGGACATCACCAACCAAGAGCGTGTAGCTGCGGCCCATAAGTTGAACCAGCGCATCCACGACTGGCACGCAAGCTTGCCGTTGCACCTAGGCTCAATACGGCCATCCATGCTCATCACGAGCTATCGAAGACAAGCGACAGTCCTCAAGCTGGCTCACTCACACGCCATCATGCACGCCAACCGGCTGTTCCTCCTAGGGACATCCACGGCAACGTACGAAACCCAGATAACAGATTGCATGGGGGCGGCACAGGCCGTTCTGGAAACCGTCGACTCTATGGCCCAGGAGGGCCCCATCTTCTACGCCTTCTGGTGGACGCACTACGTGGCCTTCTGCGCCCTCATCGTCACCCACGTGTGGGACATCCAGCAACGGCGAGCGGGCCGGCAGATCGGGAATCAGAACCGGGCCAAGCTTATCGAGCTGGCTGAAAGATGCCAGAGCCATCTCGCGCGCGCCACTGCGTCGAACTCGCCGAGTCGGAGGTACGCTGTGATTCTGGAGGAGTTCCGGACGGCTGCCAAGAACTCGCCTACGCATCTTCCCGCTCCTACCATCGATCCTGATCTCCCGGGGCCGGCCCACACTCTTGGTCAGCCAGGACTGGACAATCAAGCGGCGATAGATGCTAGTAGCACGATGTCTGGGGACATCGGGCCAGTGTACGAAGACGCTGATTCTACGCTTCTCTTTGATCCCCGCTTGCTTGACGAGTGGCAGACTGCGGATTGGCTGGATCTCGACTCATCGGTAGGTGAAGGCCTTGACGCGGTTGTTTTGAAGACGCTAATGGATACTCAGGCGTTTTGGCCACAGGTGAGAATCGATGAGACAATGATCTGGTCAGCCATAGCCTAGACGAAGCATAGCTAGAAGTAGAGTTTTAATCGTCACCAAGCGTTGGCTCTATATGTACTTGTCTATTTATCAAACCTTTCTACATCGCTCTTGCGGATGCCCTCGCCGACCTCGGCTTCGTTGGGATATATCACAGCGCTATCATGTGTCGGTACCTGCTGTTGATGGCGATTTCCATGGCCTTTTCGACCTAGCATGGCAGTGCTTGCCAGGTTCCGAAGCCAACAGCTTGGATCTTGGCTTCCGTGTTGAGGGCCAAGTTTGTCTATGGAGGCATGATGGAAGGCGTTTCTGCGAAACGGGTGAGAGCAAAGTGCTGGCTTCGGTCGTCTGGAGTGCAGCCTCGATGCTCAAGGCACCCCATAAATCAGATCCCTCTACAGACTTAAGCGGGCACTTTCTCCGGAAGTCCACCAAGACGGGCGGCGGCGGATTTCGCGGAAGGCGGACGTGCCTTGCTCGTGACGGATTAATATCCGGTACTCCGGACCCGTTCCGTCACATTCGGTCATGGCTCTCCTGGAAGTTTTGGGTGTGCGTGACTAACTTCATTTCGAATGGAAATAAAAGAGCAGAATAAGCAAACAGAAGCCCTGATACCTTGCAGTGGCGCTAATTGACTTCACATACCCTTCGTTGGTTTCATCTTCGCTTTCAGTCTCCCCCAGGCTCCTTTTTTCTCCTTATCGGCTTTTGCCAAAGTCGGCTTCCTTTCATCCGTGTAGCCATGTTCCTTCAGCATGGCCAGCACCTTCGTTAAGAACTCTGATTCCTCCCGTTCCCGCTCAAGATCTGACTCTCGATAACGCAAACGTATTCTCTCAACCGTGTCCCACATCGGCATGCCAAGCACTGTTTCATATCGGGTTTCGCTCATCTCGAGAATGAAGCGGATGATTTCTAATCTCTCTTCGTATCTTCTACTTGAAAACTTGAGTCTAGGACCACGTCTTCTCAAGGTTCTGTGCGACTCCTTGTTTTGAAAGATAGCTTGTTCGATGATAGACACTCTCCTTTGTTTGGAAACAAGGAGCCTCTTGTCATGTGTCACATTCTGCTTCACGTAATCTACCAGCCCCCCCTGTGCAGCCGCACCGACAAAGGATAGTTCAACACCGGTCGACTTATTCGTTACGTCGAGTGAAAGCCAGTTTTCTGTCGAGAACATGTCAGGATTTTGCCGCATCGAGTTCGCGATGCGGACGTCTTCTGGGTCTTCATCGTCTGTGAAAGTCAAGAATCTGTCGCAGGCCACTTTGTTCATCTCATCCAGGACTCTAGTGACTCGGTCCTTCTTCGAACTGTTGGATTGGCACGCAGGGGATGCATATGCACCGAATGCATGGCGGAATATATAAAAAGCGCGGGAAAAAGTTGACAGGGCAAAACCTTCGACGCCCCGGTGTCGGTATTCCAGAATGACAGCCTCCAGCAAGCTCAAATTGCTTTCAAAGTCATCGGGTGCTTTGCTGCAAATCTCGGCCCACATCGTCTTCTCTCGCATCCACTCCGCAGCGGAACGATGGAGGAACTGGATATCATAGTATGGCAGTTCGCAGATACCGCGAGTGTGGCCTTCGAGAACCCTCTTCATCATCTTCCGGATCCCTTGGCATGCTTTTGGATTCTTGATCACGTCGGGAGTTGAGGCGCCTTCTGTTGCCAGCCAGCAGATTTCGGGTTCCAGTGCTTCATTTGACGTCCTGCAGAGCTGAAAGATTTTAGAGGCAGCAGCAAGTTTGTCAGGTGGAATTGAGCGCCAAATAAATGTGTACATCCCAATAATATCACTTGGGATCTCAGCAAGTTTCTCTTGGAGATAAGGCAATGATGGCGTGTCGACAAGAATCAACAGTAGAGACTTGACAACTAGGCTGACCCAAAGAAACACTCCCTCAGCCTTACCGGTGATTTCCTTGAGAAGTGAGACAGCGTCGTCGTCAAAGACGTCTCGAAGATCCTGAAACGCGGGGCTCTTTTCAAACTCGGCCTTGACGAAATGTTCAATGTCTCGTCTTGTCAGAGTCTGCATCGTCAATGAAGGGCCCTTGCTGAAGGCGTCCGAAAAGACATTCCAAGGCCGGCTTGAGACACAGACTTTCACGTGATGTCGCGTGATGATGTCGTTGATCCAGTTGAGGAGAGTACCTGGTGACCTTTCTACTTCGCCAAACTCGTCGAGCCCATCGATGAAGATAACAAGGGAAAATTCCTTCCCGTGACAAGAGCAAAGGGTATCAAACGACTCTTTCAACTCTCGCCACGTCCAGTCTGGTGGAGTTGTGTCGCTGTCCAAGAGGCTAAGTAGCGCCCAGCGTCTTGGGGCAACGATGGGAATGAGGTCCGGTCTCTCCTCCAAGCATTGATGAAGGAGAGATCGGATGAGACCTTCTTGAGACTTTTCCATTTCAGAACCTGGGTTCCAAAAGAAGAAGCCAGCTAACATGAGCGGCAGGTCTCCGGCATAATCTTGGAGATTCTCCTCTAGTCGTGGATTCTCAAAGACATACTTCATGAGGGTTGATTTTCCTGAACCTGGTTTTCCAGTGATCCAGTGAACGGAGTCATCCTTGGTGTGTAGCCACTTGGGAAAACTTGGCCATTCCAGCATTTGCCCATCCGCATCCGAGTGCTCATCCCGGAAGATCCACTTGAACGTGCTTTTGTATGCTTCCGGAATGCTTTCCTGCCGTGCATCCATTTTGGAAAAGACAGACTGCTGAGAATCCCGATACTTACTGGCAGATTGCCACCGTTAGCTCTGGCAGCTTTGGGGTACTCAAAAAGACTAGCGCTTTGAGTCGCGGCCCAAGATTTCCAGTCGACGCCCCAGAGTACTTTCACGAGGTTGGCGTTCTTCCGATTCAGGCGGCTGGAGTCATCGACTGCAGTCATCTCGATGAGTTCTTTGACGAAGAGGCGAGCCGTGTCGTCCTGGTGGTCGAGCTTTTGGGAGATCTGATCAAGACGGGCTTTTAAGTCGCCATGCCTCTGGCCATCTTGCCCTGTCTCCTCCCTGGTGAGTAGTTAGGTGATGAACGTGTTGTTTTGGATGTGATTTTGTACCAGACGGAGACCACCGAGGCCAATATCATTTGAGACCGAATTTCTAGCAAGTTTTCCTGCAACGCTTCAATCTCGCTCTTTTTCCACACAGCTTTCAGAGCCGAGGCAAAGCTATTCGCGGCGGTGCTGATTCTGCTGATCCCGTGCTTGCCTGCCTGCAGATCGTTGATGGCAGTCTGCAAGTTGACACTTGCCTCGATGCATCGTGCCGAAAGACTCCGCAGGGTAGACTCTGATGCGTACGGGGCACGCGACGCGTCCTTGAGGTGGTTCCGGACCTGTTGGCTGAGTTCCGACAAGTCATCCGACAGAGTCGCGAGCTCGACATCGCGGGCGGTATGTCCTGATGCGCTTTGGTAGATCTCGTAACTGTCAGACAGGAGGCGCGCGCCAAAGTCGACAAGGCCGATGACAGCGGCGGCGACTTGGAACGCGTTGACGGGATCCATTTTGGCTCGATGGTTATCAGAGATAGAATGAAGATTGAAGCTAAGAATTTGACGTGAAGAGGCAGCCAGCTAATCCCCGGGAACCTATCAGTTTCGAACACAACATGAGGCTGCGCCTCCACAAGGACTGAGACAAAAAGACGCGCCGCGACAGGCGGCTATGGATATTGATGGTGGTATAGGTTAGGCTCACTGCTGCTGGGCAATGAGTTGATGGCATGTCGTACAAATGATGCTGGAGATGAGACTGTTGACTTCACGTAGTCTATCTATGCTGTTACCTCATGTGTTGCACAGTGAATCCCACCGCCCCTTTTTGGTAGCATGTTGATATCAACCTGAACAATGTTTCGACCAGAAAAGTGCTGGCGGAACAGCCATAATGCCTGTTCATCTGCTCCCCAACGTTGAACCGAGGCACAATCACCCCTCCATTTACCACAAGATAGTTGACATAGGAGGCGATAGTAGAGCCAAAACGCGCGCTTGGGATTTTCGTCAAATCAGGTTCCACGACCTCCACGATGTGAAGCTGTCTTCCCTGGCTGTCTGTTTCCCGGTTGAGGACGTCTTTGGCCTCTCGGTATGCCTTGAGAACTTTGCCATGAGCGTTGGCTAGTGGTTTACCAAGCAACACAGTCCCAGGAGCGAGGAACCGCGCAAAGGCATCGATGTGATAGTCTGTCACGTCGTATCCTTTGAGTCCCGGGAGCCATATTGTTTTCGTGACTCCCAAAGTATGATAGAAATACTCCTCGAGCTGTTGCTTGCTTATTCCGGGGTTTAGGTTGGTGTTGATGATTGAGCTTTCAGTTGCTAGTAGTGTCCCTTCGCCGTCCACCTCAATCGCGCCTCCTTCGGCTTGAAACGGTGCAACGAAGAGGGAATGACGTGTTGATGAGGCTATGTTTGCTGCAACGTTTTCGTCTCCGTCTTGTGGAAGCTTGCCGCCCCAGTAGTTGAAGTTCAGGCTCAGCGCTGTAGTCTCTCCATTGGCGCTATTCTTGACAAATACGGGCCCAGTGTCTCGAACCCAGAGCTCACTTGCCTCGAGGCCAACGACCGTGACAGTTCGGGAGACGGTATCCTGTGCTGACTTCACGTGCTCAGGCCGCGTGTACATGGTGACGGGCTCGAATTGGGCGATTGCGTTTGCAATGGCCGAGACTTCTAGACGCGCCGAGGACAGGACGTCCTTTTCAGGCAGTGAAGTCGGGTCTAGCCACACGGTGATTGTCTGGGCATGTGGCTCCCATTCTGCGGGCATGTAATAGAGGGATCTTGGCAGTTGGGTATTCGGTAGAGTTTTGTTGTAAGAGCTGTACAACCGCGTCATTGACGTCAAAAGGAAGCTTGAGCCAGCAGTGGGAGAGTGGAACGACAATGTCGCAGTTGATTGGCTTGAGATACATGGAAGGAGGCGGCGAAAGACCATGATTGAGAGCAAATATATTGCAAGTTTGATAAAGCTTGATCAAACAAGGTTGAAAGTAGCCGTATAGTGGGCTGGTGATGAGATTGAAAATGTTTGATTTAGAGCAAGAGTCAGACAGTCGGCTTACTCCCTCGTATTGTCGTAAAGCTGATGCCTCAGGTTTGTAGTTGGCAAAGACAGTATCTAAACTAACTCTATCCAGTTCGCTGTCGAGTCTAAGAATTAACTGTTCACTCCTTTAAAACCTCCGAACCGTTTACAGGATAGCATGTAGAGAGGGAATGCTTGCCTCACTGGGAGGCTTGATGTTTTCGCGCGAAGTTGCTAAAAAGTGACCACAGCATCATATCCCACCCAACACTCACTTATACTAAGAGATAGTAACGGGCTTCTAGATGCGAGTGAGGCGACTGTCCTCAGTGGCTACAGCAAGTGAACCCTCTTCCTTACCCAAGGTTAAGTATTAATACTGGGTACTTAGGGTGCTATAGACTGTATTGCCTTGATCTATCTGTTGATATTGAGTAGGGCTATATCTCGGATCGGTAACGGGATAGAGTTGTCGTGGTGATTGCAGGTATTAGATAGACAGAGGCAGAAGAAGCGTCATGATTAATGCTAGGGCCAGATACAAAGTAGTTGCTGATGCTATTGATGCTCACATACTGATAAAATTTACACCAAACTTGGTTAACGAAAGTTTAACTGTCATATGTCACATCTGTTGCAACTGATGTAAGGGTCATGCTCTTCTCTCTTTTCTACATAATCTAAACCCAGCAATTCTTCTGGTATATCCTTCGATCTAGAACCTCTACAATGCATACGTTGCTTATGCAAGCATACGGCGTCTTCTCCGGGTCAACCTGCACTTGGAGCTAGCCGCCTTGGTGGAAGTAGCGGGTGTCGCAGCACTGGAAGCAGTCGTGACAGCGGAAGGCGTCGTGGTAGTGGTAGGGGTAGTGCTGCTAGACTGATCCCGGTTGAGGATCTTTTCCGCGGCATGCTCAGCGGCGACCATGACGATGGCCTGGGTGTTTCCAGTGGGAAGATCAGGATGGATGCTGGCGTCGACGACGAAGAGGTTGTCGGTGCCCCAGACCTTGGTGTTGACGTCGACGACGCTGTTTCCGTCCTGGCTGGTGCCCATGCGCGCCGTGCCGACAAAGTGAGAGCCAGTGACGTACGAGGCAATCAGGCTCTCGGCCGTGGTGTTGCTCGCGATGGTCAGGGTGCTGTCCGACTTGGAGGCGTAGGCGATGAGTTGTCTCATGAAGGACAGGATGGCCTCCTTATCAGCGCTGGTGTTGAGGTACGGCTCCGTGGTGATCTTGGTAGCTCCGGAGCTGGTAATACCTAGGGCACCGGTCGAGGAAAGGCCGTGGGTGAGGTAGACCTTGATGCGGACAGTGTCGTTGGAGGGGGAGTTGCAGGTGCCCTGGATGTATCTCTCAACACCGTCGGTGGTGTTGCTGACGCTGGTCCAGAAGGCAAGACGTTGGCCGGACTGCGCGAGAAGGCCGGATCCCTGAGCAAACAGGTCCACGTCTGTATTGTTGGGCGCGGTGAAGGCAGTGCTGGCAAGAGACGACAGAGACTCCTTGGTCTTGAGCTCCACGGTGAAGATGGGGTGGTCCTGCAGGTTCTGGCCAACGGGGAGATCAATCCAGTCCGCTGACGCCGGCAGCGTGATCTGCGTGGATCCGTTGGAAACAGTGCTGATCTGCTCAGTAGGGCCGATGCCGCTGTTGAAGAGGATGCGAGGCGTCGACAGAGCGCCGGAAGCGAGGATGACGGCTCCCTTGGCGTTGAGCTTGATGATCTGGCGCGTGGCCACGCCGGTTTCCACCTCGACGCCGCTGATGCTGCTGCCGTTGCGCACGGCGCGGAGCATCTTGGCGTTGAGCTTCAGGTCAAACTTGGGCAGAGCTTGGGCCAGGGGGAGGTAGTCGCGGACAGGTCCTGCGCGGAGGCCGTCGGAGATCTAGATGCTGTTAGCTGGTGTTGTGTGTAGGCAACCCGGATATCTCACCATGGTCGGGGGGTGCGAGTAGATCTTTCGCTTCTCCTCAGGCTGGTCGATGGCGTCCACCTCGCTGAAGCCGTTGTCGTCGAGCCACTTGCTGAGCACATTCCAAGCGCCCTGGTCGTACAGCTGGCCGTCCTTGCTGGGCGTCGTCGTTCCGGGCGTGCGCTCATACAACCTGCTGGCTGCATCCTTGACGCCGTCGGCCCACTTCCAGCCCGTCGGCCACTTACGATCGAAGTCGGCGCTCCGAGGCTTGACGAACATCATGGCGTTGATGGCCGTGGAGCCGCCCAGGATGCAACCAGCCTGGCTGGCCGTGTCGGTACAGTACTCGCTAGTGTCAGCGGCGGTACTGAGATAGTAACCCATAGAGGGCGTATCGTACTGCGTCACGGTGTCGTTCCAGTCCATGACGGCCTCGCCGCCGGTGGAGAAGAAGGAGGCCTTGCCGCGCTCGAGGAGGAGGACGGAGGCGTTGGACTCGGCGAGGCGCTCGGCGACAATGAGGCCGGCGGCTCCGGCTCCAGCGACGATGTAGTCGTACGTGACGTTGGAAATAGTGGTAGTGATGTTGGTAGGAGTCGAGCCGCTGCCGCTGCCGGTGTCGGGGGTCGTGCCGGAGGTGTCGTCCGAGGCCAGGGCCGCCCAGGTGGCGTAGTCGGCCGACTTGGCAGAAGCGAGATCGATGGCGAAGCCGCCAAAGCCAGCAGAGTGGTAGTTCAGTGTGCCATCAGCCGCAGAGGGATCGTCCAGAGCCGTGGTGCTGAGGGCCCAGCCGAGGGCAGGTGACTCGTCGGTGGCGGCAAAGGTGGTCGAGTCACCCTTGATGCAGCCCGCGCACAGGAAGGTGTAAGTGAAGGCCGTGTCGTTGACCGAGGTTCCCGACGCGATGGTCTTCAAGGAAACTGTGTCGTCGTCGAGAACGTCGGGGTTCGCGTAGCCGGTGGCCTCGCGCAGCGAAGAGACAACCGACTCGCCGTTGGGCCACGCAACGATGAGCAGACTCTCGGCCATGGACGTGGTGAGTGACAGGGCTGCGTAACCATCGGTGATGGGGGCCGAGATCTGGCCAATGAAGTCGGTATCGGGGTCCGAGGGTACCGCAATACCGAAGCTGAAGCTAGTAGTCGTGTCGGTCCATTTCTGGAACGTGATGCTGGTGTCGGGGTCGACGTAGGAAACTGAAGCGGCCTGGATCAGGCTGGGGAGCGCCAAGGCACTCCCGAGAGCGAGGGACTTGAAGTTCATGATGAAGGGCAGGGAAAGTAGAAAACTGGGTCTTCAAAGGAAGGGAATAAAAGGCACAAGGCAACGAAGGAAGGGTCACGAATCCAGTCGTGAATCAATGAATGAAGGTGGAGTGAAAGGAAAAAGAATGGCACCCAGTGCTGCTGAAAGAAAGAGAGAAAGAAAGAAGGCAAGCCCCTAGTTGGTTGGTCAAGACACAAGAGACTCAAGACTGCGGCATCATCAAGTCGAGGTGCAGAAGGTGCTTATATATGCCTCGGCGGGTTGACGGCAGACTCACTATGTGCAAGGCTCCCACGATCCCCATAACGGCCTCTCACCCTGTAAGAGTATAGAAAGACGTATCAAAACGCATAAAGACCCGACGACAATGCTGACCCGGCGTTGTCAGTCCACGTTGGCGAAACAGTTTCAGGGCGGGTGGAGCCGCGAGTTCGCTTGGGATGCTTGCAACAGCAGGCTTGGCCCGGGCTTTGAGAATCCCAGGAACTAAACCGTCTATTCCAAAAGCTGTAATCTTGTCTTGGTCATTGGCCGTCTGTGTCCCCATCAAGGCTCTTCCGCAGTCTGCCCGATTCTCTGTTCAGACGAGGTTTCAGCAAGCGGCGATGAAACCCGTTAGCGGCTCCGAATAGACCGCCCTCCCCCCCTGTTTCTCGGGAGACTAAATTAATAAGAGCCTAGATGGTCCGCCGCGCTATGGGGGCGTGGATCGTTTCCGGTCCCCTCCCCTGGCGGCCAAGATGTTCATTTCGGCGGCATGGACGAATAGATGTGCCGCGATAGTCGCGCACCCCGGCATCGTTTTGTCTGCAATTGGTGGACGGTGTTTTGCCTAGCAGCTGTCATTTCCGCTGGAACGATTCGCGACAGCGTTCGTTCTGGGATCTCCATGTGGTCCCGGCCCCTGACACCTGAGACAGGATGGTTACGTAGGCCTCACGCCTCATTTTTTCTTCGAGATGGACCTTTCTCACTTGAGCGTGTCCCAACCCGCTTAAGATCTTTTCCCGCAGCGTCGTGGCTAGAATGGGTTCCGTATCGGGCTTGCCTAATTAGTGATGCGCTCCCGTCTCTGTCCACCTTTGTCGTCGTCTAAGCTTGGGAGCCGTCTGCGAAGATTCGGTCAAAGTATTGAAGCCGTGACCCCGGTGCCCTTGAGGCCTGTTCCGTCATCAATCTAGAAAGCGCGCCGCTCACAGGGGATATAAGGAGCTGCTGCTGCGCCATGTTGAACGGTAGTTAGTCCGTGTCGTTATGATCACCAAGCAGATCAAACGCGGCGACTATATCTTGGCCCTGCTATATGCACCAGGCCCAAGAGTGAAGACGAAACAAAACATTTGACGTGCTTTAGTCTAAAAGCACGAGGCGTCTCAAGCCAGCTACCACCGCGGTCAACTATCACCAACACTCTACTCCGTCAGCACCACGCGCCAGCCCACCATCGACCATACACCAAGCCATCACTTGAACGCCCTTTGATCAGCATTTCCTACGGGTTCTCGTAGAAAGGAGGTACGTTGGCTCCTTCCATGTGCAGAATCTTGCCCTTGAAGTCCTTCAGGTCGATGCCATTCAGAACCCGGAGGTTCACAGGGTGCATTGGACTGACCATGTTCCATGTCTTTCGCTGCTGCTCCGACATGGCGGCGATTTCGTCATCAGACCGGGAAGCTGGCTCGTTCGTCATCTGCACGCCGCATTTCTTGCAGAATGTCTTGCCAATCAGTTTGGAGGCACAAAAATAACGGCCAATGTCATCGGGGTCGCCGTGCAAGACAACCAGTTCACGACGAGGCCAGACCCAAACGTAGGCATTCTATGACCTTGTCAGCGTTTCTCTGAGACTTAAAATACGATGCTCTTACCCTCTCGCAAATACTGCAGTTGCACTCGCCGACCATGTCCTGAAACGTCTCGTCAAGGAGTGGGCTAGCCAAGGCCACCTGCACGGCGCCACAGTGACAATTCCCAGTATAGATTTTACCTCCGTCGACCTCCTCGGCGGGAAGACGGCCTGTATACGCTGGGACCTCATACTTGGAGCCCTTGGAAGCGTAATCAATACTGGCGGAGAATCAATCAGCACGGTGCAGGTCAATCGTTGGAAACGTGGTGACACTCACTACTGACGCTCCAAGGTCCACGTGTTGACACCTTGGATGCAGTGAACATTGACGCCGAGAGAGCAGTCGGGCTGTCCGCTGGGCATGGTGATGATGACGGGCGTGGCGCAAGTGGGACAGAACTTGTGTTCGAAGATGCCCTCAGCGAACGTGTAGGTCGTGAGGTCCTCGACGGCGCCCTTGACGACCCTGAAGATGTCACGGCCGACAGGGTAGAGCCCGAGGTAGCCCTTCTTGGTGCAGATGCTGCAGTTGCATTCGCTCACGCTCTTGATTTCGGGCACGTCGAGTTCGTACACGAATGCACCGCAATGGCAGTTGCCGCGGTACGTCTTGGTGGGTTCCTGGACGTCGGCCATTGTTTCCATGTGGAGTTGGCTGTGAGCTTGGCAGGATATTGGGTGGTGTGTCGGGAGGCAAGTGGCGAAACTACAGCTGTTAAATAATAAGGATAACAGTTCAACCGACAGCTCAGACTACTGCAAGTTGCAACCCGTCTTGATGGTGGTTGTACAGGAATTGCTGTCTAACCCTGCTAGGCATCGCCTTTTGTCTTAGATGAGGCGTAAGCGGGCGTCTAGTCGGCATGTCGGCTTCCGGGACGTCGGCGTGGCTGGTACCACTGGAATTCACGGCAGGGCCCTGGATTCCGCAGCAGATACAGTACTGACCCTGTGCAGAAGCCTGGTCTCAAAGTCACGGCCGTCAATCTCAGCTTCACGACTGAGGCACATGTGTCTCATTTGCGAGCAAGCCACAGTCGCAACGAGGACACACCGCCAGGCAGCGACCCCTCCTTTGCTCACTAATCACTCCGAAGCTGAGTTTTAGACGCCATGTTGGTCGTCGCTGTGCCGGGATTGGTCTGTGTCGCTTACCAGGGGAATTTGGAGGTGTGGTGATCAAAACGTGCAAAAAGAACACTATTTCGCGAGAGTTCAAACAGCCAGAGTTTAATATGGTGAACAGAAATATAAAACAGGCATTAGACGGTAACTAGGATGCTCAAACCAAGACTCAAGAACCACAGTCTGCATTACAAGCAGATATTATATTATCAATTACATCTTGCCCTCCTACCCTGAACGATGCCAGGCAAAGTAAATATAAACTTGGCTTTCCATGTCTAACATCAGCCTAATCAGTTATAGGTCGTCAACCAGGATGAATGGGTCGCCGCACGGAAAGCCCTCCTCGTCAAGGAAAAGGAGCTCACCCGCGCCAACGACGCCCTCTCCGCGCAGCGCCGCGACCTCCCCATGGTTAAAGTCGACAAGACATACACCTTCCAATGCCCCGACAACACCACCGCCACATTGAGCGACCTATTCGACGGCTGTGAGCAGCTCATTATCTACCACTTCATGTTCAAACCAGGCGACGACGAGGGCTGTCGCGGGTGCTCCCACATCGGCGAGTCGCTCCCCGACGTGCGCCACCTGCGCCTGAAGAACACCAACCTCGTCTGCGTGTCCCGCGGCGACGTTGACAAGCTGGAAGCGTACCGGCAGAAGAACGGCTGGACTTGGCCGTGGTACTCCAGCGGCAAATCGGACTTTAACTACGACTTTCACGCGACGGTAGACGATGCTGTCTGTCCGATACTGTTCAACTTCCGCAGCAAGAAGGAGATGGAGGCCGAGGGGAAGCTCTGGTACACCGGGGATGTTCCCGGATTCAGCGTGTTTCTCAAGAAGGATGGCCATGTTTTTCATACTTACTCGACGTTTGCTCGGGGGGGAGAGAAGACGATGCCGACTTTGGCGCTCCTTGATATGACGCCTCTTGGCAGACAGCTTGAAAAGTATGGTCCAGCTGAGTTTAAGTTGAAGCATGAGTATGATTGAGTGAAATCCTGAGGTAGTCTTTGCATCCTGAGTGTGTTTGGAATGCCTTTTGTTAATGGTTACTACTGCTTGAGTTTCTGTACTTATTTGGGGTATGCACTCTTGTTGAACAAGACTGAACAAACTTGATTAGCTCCTTTAGCTTCACTCAAGTCCTAGTGCTCTCAGGCTCACTTTTTGGATCTCAAGCCTTTGTCCTATTACATTTATATCGTGTATGGACAAAGTGCTACCTTGATCTTTTGCCTCATTTGGAAGTCGGTCGAATATGCTCAAAGTGTGTCAGTCAACCTAACACTCGATCTACTATGCAATCCACTAAGTTAGGATGGAGTGAGGATGCCACATTAGTCTTGCAATGCCACTCTTACAACCGCAATCCTCGACTATAGCCTACCAAACTACCGGCAATTTCGCAATGCCCACATCTTTATGGCGCGGCGAGTACTCAACCTCGCCGAGTGGAACTGCAACCCTGAGGTCTGCAAGTCTCTGTGGAGATGGAATACGTCGGGTTTGGGAAATCGTCCTCGTCTCGGTCAGCGGACTGGTTCGAGGCAATGATACCTTCCCCGGCACGAATGATCTGAATGATGTTAGTCAATTCGTCTGTCTCATACTTGAGAAGTTTTGTGCATGCTCCGTCAGTCTGTGCCACGACCTCACGACAAAGGATCTCTCCTGCTTCGCTGATGCGGCGTCCTGTGCTGTTCTACTGCCGTTGCTTCTAATTGCGTTCTATTCAGTGAGGTACTCTAGATTCTCAAGTGGGACGCCAAGAATATTGTAGATGATCTGCGCACAGCGTCAGTGTCATTCTCTTAGAAAGATGGTGGTCAACTGACGTATGAAGGAACGGGCAGCGCAGACTTCCCCAAGAGATCAACGGGTTCATCGCATCTGTTTTGTATCATCTTATCGAGGAGGTCGTCGACAGCCTTCTGGATGTATGGTATTGTTAATCGAGCGCGGTCCCTGATAAAGAGTGACTCGACCACGTCGCTGAATCATGTTAGTACCTGCCTCCCGAGATTTCCTATCATTTGCTCCTGTTCATCAGGAGCACTGTCAAAGGAAGTAACATCAGGGAGGCAGCGGACTTGCCTTGGAAAGTCTCTGATCCGTCACCACCTGGCATACATCATGATAATTGACCACTAGCCATGCCAAGCTTCTATCATAGCTGCACTCTTGATACCGGCGCTGTGACCCGGAGATTAGCGTGTTCCGCCAGAGGATCCAGAGCTGACGGTCATTGAAATGGGAACCGTAGTATATCGATTGCTACCATAAAGGTTACGTGATGATTGGCAAGGTGCTGGGCGGTGACGTGAATGTCTTGACCGATCTGTCGAGCAGTCCGGTAAATGAAATCGGCGATACCCTCATATATAATGAGTTTCCTTTGAAATATTCCGCAAGAAAAAGTAGGGCACTGGTATATCTCAAACTAGTGCTTTTACATCTAAAGACACATGTAACTAAGATGTGAGTCTCCTCAAGGACAATAGAGAGAGTACTGACTTCATGGATAACTCACTGGCTCGACTGACAAGTGCCACCATGTAGCTGAATAAGTGCCACCGAGCGTTTTCCATCGTCTGATTTGAAGACCAGAATGTGCGGTCCGCCTATGCTGTATTGTGGGAGCAGAGTATAAGACGAAAAGAGTGGACTCGCAGAGACCTTCCATGGAGCTCCTAGCTTATTTCTGCAGCAGCAACTTTCTGAACGTCCGTTTTCTCCCAGTCTAGGAGATCAATAGAATCAGGCGTCTCATTTGGTGATAGCGACATGCAGAATAGCAGTGGAGGAAGCGCAGTCATAAGCACGGCAATGCAGCATTGTCCAGTCAGCTGAGCCTTCTGAATCAACCTACACCTTATTGATGGAATACTTGAAGGAACTATAGTGTGTATATAACTATTTTTAGATGAGATCTCGCATGATACATAAGTACTCAATAAGTAGATGCTTCAAAGCAGCTGGGATGCACCTTGGCGGGCTGCGTGCACTTGGCTCCTCGACACATAAAGCCTTCGGACATCTGCTCGGTATGCCGCGAGATAGTTTGGCATAGGTTGTTTGTAGTTTTAGTCTATATTCTGATATTACCCCATCTCATCTATAAAATTTAAATTCTAATGCTGGAGTAGCGTACCCGAAACCCTTTCAAATCACCCATTCTAGTCACACACGTCGTCATTTTGCCAGCTTTTCAGCCGCCTTCTGCTCTCTTTCTAATCTCCATTTGGGGCAGAACTTCCACTGAACCCAAATGAGCGGCGAAAATAGTACAACAACACCCGTCAGGATCAGAAACGCATTTCTAATCTTGACCGCGTGGATCAAAGGTTGGACGGCACTCACTCCAGCAGCTCCAAGAAGGCAGCGACACAAATTGTTGGTAGCGGTAGCACCTGCCGAGGACTCGGGAAAGGCGTCAACCAGCATCGTGGAGTTGATGCTGAAAATAGCTGTGGCCGTGAATGCGATCATGAACTGCAGTCCTAGAGAAGCGGCAAGGTTGGCGGCAAAGTATCTGCGTACGTCGTTGAGCTCGTAGCTGGGACCGTAGAGCGCCATCGAGACTATGAAAGCCACGCTGAAATACGGCATCAACGGGAGACGCGCACGCTCAAACGGGAAATCCTTGGCGCTCTTGAGGTCCAGAGCTTCCAATCCGTTTTGCTCCTTGTACTGGACTTCGACTTGCTTGAAGGTTCGGTCTAGAAGCCTTCCCGTAGAGATGGAGCCTAGGATGCATCCAACACCGTTGGGGAGGAAGCAGAGTCCGACTTGCCACTGGTTCAGGCTTGGGAATGTCCGCAATAGTACTGTTGTGGTGGAAGAAGTGACCATGCTCCACAGCGTATAAACAAGAGCTCCCCAGGATAAAAGGACGAAAATATCCTTTTCGAAGACATACTTCAAAGGAACGAGTATCTTGTTGAGTGAGAAAGGTGTCCTTTGAGGTCGGTCTGACTTCGTAGAGTTGGCCCATTCCTTGGGAGGCCAGATGAAATAAATCCAAGGCTTATGAAAGCCAGTGAGGGGAATGCTTCCATTTCCAGCTATTTTCCGATGTGTCTCCGGCAGGAAGATCAACAATAAGATCAGAACCAAGAGGCCAGACGCAAACAGCAGCCAGAAAATACTTCTGAACCCCCAAACGCTGTTGAGAAGACCGCCAATGACAGGTCCAATTGCCTGACCTATCATCCTGTAACTTGGTGAATAATTGGGAACCAGACGCGACCACTTCTCAGACGTACCTGATACCAGCATTTGTTCCGATGAAGCCCCCCCGCTCATTTGGTGAGGCCATGTCGGCGATGACGCCTGTGCTGATGCTAATGGTTGCAGCAGAGCCCGCCGCTTGAAGGCCTCGCAGAGCAAGTAGCATTGGGTAATTTGCTGTGAAGCTCAGACCCAGGTTCGCTGCGGTGTATACCAGCAGAAGAACCACAAACGTCATACGACGGCCACTTGTGTCTGATACCGCACCGAACAATGACGGAGCGATGCCTTGAACGATCATGTACACAGTAATGGTGAGGGCAACAAGCGATGAGCTAACGCCCAATTCAGACGATATCGTGTTGATGGCGGGAAAGTAGATGTTGGAGGACAGGGGAGAGAACGAGCCGGCCAAAGACACGAGATAGACAATATTCCATTTTTGCCCCTTGGAGAAAATATGGTAGGGTGGGTCGTCTTCGGTCGTGGGCTGTCGAGCTCCTGCTCCAGCTTCGACGTTGTTAAGAATAGACTGGTCCAATGGAGTTGTTCCGAAAAGCTCATGGTTAGAGTTGTAGCCACTCGCATTCGTTGCGTTATTGCTAGGTGTATCTAGCGAGAAGGTACTGCTAGGATACGACGAGTGCGTAATATCGGATAACGGGTGTGACTGCGGATTGCCGTTTTCCTGAAATGAAGAAGATCCCATCGTTTAAAAGAAAAGAACAAGTAATACTTCGCGGGCTTGAATGAATCGAAGGTGCCAAGGACAGTTTGACGAGGACGTTGAAGCTTTGATGGCTTGGCAAACAACATGGGGTGGAAGAATTGATATACCTATGGCTGTACTTAGCTTCATCATGACACCAGCTAGCCAATGCTTGGTATCACTACTCAACAGCCTTGCAATAAGCAGATCCGTTGCTCGAATTCCGTCGCACAGACGGTAGCTGACGCGTACCTTGATGCAGACTTCTCTTGCGCCTCCTTTAGTCCCAGAGTCCCAGCGATATTGCACGTCTTGCACCGCCCCAATCCTCCTGAGAAAGCAGATAGCTCTCTAGCACAGCCTCGCTATTGATGCATGCCGCACTTCCGGTAATTGTTTCGCTTTGACCTAATTGCTCAATACGAGGAGATTACACGCCGGATCCTCCTTAGCGCGCAACCTCGGTGTATCGGTGACATGTCCGAGCCAGTGAGTAGTGGCTGAGGCAACTTTAAAAGCAGAGTGGTAGGGTACGGCATTGAACAAACTAAACCCAAAGGCACTGCGGATGTTTCAGATGGTGAAGATCAAGGCTACGATCAAATCATAGCGACACGTGGGACTTGGGGTAGAATTACATGATACGAGAATCGCCTTTTCGAGTCCGTACCCACGCCACCCTGCCATGAAGACCTGGACTAGTCTAAAGCTTGGTGTTGCCGATCCGACATGTCTAGATATGCTCCGAGGAAGCCGAAGATAAGAATTACTAGTTTGGCGCGCCACCCGGTCGGTAGTCGAAATGCCGAAACTCACTAGTTGAAACCCCAGACGCATCGCATTTGTGCTAGGCTAATCCAGGAATGATGTGTCAGTATAATTAAGAATTCTTACGGTGGTGTAGGGATTGGACGGCATGCAATTTTCTGCGAAGTCATGTCCCTGACCCATGACAAAAAGTCCAATGGGGAAGCTGTCGAAGTCCTCCGTTATGTCTGTAAACCAAAGAAGGGCGCTGTTTGAGATTTGGATGGCGAGGAGACTGTGATAGTTAAGCATTGTAGAAGATGTTTCATTGGCTATTGAAGCTGTGGAAGCAGGGGCTACTGTCGATGGCGCGACCAGGTAGAAAATAAGCTTACAGCTATGTGTATGCCATCACGCTAGGATATAAATGAGCCAAACGTATTATTACGGGTAGTATGCGCCTCTCTGGTGGGCTCGCCAACAATAGAGTAAAATAGTCAGTTGGTTCTCGCTACCCTATATCTACTGCCGACGCAGGTGGCAGCTAGGACAAAATGGCTTTTAATGTACACTCGTGCTACTTGGACTTATTCGAAAGCTGCTAATTTCTGCGCCAAGAGTAAATATGGCCAGAAAATTCGCCCATAACTAATTCCTCCGATGCATCTCGTTCAGCGACTAGGAGGCATTGTCGGTTACTGCCGAACGACGCGGGGATAGGAACGGGATCTCAATGAAACTTGCAAGGAAGCTGGAAATTTAACTACATTGGATTGAACAATATGAGAAATGTACCCTTCTTGCCTTTTGCTTCCAGCTGGTAGTTGTGGTCTCCTTCAAAACCCCCCACATAGATCCGCTATTATCTCATGCCCACAATATTGGTACGAACGATGGGCTTGGCACACAGTTTTTCAATCTGATCGACTGCTTTGAGACAAAGAAACGTCCTTGTCACTGCCATAGGTGGATTGGTCAACGGTAGAAACGTGGTCTAAATAAACTCCTGATCGTCATTCGAGCCAAACCTTCCGTCGCATGGTGGATTCAAGTGGACTGTATCCTCAAACCAGCTCTCGGAGCGGTCCGAATTCGTCCTCCGTTTCCAGAAGAGGACGCCTGTCAGTTTCAAATATCCCGGAGACTCGTGATAGGCGGAAGTGCCTTGTCGTCGACAGCAAAAAGCGGAGGCCTGCACAACGGCCCTGGTATTGTCCACCAACCATGATGCCATCCCGGATTAAGCTTGTTCTGGCTCGGCCGTTGGAGCCAAGGTGGAAAGGGGTCGGTTATAAAAGGGCTATAAGGCGGTGACATGCTCAGCTTCTGAGTCTTTTTGGTGGACGCCTGAACTCATCTTTTCCCTTCTAGCTACCTTCAAGATGAGGTCCTTTTCGTTCCTGACTCTGCCTAGCTTGGCCTGGGCTGCAAACATCTATGTTTCTCCCACCGGCACCGACTCGGGAGATGCATCTATCACCAACCCGCTGCTGTCCATCCAATCTGCAGTGGACCTTGCCGTCGCAGGCGATGTGATTTACCTGCGCGCAGGAACCTACCAGCCGACGACCAACATCCAGATCAAGAAGAACGGCACCTCGGCCAAGCCATACACTCTCCGCGCATACGAAAGTGAAGCCGTCATCATCGACGGCGAAGCCCTCACCGGAACCCCGGCCCCTGTTGGAGCCTCGCTGGCCAACGCCGACCGTGGCATCCTCCACATCCAGTCTGCCAACTACTGGAAGTTCTACGGCCTGACTCTCATCAACGGACCCTACGGAATCTACCACCAAGACTCATCCAACAATTACTACGAGCGCATCATCACCCACGACAACTATGAGACGGGCTTCCAGATGCAGGGCGCGAGTGCGAACAACCAGGTCGTATACCTGGATTCGTACTTGAACCGTGATCCCAGGAAGAATGGCGAGAGTGCCGACGGCTTTGGCCTCAAGGAAGGCTCTGGCACGGGCAACGAGCTTATTGGAGCCCGTCTCTGGAACAACGTCGACGATGGTCTGGATCTTTGGTAAGCTATGTATCTAGGTGTTTTATATCATCTCCTAACAAGTCATAGGGAGTTCAAGTCGCCCGTTACGATCAAGGACACCATTTCCTATGGCAATGGCGTGAACCGCTGGGATTTCACCTCTTTCGAGGGAGATGGCAACGGCTTCAAGCTTGGCGGTGGCAACGCGGGCGACATTGGTCCCGCTGACCACATCATCACAAACTGCATCGCCTTCAACAACGCTGCCAAGGGCTTCACCGACAACAGCCAGACTGGTAGCTTCACGCTGTCCGAGAACACGGCCTGGAACAACAGCGACGTTGGCTTCAAGATGGCTTCAAGTACCTCGACCTTGACCAACAACATTGCCGCGAACAACCTGGACACCACCGAGTCTGCTTCTCAAATCACCCTCACGGGAACTCAGAAGACTTCGGACAACTCATGGCAGGATGGAAAGACGTGGACAGATTCGAGCTTCCTCAGCGTCGACACGAAGCTGGTGTCACAGGATCGAGGATCTGACGGTAAGATCCCCGCGAGCAACTTCCTGCTCCCGGCGTCTGGATCCACCATTGGTGCTACGACGCACTGGTAGAAAGCTTCGTTTCGAATACTTCTTGGTAGACGTTTAGGATGTTCGAATGCCCAGTGCTCGCCCCTTGCGCTGAGTAGGTTATGAACAGTCTTTAACCAAACTCCAACCCGTTTCTGCGCGCAAACTTTAGCCCAGTTGGCTTCTCTTCATGTCCAACCTCCAAGCTAAGACAACCTCACTTCACACATCTGGTACCCGCCCGGTGCCGCAAATGCCAGAACACCGCTGAGACAGAGGCCCCATGGCCTCGGATGAAACTTGAGACCCGGGCTATCGCCTTCAATATCAAAAACTCGAAGGAGGATGTATGCGTTGTTGGGATCGTTTTCGAATTTTTGCATCTTGGATATGATCAGCAAAGACGTGGTAAAAT
Organism: Neonectria neomacrospora; assembly: GCA_917563905.1. Classification (NCBI taxonomy): domain Eukaryota; kingdom Fungi; phylum Ascomycota; class Sordariomycetes; order Hypocreales; family Nectriaceae; genus Neonectria; species Neonectria neomacrospora. The sequence continues at coordinate 2,782,410 of OU830643.1, forward strand.
CCTTCCGGTAACTTACCATGTTCATCTGATTCTGGCTCACGTAGAATGGCTCGGCGGAGTTGCTGGTTGTAGTTTTAACTTCCAGGTGATATGTAGTGCTGCTCGACCATTCTGCATTCAGGTCCAAACCAGCTTCTTGGAAGAATGCCGTCATTTGACCATGAGAATCTAGATACGTGAAGTCGGAAAACCCTCTCTCAAGCTGCACGAAGGGTGCGTGCCCACTCTCAACTCGCAATTTGCTGGTCCAGTTCTCATAGGACCAGTCGCTGATATGGTGTTCGAACACCTTGTGTATCTGAAATAGAAGTTAGAAAGAACGTAGCGCATGAATAAGGAAGAAGTCATGTACGAAAGCCTCTCCAAGAAAGCCAATCTCTCTGGTTCTGATTTGCTGATCAGTTGAATCAAGTGTCAACTCTGTAGTAGTGTCAAAGCTGTTGCTAATCTCTGTGAAAGATGCCGGCACTTGTGATGCTGTGGGGAGAGGCGGTATTGGCACTGGAGCTCTCTGCGCAGCTTGAGATGACAGTCTAAGTCTCTCACTCCTGCTCCGAGCGTGTGCAGAGCCTCGTGTTATGGGGCGTCTGGATATCCGAAAGTTTCCAGCGCTCCTGGCGATGCTCTGAGCTCGCAACTGAAATGAAGGAATCAACTCTCGCAGCGAATATTGGACCTGGATGCTTGGAGTAAAGAGAGGCGGGTTCGGTGCCGGCATTTGAGTCGGTTGTCCAAGAGTATGAGCCTGCTCTCTTGTGATATTGCTGAGCTCGTCATCTCCTTGCTCGCTAGCGTCATCCTCAATCACAATCACTTCCATCCTGTCCGGGTTTCTTACACCAAAGGCTCTCTGATCGTTAGTGTTTTCTCTCTCTGGAAGGAATCGATTGTGGGTAGCCATGATGCGATCCAAATCGTCGCGTGGAGCGCCCAACAAAAGATTGAAGAGATTCATGTCTTCCGGCTTGACGTTGTACTGTTTTGAAAGGAACTCTGTGAGTTTGTAGTTGACTTCGGCCTGCTTCGTTTGAGGTATGTTGGCCCGAAGATAAATGTTTGTCAAAGTAGATTCTTCTTGAAACGTAATTAACTCATTGTCTTCTTCGACGACAATGGCACCTAGACGCCTAACAATGACGAGAGACGGAACAGACCACACACATAACGGTATGGGATCCTGGATTATTGGCGAATCTGGGGACATGTTGAGGCTATCAATTGTAAGCAACACAAGCATCAAAATGATAGAGGGACGATTACCAAGAGAAGTACTGGGTCCGAACGTTGAGATCTTTCTCTTTGCGGGGGTCTTTGCGAACGGGCCCTCGCGGGTTGACAGTCTCGTCGACAACAACCGACAGGTATTTTTTCTGAAGGCTGAGCTTCGAGAACAACGAGTCGAGAAGAGTTACTGATCTGATGGAAAAGTCGAGGATGTCGACCTTGCCTCGAAAGGCAGCCTCTAAAGTGAAGCGGTCGGGAATGTACCAGTCTTCATCGCCCAGGGCTCTGAGAAGCATCTGAGGCCCTGCCAGCGGTTTCGAGGGATCCCTGGCTTTCATGACAGGAAACATCCTTGCATGCCGCAGACGTAAGAACTGGGGCGCTGATAATTCAGATCCGCCCGAGAGATGTGGCTTCAGAATCGTCAAAAGCTCTTCGCAACGTTGCACTATGTCCTCTGGATTCTCTTCTTGCAAGGAACAGAGCTCATCCGCCACGTGTTCAATAGTGGCAGGCCGAACCCCAAGCTGATTGCAGAATAGTCTCCTACAGTCACCATAGCGGCTGTCGAGCCGAATCACCTGCTTCAGTGGTGAGGGGGCACTCCACACGCAGGCTCCGTGCCGCACCCACTCGGGATGTGGCCGGGATATAAACACCAGAGGTTCTGAGTCGAACGCTTCCCTACATTTTCATGTCAGTATGGGCGTATGATGAGCAGGTGAAAGTGAGCACTCACATGATCATTGGCTGTTCCTGGTCCAGACTCAGGTTCAGTCCTTGGTAGAGTTCGTGGACGGCGTCCTTGTCAACACTCTCGATCGGAAGTCTCGCCAATGCGTGGAGGCTTCGCAATCTGCCGCTCGTATTTGGGGAGGTGAGGATGCCAAACTGTTCAAGAAATCTCCATCTCTCTGGATCAGGCAGTGCAGCAAAGGCAAGATGCGGACACGCTCGCACGAGGGCCTCGGTTGGTATGGCCAACTCGGCGAGGCGTCGTCGCGTCCCGTCACGACATTCCACTCGAAGTTCTGGGACGACCGGCACGAGTCGAGGATTGGCCCTGGTACCTCGGCAGACTTGCTCAACGACTAGCAATAGATCAAGCACATCCGTGTTTTTCAGAAACCACCATTCAGGACTGAGCTGGGAGTTGCGGATGAGAATCGGAACCGTTGAGATGTTTGACGATCGCAAGAGCCACCTATGGAACTTATCCTTGACGGTCTGATCTTGGCCGCATATCATCATCTCATATTGCTCATCCAGGATGTAAAACGGGTTTCTTCGCACGTCTTTGTACTTGTCGATTAGCGCTGGACTGGCGGTGTTGTCGACGAGGTAGATTTGAGTCTTGCGCCGTGCTGGCGTCCCTTCCCTGTTGACAAGGAAGTAAATCTCGGGAGCGCCTCCGTCTCCCAGGATATGGGTGTACTTGAAGATATACGCTGCGTCTTTGATCAAGTCCTCGGGTTGACGGTCGGATACGCTGGACGGGGTGCCAGCATGCAGTTCCAGGATCAGACTGCAAACCTGCGACGCTGTGTAGGTTCGGACTCCTAGAAATTCGTAGAAGCGTCGTCTGGCAGGATCCTGACATGCCGTTTCGTGAACGATGGACAGGTCAATTCCGCTGGGAACGTATTCATCGTCAGTCTCAGAGGCCAGATACAGACGCTCCGTGCTCGCGCTGACCCAGGAGCCGTCTCGGAGAGGGACGATTGGAAGGCCTTGCAGATGATCCTTGAGTTCTGTCTCGTCGCAAAAGTGAAGAGCAACCTGCCGATGCCATTCGGGAGACTTTGCGTCGAGTCCTGAAGAACCGGCTTCTGCAACCCATTCCGAAAACTCCTCGCAAAGGTCCTGCAGACTGGTTCTCTTAACCCCGACAAGCTCGAGCTCCACATGAACCGGGTCGTAGGAAAATGCCAGATGCCTCTTCCGCAGAGACGAACAGTCGAAGAGTGCAGCTCCTTCGAACCGAAACCGGAGGGGCATGAAACGTAGCTCTGGAGGGCGGCAGAGACCGGACCCTGGATCGCAAGATTCGACGACACGTTCACCACGTAGTCCACGTAGCATAGCTTCATGCAGATGGTTCCAGTATTCGTGCGAGTTTCGGTGGTGCTTGATGTACTTGGGCCAAAAATATCGCAGCCCCGATCCTGATTCGTTTGCCGGCATGGAGACAAACCGCTTGATAGCTATCGAAAACGCGTCCCGGAGCGCATTCCAGAGTGCCGTATTCCAAGAGCAGTCATAGTCAAGACCCTCTCGGCTGGCCACGAGAAGAAAGTCGGCATGAAGGGGAAACTAGATTTGATGTTAGCAGTTGCATTTGTTTCTTGCGTTTGGCTCTGAGTGTCACTGACGTTGAAGCCAAAATCATCAATCGGGAGAAAGGCAAACGCTTTCTGCGTCCTGATTTTCGGGGTCGAGAGCGACACAGGAAACGCAAGCATCACTTCCGATGTGGTGACGTTTTCTCGCCGCTCATCTTTGGGTATTCCCATGATCTCGTGGCGTACGATAACGTAGGTTGTCGAGACTCGTTTGTTTTCAACGTGCTGTGTGGAAGATAGTGTCATCATTTCCCCCAATTGAGCGTCAGAGGAATGTAGGTGCGCATGGTATGTTGTTTTGCCCTGGTTTGTCTGAATTTCCAGTTTTCGCAGGTTCCTAAGAAAAATGAGGAGTTCAGGTTGGATGTTGTGCACATCACTCTGAATCTTCTGGAAATCGTCCTGGCTGCTCAACTCCAGAAGGAACTGGGTATGATTTGAGAGGCGTTGTCCGTCGGGAAAGGTTGAGAGAATTGGGCAAATCATGCCGAGATACTCTTTTCGGTCAAACTTGAAGTCATAGTAGCCGCTGGCGATATGCACCACGTCCGCCACCTTGAAGACCGACTTGAATCCAATTCCCTTCTCACCTATGTAACCCCTTTGCCCATTGGCGACGCCCTTTTTGGTGCTTTTCCCAACTCGAGTTAATGCTTTGACATTATCCAAAGTAAACCCGACCTCATTGCAATCGGTGCGGAGATGGTGGAAACCAGATCCAGAGGATAAGGTGACACTGAGACTAGGTGTGGCTCTGAACGGGAATTTATTGTCGTCGGCATTTTGAATGAGTTCTAGAAGAAAATGTGTGGATTTCTGGTAGAGATCCCTCGACACACTGTCTCAATATCAGTATTAGGTCCATGGGTGTGACCGAATTTCTTACATCTTCAGTGTTGCTATGAGATCAGCTAGATTGTCACTTTTGTCTTCTGTGCCGACGTCCTTGGTTCTACGGATTTCCTCAATCTGGAAAACAGCCTCTGATTTGGACGTTGCGGCAAAGCTCATTCTGAATGCGATGGGTTGTTGGACCAGCTATGATAGGATTTATTGTATACGAATGATGCTGAGAATTGTTGAGCGAAGACAAGTGAGTTCTAGAAATGAAGCATGCAAAGAAATGATGGCTAATATAGAGATAAACGAAATAAGAACTGCTGGTGATTTTTGTTTTTGGGACGTAGCTGGAGGCCTGAAAATAGCAAATGTTTTCAGCTTTTCCGCCTGGCTGTGAGTTTCAGGGCCATAATTAGGTGCATCTAGCCGCCCGTCTGGCCGCGTATCTGGCCAACAATCCAAACGACTGCCCAAAGGACTAAGAAATTGGCCAATTGGGTTTCCCACCTCATGTAGGTAACTACCAACACCAACCTAGGTTGGCCGTGATCCTTCGGGTCGCATACAGGTTGTTTCTGATGAAGCACTAAAGGTCAGCAACGAGCCTGCTAAGAGGCTTCGCGGAGGTGAGCCGGGCGTCTAACGCACCCTCTGGTCAATATTCTAGTCTATTGATAGATTTCGCAGCCAACTTACTTTGTGATGAGACACACTCCGGATTGACCTGTATTACTACGTCAAGGCCTCATCAACGGCCACAGCATGGCTTCGGCCCATCCGACTTGCATTTGGCAACACCGTTGATCAAGCAACCTGAGACAGGGCAAACTACGAGGTCAAATTGCTGCGTAGCTACCAATACTGAGTCGACCCTTTCCCTTTCCCTTTAGCCAGATAAGAGATAGTGTAGGGGTAGGTTGGAGGCCGTCATGTCCGCTTAACTCATTTCCAGAGTCTGATTAGAGGCACCATCACAAAACAGTCCTGGAATCAGAAGCTGGTCGATATCGGCATACTGCAGGCTGGACAAATCCCCGGCTAGGTTATCTAACCACATGATATTCTCCATTTGCTCGGCCGAGTAGTCATCCTTGGCCTCGGGAAGCCGAACCATTGGGTAGAGCTTCAGTATATCGCCCAGATCCGAGGCGCATTTTTCCTTCCATCGCTGATGCAACAGGATGAGCAGAGACGCCGTCTTCAGCGCCTCCTGGGTTGCGTCGGTAGGATAAACTGCGGCAACGTTGCTGAGACACTGCATGGCTCCTCTCAGCTGCGACATCGTCGACGAGGCATCAATGGCCAGTAAGACACAGACGATCTGCAGCGGCACGTTAGCCATGTGATGCCAAGGGGCGCGGGCATCCAGGATTGACTGAGAGGCCTGGATGCCCTTGGACGTAAGTGACAGCATCTGATCGAGCATCGTTCCCGTCAGGGAAGCATTCATAGACTGCAGCCGACGGCACAGGCAGAGCGCCAGGTTGCACTGGGCCATGGTCGACGGTGGGCTGGAGTGGACGCGATCCAACACGGCGGACAGGGCGCTCTCCAGCTCGGAAATGTTGGGCGCCTTTTCCGGATCAAGTCCGGCCGAGTACGGCAAGAGTTCCATCAGCTCGACGGTTTGGTCCCCGGGTCGCGCAGACGGCATGATCACGGTGGCGTTGCAGAGCGCGACTCTTGAGCGGCCCATGTCGAACGACATCCAGATGTTGAGATGCTGCGCGACGGCCACCAGTCTCCTCCGAAGCTCCGCATCGACGTCTTCGGCCGACGGGAGAACAGATCCGCTGGATGGCTCACAGTGCAGTCCAGCTGCCTCGACCATGTGCATGAGAATGCAGCTGGCCATCCATGCCGTGTGATGCGTCGCCGCCACTCTCAGGTACACGACTCGTAGCACCCAGGCCGTGATGCTGGGAACTGTCGGAGTATCAGACAAGGCTCTCTCCAGTATAGTTCGTGCCGTCTCCACCAAGTCCAGCTCGACTGTCACTGCCTGCACTTGCGAGTATAGATGGCCGAGTGCTGCAATGCCACATAGAACCGCATCTTGGAATGGCCCGTTACTCGCACCGGCCCATGCGTCTCTGATAAGGCGTTGGACATGCTGGCGGTCGACGAAGCCATAGACGGGGTCCACCTTTTCGAAGTAAATGGATGCCAGGCGCTGCATCTCGATTTGAGACAGCATATCCGTGACGGTCCGGCAGACTGGGGCGTGCCCCGTCTTCCGTGCCCCGAGGAAGGCGTTCCAAGCAAAGGTATGCATCCGGGGCGCATTCTTCGGATCAAGTCTTAGGGCCAGTCTCCTCAAAAAAGCAGGGGCCGAGTTGGCTTCCAAAGAGCGGATGTGGTTGTTGTGCGAAGCCGCCGTTGGCGTTTCGACTTCGCTTCGCGGAGGTTGTGGACTAGACTGTGCCTGCGTCTGTGGAGAGCAATCTAAATCCGAGTCTCGCTCGGATCGTTGCCTCTTCCTTTTGCCCGAGGTCTCGTTATAGGTGCAGTCATATTCGAATCTGACACATGTGCCACACGGTTGCGCGCCATCACACTTGCGCTTCAGTCCTCGACACGACATACATGCGAGTTTGACGTGTTGGCGGCCCTGCAAGGCAGACATGACGCCGGGGTACCGTATTAAGAAGACGATTCTTTCAAGGAACTGGTAGGTCCGCCCAATCAGAAGAAGAAAAGGCGGCACTTGAGGGCAAAGGGGTTGATAGACCGGGGTGGCAGATGAGTCTTTTCGGACAGTGACGACAGTTCAGGTCGCACGTGCTTGGCAACGGCGGGAATCACGGGGATGACGGCTATAACGGTAACGACGGGAATAGCGGCAACAGCGGAGTGAACCAAGCCAGGTATAAATGACGACGAGGATTTACTCAATCGCAAACATACCAAAAGACCCAGGTTCAACCTTTGTTTGCTACTGTTCATTTTTAGAAAGCCTTCTGTTTCCTATTGATTAAAAAAGAAACGTATTTCCACCACCATCCCGCCCAGCCGAGGCTATTCAACCCAGACACCACTCCTCATGTGGCACACAAAGAACCCCAAATACGATGACAGCCTCTCAACAGATCTAGAGCAGCCCATGCAAAACGCCCCCGGGTCCTTGATCTCTCACCCTAAACCTCCTCCCGATGGCGGCTTAACCGCATGGGTGCAGGTCCTGCTCACACACATCGTCTTCTTCAACACCTGGGGCGTCGCAAACGGCTACGGCGTCTTCCAGCAATATTACTCTGAAACCCTGCACCAGTCCCAATCTTCCATCTCGTGGGTCGGAAGCGTCCAGATCTTCCTGCTCTTTTCGCTGGGCGTCGGTGCCGGCCGCGTCACCGACGGCGGCCATTTCCGCATCACGTTTGCCTGCGGTGTGTTTCTGCAGGTGTTGGGGCTCTTCATGACGTCCTTGTGCACGACGTACTGGCAGATCTTTCTTGCACAGGCCGTTTGTCTGGGAATCGGGAATGGCCTCACCTTCGTTCCGGCCCTGACGATTCTGTCCCAGTACTTCAAACGGAACAGGGCGTTTGCCGTGGGCCTGGCTGCTGCGGGGGCTGCTGTCGGCGGCCTTGTCTATCCGGTCTTGATCAATTGGCTAATCTTCCACGACAATGTCGGCTTTCCTTGGACCTTGCGCATCATGGGCTTCGTCATGCTCACAACATATCTGCCTTGCCTGATCTGGTACAAGCCGCGTCTGCCACCCCGGAAAACTGGGCCGTGGATAGATACTTCCGCCCTCGCCGAACTGCCCTTTGTGTTCTTCTCGCTGAGCATGTTCTTCAATTTCTGGGGTCTGTACTTTGCGTTTTTCTACCTGGGGACCTTTGCTCAAGATATAATCGGAGTTGCTGAACCCATCTATTTGTTAATGGCCCTCAACGGCGTTGGCATCTTCGGACGCATCGCCCCAACCATCATCGCCGACCGATGGGCCGGGTCGCTCAACATGCTGATTCCTCTAAGTCTCTCGGCGAGCTTACTCGTGTTTTTCTGGGCTGCTGTCGATACCAGCGCCGGACTGTATGCATTTGCTGTGATATACGGCTTGCTCGCAGCGGCCTTGCAAGCTCTCTTCCCAGCCGTCGCTACGACCATGACACCGGATCCAAGTCGCACAGGAATACGAGTGGGCATGATCATGGGCTTTGTCAGCATCGCAAACCTCACTGGCCCATCCATCTGTGGAGCGTTGATCAAAGGAGAAGATGGGGACTATCTGGGAGCTCAAATGTTTGCTGCTTGCTCCATCTTCCTTGGTGCGGTCATGGCCTTTGCTGCGAGAACAGCGAAGGTGGGGTGGACGCTCAAGGTCAAGGTTTAGGTCATGAGCAAGCCGTGCAAGTTTCTAAAAAGGTGATTCCAACCTAAAATTACCAAGGAAATAAGGGAATAAAGAAGTTTAGCCATCACAAGAGCTTGCGCCATCCCAGTTCCACTAATAATACATCACCTAGTCAATCTTGGTTTTCCACCCCTGACTCCGCAGTAAGAATCCAGCCCATCTTGAAGACTTGACGTGAAAACCGTCACCCCATAGGAACATGAGGAGGACCATGTTCCACCACGAGGGGTAGAGATGAGGATCTAAGGCAATGTTGGTTTCTTATGTTTCTCATCGTTTTTCACCTTGGTGTATATTTCCCCGGCTTTACGAAACATACTCGTAGCTATGTCTAACAATCCTACGAAAGCAAGCTTCCCCTACTAACGCCGTCGCCTCCACCGATGCCACTGTTCCGCCAGTTTCGATGATGGCGCATCGGCCCGAGCTAGTTCCCGCACAGGAACCAAAAGTAAGACTCCCGTTGCTTGAGTGTATTCTTTAGCATCACGAGGAGCGACTTTCGTTTAGCTGTCCGCTCAGTCAAGGTACTGTGCCTAATACCAGGAATCCCAATAACCTAAAGATAAGTTCTATGTGCTACAAAACACTAGTCAATTAGGGACCAACGTTGTTTATGTAGCTCTCGGTAGCTGGTTGGCCGAAGGATCCTAATCTGGCCGAGGTTGGTCGATGCGTGAACCTTGCTCTGGAAAACGACATTGAAGGTTGGTTCTTCTCTGGTTTGGTCGCTTATTGTACTAACGTCTGGAAATCGGTCCTATTTCTTTTGGACATGGACTTCATCTTGATATAGCTTTGAATTCTTAGTCGTAGCTCCGCCACCCCAGGCGAATATAACTCAATATGATTCGTGGTTGTCTATAACTGAAAGACTCTCTGGTTTTACTGACACCTTTCTTGAACCAGTTGTCTATCCTGCACATGATCGTCACATCCAGCTCATTACTACGCGTTGAAAGCACGATTCAACGTGGCATTCTCTATTCCTCCATACTCGCTGCCAGGAGCTCCTCCCTTGCCAGCCAGGCTACTAGGAACAGCGTGCCAGGACTTAACACGGCCGCAATGACGCCGGCGATGAAAATGGTCCTACCATACCGAAATTTGCAAAAACCAGCTGCTTCAAGGTCCCGGAAGCTATATGCAAGCCAGAGGAACCCACCAGCAAAGGTGCAGATGTAGTCGTACTGGATAATTGTTCGAAGTGCAACATCCGGTTCTTGTGGGCTCTCGGAAAAGTATTTCGGGATAAACAGTTCCGATAATGAGAACTTGGAAGTGTATAGCGTGTACCAGTAGATGGCAATGTTGACGGCAGCCAGGACACCGACTGTTGCCCTCAAGGTCTTTACTTGGGGCTTCTGAGCTTCGTCTCGAGAGGACGGCCGTGTTCCCATAGACAGCGTCTTTGAAAGCACAAACATGAGCAACGAGCCCCACACTGGGAATAGCTGCCATATCCAGTTCCACCAGTTTCTCGCTTCTAGGGATCGGTGAAAGTACGAGGGAAAGTGTGGTACGTGATACGCCAGCAGGACTGTTGGTAGCACTGCTGCACAAGAAGCCCAGTTGGTGAGGAGGAAGCTCTCTGCAGTGACTTTCTCGACCGGTGTAAAGACGTAGTAAAGATAAAAGTAGAGCGGTCCCAAGTTTCCAATGCCCAGGATCTGAGCCAGGAAGGCAAGCAGGAATGGGCTGCCAGCGTCAATTAGGATCCATCAACCAGATCAGGGATGCGAAGACCTACAATTGAAACAGTGTCTTACGGTTATTCCGTCTGCAAGACTCAAGAAACAAGACAGCATACATGCCGGCGAAGTCAGTCAGGAAAACGAGCGACTGCCAGTACGCCCTGGGATCGTTGAAGAACTGCAGCTGCGCAAACGCAATGGTGATGTGCGAAAAGACTTCATCCAGCAGATGTATACCGTAGAATTTGCGAAGAACGGGCACGCTCATACCATTCCAGTCGAAGTGCGAAGTCTCAAGTATGTTTTCGAGGACCGGGCCAATTGGCTCTGCCATGGTGAATGCTCGAGCCATGACGCCGGCCAGTGCGAGGATAGGGAGAGCCAAGAAATCCCGGTGGAGACGGCTCTCTTGGCCCGTGGTTTGTTGGTCAGGAGGTGACATTTTGGCCGAGTTCTGATCGTCAAAGTGTTGTCGTAAGTTGAGCCCGCGCTCGCGTTCCGTGGATTTTTCACGGGCTAGGGGAGATTAGTCAGCCATCTGCAAGAAGGATGTAACGACCCTGGTCACAACCAACACGAGGTACGACCATACTGAACCGATCCATCCAAGATACTTTCCTTCTCATATTTCGTGACCATCTTCAGTACTACTATCGATCATCACTGTCCTCTCTCATAATCAACTTGCCCCACGCTGAATAGTCCAGTGTGATGGAAAGCTTGAGCTGAAGAGGGTCAACCAACTTGGAAAATAGACCGCCAGCGGTTATCTATGGGGTGGATAAAGCGGGGTGGTAAAGTTCCGGCCCGATCCGAATTTCGGCATGCCGTAGATAAACTTCAATGGAACATCTAGATATAGCCAAGTTGAAAGATATTGACACATCGAAGCGCAAAGTCTATGGTTTGAGCGTCTCAGTTAGCATGGTGCAGCATCCGCCCATTTTCAGAGACATCTGACGTGTCCGGGATGAAACGCAGGAAAAGTCCCGAGTAAAAGCGTGTTGGAAACAATTCGCCGAAGCCGAGTGGGAAGCCCCTTGCAGTAGGGAAGTCGGGATTTTTCATTAGTGGTCAGAATTGCGATCAGCGGTGGGGGAGCGTTACGGTAGCACAACTTGATCATTCCGACTACCGGCATGACGCTTTCAAAGCGTCTGTTGAAGGTGAGGGGGAAATTGTTGCTTCAGATTCCAGTTGGTTTCAAACAATTGTCGACTGTGGGTTTTACTTGGTCCAGAAACCGTTCCACGAAACCACCAAGATGCCTCAAGTAGAGTTGAAAGGCGCGGAGGGGAAGCCGGTCCGTGGTTAGTGCATTTAGTAAACCAAGACTGACATGGACTAATTCAAGCTGGCTAGTTGATACCGGGCTTTTTATCGGAAATGAATTCGTCGCTGCAGCGGGAGACTCAAAGATTGAAATCCAGAACCCTACCACAGGCAAATTCCTAGCCTCCGTGTCAGCTGCCCAAAAGGAGGATGTCGATTCCGCCGTGGCATCAGCGCAAAAGGCATACAAGGAGTCGTGGAAATCCATGCTTCCCGCGCAGCGAGGTCAGCTTCTCAACAAGCTGGCTGACCTCATCGAACGAGATGGAGATGAGATTGCCAGCCTCGAGGCGTTGGATGCCGGAGTCATCTTCCGTGAATCCAAAGGACTCCATATTTCGAATGCTCTTGAAACGCTGCGATACTTTGCGGGCTGGGCCGACAAAATCACCGGCCAGCTTTTGGATATCCCGCAGGGCTACGCAATTACCCGTCGCGAGCCGCTTGGCGTTTGCGCCGCCATTGTTCCGTGGAATTCACCGCTGTGAGCATCTGGCCCACGTCTCTCACGAGCCATTATTAACTGTGACCGCAGCATGATTACTATCTGGAAACTGGCTCCCGCACTTGCAACTGGGAATGTTCTCATCATCAAGACCCCGGAGCTGGCGCCCTTGTTTGGCCAGAAGCTGGCCAGCCTCATCAAAGAAGTCGGGTTCCCGCCAGGAGTCGTCAACATCCTCTGCGGCGAGGGAGCTGTGGCCGGTCAGGCGCTGGCAGAGCATAGTGTAGTCAAAAAGATATCCTTCACCGGCAGCGGCCCTGTTGGCCGCCGCATCATGCGCGCAGCCGCCGACTCGAACCTCAAGAAAGTAACGCTAGAACTCGGAGGCAAAAGTCCATCCATTGTCTTCAAGGACGCCGACTTTGACAATGCTCTGCTGTGGACGAGCATTGGCATAACCGCCAACAACGGACAAGTCTGCGCAGCTGGGTCTCGCATCTACGTCCACGAGGGCATCTACGATAAATTCCTGCTGGCCTTTGCGGAGAAGCTTGTGGGGACAAAGCACGGAGATCCCCTCTTGCCAGAGACCACCAAGGGCCCGGTCATCAGTTTCAACCAGAAACAGAAGATTTCCGCGTATATCCAGCATGCGAAGGAGTCCGGTCTGCGACTGCTTGCTGGTGGAGAAGCACTTTCGGGTGATGGACATTTCATCCCCACCACGGCTTTTGCCGACGTGCCAGAGGACTCACGGCTCATGCTAGAGGAGATTTTCGGCCCGGTGGCAGTGAGTTCCTCTGTACTGCTAATCGGGTTCAAAACTGACCAAACCTCCAGTCCATCGCCAAATTCAAGACGGAAGCGGAAGTCATCGAGAAGGCGAATAGCTCCGAGTACGGCCTAAGCGCTGCCATCTTTACTCGGGACCTCAGCCGTGCGCAACGAGTTTCCGAGGCTTTGGAGAGCGGACAGGTGACTGTGAACTGCTGGGGCGTCTTGCATGCGAATGCACCCTTTGGAGGTGTGAAACAGTCTGGGTTTGGTAGGGACATGGGAGAGGAAGCGCTTGATGGATGGCTGACGACGAAGACGGTCAAGTACAACATCCTTCCAGCAGAGAATGAATAGATATGGTGGGCATAAGAGTGAAAGATTAATGCAATTCAGCCCGTCCATGCTAAAGCAACTTCTCCTTCTGTAGGTAGCTGGACCTTTTAGTTGAAATGGCGACGCCATAAGCAAGAGGCGTAGGTTGATAAGTTGAAGGGCAAACATGTATTCCAATACTAAATTAATGAAGGGATCATCCAAATTTTAGAGGTGACCCTAACCCGCGGCGACCTTGTGGCAGGTATATCGAGGCGTAGAGAAGATAACGGTGCTACCACTGTGGACGAAAAAAGTGTCGCCGGGAAGTAATTTGGCACTGTTGCCCTCCTGATCCTCAATTTTCAGCTCGCCTAGTGTCTATCAGCGTCTACAGCTCACGTGAAAATCGTGTGACTAACCCTCCAGAACAACTCCGCTCTCATCGTAGTCGTCATTGGTGGCTGGGTCCCGGTCGTCGAGCTTCCCAAGGAACAACGATCCGGCCGGGGGGTCGGTAGCGTTCTCAGAGGCAGTGGATCGCCCGGGGGTATGACTGTCAGCAAGTGAAGTCTAGACAGGGCCGGTAAGAATAAGAGTATACTCACCAAAGTAAACGCTGGGTAGGCCAAACCGCCTGCGCAGACGCCACTTCAGCCGATGATGGCACCGAAGCTGTCGAAACGGCACTCATCGACCTGTGACCCAAGGACAAGATGGCCAACGGTGCTTTAACGAATGGTGTGGTATAGAATAGCGTTTAAACCGGTTCACATCACAACCAGAGCCACTCGAAGTTCGAGGCAGTCCGTTTACTTTGTACCTTTGTGCCATAATAGGTTTCTACGTAATTTTGGCCAGGTTGACTAGGTAGTCAGAGAGAAAATTTTACTTCTATTTTAGCCATTGAGGAGACCACTTCTATTTTTAGACCCTAATGAAGAGACACTCTGTACGAGATTTGCACAGCCATGTAACTGCACTGCAATTCTAGCCTTTGCAGAGGAGACCACCTCGTATTTAGCCCCTAGTAAAGAGGCGTTTTAGCGGAATTTCAGATGTCTGCTGTCGCCACAGTCTACTGCCATAGGCCCTAGGCTACGGAATGGAGCATTTAGACAACGAGTTAGCCATTGCGATAGACATAATCTAATTAGAAACGTTTTCTTCACGCACGTTATGAAAGCCTCATCATGAACCTTTAACATCAAGGCTCTGGGGGATGGTTTACCTGAAAAGTTGAAAGCAAGCAACTTACCCTAGACTGCTATAGAGCGATAGCGCTGTAAAGGCTGAATAAGCGACTGGAGCCTCAATTCAGCTGGCTCATTCATGTGCGAAAACTGCATCGATACCCAATTGACTACTTAGGTTGGAAGTGAGAACAACGTACAGTTACGAGAGGAAATTGCTAGAGCCTGGCTTAAAACTACACGTAGATGAATATAGGAATAATTATGAAGGCAGGCACTCATCCAATCATCTGAGATCCCTCGTGGCTTAGTTGGCTAAAGCGTCCGACTGTTATTACTTGACTATCGGGAGATCGGAAGTTCGAGCCTTCCCGAGGGAGTCCCTCATCTCATTTTTGCCCCATCAAGCAGGAGATATTCCAAGTCATCGCGGGATCGAAGCTTACTGCAGAGGTTAGAGATGGAGCTATGGGAATAGCCTGTCACCATTCATACCCCTGGTTCTACCTTGAACGAGATAAAGTCATCATTTTTACTACCCCTAGTTAGGAAAGGTAGACATTGGATGATAAGGGTGGTATAATCAATAGAATCGATGAACGAGGTGAAGTCTTTGCGTCCCGCGCATACGAAGGCGACGACGATGTGAATATAGTGACTGTATTCGAGGACACTATTCCAGTGTCTCGATATCTATTAATGCTCTGTTCGTACCGGCCGTGGTTGAGTTGAGAAATCCATGTCTATCCTAATGCAAGCAAATATACCTCTAAAACTTGGCCTTGAGGGTCCATCCCATGCGATGAACCCTGGCGGCCATGATGAACACGGTGCCGGCGAAGCAAAAGACGCCGGCAAAAATCTTGATGCCTCGCAGGCCGCTGGGGCCGTCGATGATGGCACCGTTGATGGGGTTGGTCGTCAAGCCGCCGATGGACGAGATGAAGAAGACGATGCCGGTGCGGAAGCCGATTTCCTGGGGGGGCGAGATCTGGGCGACAAGAGGGGCGATCAGGGAGACGTATGCGCCGGAGCAGAAACCGAAGAGGGCCGCAAAGGCCAGGATCCCGGCCGTGGTGTTGGCGGGGATCCAGAGAGCAAGTAGCCAGAGAGCCGTCATGTAGCCGACGATGATGAAGATGTTGTACCGGCCGATGCGGTCGCCCATGATGCCGGAGAAGATGCGGCCGAACAGACTGGCAGCGTTGAGGATCGGGATGATGTACTCGATTAGGTCGGCATCCATGCCGGCAGCGAGGGCCTGGACGGGGAGGTAGTTGATGGGCACGTAGATGCCGTAGGTGAACAGGAAGAAGCCGGCGATGAGCAGCACGAACTCGGGCTCGTGGAGGGGCTGGAGGAACTGCGCCTTGGAGACCTTTCTGGGACGCGGCGGGTGGAGGGCGCGCACCGTCAGGTTGGCGATGACGAGCAGGCCGAGGATCAGAAAGGCGCAGATGCGCATGGCCCACCCGTAGCCGACCTTGACGATGAGGCGCGTGACCATGATGGGGAAGATGACGCCGCCGAGACTGGAGCCCGTGGCCATGATGCCGAAGGCGGCGCCGGCGTTGGTGCTGAACCATCCGTGAATGGTGTTGAGCGCTGGAGCGTGTTAGTGGAGCGGGCAGGAGAGGGGGCAGAAGATGCTGGACGTACCAGGCTGGAAGATGGCAGACACTCCCAGGGCGGAGCAGATGCCCTGGGCGAGGAAGATCTGGTAGTACTGGGTGCCGAGCGAAGTCATCATCAAGCCGAAGACGTGCAGAAAGGTGCCGGCCAGGATGAGGTGGCGCGGGCCGTAGTGGTCGTAGAGCATGCCGATGATGGGGCCCATGCCCATCATGATGAAGATCTGCAGCGAGGGGATCCACGAGATGGTGCTGGCCGAGTAGTTGCTCAGAAGGTCGTTTTGGTAGTATTCCTGGAAGGCTCCGACACCTAGACGAGGTTAGCTTGGACGACGCCGAAGAGGACGGTGCCAAGGGGATGCCGCGTACTGTTGATCCATCCGAAGCTGCAAAACGATGTACACCACGCGCCGAGCACAACGAGCCAGGCCGTCACGCCGCCGTTGGGCGCATCGCTCTGCCGAGCCGGCGGCGCGGCCTCGTCCGCCTGGGGCTGCTCCATGGCGGACGACTTGTCCGTGTAGTCGATGTCGGCGTCTTGGCCGGCGGGCTGCAGGGTCATGCCCGTCATGGTGGAGTTGGCCGACGATTCCAACGCCTCCTTGGTGGGCGGCAGCGCCGATGAAGGCTCCTTGCTCGACATGATGGGATCTGGAATAGAAGGGAAGAGGGCGGCGTGGGAAGAAGTGCCTGGGGTGGACGCCGGGTCCGGGCGTGAAATGTAAAGGACGGATCGGGGACTGTATGTGTAAGAGAAAACAAGGGTTCACACTATCTGGAGGAGGAGAAGGAGGAGGCTCTCAGTGAATCTGGACAACGGCCACGAAAACAGTCTCTGAGCTCCGAAAGAGATTGACAAGGCCATGTTCCCATCGATTTGGGGGATCCGGGGACAGATGAAGGGCAAAATTCTCCATCGCGTCTTCGCTCTTCGGCCAGATTTTGGGCCTAGGGTGTTCCTTTCGGCTTCGGTGCCAGAAGGGGAGCGACGCCGACGAGCCAGCAGACGGCATGTGAGGCCCTCCACTGTGGGGAACAGCGGTAAGATGGAGCGATGGATGGGATGGGAGATGGACAGCTATCTAGATGCTATGGAGATGCCCAGACGGGAATATCTAGATAGTTGCCGCCAAGCTGAAGGAGGCGCCCTAGCTAAACAGGGATAAGCCATGGAAGCCGGGGAATAACACAGGTGACAGAGTGCTACCCTTTGAGTTCAGCATCGAGCCTCATCTACAGAGGATCCGCTGTAAGGCTTGACACTGGGACCACGTCGATCACCGGGATGACTCCTACTCAGCTAGTGACTCCATCTAACATGACGAATCACTTCCGCTCGCGCGATGGCGAGATTATGCGCAATTTAGCACTCGGCCGCTCCCCCTCTCCCCCCATATTTATAACCCCGAGCCTAGCAACAACAAGCTCCCCTCGGCGTCGCTGGTTAAACATCTGCCGACGCCGAAGCCTCTTCATCGAGACGCTTTCCCCCTCCTCCTCCTCCCCCCTCCCGGCGCCGACACAGGCACCGAGCCCGACGAAAACCCTCGACTTGTCTTCCATTTACAGCCCTGTAACCAATACGCAAGCTGTCCGTTTGCCGCTGCAACACTCGCCAATGTCCCGCCAGTCCCGGTCCCCGTCGACGAGCCGGCGGGTGGAGCGGTCGTGCGTCATCTGCCACCGGCGTAAGGTGCGCTGCGACAAGCAATCGCCGTGCTCGCAGTGCGCCCGCGGCGGATACTCGTGCCTGTACCCGCCGGCCGGGCCGCCGGTGCGCCGCGTGCGCAAGACGACCATGACGGACGTGGCCAGCCGCATCTCGGAGCTGGAGCGGACCCTCAAGGACGTGCCGCTGGGCGCGCGTGCGTCGGCGGCGGCGGCGGCGCTGGGGAGGGAGCCCGGGGCCGAGGCCGGCGATGGGGGCCGGAGCGACGAGGTGCTGCTCAGGAAGGGGTCGTCCAGCCAGTACTTCAACGAGGTGCTCTTCTCTCGCGTCATCGAGCAGGCAAGTTGCGGATGCTGCCCGTTCCCGAATCCCTGCAGCAGCAGTCGACGTACGTCTTGGCTAACACACTCGCAGGAACATGACGTCCGCTCAGCCCTGTCGACGCCCAGGAGCCACTCGCCACAGCCGCCCACCTCGTCGCCCTTCAACCCCATGGGCATCCTGTCCAGCCGCTGCTTCGAGCAGCCCCTGACCGCCTACCTCCCATCCAAGCTGGCGGCCATGCAGCTCTGGCGAGTCTTTGTCGACAGCGTCGACCCGTGCTCCAAGGTGCTGCACATCCCCACCGACGAGGTGGCCATCTACACGGCCATAGACAGCCCCGGCAGTGCGTCGTCCGAGGTCTTGGCGCTGTGCTGTGCCGTGTACTTCTCGGCCACGGTCGCCCTGGAGCCTGCCGACGCGGCCAGCATCCTCGAGGGCGACCGGCACGCGTGGCTCCATCGCTTCAAGAAGGGCGTGGAACAGGCCTTTGCCCACAGCGAGTTCCTCGACACGCCCACCGTGGTGCTGCTGCAGGCCGTGGCCATCTACCTGAGCGCCGTGCGCGTCCACAACTCGGGACGGAGCATCTGGACGCTCAACGGCCTCGTCATCCGCGCCGCCGAGTCCATCGGCCTGCACCGGGACGGCACCAAGCTCAACCTCTCGCCCTTCGAGTCCGAGGTGCGCCGGCGCCTGTGGTGGCACCTCGTGGCCCGCGACGGACGCGCCGCCGAAGACCACGGCCTGCAGAACACGTCCCGGTCCGCCATGACGTCGGGCGTCGACCTGCCGCTCAACCTGGAAGACTCCGACCTGTACCCGGAGATGACGCAGCTGCCGTCGCCGCGCCTCGGCTGGACGCGCATGACGCTGTCGCTGGTCAGCCTCGAGGTGGCCAAGGCCTTTGCCCTGCTGATGCAGCCCGGGCTGCCGGCCGCCGGCACCTCGCGCGAGCAGTTCCGCGCCCACGTCGTCGACGCGGCCAAGGCCAAGATGGCCCCCGTCGTCGACCGCTGCAACTACGTCGTGCCGCAGCAGCGCATGACCATCACCGTGTCGCGGTTCATCCTGCGCAAGTTCGACCTCGTGACGCGCCAGCGCGACATGATGAACCACCCGGACGAGCAGCACTCGCTCGCCACCGAGGAGAACCTGCTCGAGGCCCTCAGCATCCTCCAGGAGGCCGACCACATGTGGGAGGACGAGCTGCTGCGGCCGTTCCGCTGGTCGATGCGCGCCTACCCGCAGTTCCACATGATGCTGTACATCCTGTGGTACCTGTGCGTGCGGCCGCAGGGAGCGAGCACCGGCAGGGCGCTGAGCGTCGTGGAGAGGCATCTGGACAAGGCGCGGACCACGGACGCGTACACGACGCACGAGTCCAAGTGGGAGATTCTCGTCGCCCTCAAATCCAAGGCGACGCTGATCATGCAGACGGCCGACCGGTCCAGGGCCGAGGGGGCGACTGCCGCGACGCAGGAGGCTGATGATCACATGGGGGTTGTTTCAGGGGTAGAGGTTGGGCAGGATGGCGATGGCATGCTGGACTGGAGGGCGCTTTTGGACGATTTTCAGCTGGACGCCGCGGACTTTTCGATTTTGTAAATAGAACTAGACTGATAGACTGTGTATATAGGCTTGTATTGTTCGGTTTCATCCAAGCCAACTTCCACCCCTGCGCCGTATACAGCACATTCCAGTCTATAGATCCACCGTCCTCTCTTCGGAAGCTGCAATCCAACCCTTCAGCTTGGACTCGGTCCGCACCTTGAGCCCAATCTTGAACGGCTTCGGATCCGTCGTCAAAGACGTCGGGTTAGCGCTGCACTCGATGGCGTCCATGCTCGGCCGGTCAGCCTCATCTCGGGCAGGGAGAATCTCAAAGGCTGTAATCAGGCGGATGTACGCCGTGTAAAGCTCGCGGTTGGCGAGATGCGACCCAGCGCACATTCGGGATCCAGCACCGTAGGCGTAATGGGGCGTGCCGCCTTCCTTGTCGTCGAGGAAGCGTTCGGGGATGAACTGGCGAGGCTGATCGAAGCGTTTACTATCATAGTCTGCTGCATAGGCGTTCTAACGTGACGGGTTAGATTTGGGGGTCAAAATGGCGATGATGGGAATGCTTACCATGAAGAAATCCGTCCCCGCTGGGATTACAGTCCCTTGATAAGGAATGTCCTTGATACTGGTACGGGGAAGGCAGATGGGAATGACGGTCCAGTAACGAAGCGTTTCCTTGACCAAGGCTGTGACAAAGGGCACCTTTTCTTCGACAAGACACTTCTCCCAAGCCTCGCCGTTTGGATACGTCTCTTCGATGGCTTTGAGGGCTTTGGCCTGTACGGCTTGGCCCTCGCGACTGGAAAGATAGGCTAGGCCCATGACGAGGTTGACGGGGACAGTGTCTAGTCCGGCCGAGACCATTGTGAGGCAGATGGACTTGATTTCGGCTGCTTGACTGTTAGTCTGAGCGGAAAAGAGGTCAGGAGCCATCTTGCCTTCGTTTAGCTTGGCTTCAGGGTCCTTGAGGATGTTCCCAGTGATGCACGGCTTGTCTGTCCCGTCTGCGATGCGCTGTTTGAGGTCACCCAACAAGTTTGTCAGGTACGTGTCACGTCTCACTCTAAACTCCTGCGCCGCAGAGTTCTGGGCACCCCAAAGACGCAACAGAGGGACGTAGTCTTGCCAATTGTTGCTGGTGGACCGGAAGTTGGAGATTTCGCGCTCCACGCAGGTAATCTCGTGGAGCAGCTCGCTGTCGATGTTTCCGTGGATGCGGCAGCCGTAGTTGAGCGTCAGGGACGTGTTGAGGGCGAAGCGAGCAAAGTACGGAGACGGGTCGACGTCTTTGCTCCCGCCCTGGCAGTCCTGCAGCATCTCCTTGATGCTCACGGTGGACTCCAGGTCCAGGATGGGCATGTAGGATTGCACCGCGGGGCGGTTCAGAGCGGTGCCGGCAGCCTTGCGGCGGGCTTTGCACGACGCATCCCACGGCGAGGTTCCAATGGTGAAGCCCTGGGACGAGGAGACGACGGAGTGAAAGGTGTGGAACGTGGGGCGAGAGATGAGCGCCGACTGGTGCGTGATCCAGATGTGCTTGACGGACTCGTACGAGTTGACAAAGACGACGCGCTTCACTGCGGTCAGTGCAATCGAGTCAGGAAGCAAAAGGGAAGACGTACTCTATTGCCGAGGCGCGTTTGAAAGACGGCACCGTACTTGGCCGCCCATTTCTGCGCGACGCGGGCGTGGTCCGTCCCGAGCTGCAAGAGGTTTCCAAAGATGGGGACGCCGGGGATCTCGGGGATGCCTTTGATCCTGGGCGAGTTGGTCGCGTTGAGGAACCTGACCAGCAAGTAGACGGCCACGATGCCGGCAGCGTAGATGATCTGGTTCGTCATGATGAGCTTTTGTCTGCGGGAAGGGGCTAGAACTCTGGAGGAGCGGACGGACTCTCCGAGCATACCTACTTATTTATGCTGCGAGCGAGGCAGCTGGTGATACGACGTCACATTCGATACCGGCCCGTTTCCATTGGCCCTCCCCTACCCGCCGTAGACGGTGCGTGAAGCGGGGAAAGGGGGCCTGGCGTCACATTTGCGGAAGTTGGTTCTGGGTGTTGCTCCCGAATCCGACTCCGTGAAGTGGATTCCGATTCCGTGCCGATTCCAGGAGCGACTATGCTGGATGCGGGAGGAGGTTTGCACGCGACGTTGAGGGCTCGGCATGAGACATTCCGTTCATGAAGAATGAGATGCTGTAGTTGATTTAGTATTAATGCCCATACACTATGCGACTTTGTTGGTTTTCACCGATAAAGAGACCTTGACATTCTGTTTCGCCCTTTTGATAGCCTCTCTCACCACTACCCCCTGTCTCTAGTATCAACCATGCCTCCATCCGACTTCCACGTTGCTGAAAAGTATCAATACCAAAACGGGTTTGGCTGCTACCACGAGTACGCACCCTCAGTCCATACCCAACACGCCAGATCTAAACAATCCACAGGACCGAAGCCATCCCCGGAGCACTCCCCGTAGGCGCAAACTCCCCCCAGAAACCACCATACGGCCTCTACGCGGAAAAGTTCTCGGGCACCGCCTTTACCGCCCCCAGACACTCCAACCTCCAGTCGTGGCTCTACCGGATCCTCCCCGCTGCGGCGCATCGCCCGTTTGAACTGGCCGAGACCCAGCTGCGGGACTCTCCCTCGAGCGGCAGCGTCCCGCGGTTTACGCAGATCCCGAACCAGCTGCGGTGGGATCCTTTTGATATCGACGACGACGCCGACTTTGTCGCCGGGCTTCGGCTCGTCGCGGGCGCGGGCGACCCGGCTACCAAGTCCGGCCTGGCGATATACGTCTACGGCGCTGGTCGGAGCATGGATGCGCGCCAGGCCTTTTACTCGGCCGACGGGGATTTCCTGATCGTCGCTCAACAGGGCGCCCTGGACATCCAGACCGAGTTTGGGAGGCTGCTTGTGCGCCCCGGGGAGGTGGCCGTGGTTCCTCGGGGCATCCGCTACAGAGTTGATCTGCTGCAAGGCCCGAGCCGCGGCTACGTCCTGGAGCTCTTCGAAGGCCACTTCCAGCTTCCCGAGCTGGGCCCCATCGGATCCAACTGCCTCGCCAACGCGAGAGACTTCCAAGCCCCCGTGGCCTCGTACGACGACGACCAGTTCGCCTGGCGCATCACCGCCAAGTTCGGCAGCCGGCTCTTCAGCGCAGCGCAAGACCACAGCCCGTTCGACGTGGTGGCCTGGCACGGCACCTACTACGCGTACAAGTACGACCTCGGGCGGTTCAACGCCGTCGGCAGCGTCAGCTACGACCACCCGGACCCGAGCATCTTCACGGTGCTGACGGCCCCGAGCCCCGTCGCCGGCACCGCCGTGGCCGACTTTGTCCTCTTCCCGCCGCGGTGGCTCGTCGCCGAGGCCACGTTCCGCCCGCCGTGGTACCACCGCAACACCATGTCCGAGTTCATGGGGCTCGTCTCGGGCGACTACGACGCCAAGGCTGCGGGCGAGGGCGGGTTCCAGCCGGGCGGTGCGTCGCTGCATAATGTCATGGGCGCCCACGGGCCGGATGCGCAGACGTGGGAGAGGGCGAGCGGTGCGGATTTGGCGCCGCAAAAGGTCGGGAGTGGCAGCATGGCTTTCATGTTTGAGAGCTCGTTGATGCTGGGGGTGACGGACTGGTCGCTGAAGACGTGTCAAAAGGTTCAGGGGCTGTATAATGAGCATAGCTGGGGGGAGTTGAAGAGACGATTCTCGCCCCCGAGTTAGTCACTGGGATGTTGAACCAAAGTCAGTTTGTTGTAAATCATTCATGAACCATCTGTCGCTGCAGTATACACAATTTGTCATGTTTACCCTTTTTCTCAGTCGACATCCTCGTCGCCTCCCCTCCGCCTCCGCCCGCTCGACGACGGCATCTCTGTATAAGTCGGCTGGAAATACGGCATCGGATAAAAGGCGTGCGGCATATCGGGCAAACGAAGCCTTCCATGTCCGTGGCGACCATTCCTTTTGTGCACTTCAACCCTCCCTCGGCGATAGATATCCGGCATCGCTATGTGGTCCCTGAAGTCGGCCATAAAGTACCGTCCCGTGTTGCGAGGATGCTCGAGGTCCTGTGGATCGAGACGAGGTTGTTTCAGGTCCTGTTCCTTGGCGATATAGACTAGTTCTTCGTCCGGTTGAGTCCCGCGAGGCTTCTTCGATGGTGGCTCGGCCAAGTCTTGGGGGTTCGTCCGCTGAAGGAGGATCTTAGGCTGCACTCCTGGATCTGCCTTTTCGTTCGCATTAGAATCAGAGGCAGCTTCCGCACCGTGGAAGGCTTGTTGGGTAACGGGGGCTTGTTCCGTAGTGTCAGAATTGACCCAAATGTACTCGTCGTCATCGCCGTCTGGTGAAATCCCCTCTGGAGCATCCTTCGCCACCGGAGTGGACTGCAAAGGCTTCTCGGGTTCGCCGTGGTTGACACTTGTCGGGGGCAATCCCGGGCTTTCTTCGTGGGTAGCTCTCTCCTCGATTCTCTCAGTGCGAGTAGAAAGCATCGGAGACTTGGCTTCGTCTGCGGGACTCAACTCTGAAACGACAACCCGTGGCTGGGAACGTCGTTCGCGGGTTTCGCTTCGGAGACTTGACCTCCTATAGCGACGAGGTGCGATGGACCGGTCATCTTCCGACTCCGACTCGATGTAGGAAGAAGGGGTTCCAGGCCTCCGGCTTCCTCTGCGATACTCCGGGTACGGCGGATACGGAGGGAACGGCGCGAACATCGGAGGCACCTGATACGGCATCCCACCAAGCTTTGGTCCTTTTGCCAGGCTAGAGAGCGCAGAAACGATCGGCTCTACGATCTCTTCTCGCATAAGCCGCAGCATCCGGCGCTCTTCGCCCTCGTCCACCTCTCTGCTGGCGTCCGAGACGGCGTCCATCTCGCTGTCCTCGCTGTCGATGGGATGCGGATCCATGGAAGGGGGGTCTGGCGCTTCTGGCAGCAGTGATTCGTCCCACGAGGGGGCGGCTGGTGGGCGAGGTGAGCGGCCAGGGCGGACGTCGAGTAGGCTTGGCGAGGAAGGGATTTCTACTTGTTTCTCTCCCAGGTTGGCTTCCACTCTCCGAACTTGTTCCATCATCGTCGCTTGTATGGCTAGTGTCTCGGTTTGCATAGCCTGCATCTTGGCTTGCATATTTCGTATCTCGGCTGTCAACCAGGCTCGTTCCTCTTCAGCCTCTGCCGCTCTCGTGGTTTGCTCTTCGAGATGGAGCTGTAGAGTCTCTCGGCTATCTTTGTCCCGTGCCTCTCTCTCCAATTGCTCCGCCTCTCTTGCTTCCTCTCTTGCTGCGAAGCCCCTTTCTCTGACCTCCTGGTCAGATTCTCTTGCTACTTGTTCAGCCTCGAACTTCTCTCCCAATTCTACTCTGGTAATCTCTCTCTCTCTTACGAGGCGCCGTTCCAGCTGCTCCGTCCACTGCTTTTCCAACATTTGACGTCGTTTCATAGTCACTTCGGCCTCCCTTCTGGTACTTGCAACCTGGAGGCTGAGAGCGTCTTGGCCCTGATGTGCGAGAAACATATACTCGTCCATTTCCTTCCTCATGCTGTCCTCGGACTTCTTGCGTGACTTGACCTCGGCCTCCATTCTAGCGAGCCTTGTCGCTAGTTCTCTTATCATGTCCGAGCCCGCTTGATTTTGTTCCGGCGGCGATGGCACGTGTGACATGTGCGGTGTGTCAGAGTGTCCCGCTGGGAGATTTGGTAGTAGGCTGAATTGAACTTGAGGGGGCGGAGGAGGCTGGGTGCTCGGATGATGTAGAGCGTTGGTGGACTCTTCGTACGGCGCATTAGCAGGTCCCGGATATGCTCTGTTCGGCGGAGGAGGAGGCGGCTGGCTATACCGGGGGTCTTGACCATTATACATGGTATACGACCCATCGGGGCCCATGGAGAAAGGCATGTGTGCATATGGATGCTGAGGTTGCTGAGGTTGCTGAGGTTGCTGTGGATTCGGCGGCTGGAACGAGGGTGCCAAGTAGCCGGGGTATCCATTCTGCATCGACTGCTGTGGTGGTGGCGGCATGTTCGTGTTGTTTGAATAAGGAATCATATGATTCCCATGCGGCGGAACCGCCTCGTACGGGCGACAGGCGGCGTATGGGTTCGCGTTGTTGGCCGGTGCTGGTCGCTTGTAAACCGGGTGGCCACGTGGGTTTCTAAGAGCTTCGCTGTGCGCAGACAGCCGATGTCTTTTCGGGGGCTTCTTAGCAGCAGCAGCGAGGCCGTTGGCGGTAAGGTGTTGATGGCGCTGTGATGGTTCTGGAAGCTTTGGTGTCGGGATCGCTATGGAGGGTTTGCCGGGCTCATACTTTTCGGATTCACTATCGGTAGGATTGGCCTGCTCCCAAGGAGTCGAGTCGCTATCCGAGGAGCGGTAAGAAAATGAGTCCTTGTCGGAGCTGGCATCTGAGACGGTGACGCCGCGTGGCTTACCACGAGGGGACTTGATAATCATCGGCATGGCCTAGGTTTTATCTTGGATTACTGGACCGTATCAGGCTTGGATGTTGTTGGAGAGGAGGCAATAGAAGTGTGTAGTTGGCTTTGAATCTCGCTTACTGCTTGACGAGACAGACTCGTTTGGCGTGTGGTAGAGTCCCAAGAGACGATGGTGGAGAAGGCCACGGTGCTGTGGGGAGAAGAGGAAGAAGAAAAGGAACAAAGAAAGGAAGTGCAGGCTCGACGTGGATCTGGCAAGCCATGTAAGCTATCAGTACGCCATCGAGGGTGGTGGCATCCGCAGTCTGATCTTCCACTCCCGGACCACTACTCGTTGTTGGGGGCCAGAAAGATGCCTGGATGCAGGTGCCTTTTCAGCTTCTGCAAGGCGTTCGGCTGCGGTTACATTGGCGGGCCACATCACCGCGGTGGATTGGTTATCGTTGTGCGTCGAGAGAAGAGAGCTGCGCCCCAACGACCAAAGGCCAAACGACCAACCTTGCTCCGTCCTGGCCTGCCCCGATCCGACCAGAGAACAGCCCGCATCTATCCTGCACCACCATGTCTGGCGGCGAAGTCATCGGCCTCGTGTCCGGCATCATCGCCATCGTCGACGCAACCCTCAGCGTCTACAGCGCCTACTCCAGCGCCTCGGGCCTGCCGGCGTCCTTCCGCGACGTCGCCGCGCGCCTCCCGCTCGTCAGGGACTCCCTCTGCGCCGTGCTCGACGGCCTGGCCGACGACGCCGAAGCCCACGGCGCCGCGGCCTCGGTGCTCCGGGCCTGCTCGCAAAAGGCCGCCGCGCTCGACGCCATCTTCCGCGCCGTCGTCCCGCTCACCACGTCGTCGCGCATGGACAAGTACCGCCGCGCGCTGCAGACGCTTCCCAAGGCCGAGCGCGTCGAGAGCCTCATGGCCGGCATCCTGGCCGACTTGCAGGTCTTGACCTTCCACCGCTCCGTCGACGCGGCGACCAGGACGCAGGTCGAAGGGCTCCTCGCCGAGGCCCGCGGCCCTCAAGCCGAGGGACAGCCTCGTCCGGCCATGACGTTTCGCAACGCCGCCTTGGGCGCCCAGATAGTCCATGCCGGGAACGGGAACCAGAACATCAATCTCGGGCGCGGTCCGCAGATCAACGGCGACGTGCAGGCGGCGTCGTTTTACTTTGGCCACGAGCGGAAAACTAGCTGAATAGCAGTATACTCTGTAGACGGACAACTCCAAGATACATTAGCCCAACCCCTGGGCCTTCCAAGCCGCGTCTTCTATGCGCAACTTGATCCCGCCGTGACTCCCTGCGTACTCCTTCGCCGTCCACCCGCCCTCGTCCTGCACGTCCACCGCGGCGCCCTCGTCCAACAGCGCAGCCACGGCGTCTTCCTTTCCCATCTGCGCTGCAAACATCAGCGGCGTCCTGCCATTGTTGTCCTGTACGTTGAAGTCTGCGCCGCCCTTCAGCAACAGACCAACCGTGTCTTTGTCCCCGCGCCATATTGCGTGGTACAGGGCCGTGAAGCCGCTCGTAGTGTCCTTCAAGTCCAGCTCCGCCGACTTACCAACCAGTCGCCGCACGCCCTCGTTGAAGCCTCGAGTAGCGGCCTCGTGGAGTGCCGTCTTTCCTTCCTTGTTCTGGATGTTGCACGACGCTCCGTGGTTGAGCAGCATGTCCATGATAGCCCGACTTTTGGTGAGTGCTGCGACACCGAGGGCTGTCAACCCCATTCTATCCTGCGTGTCGACTTTGGCCCCTCTGGATATCAAAAGCTCGGCAATTCCCCCATGTCCTTTCACGACAGCATGGTGCAAAGCAGCAATTCCGTTCTCATCCTTCGCATCAACGCTGATGCCCGTATCAATAAAGAATCGGACCATGTCAAGACGTCCCAGCCATAAAGCATGGTGCAAGGCCGTTATTCCCTCCTCATTCGCATCGTCTGCCTTGGCACCGCTATCGCAGAGCAGCCATACCACCGAAAAGTCGTTCTTCTGCACGGCCAGGTCTAGACAGCTTAGTCCATTGCTATCTCGAAGCGTAGTTGAGGCGCCTTTAGCGACCAACAGCCATACAACTGGGTTGAGCTGTGCCTCGGTTGCATGGTGCAGAGCCGTCAGACCAGCAGCGTCCTGGGCATCTTGCTCGGCCCCGTTTTCTAGAAGCATCCAGACCGTGGTCTTTTCTTTGCTCTTAACGGCCTCGATCAGTTGCGTCGATCCATCCTTAGCCTTGGCGTTGACATCTGCTCCCTTCTCAATGAGCAGCTGCACTATTGACGTGTGTTTGTAAAGCACCGCCCATCTCAGTGGTGTGCACCCGTCGTCGGCATCGCACAAGTCCACATCTGCGTGTCTCTTCAAAAGACGACGAATCATGGACCTGTTCCCTTTCTGGACCGCATGCCGGAGAGGAGTCCATCCATCGCTGGAGGGGCGGTTCAGGTCTGCACCTTTCCTCAGCAGGATATCCATGATTCTATCCTGACCTTCGTGCATTGCCTCCCTCAGAGACGTCCATCCCTGGTCGTCCTCTGCGTTCACGTCGACCTGGTTCTCGGCCAAGATCCTCGCGACCGAGGACGGCCCATAACGTATCGCCCACGTCAGCGGCGTGAAGCCCTTGCCGCCCCGGATTTCGAGCTGTGCGTGGCCTTTGACGAGCTTACTCACAACGTCTTTGCAGTTCATCGTCGATCGCGTGACTGCTACATGCAGTGGGGTGTCGCCATTTCGGTCTCGAATGTCTGTGTTGGCCGAGTGCTGTATTAGCAGCTCGACGAGGTCGCCTCGACCAGAATTTGCGGCCCAGTGTAGAGCGGTTCGACCATCTGCGCATGCAGCGTTGATCTCGGCACCCTCTTGAATCAATTGCTCAACCCAACGACGACGATTGAAGTATACAGCTGCATGTAGTCCAGTCATGTCATACCAAGAGAAACTATCCGTACCTGCCATGGCCTGAAACGCAGTCCTTACTTTGGCGTTGTCCTTGAAGAATTTAAGAACCAAGGCCTGGGCATCGTCATCGATATATTCCTCTCCGCGTGCGAAATGGGTCATCCAATGGCTGGCGGCGTAATCCAGCAATGGACGGCCGACACCTTGTGGAGGTTCCTCGAATAGCAAATATTTCAGACACATCTTAGCCATCTCCATGTCGGCATTCTGCGGGATTATTTCATGATGCCGCAGATATTTTGGGACGGACTCGTGCACAAGACGGATCGTCTTTGTCTCGGAGTCCATCGTGGCCAGCCCTGCACATGCAGACGTCAAAGTGGCTTCGGCTGGGAGAAAGTCCTCGTTCAACGTCAGGGCACTGTGGGGGATGGCAGAACTGTGGCGGATCTGGTCTGCATTTGGTGGCTCGATGGCGAGAGCAGTCCATGTGAGAACGTGCTTGGCAATATTGTCTGGCTTTCCGTTTCTTTTTATCTTTTGAATCGACGCTCCGAACGCGCTAGGGATACTGTCTGGGAGATTGGACAGTGCGATTTTGATGTCTCCAAGAGTCTTTTGCTCGGCTAGACATTCCATGTGTAGCTTGGTTAGAAGAAAGCTTGAGTCAGTTAGCATTTGCCTCACGAATCCGAGACACGAGGGGCTTACTCACATTCCTCTGTTTTCTTTGGCAATCTCGTTAACAACGTCGTCTTCGAAGCGCCGGTTCTTCTTCTCCACCACAAATCTCTGGATGACTTCGTTGCTCCTGATTTGCTTTCTGATGTACTTGTCAACGTCATCGCGGTTTGGCTCTAGGTGGAGCTTTTGGTCCTGATTCAGATCCCAGTTGTCCAGCCACCCACTCCTCGAAGTGACGAGGATTTTGACATTGCCCGGCATTTCTTTCATGGCAGCCTGCATCTTCTGCTGCGTGTTCTCCCTGGAAGTGTTTTGGCAGTTGTCCAAAGCATCCACTATGAGATGGACTGTTGTGAACCTGGCAGCCTGTGCTCGGAACATGTCGAAGCATTCATCAGGCGAAAGGAAGACCTTTCGATGGCACCACTCGTTATATTTTAGTTGTAGCATCTCCACCGCGTCTCCTGACTTTTGTTGTTGGAGAAGCTGTTTCAACAAACTCATCAAGATTTCCGCAAATCTTGGCCCCTGGTCTTGTACTTCCTGGAAATAAACGTATATACACGCAGCGCTATCGTCTACGCCGGCATTCTTTTCAAGCGAATCAATGATTAGGGAGCTATCCATGTCACGCATAAGTCTTTTCTTCTCTCAACGCTGGGTAGATGCCGGGTATTAATACTTACGAAAGCATGGTTTTTCCAGATCCAACTATTCACTCTTCGTTAGGGCGGTAGATGGGCCGAACATGAAGCTGACTTACGAATCCCATACATCCACAGAAACTGCGATGAGCTCGATTTCTTTCTCCACGCCTGAAACTCGGCTCTGTCCAAGATCCATGAGCCAGTTTCTGGTACCATCTGAGCCACAAGTGAGGCGTGATGGCCCCGACAGTCGACCTTGGACTGGAGCATCAGCCATTCGATGATAGCGGCAGCGCCTTTCCAGCGTTAGCAGTCGGAGCTTGTGGGTCTTTCTTGGTTCAAAGCGTACTAGGTGATTGATTGGAAACGTCCTCTCCGCCATGGATCAGCTCCGCCATGTGCGACATGGACGGCAACGGAACTACGAGAGACACAGCGTTAACAGCCCGCTACAAAGATCATACAGAGGCTTCACTCACTATTAAAGACATTTTGAGAACGGATGATGGTTTGGCTGCCGTTGTTGCCCGCGATGACGCCCTGGTTCCCATCGCCTTGGTGCAGTGGTTGCGTGCCGCCCTGTTTGTTCTCCGCTTTGACGACTCTGGAACCAGCATCTGGCGACGACATGGCGATGCCTCTCCTCTCACCTCTTGCCTATGTTCCACGGGGATCAAAGCGGGTGAGATTGTCTTGGTTTCCTCTAGAACAAGCTCCCTTGGCTAAATGGCGCAGCCGCATGGGGTAGGAGGCTGTGATTCGTGGCCTGTTTACTTCAGGCGCCAGCTGACCAAGGCGTCTGCATCTTTGATGCAGTTCGCATGTTTGGTAAGCCTATCGCTCTGTGTCTCACTCAGACGGTGTGGATACCAGTATGCCTTATGCTGTGAATACCAGTACGCCTTACGCTGTGAAGTAGATTAATCCGTCAGCTTGAAACCCGGCGATGCAGCCTGGTCTTGCCATCTCCCCATTTCTCGTTTCTGCCCCGCCACTTACTCTTCTCTTCGTGCGACAGTGAAAACGCCTCACAAGCTTGGGAGGCATCCCATTTCTACCATAGTACGTGTAACAGCGTACACTTTTTATCAGCAAGGTAGACAGCAACGTTGATTTGGTTACACTTTGCGCCACGAGCCTTACCGTCGTCTCAAAATGCCGAGCATGGAAGCAAACAAGGCGATTTTATCGCTCGGCGGAGTGCTTTCTCCAATCAATGGAACCATTGAGTGTTTCCCCGACATTTGCAACGACGCCAGTCTTCCTAAAGCATTCTCAACCGTTTTTGGCCATCTCCCCCTCGTCTCGGATATTCTCTCCTCCATGAAATTGCAGTTGCGACAAAAGAAAGCGGAGGATGAGACACAGGACGACAAGGACAACTATCTGAAGATGAAAAAGACCTTTGACGAGTGCCTCATCCCGGCGCAGCGTCTCGAAGAGCTCTTTGGGGCTGTCACGTCTGATGATCCCACGCCATGGATTGAGCGGTATCGTGAAGCTGTCGACGGCGGAACCAGGCTCGAGACAGCCATGATTGAACTGCTCGGCCACGTTGGAAAGGTTGCAAAACCACTTCTTGCTGATGGGAACAAAATCGCGGCGCTGAAGGAAGCCCTGGATGAGGTCAAGGCTCTACCGCCAACATTGAAGGAGGAGCCTACTCCCAGCCACGTCTTTCACAACCATGGAAATGGAATCCAACCGATCCATCTTGGCAGGGGACATGTGAACATCAACTCCGGCACCGCACCTCAGTTCACCGGAGATACTTCCGGTGGTACATTTAATATGATGCCTACCGTGCCCAATGTCAATGCCTAGCATGTATCATGTTCGTCGGGGGCAGATCGATGGAGGCTTGAGTTATAAAAATTAGCAGATAGGACTAGCTACAGGTTTCAGGGTACTGATATCATGATAACTGATGACTACTACGGTTTCATTATGTTCTCTTACTGAGTGGGGGATGAGGACTGTCCACCCTTACAAGAACACCATTATGGTTGAGTTACTACGTAGTATACGGGCACCCTAAAGGGCTGCTCACAAGTCTAAACTAAATCTTGGCCTCCTGGGATTAGCTAACCTCACTCCTGTTAGTAACTTCACTTAGCTGCCTTATGAAAGCTACAAAGCTAGAGCAGCTAGTCTTAAGATGCGTACAACCACCCTATCTCCAACTAGTCTTCTAGTCCCTGTACTACTAATGAACAAACTGCGCTCAAACATTGCGCTCTATTCACAACAGCGGCATTCATTATGAAGATCGAGAGTGCCCTGTATTCCTACAAGGAGAGAGCCGGCTGAATACTTTCATCAGCAGCTCAATTGAGCCCAGCCCCAGCCCTTTGTTGGTCCTGCTGTGTGACCCGGGTGACCGATCATATCCTACTGAACTCGACAACTACCATGATTGGCTGCCGAGCTTGCTGCCAACATGCTATGTCGAGGTGCCTTAGACATGAGGCAATACTGGCCTGGTACTCGAGCGAGAAAGCGGGGGAAGTTTGACATCTTTCCATTCATTGCAGGTTACTGAGCTTCCAGGATCACGATGGACACCCACGATGTTTCAGACTCCCCGCAATTTATGCAAATCTTGCGCAAGCAGAAACAGAGTCTGCTGGATGCCCAGTCTCTCAAAGGGCAACGATTTGTCGCCAAGAAGTCCTGGGACGAAATAACCTCGCAGTTCACACTTCGACTCATTCTGAAGCAGAGAACTCCCTACGTCAACAAAGGCCGACTGCGGACGACATTCGTTCCTCCAGCCTACCACCCATGCGTCAAACCCCTCTGTAATCTGAACAAGATCATGATCAAGCAAATGTTTCTCGAAACTCACCATAGGGGCAGTTACCTGCTGCTACGAGCAATCACCCCCGCGGACCGGATGTCTGCCATCATGGCTATTGCCGAAGATGAGAACAACGACGTTCTTATGCTGCAGTTGTACCACCGAGAAAACGAGAGCGAGCGCGCTACGGCCGAGATTCTTAGCGAAGGGGCGGTTCATATTGTGAAAGAACCTTACTTGAAGTTGATGTCCGATGGGGAGTATGGCATTCGCGTCGACCATCCATCCGACCTCGTATCCCTTCCGGCACACGACACGCGCATCCCCAATCGTTGGCGGCCAGGAGTAAGAGACAAA
Organism: Neonectria neomacrospora; assembly: GCA_917563905.1. NCBI lineage: Eukaryota > Fungi > Ascomycota > Sordariomycetes > Hypocreales > Nectriaceae > Neonectria > Neonectria neomacrospora. The sequence continues at coordinate 2,815,942 of OU830643.1, forward strand.
AACAGCACTGCTGGTGGTGGAAAACAAAGGGCAATGAGAACGTCGCCGCAACGAAATATCATGATGCCATTGAAGGGTGAGCTGGCAATGGAGCAACCACAGACGTGCAAGCCTAATGCCCGAGATAGTTATACACAAGCACTCGGCTGCTCCCCGACAGAAGATGAGACCAACAGCATCAGACTCAACCGCAGTCTAGCCTATCTCAAGACAAAGCAGTTCGACGCAGCCCTCTCTGACCTCGAACACGTGCCAGCCACAGCCGAGAAAGCTCTCTATCGCAAGGCGCAGGCTCTGTATGACCTCCGAAGGTATCCAGAGTCCTGCGAGGTCCTCAAGGCTCTATGCCTAAAGTATCCAGGCAACTCGGCGGCCAGAACTCAACTGACCCGGGCGGTTAACCGACGCGTGGAGCAAGAGCACGCAAGGTTCCCGTTCCAGCAGCTGTACAAGGAAGCAGCTGAGCTTCAACCGCCGCATCTGGACCATTCCACATACGTCGGTCCGGTGTCTGTCAGGCCGTCGGGTTCTCGAGGACGAGGCTTGTTCACAACGAAAGCTGTCAAGGCCGGCGACCTCCTGCTGTGCGAGAAGGCATTTGCGCATGCGTTTGTTGACACTGAAAAGGCAGAGCCCGGCCAAGACCTTACCGTCTTGATCAACACGGGGACTGACTGCATGACCATGGGAGCACAGGCGGAGCTCATCACCATGGTCGCACAGAAGCTTTACTGAAACCCTTCTCTGAGCTCGGTCGTGACTGATCTCCACCACGGCCCGTACAAACCTGTCACTTCTGACGGTCACGGCCTGCCCTTGGTTGATACGTAAGAGCCTGAAAGCCATGTTCCAATGCGCATTCTGATTTTCTGTCACAAGTTTCTTATCGAGCGTATTGTAGCTCTAAACTGCTTTGGCTGTCCCCTTTCCTCTCGGGAGTTTTATCCGCGTGCGATAGAGGACGAAATGAACCCAAAGCCAGCTGATAAACACCACCACTCTTGCGGCGTTTGGCCAATGGCATCGTATATCAATCATTGCTGCTACAGTAACGCTCGGCGGGCATTCATTGGCGATATCATGTTTGTTCGCGCAACGCAAGACCTCCCACCCAACACAGAGGTTACTTTCTGGTACCGGATGCCGGCCCCCAGCCATGACAGCAGCCATCGCAAGAAGTTTCAGCAATGGGGCTTCGAATGCGATTGCTCCATTTGCCAAGATGACCAAGCCACGGGCGATGAAGCCTTGGCCAAAAGAAAGATACTGAGGGCGGATGCCAGGGCAGTCTTCCGGTCCGATAGGACAGTCACTCGCAAGATTGAGACTATCCTCGCTAAGCTGACGGACACGTATAATCGTCCTGCCAATGAAGTTCCTCGCCTGAGCATGTGGGACATCCAACTAACTCTTGCGCGTACAAACATGCAGAAAATTCAGCCGGTCAAGGCAGTGGCTTCCGTCTTGAGCGCCCTGGCATCCCTTGACTATGTGATTGAAGGTGGAAGCGTACCGCGTGCTAAGGGAACACCCATGGCGATCAAACAGTGGGGATTGCTGATGGATCAAGTCGTCGATTGTTGGATGCTTCTTTCTGGCGCATATCACTTGGTAGCACCTGACCTCGAGGCCCAAGCGATGGAATATGCCAGGATGTCATACCGGATCTGTGTTGGCGAAGACGAGAGCTTTCGGCAGTTTCAGGAGAAGATGTTTGTAGAGCGCGCCGCTTGGGTCGACTAGACTTGCAAGCGGATTCCCCCTGATCAGCGGCCAGCTTCAGCGAGTCGGCAATGGTACAGCCTCTTCGACAACCACTTTGTCAGCTTCAGTGAGACTCGTACACCTGAAGCAGCATGTGACACAAGCGTAGCGTCATCCAGCCAGAATATTCAACGGCGCTGCTCCACAGTAACGCTAATAAACCCCTGGCGCGGAATCAAGGAACCATCAGCCACCAAAAAAAACAAGATTCTAAGCCAGTCTAGAGCGCGTCATCGTTGGCGGCTGCTAAAAGGTTGGCAGTTCGTGGAACCGTGTCCAAGCAACATCTCTCGGACTCATCATCTCACTCTACTCGCATTCCTCCTCTCACAACATTTTGAAGACTCCGTCTCCTTATTTGACACCACAGCAACAATTCGTCCTTTCTCAATCAGTTTCAAACATGGCGGTATCAAAATCAGATCAAGTCCAAGACCAGCAACAACGTCACTCCCCCGAGAGCGACGATGAGACAGCCCAAAAGTCGGGTGCTGAGCCCAGCCCCGAAGTGAGCAAACCTCGGAGGAAAGCGAAAAAGACGACAAAGGACGTGGCCGAGTCCGCCTCGGCCGACGAGGACGACAGCCCGAAAAAGAAGTCGAAGAAGAAGAAGTCACGGCGCACCGACCTGGCCAAGAAATCCGCCCGCGGCATGGATTCACGTCAAATGGATACGCCTGACTTTCTGTTCCAGGACGCGCAGAAGCAGCCTGCTCCCAAACCTCCGAGCAAGGCCGGGAAGGGCGGCGGCAAGAGCGACGCCCTTTCTCTCCGCCTGGATCTGAACTTGGAAATTGAGATTCAACTGAAGGCAAAGATTCACGGAGATCTCACCTTGACTCTGCTCTGAGACGCTGTTTTGTTTGTTTTTCTTTGCATAGCGATGGAGTGATGGGAATAGGATACGGACATGATAAATCACATCGTTTCTCGCGTACAAACAAACTACTTGTGCCTGGTCTCCGACGGCCTCGCAGCGTCGTGGCCGCTCTACGTGACGTAGCCTCTCCTCCACTCAATGTCCAGTTGCCGTGTTCCCCGCATTCAATCTCCGGGGCATCTTCCCGTTGCGTCCGAGCGGTAGACTAGAACTTCGTGTCTGTTGCTCCACTGACATTCCTTCAAGCTTCAGGCCCGCTGCAGCTTCAAGCCCGCAGCAGCAACATGTCCACTGTTGAATTGTCGCCCAAGATGGCCATCCCGAGGAAGAGGCGCTTCCCGTACACGCGCGTTGCATGGTGTGACCTCTCCTCCATCTTCCGTCGGTCGTCGTGTAGCTGACCGTATATCCCGCCCAGCGACAAGTGCCAGCGCCGCAAGATCAAATGCAGCGGCGAGCGGCCGTGCAAAGGATGTCGCGAGAGCGCCGTCGAGTGCGTCTACAAACGCAGCACGCGGTTTCGCTCGGCCCGTCGTGCGTCGTAAGACGCCCGCTCATCATTCATGGCTCCTGGATTTCTAACCGTCAACAGAATCGACACTCACACGCAAAGCTCAGAGGAGGCTGCGGAAATTGACCCTGGTGGTTCGGCTTCTCAAAGCGTACATCTGACGGCTGATCTCCCGAGGCCAAGAGTCGAGCCTGCACATTCAGCCCAACCACCCATGCTAGACAACTCTGATTACTATCTCCGTCTTGCTGAGAAACGCCTCGTCGCATTGAGCCCTGAACAGCCCGGTGCACCGTCGCCCCGAGGCCGGAGGGCGTCGGTTGGAGCCGATTCCATGCGCCATCTGATCCAACAACGCAGTACTGGACCTCCTGGCGGTGTTCTGGCGGCTCTTGATGCGGACTACTGGATGAAAGTCCTAGCAGTCTACGAGGAAGAGATTGGCGTGCAGTATCCCTTCTTCGACGTCGACATGTTGAGGCAAGAGATCATGGCGGTCAAGCACAATCGCCCTCGAACCGCCGCAGGAGTGCAAAGGATCTGCAAGCAGGAGCGTATAGAAGACATGGCCATCGTCGTCCACGCAATCGTATCGACTCTTGCAGACCCTGCAGCCATCGACATAGCCAATCCCGCAGCCGAGGAAATCTTCGCCGGCGCCGTGGGCAGGACGCAGTTGAACGGAGCCTCCAAGGAAGAATTAATAGTGTTGATTCTCAGCGTGAGTCCCGACGCCCAGCACTCCACGAACCTCTGCTAACCGTTCCTAAGAGCATTTACTTTTTTCTGAGCGACAGAGAAGTCCTGGCCTGGCGAGGAATAGGCATCGTGATGCGCCTGCTCCAGGAGCTGACGTGTCACGGCTCAGACAACTTGCGAGCCGGATCCTCCCCAGAACTGCTTCGCGATATGGGAGAGAAGCTGTATTGGGTGGCATATACGCTAGATCGGCGGTGGAGCTTTGGCACGGGGTTGCCGTTCGCCGCTCAGGACTCGGACATAACCCATCATCCCAGTTTCACGGTACGCAATCGCTCATTCTGTCTCGCTACTCTCAGCTAATAAGACGTGGAAGGACGACTCGCTTTCATGTGCCTATTTGAAATACATGGTCGCCTATTCCAACATCGCATCCGAAGTTCGACGATCCATCCTCGACGCCTCCTTGTCCCTGCCCGCGACATCAGCTTCCACACGCGACTTCCTCAATTTCCGCGTCGTGCAATGGAAGCACAATCTCCCGGCGAAGCTACGATTTGATGGCGTCAGCGACAAGTTTGACGCCGCGAAAGACAATCGTGGCGAGTACAAGCTCCGTCTGCTTCTCCATCTCAGGGCGAACCAGATGCGGACCGTCATCTACAGGAAGTCGGCGGTCCAGTCCGAGCCTGGCAGTTTCCATCCCTCCAGCCTCAATAACATGATGGAGATCGCCCAAGACACGATACGTATCCTGGTGGGATTGGCTCGAGAGACGGATATCTACCACGCCCAGCATAGGACCTTCAACCACTTCTTGGAGACGGCCTTGTCGTCGCTCTTGCTCATCGTATGTTCTACAGCTGCTGAGCAGCGCGTTTCTTGCCTGCAGGACATCGTCGAAGCAATGGCCCTGGTGAAACAGTTGTCAGCGCAGTCGCCCATTTCGCGAAGGCTCAACGACAAGTTGCAAGGCATACAGCATGTCGTGGACAGCATCCAAGCCCGAGGCCGAGAGTTGCAGCCATCCCCAACCTGTTCAGTCACACTCGGCATAGCATCATTATCAAGGAATGCACAAGGAGTCCCAGTAGACCCTTCACTCCGCGGAACTACCGCACACCAGGATTCCACAGCATCCTGCGAAGGTTTTGGCGCAAGCCAGGAGCTTTCGCCTGACATGATCCCCACGCAAGAAGGTATGTTCTCGTCCGTCTTTCCGCCTTTGCATGACACCTCATTGCGAAGGGGCTTAGGAACAGCTCTCCCGGCAGAATTCGATATATCCCAGGCTGTGGAGGTTCTAGAGGGTGACTGTCGCGCCGTGCACTTTCCGGAATTGGGCGAGATTTTGAAGGACTACGAGAATTTTGGGTTCTAGTCGAGGATGCGAATGTCAACCATGCCAAAGAGGCTCTGCTCAAATAGAGTACTTCAGAATCCCATTCTATTCCAAGCCTTGTCCGACTAGAAACCCGTCATAAAAGAAAAGTATTCGTCCACATTACCTGTCGAAAACTTGGTAGGTAGGCTCAGCCGAGTAACGGCCGTGGCTTTTCTTCTTTCTGAGTCGCTGTGAGATGCATTGTATTGCGTGGTAATTGCTCTTCAAGCTTAGAGATTCGCGCGGCACATGCTCGAAAAACGCCCGATGTGAAATCGCCGAGCTCTACCAAATTCTGAAAATTTGTAGATTCCACTAGCTGGCCGATGTGCTCTGCCGCGACCGAGGTGAGAATGTCGTGCAGCCTTTTGTCTCCCGTTGAGTTCCAAGCCATCTCGACCATGGTGGAGAATCCTTCCGCTCGAGCATTCTCTTGGAGAATAGCCTTGATTCGCGAGTTTGCCAGCGTTCTCAGTTGTTCGATATCGTAGAAGTCGGCAATAGCGTTCATTCCGACATGGCGGAGTAGCCTGAGGGTGAGTTGGTTTGCGGAGAGTGTTGCAGTTGACTGTGGCCCTGATGTAGTTACTGGTGGGCGCTCGTTCTGACCGGGGGACAACCCTGGGAAGACTGATGGGGATCAAACTATTGTCAATCACAAATCAAGTTCAAGAGGGACTGTGAGTAGGTACCCAATGTAGAATGCTCCCATTGAGCGTCAGTCGACACGGAGCACAAGGTATTTTCAAAATCGTACAGCCCAGTGTATACAAAGTCGATCATGCACCGAACGGTGTCAACGTCGAAGCCTTCGATCTTGAAGGTGTCGGTGTTTGCTTCCTAGGCGTTTGATTAGCGCCTGGCTTGGTGGAATTTGACACGTTCAAGATGAGACACCTTGTAATTCCCTCGAAAGGCAGCAGCAATGACGGGAGACTGAGAGCAAACGATGGCTTTATGAAGCCGGAATCGGTAGTCTCCCACCACTACCAGAAGGTCACTGTAGTCCCCGGATTGCAAAAGCCGCCTTAGCACAGAGGGGCCGGTGGAGGACATGTTGAGGTGAATGATGGAGGTGAAAACAGACAGCAAAATTATCACGAGATGATGTTGAGTCAATGACTTCATCTTATATGTCCGAGGGCCGAACAGCCCAACCCCGCAGGCGGCTGCAGGAGGCACGTGACAGCGAACAACGGTAGCATCACAGGCTATCACAAGGCTTACTTACCGACCCGTTGTAAAGTCAGGCTTTTTAACTTGCCCAGGATGATGCCCCTTTCCACTAGAATCGATCAGGCAAAAGCTAATGATCCTGTATCCCCGTCGTTGGATGACGGAGCGGTAGCCTTCAATACTCAACAATGACGTACTAGGGCGATGATGCAATACTAGTGATTGCATCTTCTGCTCTCCCTTGCTCCGCCTAGACTGGATGTCTGTAGTAAGCCATCTAACTGTAGGATATTGTTTTACACCGTTCCTCTGTCAATCATCATCTAATAGCTTACTGTCACGTCTAAAGTGTCGTTCAACCCCACCACCAGCTCCTTGCCGCCCTGGACGCTGCCATCTCCCACAACCATCTCCCTTTTACGACTCCAGATCTCGCCTGGTATCACAACAAAGCCGTCCAGACCTCTAGGTGCCTTGACATCCAATCTCCAGCCGGCACTGGTTTCTTGCCACGCCACAAGGATCGACCCGCCCGGAGTCGGGACTCGACCTCTCGCCCAGGTGACGCCGCTGAGCCTCAACTTTGGCCACACTCTGTGCTTGTCGAACCCCGGTGCTAGAGGCTCTACGCCTAGAACATGGGCGCTAAGCAGCCATGTGGGACCGCAGCTAAAGAGCTGGGCGTAGGAACAAAAGCTGCCCTTGAACGGCTTGCCCTCGGCCGTCATGAACTCCCACGTCGTGCCTGTGAAGTGCTCGCTGGACTTGCCCATCATGGTTTCCCACACGTGCCGTAGGTGATCCTCCACAATGGGATGCTTTTCTCTAGCATAGACTGCCGAGTGGATGTGGATCGCCGACATGATGGGGGAGATGACGGGCGGACGGGAAAAGTTAGTCGTGTCTGGAGAAAATGACAGGGGAGCGGAGTTGTGTGATGCAGTGCAAAGGGACGAGAAACGGCCTAAAATTTGGGTCCTGAGTTCAGTGAGAACAATGTCGGCGAGCAGTAACCAGGCGTGAGTCTCTTGTTGGAAGCCGGTGGTGCGAGAATCGGTAATGTTGAAGTAGCCGTTGGCAGGGCTGTAGCACTTCTCCAGCACGGCTTTGGCGGTTACATCGGCCCTAGAAAGGAGACAAGCAGCGGTATCTTCGTCTGCGATGGCTTCCGAGACAGCCATCTTAGCACAAGCGCGAAGAACGGCAACGTAGATGGCATTGCGCTTGGTGGATATGTCTTCCTGGATTCCGTTGTAGTAGTCGTAGTCGCCGGCTTGAGCATGTTAGCGTTTGTTGGAGTGAGTTCACAAGGGAGACAACTCACCATCCATCCCTTTGGCGCTGATCAGACCATCGTGGTTAAGCAGCTGTTGGTAATACGCCAGACATGCCGCGATCTTGCCCCAGCGCAGCTCGAGCAAGTCGTCGTCTCCTGTAAATGTCCAATAGTCGTAAACCACCGGGATCAAGTACAACGAGTAGTTGACGGATAGAATGCTGAACATGGTATTGTCTCTTGCACGGTTGAAGTCGGTACCAGGCGGAGTGCCACTGGATAATAGGCCTGGCGTCTCCTTGCTTGCCTTGCAGCGTAGCATCGACGCAATGATGTTTCCACGAACATACTCGGTCCCGGCGGTCGAGTAGTACAGCGTCTTTCCGCCGACGATGATGTCCGCGGTCCAGGGATAGCGGTCTCGCTTGGCGCCGTCGTGTCGAGGCCTGATGTATAGGGGATGTCTTGCGATGGGATCGACCGGACGAGCATGTCCTTGAAGTGACAGACTTGGTCCGCGCCGGCCCCAATGCCGACTGATCCGGTTGGGACGTAGGGGAAGTTGAATACGTCAACCGAGATTCCAAGAAGGGCTAGTCCAGCTGTTGCAGATGTTTAGCACAGGCCGGCAATAGTGGAAGATGCCCTTACACGCTTTGATGTTTCCCTGGCGACGGGTTGCGACCTCTACCTTGTCGATGGTGATGGCAAACGACTCATCTCCTACGTAACGAGTCTTGAAGCGATGCTATCTATCTAGCACGATGGGCGTCAAAATATCAGCCGACGAGATCAAAACAGGAACCAACGTGGTCTGCGGCTTGTCATAGTATCCCCACCACATCTCAAGCACGGCGCCCTCGTCATTCAGGGTCAATTGAAACAAGATACTGGGCATAGCACCACATGCGTGAACAGTCCAGGCCAGGCCTCCCTCAATCACAAGCCCATCGAACTCAACCTCGTAATCCGACCAAGCGCCACCCCATCCATACGCATTGCACCGCTGCGAGTCCACCAGGATGCCCATGTCTTCAGACACTTACCACGGCGGAGAAATCGTCCGGGCAGGCGCGCAGTTGGGCTGGATCTTTCGAGAGCCGTAGCCCCAGAGATATGTGAGGCTCCCGTCGGAACACTCGAACTGGCCTGGTAGAAGGTCCACGGAGACGTTGGACGTGGCGGGGAGGAAGCCGGCGCGGGAGATGGCCACGGAGCATGGTCCCGGCGAGGCAAGCGGTACCTTAACCCATCTTTGGCTGCCCTGGGTGTATTTGGCGTCGTGGAAGCCGGCGTGGCGCGCGCGGAAGCGTGCTTTGCGGCTGGTGTCGGCGCCGGCGGACAAGGGATGGGGGCCGTCGCCGTCTTGGAGCTTGATTCCGGGGTAGCCTTCGGAGACGGCGAAGTCGTTGACTACGGGCTCGGAGGAAGACTCGGGGGCGGAGACGTGGATGAAGTGGATGCCTGCAACGGCAACACCGAAGTTGGCGACGATGGACGGGCCGGGTCTGAAGCGGATGCTCTGGTCAGGACGACAAAGTCCGCCAAGCTGGCTGAGAAGAGGGCATCAGGATTAGAGACATTGCCGCAGGTGGAAGGGATTTTGACTGGCAGAAGATGGGTCTGAACCTCGTCGCGTCCAAATACTTGGTTCTGGTAGATGGGTTTGGGAAGAGAGCCCGGGATGGCGAAGTCGACATGTTTTGCCATTGCCAGACGGATAGGGTCAGTCTAGACTTTGAGTAGACCGAGGACTTTGGGGAGAGGGAAATGACTAAGATACGGCAATGATAAGCTCGCAGAAGCAGCAGACCATGGGATAACTAGGCGTTGATCTCGAGGCACTTGATGCAGCGCCAAGATCGGCGTCCAGGTGCTGCAAGGTAGTTGAGTGAGTGGTCTGACGGGGTGGCGACGACTTCCGAATGCGCGGCAGCGGAAAGAAACGAACGACAAACATACTGACGCCCAACCGCATCAACGACGGAGTATCTGCACGAGGATATACCCACCTGCCGGGGAGTCCATCGTCTCTTCGGGTGATTGTGCGGCTATCAGAGCCAGCTGTGGAGCTTCAACACCGCAAACCCGCGTCCCGGTCGAGTAAGGCGCGGCCATGATCTGCCAGAGATGTGCCAAGGTTTCTCCCCGAGTGCCGTTGCGAGGGGCTAGGCGACGGCACCTTGCCTCTCAAAAGGGCATCGTCGCAGCTGCGTTTCCCTGGGAGTTGGTGAAGAGTCGGGACGACTTCATCTTTGCCGGCTGCATCAGGCGACCCAACCGTCGTGTTCTGGGCTTCTGTGAGCTATCCCGCCCGCCAACGACACCACAAGTCACTGATACATCAAGCTTCATCATCTTCATGCTCCCCGTCAACTTCGGCTTCGAAATCAGCACCGTCGGCAACCTTCTTGCCGTGACGCCCTTTATGGAGCGCTTCGGCCACGTCGTCGATGGCGTCTTGCTCGTGTCCGCCAAGGACCAGCAGATCCTCAACGCCGCCACCACCGTCGGCCTGTTCGTCTCTGCCTTTGCCACGAGCTTTATCTCGGATATTGTCGGCCGCAGAAAGACCATCGGCGTTGCCGGCGTGCTCTGTGTTGCTGGCGTTTTGATCCAGTACTTCAGTCACAACATCGTGACCTTGCTTGGCGGCAAGCTTTCGGGCACCTTTGGCTTTGGCTTGGGACACTCCCTTGGCCCTTTCTTTGTTGCTGAGATGGCGCCAAACAAACTCCGAGGAACCTGTCTGGTTCTCATCGTAAACATGCCAAGATTCCACCATGCAGCCATAACACAATAAGAGTATGCGACAGAATACCATGATTGTTATCGGGCAGTGGCTCAGCTCCCTCGTCGTCTACGCCTGCTCCGATCGAACCAATGACATGGCCTGGCGCATCCCCATCATCACCCAGATCATCCCTCCGACTCTCCTTCTCCTCGGCCTGACCATCCTCCCCGAGTCTCCCTCGTGGCTGCTCATCCATGGCCGCCCTTATGATGCCAAGAAATCCTACATGCGCTATAACGGCCCAAAATTCGATGCCGACACTGCCGTCACCATCGCTACTGTGGCTATCCGCAAGGAAGAGGAGGAGACGGCCGGTGGAGGAAGCTGGATGCAATGCTTCAAGGGCCCCGACGGCCGACGCACCTTGATCATCTACATGGTGTATATCTCTCAGCAGTTCGTCGGTGTCAACTTCATGAGCGGCTACTTGACGTACTATTTCCGTCTTGCCGGCGTCAACAACCCCTTGGGCATCGCGCAGGCTGCCTTCGCCATTCAAATCTTTGGGAACATTTGCTCGTGGCCGCTGGTTGACAGAGTTGGGTGACAGCCCATGATTGTTGCGGAACCATCACCACCACGTCCGGCTTGCTCATCATAGGCGGTGTGAGCACCGTCAACAGTCCGCAGGCTCTCAGCGCCACCGTAGCCTTTATGGTTATATGGGGGTTCCTATATCAGGTCAGTCACTATTTGGGCTTCCTGTCGACAGCTACTAACTCTCTGATCTCAGATAACTCTCGGTGCCACTGCCTATTTGGTTGGGGGTGAGATCCCCAGCATGCAGCTCCGCCAGAAGACCTATGCCATCAACATCATGGCTGCCACGGCTGTCTCATGCATGGTTCTCCAGGTCATGCCATGTCTGATCAACAGCGACCAGCTAAACCTTGGTGGCAAGAGTAAGCACACCTTGTAAAGAAACCCGAAAATTTCACCAACAGCTCTTCCAGTTTGCTTCATCTTCTTCGCCTTCTCCGTGGCCATGTGCGTCTATGTCTACTACTGCCTCCCCGAGATGAAGGGTCGCAACTACGCCGAGATCCAGGAGATGTTCGACAAGCGCGTGCCTGCTCGCCAGTTCAAACATTGTGTGTGCAACCTGGATGATCAGGTCGTAGCCAAGAAGATCGAACTCGACGATATGAAGGCTAGTGAGGTTTAGGATGTCAATTTGTTCTATTTATATGATGGCGCCAACCAACATTCATAGTACCAGTATTTGTTGTATACGGTGAGATCAAGATACGTGAAGCTAATCATGATGTTTTAGTAACCGTTTTTATTGGAGCATTCTTTTTGTTAGAAGGGAATCATTTCAAAATACTTTAATGAGGGTTAGAACCACTGTTCAAGCGATGTATCATGGATTCCAAAGCCGGATAGCTCAAGTGGCTACGATGTATGATGCCGGTTTCGACGCAAGTTACCCAAGCCAAGTTTCAAGACGGATTTTAGTCTTATTGCCAACATGATTAAGAAAAATCAATTCCATTATGATTATGATTATTTTGGTTTAATTCAACTCTGCTACCATCCCGTCAATCCAGCTAATGCCACTTGCTTTTGATGAATCCATTGCCATCACTCTCCTCGCTGAACACGCCAGACAAGACAGAAAGTCAATCTAAATTTCCCAAAGCTTCAAGACAAGACCACTAGACACGCGTCTTGGCAGGTACACTCTTCTTGGTAGGCATGCTCTTCTTAGCAGGCCCGCTCTTCCTGGCTGACACGCTCTTCCTGGCTGGCATGTTCTTCTTTGCAGGCACACTCTTCTTAGCAGGCACACTCTTCCTGACAGTCGCATGCTTCTTGACAGACACACGCTTCTTGGGTGCCTTGGTCGGAAGGCGGGCCTTTGGGGGGACGAAAGGAGGCGGGCCGTTGGTAGGAGGTGCTGCAGAAGAAGGAGGAGGAGGCGGCGGCGGTGGTGGTGTGACTTGGCGGATCGGGAGACGGAGACCCGGTTCGCGCTTGGGGATGGTCTCGATGGAGGATTCGTGGCGCGGTAGGAGAATGCAGGGGGCGGCTAAGGTGCTGCCCGCTAGGAAAGCGCAGATGAAAGAAATCGCCTTCATTTTGGTTGTTGTTGTTGTTGTTGTTGTTGATGTTGGTGTTGTAGGCTTTGGTTGCTGAGGTCGAGAGTTCAGTGTTTCGAAGAATGTAATGTCTTTGTCTTTGAAACTGAGAGGGTGGTCTGGTTTAGGGAGTGATGTCTCAGTTGATCAGTTGGCGACAGTCATCTCCTTATACACAAGTGAAGCATTCATGCTTCTTTGTTTACTCAGGATCTAGTACAGCTTCGGATAGTCCTCGGTGCGGACCGCATCCGAAGGCAGGAATGCTGCGCTAAGCGAGCATTCCTCGCTGCATACCTCGCAATCCCGAATTTGGCTGAGTGCCAGAGTGTATAAAAAGGGGCAGTGCGACGGTAAAGTTCCCGTGCCGCCTCCTCCGGCCCGCGTGCAGAGAGCGAGGCTGCTTTGGGATTGAACCTGTGCCCGGATGACGCCAAAGGCTTGGAGCTTCGGTGGCAAGGCTGTGTTGGTGGTTGCGGTTGCTATCAAGTGAGGGTCATGCTTGGATGGTTTCGGACGCTGAGGTTGCCCACATGACGATGACTCACCTGATGAATTAGGTGAGGCAGCCGGTGTAGCTACTGAAGCTAGCTACGGGATGAAAAATGACATCCTAAGCCGCCGCACACCCGTGATGGCCGTCATCTCAACTCGGAACATGATCAATTAACTTAAACAAGCCAGATTACCTTTCCTCTAACACCAAGCTACCCCGCCAAGCCCATAATTCATGCATCGAACCCTTGGACCCCTGAACCGGGTCCCATTCGGGCGTAGGGATCGACTCAGCTTCTGCTCTCAGGGAGTGGCATCTCTTCTTGTCTTTGCAGAATAAGTTTTTCCATTTGGCCGGCCCTTGCACTGACGTTGGTGAGGTGTTCATGCACAGGAGAGAAACTCTGGATACACGCCAGTCTGTCGGCATCTTGGAAACATTTGGAGCGGCACGCCACTTCGGCTGGGAGGATGAGTACTCGATCAATGATGACAAGGAACGGCCATACGAGACGCAAACTGTAGCATTCGTGAGTATTGGGATAAAAACGATGCCAAGGGACGACTCTCCGGGTCCCTTGATCTTAGTCAAACTTAATAGTAGAGAGGCCGCCAACTTGATCACAGCGTCACGACTTTGAACCAACGGTTTCTCTGTACAGAACTATTTTGTCCTCTCCTCTGTCAGTGGCTGCGGAAGGGCATTCCTGTCTGCCAATCCGGGTAGCCTGCACTTCGGCACAAACGGCGCTTTACGAGATAGACTTCTAAGATCTACATGCTACATGAATTCAATCTATTCAATACTAACGATCACGACGACTATAGGGTGGCTCGGCGTATATACTTCCTCAGTCCGTAGATCTTGCCTGATTTCAGCTCCTGAATGCAGTCATGCTACCCGACACCACGTCACTGGACGTGCTTCATGTTGGATGCCTTGCAAGAGGGCTTACCGGATATAGTTAGAACGGCCCGGTTATAAGCGACCCGATTACCTACATGATTTTGAGATTAAAATATAGACTTTAGGGGATTTCTCCCCAGTCAGTCTTTCGCCGAGAGGGCGTTCTAGCTACGTCCTTGCAACAGCCCAAGTGATCAAGAGGGTAAGGGCCATTCAAGCTGCTGTTTTCGACGGATTGCAGTACACAAGCACGTCCAAAAGCATTTCCGACGAATATCGGATGGGCCCGCCCAGACCGCACCAGATAAGCTACCCCGGTCTAGTCGAATCTCGATGCTTGATGCCGTCCGTTTTGGAAAAGCCCATGAAGCGATGTGCAAACGTGGAATCTAACTCGTCTTGGAGGAAGCTGCTAGGCCAGTTGGCATAGAGGGAAAAGCCGAAAGTCGGCTACTCCAATGAAACAGCAAAGATTGAGGTCTGGAGGCGCAAGCAAAACTCTGATCGGACCTACAATGCCCATGGCTTAAATCCCCATCACAAGTGAGATCCTCGGACCCACGGCTGGAACCTTCATCCCAAGCCAGGCGTTGTCCAGACTGCGAGACGTCTTAGCCTCGCCGCGTGACCTGGACGAGGTCGAAAGCCGCCTTTTGGACGACCGCTACATCCAACGGTTCTCGAGGGCGCATCCGATTCCACGTCCCACGAACCGGTTTCTCTGCATCTTCTCTCGCTGTCCATTAAAGTCAGACGGTGATGGACGCGTTGCCGACACTCGGTGGTGGTCAGGCTTGGTAGAATAGCAGTTTTGCGTTTCCTAGCATAATGGGACCTCGAGCAGAAGACTCTGGGGTGCATGGGGATTATGCCGGGTCGCCACGCCTTCAATTGTTCGTGGGTGTCGTTTCCAACCATTTCGTGCGTGCCATCGTGACGGAACCTGATGTGAGCAGAGCCGAGCACCTATGGCACGAAGCCTTGTAGTTCCTGTCTAATCCGTTCGTATACTATCCACTTCGCGCCAGGCGTCAGCTTTGTCCAAGGTTCATCTCGGCAAGACAGCGTCACACCCACTTCGCTATCTGTGCGAGCATCAGCCTCTTCTACTCCCCACATCTTATCGCCAACATCAGCGTTGGGCATCTAAAGCGGATATTGTGATGTGGGGTAGAAGGCTGGATTGGTTTCCGAGTTTTGCGCTTTTCCCACCTGAGCAGTGAGAAGAGACAAGCCCACGAACTATGCCTAATCGGACAGGAGGCATTTGCCTTAGATGCCGACTTTCGGCAGTTGGAAGTATTCACGCGGCTCGGTATGGACCAGGGTCTTGTTTCGGAGCTGTGTTGTACCGAAAATAGTGCGTTGCGCGATGCTGGCACTATGTTAGACCGACATACACGCGCGAGCTACTGACCTAGAGGCTTCATTTCGTGCGCTGTCTCCTGATGTTCTGATGTACCTAACCTGAAGCAGTAATCTGCACGAGTTGGAGCCCGCAAAGATCTAGAACTTGGCCTACAACTTTCCCTACTTGTGCACACCCGAGATGTTTCCAGCTCTCATCAGGGGCACGGTGAACAGGCTGGTGGCTATATTTGACCGCCTGAGTGGGCTCGCGGCGTCTATTATCGCGGCGTGCGTTAGCATCGTTACGGATATGCCCGTTTTGATCTCGGCGGCTTTGTGCGTCGTGGCGGACAAGTTATCTTTGGTGAGACCAGGAGATAAGCGCCGGCATGAGTGTTGCTATTGTCGACAGATTGTATTTGTAGCGCATCGCTTGCGTTGAGGCTTAACTATCTACCTAAATCTAATTCATTGCCTGGCGTATATACTCTTTGCATCATGAATCTAAACTCCCAGAAGCTCCATAGTTCCGTGGTCGACAATGGCCGCCGAGTACCGTTCGCTGATGGCAAAGATGACGTTATCAGGCTGCATAGCCTTGGGCGTCATAGCCCACAAGAAGCCCTGCATGGCATAGCGGCGGTAGTCATCCCAGACGTCAGCCTTGGACAGCCTGGGGCCTCCCTCGGCGTGGAGAGCGTCGAGATAGGCCTCGACCAAGGCGCCCTCGTGCTCGCGACGGTCCTCGACGGTCAAGGCGCCGGTGAGGAAGTAGACGAGATCAAGGAGGGCGGGGCCGTACTGGAGACCCTGCCAGTCGATGAAGCCTGGCGTTCCGTCGTTGGCGATGAGGGTGTTGCCTACGTGGTTGTCGCCGTGGATGAGCGAGTAGAACTTCTCGTCCGAGTCGGCGTGCTTCCAGAGAGCCTCGAAGCCTCGTTGGATGCGCTCGCGGTCTAGTAAAGCCTCGGCGACGGGAGGACGGCAATCCTCAGCGAAGCGAACGTCCCAAGGCTCAGGCCTTAGCAGAGCGAGAACAATGGTGCGCACTGGATTCGCCAGCTTGGTCCCGTCGGTGCCAAACAGCCAGGGGTACTTCTCCTCCTTGGTGTTCCAGGTCTTGCCGTGTAGACTGGCGAGCTGCTTGAGGGCATCCTCAACCTGGCTGGGCTTCCAGGGCTTTAGCGGCGTGCCGAACGTGCACTCGTCGGCGACATCGGACATGATGAAGACGCCCTGGCCGTTGACGGTATCGGTGCCGGCGAACCACGTCTTTGGCAACAGCATGCTCGTTAGGGGAGCGATGTAGTAGTAGAACTCTGCCTCACGGCGGTAGGTAGCCCACATCTCGGGGAAGGCCACGCGTAGGGCTGGGTTGAAGCCGCCCTTGACGCAGACGCGCGTGGGGATCTCCGTCTCGACGCCATCGGCAAAGACGAGATCCAGAAACACCTTGGACGAGGTGCCGTGGGAGACGCCCGTCTGCGTAAAGTCCTTGACGGGCACGTCGAGGGCTTCCGAGAGCCACTGGACGGTGATGTCTTCGGGGGTGCCCGGCAGCGGCTGGTCCGAGTCGAAGACGGAGCGAGGGGCGGCGGGGCCCTTGACCAGGGATTCTGCCATATTGGGATGGGGTACGGCTCGCGAATGGAAAGCTGGAGATGTTTGGCAAAGGGAAACTGAATCTCTCTGGGAACTGCTGGGTTGCTGGCAGTCATTTCGGCGGTGTGGAGAGCATTATATACCTCTGTCCAATGCGGACTGCGGACAAGATGGTGATGCCGCTTGCTGGAGTAGAGCCAGGCCAGCCCTTGCTGTATGGCCAGCTGCTATTAGCCCAGATCTCATGCTGCTCCAAGGTGTATCCCAGCCTAGGAAGCTCCCTGTACGAACATGTGCGTGTTGAGGTCCTGAGTCGCAGTAAATACGGATACCAGGTAGTATTCGTAGCCCATTTAGACTAGAAGCCCGTTGCAACGCGTCTCAAGCGCTATTGCCCCTGGCGGCCCCGTTCTAATCTAGGGGAGGGGCCCCGTTGGCCGTTGCCGGGTGTGGACTGACTCGGGTTTCTTGCTTGATACAATCGACCCATTTGCCAAGCAAGGTTCCCCAGAGCCTGTTTCGACTCTCTAGCTGCCCTGAGGCCAAGGCTGACTACTCCATCAGGAGCAAGCACCCAAGGAATGGTTGTTTCTGCTTCAAGCCTGAGCCGCACCTCTCAGTCTGTCGGGTCCAACAACTTCTCGAAACGAAAACCATGGCGTCAAGCCCCTTGGGTACATGAGACTGCATACGAAAACTTGTCCGTCTAGCGCCCCCTCGTCCCGCCCCGTCCCCCGTCCCTGAGACGAGCCCTAACTAGCTCGACGACAAAGCTGGGATCTGAGTCTGACCAAGTAGTTGGATCCGTCACTAGCCTCTCTTGGGGATCTTCAGCGTTTGTTTCCCAAACGGGTAGCCGATGTTGTACCATCCTCTCGCTTGCACTGAGACGGGACCATGTCCCGTGTCCCCGGGGTGCGCATCCTTGGTACTCGCAACACGAGTCATGAACGCTGAGACATCAGGGCTTCGGACCAGGGTTTTTCGCTTCCATGGGGGGTGGGGGGGCTCGCATGAAGATGCAGGGGGAGAAACACCGACCAACATGGCTAATCTATTCAGGTTGCAACCGTACAATATTCGTAAAGATCCTTTCGGCTACGAGGCACGCCATTTCTCGCCCCAACTCTTTTATCGCCGCCCTCGTCTTGCCATTCAGGAGCTGCCGAGCTCTCGCTGCTCCGTTTGTGGTGGACCGTCGTCACATCGCCTCCCACTTGGACGTAGGCTGACATGTCGAGGCATGATCCTTGGTGTCGACGGAGCCTTCCAATACACTCTTAAACCACCTTGCTTGCTTTCCCAGCGACCCGGGACGGTTCTCGTCTCGCTCGTTAATCGTTCGTCCACCGCAAAAAACCAACAGAGTGGCCCGGCGCTCTTCGCTGCGCTTCCGATGCCTCGGAACCCACGACGCCAAACACTCATTTCCGCGAAGAGCATACAAACATGACCGACGTCGACATCTACACCACCTCGGCGATCCCGCCGCCCGATGGCGTCAAGTCCAATTTCAACCGGGGATGGTCCAGCGTGCAGATGGCGACCATCGTGGTGTTTGCAGTCACCTACTTCCTCGCCACCGTCTCCATGGTGCTCCGCTACATCACTAGCGGCATCATTGTGCGGAAATGGGAGATTGATGTTGTGCTGATTACTCTGGCTTGGGGCACGGCGCTGGGCTTCTTCATTTCCGTCTGTTTCTGCATGCAATACGGATGGGGGCAGCACGCTTGGGATATCACTCTTGCAGATGCCATCCAGTACAACAAAGTAAGTTGCCTTGGGACATTGGTTCGGCAGTGGCATGGACTGACAGATGCAGTATCTGCTCCCAACAACACTCACGTACATATGGTGTCCGACGTTGACGAAGCTATCCATCTTGACCGTCCTGTATCACATCGCTCCCTCGTTATGGTTCCGAATCGGCGTCTATTCCATTGCCGGCTCTCTCATTGCATACACAATCACCTTCACGGCCCTCCTCGGTGGGCCTTGCAATCCAGTATCGACTGGATCTGGCACTTGTCTTAGAAACCTCGCCATCGCTCAGGTGGCATTGAACATCTCTACCGACTTGGCTATTATTGTTCTGCCCCTCCCGACGCTGTACAGCCTCCAGATTCGGTTCCGGCAGAAGCTCGTGGTTGCCGGCATTCTTTGCCTCGGATCAGCGTGTGTATTCCAACTATCCTTCCTGACCCTCGCATGCTAACGCGCGTATTATAGTGTCTTTGTCGCCTCTGTCGCAAGAGCCCCTTATGCCAGAATATTGGCCATCAGCCCCGACTTCTCCAGCAAGCAAGCCGAGGCAGGCGTGTGGTCAATAGTCGAGCTGAACTTGGGTATCCTCTGCAACAACATGATGCGCCTCAAGCCGTTCCTCAACCGCTACCTGCCCAGACTGCTCACCGTGCTCGGGTTCTCCTCGAAGAAGACGTCCAAGAAGGGCGAGAGCTCCACGCGAGGTGACAGAACTTGGCGCCCGGGCAAGCCGTCGAACAGCTACCAGCTGCGCAGCTTGGAGGGTGGAGAGCCGACCCGACGCAAGTACCCGGAAGAGCCTGTCGTCGATGAATATCCCACCGACGGCTCCGACAAGGCTGCGTCGCGCCAGACGGGCAGCACGGACAGCATCTTGAGGCCGCAAGGGAGGCAAGAAATGATCTAAGACGCTAGATGCGTCCAGTAGAACCAGTGCGATTGTGTATTATTGTGATTAAACGCATACCAGAAGTGGCTACAATACGTAATAGGCTAGTCGGTAGTCACCTTTTGTCCATAACGCCGAAAGAACGCTGTCACTCGTACCCGAGGACGCTATGATTTATAGACGACACAGTTTTCGTATCTCTACTTAACCGTATGCCAGGCTATTAGGTGGCCCTAGAAACACTGCCACATATGGATGCGGTTGGTTCACGCTAGGACGTTTTTATTTGCCCTGTGATGCTCCGAAAGAGGTGGTTCCAAGGGTGTGACCATGATGGCGTTGTGAGATTTGACATGGTGACAGAATGTTCACCAAGTCGCAAACCAAGGGGCGCTGCAGAGGCTGGCTTAGTGGTAGAAGCATAGGAGAAAATCGTGGCAACGCTAAGGCAAAAAATTCAAGGATCACGATTGATTGTCGGACAGGAGATTTGGAGCCATCAGGATGGTGGACTAAAGGCGTGGGCATTGAGCCTGGGCGGTTGACATCTGAAGTATACAAAGCTTGCTTCTGCTCACCCTCAAGTAGGTCGATATATATAAAAACTTGAGGCCGATACCCTTTGAGACTACGGCGAAGCGAATTGGGCGGAGCGTGAGGAGCGAAAGTATGTGTAGAGTGTGAGCTTGGGGACTTGGGATGACATGTCGCATAGGATTAACTAGTAGCAAGCAACTGACCATTTTCTAGAATAGCTATGCATGTATTTGGGCATCTAGTTATTTATGATTACGTTGTAAATATGTACGGACGTGTTTCTCCAATCAAAACTAGCTGAATGTAGGCTCACTCCTTATTCCGAGACGGCTTCAAGCGGAAACGGAATGGACGGTCGGCCAGACGGAATCGCCAATTGAACCGCGGCTTCGGAAAAGGAATCAACAGACTAGATGCCGACAAGTCCGCGGTCCACTAACAATGGAAATCATGTTGCCTTCACATTGCGGAAGAAGTTCCCAAATGCCTATTTCTCAGCTCGACTTCTAGACAGGCTGTGCTTACCCTACTGTTGGGACAGGTCAGCGATATCTACTATTATTCCTCAGTGAACTTACACTTCAACACCATGGCCAAAGAATCATGGTTAAATGTCCCTTCCGGGACAGACTTCTCTCTCATCAACTTCCCCTTTGGCATCATCGGCTACCAAGAGCTTCCAGCTCGCCATCCCGCCGTCGCCATCGGCAATCATGCATTGGACCTCCAGGTCTTCGCCCACGGAGGAGAGCTTTCCGATTTTCCTGATTTGCTACCCATTCTTGAGGTATTCCGCCAAGGAACACTCAACGACTTTGCTCAACTTGGACGTTCTCTACACGCCAAAGTACGCGAGTACCTCCGTTTGGTTTTCCTCCGCAACACGCCGTTTTCTGATCGCCTCCGGGATAATCAAAACTTGCAGGCCAAGGCTTTAGTTCCGCTGCCTCGGGTTCAGATGCATCTTGCCCTCCGTGTTGGCGATTATACCGATTTCTACGCTGGGAAGCACCACGCTTACAACGTGGGCGTGCTGTTCCGCGGTGCCGCCAATGCCTTCCAACCAAACTATACCCATCTTCCCACCGGCTACCACGGTCGTGCCTCGCCTTTTGTCGTCTTTGGAACACCAGTCTGACGACCTTGGAGTCAGATCCTGGACGAGAACAAGACCCCCATCTACCACCCTAGCAAGCGCCTCGATATCGAACTCGAGTTGGGTGCATTCGTCTGCAAGGGAAACGCGTTGGGCTCGCCGATACCGATTTCCCAGGCCGAAGAATACATCTTCGGCTATGTGCTAATGAACGACTGGTCGACGAGAGACATTCAAGCTGGGGAATATGTCCCTCTCGGACCCTTCAACTCGAAGAACTTTGCAACTAGTGTCAGTCCATGGGTCGTCCTTACTGATGCACTTGAGCCATTCCGCACCGAAGGGATTGAGAATTAGACGCAGCTGCAGTCTTATATAAAGCCTCAGGGCCCAAAGGAGGCATTCAACATCGACCTTGAAGTTAGCATCCAGGGTAAGCGTCCTCCTTCTCGTCTGATCATGGCCATCCCACTTTTCTAAGATGACAAGCTAACGTTTCCTTCACGTAGCTCGAGCCTCTCAAGAAGTGTCGATCATCACCAGATCCAATGAACGGCACCTGCTCTGGTCCTTTCCTCAGATGATCGCTCACCACACTGTGGGAGACTGCCCTATGAACGTTGGCGACTTCCTAGGCTCGGGCACCATCAGCGGTCCGGATACAGAGTTGAGAGGAAGTCTCCTTGAGCTGAGCGAAGGAAGAACCAGAACGGTCGAAATCAACGGTGGAAGCAGAACGTTTCTGGCCGGTGGTTGGTGCAAGAACGAGGTGGGAGATGGACTTGGATTTGGCGAATACAGGGGGCAAATTATCGAAGCATTGCCAAATTAATAGGGTAGCGGCAATGTTTTTATTTCTGACGTCCTTGTCAAAGTCTACGTTTGATGAGAACGTTGAAAAGAACTATTAATCGTGCAGCCAATGTCTAATCTGTACGATATTAGGTTTGAGTACTAGTAAATTATAGCTCAGAGCTTGACGAGACTGGATGCGGCGATCCCTCTACCAACGTCGGATTATTTGTCCTTCAACTATATCGATAGGCAATACCATGTCGTAAAAAGTTTCATATGCGAAAAGATCCCTCACTTTTCAGCGGTGAGGAAAAGCTACCATGCAAATCCGCCTTTGAGATATTCCGGGGCTATGTGAACTATCTACAGACAACCCAGAAGACTCTTGCTATTATCTCTGTATACACAAATTGGGTATGCATATACCAGTCATGCAGGTGCCCACGTGACACAGCACAAAGTTGAGATGTCACAAGTCGGCTATGTTTTGCGTTGTATCTGCCAGCCGGAAGGGGCATTTAATTCAGCAAAGATTCCCATCTTCTCATCACAGTAGACGAAACTGACAAGCCACCGATTTCCCAGTTACTAAGCGAAAACGCGGTTGCTCGTCTTCTCTTTTTCCCAGCCACACCCCACTTGGTGGCACCACCCTTCCACAGTCTTGGCATCTCAGCAACCCATCCCTCAACTCCAAGAAACGCTTTTGAAAAACCAGAGATTCAGAATGTACAACTAGGACAGTCACGCGCGCACCAAAGCCCCGGGAAAATGCGCGCAACCCTCCGCCGGTCCTGTGACGCCTGCGCAAAGGCCAAGCACCGCTGCGATCTCCGGACGCCCCGGTGCTCGCGGTGCAGCAAGAGGAAGGCCCGCTGCGTGTATGCCAACGAGCCCCTGACTTCGTCGCCCGATGCCGAGGAGCGCGGATCGGAGGCGTCGGGGAGGAGTACGCCTGCTGTGAATCGTGGTGGCGTGGCGGCGTCTGTCGTTGGGAGCGCGGTTGCGCTGTTGAGCCCGGCGGATGCTTCCTTCGATCCCTTTGATTCTTATCCGCCCACGCGGCTTCCTCGGATACACGTCCAACGGCTCATCCACAACTGTAACTGGTATCATGGCTGTTCCCTCGAGCACGCGGCTGACCCGTCTAGTTCTATCCAACATCGCCTTCCAGTACTACCCCCTGGACCTCAACCTGGCTTCAAATCCATTCGTTGTCTCGTGGTGGCCTCTCGCCCTCGAAGACCCGGCATTGTTCCACGTCTCGCTACAGACGGCATCCCTAGACGAGGAGCGGCGGGCTCAGAATGGGTTTCCAATTTCAGGCCTTCTCATGGCCGATTCCGTGTCTCTCGTGAGGCAAAAGATCGAGGATTCCTCATTGGCGTTCCAGGACGGGACCCTGAACTCCGTTGTCACCTTGGCCGCAATTGAAGCAAGTGCGCCCTTCCCAGCCACAGCTGTTGTACCGAATACTAATATTTGATGCGGACAGCACGGCAAGGGAAATGTCCAGACCACGAGAATGCACATTGATGGCGTGAAACGCATGGTTGGCGTCAGGGGTGGAATTAATCAGCTCAAGCACTCAAGCCCGCTTACAGCAAGAATGGTATCTTGGTGAGACCATTAGTATCTTGACTAGTGGATGTATCGCTAAAAGTTCATCTAGGGTATCTATGCTGGTCACTGGAGTCCCTCAGTTTGAAACCCAGGATGATCTTGGCTTCGGAGATGGAATTGGCCCGATCGTTCAGTGGCAGCTGGCATCAACGAACCCGGACTCCCAGCAAAGGACTCTCGACGAGCTCGAGGTCGACCTTGCCCTGAAGGATATTTTGGCCCGTCTCCGCAACATCTTCAACGAGCCACAGCTGTCACGTATATCAAGCACCGAGCTCCACGATTTAACATGCTTCGTTGTCCACAAGCTACTCCTGCTGCCTCCGTTCTCGCTTGCGGACCTGAAGCCATCCGCCATCTCCGAATGTCTCCGGTACACGACGGTGCTGTACATGTTGATTATACACGGGACGACATACTATTCGCACACGGACCTAGCCAGCACTATGATATACCGGCTCAAGACCCATCTGCAAACCTTGGCACAGACAAAATACCTCGACGGTCCCCTGGGAATCTGGATCATCTCTATTGGGATGATAGCTGCCACCTGCGAAATAGACGGCCAGTGGTTCACGAGCCAGGCCCGGATGGCGGCGACGACTCTGGGTTTGCAGACGTGGGAGGACGTGTTGATGCGTCTGGAGAGCATGTTCTGGATGAGACCACAAGAGGGAGAGCTCCTTCGGGCAAGATGGGAAGAAGTCTTGAATATCATGGAGAAATGAATCATTTGGCCCAGAAACCCCCATCCACACGGCTCTACCATCTCATGTCTGTTGACCGATGCAGGAACACAACCGTCTGTTTGCTCCCAGCAACAACAAAACACATCATCGGAGTCTAAACCTAAACAGAACTAGACTCCGCATGACCAATCACAAAATCCCTATTGGGAATGCACATCTCTGGTCTCAAAAGGTACCAAACCGAAACGTGGTGTTTGACGGACGCACGTCAGATACGATTACGATATGCGCATTGTGAGGAGGAAAGATGGTGGAACTCGGAGTCTAGAACTAAATAGGACTAGACTCCGCATGCCATACAGGGTGCCAACCGTCTCGGATGGATCGCGGTGCGCTGCCATCGGAGTCTAGTACGGAATCGGCTACTTTCGTGTCCGTGTTGAACCCGGGAGCCAGCCACGACAATGGAAGAACTCAGGCCATTTCCATCATGGCCTTTGTCATGGCCCGTCTGTTCGGCAGCCGCCGGCTTCTCGTCTGTCAGAGCCAGCGTCTCCACATCCATAGGCCGACTCGCGAGATGCTTCCGGGGCCGTACTGTATATCCGGCCTGCCCCCCCCTGCCACGCTCCAATTCCGATAAAAGGTCTCTGGTGCCCAGGTAATAACGAGTGAGAACCAGTAGACTATTTGGTTATTGCTCCGGTTTCACCATGGCTACAGTTGTTCAAGGCAGTTTCTCGCCATCGGTCGGAAACGACACCGTCCTTGAGCAGCATGGCACCTCCGGCCAGGTCGACGGCCTCCTGGCAAACTATCTCTCAGACTGGACCAACACACAGATGGCTGTCACAGTACTGCTAGTCCTGGTTGCTTACGACCAGTGTACGCAGCTCAACGTTGATGATCAACCCGCAACCTGCTGACGCCATTCCAGTCATGTACATCAAGCGAAAGGGCTCAATAGCAGGGCCCATGTTCAAGATCCCCTTCATGGGGCCCTTCGTCCAAGCCCTCCACCCCAAGTTCGACGCCTACCTAGCCCAATGGGCCAGCGGCCCTCTCAGCTGCGTCTCCGTCTTCCACAAGTACGTCTGGCGCTCGCCCCGTCACTGACGATGCTGACAAGCCGCCTCGCAGATTCGTCGTCCTCGCTTCAGACCGCGACACGGCGCACAAGGTCTTCAAGTCGCCCACCTACGCCAAACCATGCATCGTCCCCATGGCGACCGAGATCATGCGTCCGACGGCGTGGGTGTTCCTCATGGGCAAAGCCCACACGGCGTTCCGTAAGGGCTTGGTCGGCCTCTTCACCAACAAGGCCCTCAGCATGTACCTGCCCGTCCAGGAAAAGGTCTACGGCGATTACTTGGACAAGTTCGTTGCCGCGAGCGAGGCCAACGGAGGCAAGCCGATGCCGTTCATGGGCTTCTTCAGAGAGATCAACTGCGCGCTGTCGTGTCGGACCTTCTTTGGGGACTACATCTCTCAGGACGCCGTCAAGAGGATTGCCGACGACTTCTACCTCGTCACGGCCGCCCTCGAACTCGTCAACATTCCCTTCTCCATCTACATCCCCGGCACCAAGTGCTGGCACGGCAAGCGCATCGCAGACGCCGTCCTGACCGAGTTTGCCAAGTGTGCCACGGCGTGCAAGGCCAACATGGCCACGGGCGCCGAGCCAACCTGCATCGTCGACGAGTGGGTTCTGCACATGATGGAGTCGAAGAAGTACAACGAGAGGATTGCCGCTGGCGAGGTGGGAGTAGAGAAGCCGACGAATCTCATCCGCGAGTTCACCGACTACGAGATTGGGCAGACTATGTTCACCTTCCTCTTCGCGTCCCAGGACGCCTCAAGCAGTGCCACCACCTGGCTCTTCCAGATCCTCGCCCAACGACCAGACGTGCTCGATCGTCTTCGCGAGGAGAATCTCATGGCCCGTGGCGGCGACAGAAACAGGCCCTTCGAGCTGGACATGTTCGACTCCCTCACCTACACCAATGCCGTGGTGAAGGAACTCCTCCGCCACCGGCCGCCCGTCATCTTCGTGCCCTACCTCGCCACCAAGGCATTCCCCGTCACGCCCAACTACACCGTCCCCAAGGGCGCCATGATTGTGCCATCGTGCTACCCGGCTCTCCACGACCCGGAGGCATACCCGAACCCCGACGTCTTTGATCCCGAGCGCTGGATCACAGGCGACGCTGAGTCCAAGACGAAGAACTGGCTCGTCTTTGGCAGTGGTGCCCATGACTGTCTGGCGCGAAAGTACGTTCCGCTCACCATGGCGGCTATGATTGGCAAGGCTGCGTTGGAAGTCGATTGGGTGCACCACGCCACAAGCCGTTCCGAGGAGATTAGAGTGTTTGCAACGTTGTTCCCCATGGTAAGGCCAATATTTCTTCTACTCGAATTGAAGGCATATGCTAACTCTACGTCTAGGACGAATGCCCGCTGGTCTTCACGAAGCGACCCTGATAATTTGCTTTGGTGCTGGAGGAATTCCACGAGATGGCATTTTTTGTTAGATTATTGCTCAGGGTTAGTTCGTTAGATGGCATCTTGAAATCCAGCCTAATACGCGATACTCATGGGACCATTCGCCATAATACCAGTATACCCATATGTGCGTAACTATACTTCGTGACGGTACGTTGACGGCACGGTAGCGGCCTCGAGCTCCGCAGTAATTAAAACTTGGCTTAGTTGGGTAGACAGCATTAACTCCGGCGAATCGCAGGTAGTTCACCACATCTAGATCAGCTTGTTTTCAGCTTCGTCACCTACTTTAAAGTATACTGACGTTTGCCTTCATCCATTCTGCCATTCAGAGATATCAACCGACAGGCAGTGTGCTACTAGCAACATACCTATTCTAAACCTCAAATCATCTAGCCAGTATTCAACCCAAACCTCAACTGAGCCAACATTCAAGCCACTCGCTCAGTCACATCTCTCTACCGCGCTGTGAATCCACCGTCCACAGTGAAACATTGTCCAGTGACCCAACTAGCATCCTCGCTTGCAAGGAACAGAGCAGCACGAGCAATGTCCTCGGCCTCGCCCATCCCCTTGAAGGGGTGCAGGGCGTGGAGCTGCTTAAATACTTCGGGCGGCGTCCGTTTCTCCTTGGCAGCCATCATCGGCGTCCGTGTATCTGCCGACAGAACCTAGGTCAGCATATCAAGTCTCAAGAAAGGTCAGGTTCCTTACATCCTGGTGCAATGGCATTGCAATGAATGCGGTGCGGTGCATTGTCAAGGGCGATGGATCTCGTCAGTCCAAGAATAGCCGACTTGGACGCGCAGTATCCAGCTAAAAGGGCCCACGTCAGCGACGGTCTTTTGAGTTGAAATGGAGTCACGCACGAATGTTCTCGAGACCTACCAGCCCCAAGACCGATGACATGTTGATAATCCAACCCCGGTCGCTGCCATGACGTAGATCCTGCTTCAACATCTGCGCCGACGCATACTTGGAGCCCAGAAAAACACTCTTGGTGTTGGTAATGAGCGTCTTATCAAAAAGCTCCTCGGACGCGTCGGCGATGGAAACAGGGTGGAACGACTCCAAACTGATGCCGGCGTTGTTGACCATACTTTTGCAGACGTCAGCTACTATGCTTCTTCCCACCGAGGCAAACCACAGGCACCGACATATCCAGCCGTCCAAATTTCTCTGCAGCCTTCGCAACCAGCGCAGATACCTGGTCGGATTTTGTCACATCGCACCGGAAAAAGATGGCTTGTCCCCCGCGCTCTTGAATCAGGTCGTGCGTGGGGGGATCACCGTCGGATAGCTCGGTGTCGGTGTCCGGGCGGAGGTCGGCGCAGACCAGCTTCGCGCCGTGAGATGCAAACAGCAGACTGATCGCACGGCCTAGGCCAGACGACGCACCGGTCACCACGGCAACCTTGTTCAGGAGCCTTTGGGCTGGCGGTAAAGAAGCGTTATCCATGCTGTATTATAGAGATGTAGCAGGAAGAAAGGACTGAAATTTGGTTAATACTGCAGGATGGGGAAATGTGGTCAGCTTAGGGATTTATACCCAAGTCCCCGCGATGGGTCAGGCTCGGGCTTGGTATCAGCATTACTCAGGTTCGGATGATGATAGCCAGTGCCACGACACAACTCAACACAAGACGGTAGTATTGTGGCAGCCCTAGCTGGGAACATGAGGTCATCCACGTATGAGCCTTGCCTTTCTCGGAAGCCAAGTTTAAGTTGGCCACACTGCACCCTTGCTGCGCCCTGTATCCAGATTGGCGGAGCTGTGAGGATGCCGAGGTGACTTTAAACGGGACTCAGGCCGACAATGTTCTGAGCAAGTCAAAGGGTGCGACAGATAGCCCTGGGTTCCATGACTTCCCCGACTTCCCCGACTTCCCCGCGTTCCCCGCGGCATGCTGCATACGGCGACCCAAGCGATCGGGTCGCCTCGCCTCGCTATCCATGTCAGCCGGGGTGCCCTTGGCGCAAGATGGCGCGGCATCCGTGATGGGAGAAACCGCAGCAACAGTTCAGCAGTATCCGAGGTCAATTCAGCCGAGGCTCCGCTCAAAGAAGCACGACAGATATAACTTGGGCTCACAGAACCGTTCTCGCAGCTGGTTGAAAGAAAAGAAACGCACCTCTAGTGACGCCGAGCAACCTCTAGAACACTCTGTGGTTTTACACCGTAGGCTTGACACTGCGCCCACCATGTCCTCGCCAGCCCACGAGAGCCGAAATACGACCTTCAGAGCAGTGTTTGACAAGCCACATGAGTTTGTCTCGGCCACGCCAACTACCGCAGATCTGATACAGTCAGAAGCGAAAAGCCTCGGCCTTGAGCATCATGTCGAAGACATCCCCAATAGCAAAGGTGCTCGATTGCACTGGATTGGGGATCGCTCAGCAGAAAAGTTGCTCCTCTACTTCCACGGTGAGACTGCACTAACGCTTAGTTCCAACACCGCGCTAACATACCTCAGGCGGTGGCTTTTGTGTTCCCGCACTCAGTGGACATGTGCGATTTTTGAACAAGTTTCGGGACTTTCTCGAACAAAAAGGAAAGAAAGTTGCCATCGCACTCCTTGAATACAGTGAGTGGTCAGCCTTTCTGGATGAGGCGTCAAATGACACGGGGTCTAACATGGTCAAGGTTTGACAAACGCTGCGAGATACCCCGTTCAAATACTGCAAGGCACGGAATCTTTGCGATTCGTCCTCGGAAAGGGCTACGCGCCAGCCAATGTGAGCGACACGCGCTGACCCTGAGCGTAAGATGCTGACAATTCCATCCAGATTGTCATCGGGGGAGACTCCGCAGGGGGAAACCTAACCCTTGCCGTCATGTCGGTGATTCTGCATCCCTTTGAAGGAATCCGGCCAGTCGACCTCAAGGGTCGCCTCGCTGGGCTCCTCATCATGTCGCCGTGGGCCGGACACAGCACTCAAACTCCTTCTTGGACTGAGTTTGCTGAGAAGGACGTTATCACTGCGAACTGTGCGATTCTTTTGGCCGATGCTTATGTTGGCCCAGACGAGCGCAACGCCTACTCGGCACCGGTTTTAGCCGACGCCTCGTGGTGGAAGGGTGTCCCCGCAGAAGCTATCCTCAATATCTATGGTGGGCACGAAGTGATGAAAGACCAGGCTGTCGAGCTCGGAGACAAGCTCGCGAAAGCCGGAAACCGGGTTGAAAACGTGGAGTGTCCATCCCAGGTACATATTGCCTGCATTTTGGATGAACAGAGCGGACTGGATGTCGGATTGATGTCCACTAAAGCGTGGGAGTGGCTGTCTAGTGTTCTATAAGATAGATACACCAGGTTAGAGGGGAATAGAAAGCTATCGAGAACCTTGTTACTGCTTAATCGATGACTCTACGGGAATTTACATGCTGCAAGTAGTGATACAAGTAGGAAGCATTCAATAGTCCTTGGGTTGGAATCCCTCATCCTGAAGGATGAGGCTCTTCTTGAGCCTCGCAGGCGAGTCTCAGAGGTTACTATCAAAAGGCTTAGAAATTCAATATCAAAATACGATTGACGAAGTACCTCTTGTATAGATGACTCGTGCAGTAGCAACACCACAAATGATATAAGCATTCAACGGTCCATAATGAACTCTATCCCCTTGAAAAGACACCTGAGAAAGCTGGGGTAAAACGTGGGGTAGAATGCAGGCAGGAGGCGCTCTTTTTCCCATCCTAGCCGAACTAGGCCGAGTTGAACCCTGTACTTCTAGCGAACCTGGACAAGCTGGGGTAAAACGCGGGGTAGAATGCAGGCAGGATCGCTTCTAGAGATGCTCTTCTTCCATCTTAACCGAACCGGGCCGAGGTGATACCTGTACTCCTCGCTCACCTCGCCGAGGGGACTCTGCATTCTTGGAAGACTAGGCCGAGGGGGTTTGTGGTGGCAAGCAAATTGCAGTAAGTAGAGAGATGATATTATAAAGAATGAGTCCGCGAAATGGCACAGGCAACACAGCGATGTTTCTGCTCAATCTTGAGATTACCAACACATCAACAATTTATGCTCCCCCCCTGAGACCACCATGTCTAACCTCGAACTGCGTAACGGAGAACCTCCCAGAAACGGGCAGGCTGGGTCCCAGGTTCCTGATTTCGAAGCCATAGTCATTGGTGCCGGGTTTGGTGGCCTCCGCATGCTGCACGAACTGCGAAAACTAGGGGTATCAGGCAGGATATTCGAGGCCGGGTCGGGTGTTGGTGGAGTATGAATATTTCCTATCCAAATCCAACTGCCCAAAGCATGAGAGTCAGGACCACGTTACTGACATGGTTCCTCCTCGTTATCGCAGACATGGTATTGGAATCGTTACCCAGGCGCCCGGACCGACAGTGAAAGCTGGGTCTACATATTCAGTTTCTTGGAAGAAATAGGAATGGACTTCGTCTGGAAGGAGCGTTATCCAGCACAAGCAGACGTGGAAGAGTACATCAACCAGCTGACGGACTATCTCGACCTCCGCAAAGACATTCAGTTCAATACTCGGATTGCGGCAGCTGATAGAAACGAAGACAGCAATACGTGGACAGTGGCTACGGCCGGAGGGGACAAGTACACGTGCAGACACCTCATCACCGCTGTTGGGCCCCTAGCGACTCCTTTGACGCCACCGTTCCCCGGGCTGGACTCATTCAAGGGTGAGTGGTACCGAACTGGCCTTTGGCCCAAGCACAAGGTCGATTTCACTGGGAAACGCGTGGCTGTCATCGGCACAGGCGCTACAGGCGTCCAGTTGGTCCCGGTTGCGGCTCACTCGGCGAAGAGCGTCACGGTCTTTCAGCGGACACCCAACTATGTGATACCAGGACGCAACCACGCATTGACTGAACACCAAATCGACGAGATCAAGAGGAACTACGACGAAATAAAGCAGAGAGCCAGGAACCAAACATACGGCTTCGATATCATCGACTCTCGTGTAAACATCGACGACGTGGAAGATGAGGCGGGGGTTCAGCGTGTGCTCGAATCCGGCTGGGAGAAGGGTGGCTTCCGATACATCTTTGAGACCTTTGGGGACATGCTTCTCAACCCCAAGAGTAACGAAGCGGCATCGGAGTTCGTCCGGAACAAGATCCGAGCCATCGTTCAGGACAAGAAAACAGCCGAGTTGCTGTGTCCGAATTACCCCATCGTTTCCAAGCGACCACCTGTGGGGCACTTCTACTATGAAGCGTTCAACCGAGACAATGTTCAGCTTGTCGACATCAGAAGCGATCCGATCCGGGAGATTACTCCTACGGGGTTGAAGACCGGTAACAAGGAGTACGAATTTGACATGATCCTATTCGCCATTGGTGAGTTTCCCTCGCGATCCCGCTTCATGTACCCAACTGACGAAGGAACGCAAGGGTTCGACGCCATCACAGGGACCTTGGGGAAGATAGACATTCGTTCAGGCGAGAAGCTTCTGCGAGACGTCATGAAAACAAAGTTGCAGACAGCCTTTGGAATCACTCTCCCTGGTTTTCCAAATTTCTTCATGATTTTTGGACCACATGCTCCTTTCGCCAATGGCCCTCTGATTACTGACAACACGGCCGACTGGATCGGAAGGACAATGAAGCACATGAAAGCTGGCAAGTACGACCGCATCGAAGCGACCACTGAAGCGGCAAGGGCATGGAGCGACCATGTCAACCAAGTGTTCGGCTCTACCGTCATCTCTGAGAGTGCAAAGGAAACAGACTCGTGGATGGTTGGTGCAAATGTTGAGTCCAAGGAGAAGACCACTTTGTTTTATTTTGGAGGAGTCCCCGCGTATTTGGCAGCACTCGAGAAGGAGATTCAGGACGGATACCCAGGTCACAGATTTTTAGACACTGGAGGCCAAGGTCACCTAAAGCTCTAGAAATGTTAAAGAACATGGGCGCACGAAGAAGAGTGAGGAGGCGGTGTATCTTGGGCCCGAATCAGGAGATTTGACTAGAGATTAGTGCTACAATCGCTAGAGCTTTTGTTCAGGAATTGGTCGAGTAGGTCGTATCAATGCTGATGCTCGTGACTGTACTTGAATTGCTCGTCCAATACGTGTGAAAGCAAATGCTAACGAGAAAACACAGAAGCTCGTATCTCAATAATTGAGTTGACGAAGCGGTTTGAGGGATCAGGGGTGTTGGACGATCAAGTCGGTGGCAGACTGAATAGAAGTGGTGACCCTTCCACCCGCCATATATCTTTTAGGCACTGCTTCGCAGATCGCAAGCAATGGCTCCTCCAGCTACGCACTAGGTGTGCAATATGGTGAGTTTCACAAACGCTTAGCTAGGTTAGTTTTAACCCCCGTTTAGTGCTGGCACTGGAAGAGAAATGGTCTAGATGAGTTTGCCCTGTGCAAAGTGCAAACACCTTCAATGCAGGTAGCCCGCAATGCGATAAGCCTCTTCGCAGAGACATGTCATAATTTAAGCCAGGTGGCCCCCTCACCAACGGGGCTGTTAGCTTCGAATGCCCAAATCCAACTATAGTCGGTGTTGTAGACAGATTTCAGTGTGCCGTAAAGAATCCCCTCGCTGAGCCAATACTCACAAAGAGCGAAGAGTTTCATGCGTTCGCGATAACCCCTGAAACCAGCAGTGTCTAAGCTGGCTAAGGTTGGTTGGTTTTTGAGGGGGTGGTTCAACTCGGCAGGGTTAAGGTGTTAGTTAGCTTGATGAGCCCTCTGAATGCACATGACTTTCACGCGTGATGATCGATTAATTATGAATTCACATTCCTAGGTCTCATCAGAGCTGTATGGCATACTTAAAGATCACCTCTAGAACAAAGAGTGTAGTATGAAAAGAAGGAGGGAAAAGGTTCTCGTCATCATTCTCATAGTGACTTGCCGTCACCTAATAGTCCGTGTCTAGCTAAGCCCGATTTCCAAAACCGCACAACCTTCCAGCAATCAACTTTTAAGGCATGCCAGTAGAAGTTACTTGGCGCCCTGCATATTACCCGAGCTATGGGTACCTAAGACTCTGTCAAATTGCCAAGACCGTATAGCTCGACTAAATTCCATCGATCCCACCATCTCTATTCCAGCCATACATCTTCTGCGTACGAGTGGGCTTCAATGAACCAAACCAATGAGCAACCCCGTCTCTTCATCGCAATCCCCATCCTCGGGCTCCGTGTCTTGTTCCGTCAAGTAGACGCTCAAGACTGAACCGACAAGAGTCACTGCCGCAGTAAACCACCACGGAAGGCCAGAGTACCCCGCCTTGAGCCCCACCGTGTACAGATATCCAGATGCCGCAGGGCTGAAGGCTCGAGACAGACTCGCTGTAGAAGCTGCAATGCCATTAATCGTACCCAGATTCGTCATGTCCGTGACCGAGTTGATCAAATGAATGGCGTTGGCAGGATAGGCCAAGGCCCCATAGGAACATCTCCAGAGAAGAATAGCATATACTCCAACCATTTTCAGACTGTCGGGGCACAGAACTGCGTAAGGCGTGAAGAAATACAGGACCCAATATGTGAGAGCCAGCCACTTGAACAGTTTCAAAGGCCCTGTTCGCTTGACAGTAAATGGGAACAAGAAAGCCGTAGCACATAGCGAGTATATGCCTTGTACGGAAAGAACAAAGCCAATTTCCTTAGTGCTCATGCCGTACCCATCGACAAATTTGAACGGCCAAGAGAGGTGTTTGTCAGCGTGTGTTTCGGTACTTAGAACCATGGGATACAGCTGGTCAAATGTCATGGTATGACTAGTCAATGTTAGTCGCCAATGGCTACTAGGCTTACTTTTGAGCACTTACTATGCGAGAATTCCATAAGAAGCAATGTTCAGGACCACTTGTCGATTAAAGACCACTCGAGGTTTCTTTGAGGACTTTGGATGGCCTTCAATACTTGGCAGTGGAGCTAATATCCGAGAAATCCCACTCGGTTCGGCCTGAGTAGACGATGACCTTTGCTGGTTATCATCTGGCTCAGAACCGCGAAGTAGCCGTGAACTCTGTGAAGAAATCCAGTTGCCAAACTCAAGTCCAGGGTCACGACGCGAAACCCTTGGATTTGTTTCCTGCATGAAAAGAGCACCGACTAGGGCGCCCACAATCAGCAGGATCGCGCTGCATAGATTAGGCAGAAGATATGGCCAGCGATCCCAGATGGAGCCTTTGGGGAAAAGCCCCGGGTAACTGATACAGGGTCTAGCGAGTGCTCCTCCAACCATGGGACCAATTATAGATATACGAGCTGTTAGCTGAATGAGATGCAGACACCGCACTGAGGGCTTACCCAGTGCTCCAGACCAAAGGCATGATTGTGTATGCACGAGCTATTGAGGAATTAGAAGATTTACAAGAAGGATCATGTGGGATTTGCATCCACCTTGGTGTTCTTTGACGGTAATCATTTCACCTACGACCGTTTGCATGACGCTGATGTTCCTAGTTATTTCAATAAGAGTTAGAAACCGAATAAACTCCAGCCAAGGAAAAGGCATCTACAAACCCGTTTAGAAGCCCCGCAAGGACACGAGAGAGCAACGCAGTCCAGATACTTGGCGAAAACCCCAAGAGTAGCATGCTCATGGCCGTACCAAACAGAGCAATGAGAATGACAGGTTTCCGGCCCACCTTGTCGCTGACTCGACCCCAGAGAGCCCCGGTTGAGAACTCGGCAAGGGCAAATGCAGTTGTCATCATTCCCGCATAGGTTGAAATCTGATTCGGATCGTCGGTTTCGTGGAAATCCTCAATCATGAAGTAGATGTAAGGGAAAATCGACGTGAATGCGATTGGCTCACAAAGTCGGCATAATGCTAAGGTAAACGAGCGGGTGGATTAGTTATATTTAGTCTGACGTACAGTGGAGGTCTTTGATTCGGTCGTCGTCGAATGGATCGCGCTGTATTTAGAGCAAACATACCCAAGACAAACATCTGGCGTGTGGGGAATGGCGGTGGGCATTCTGTAGTTTGTGTGTCTCTCGCATCATCCGGTTGAACCATGGCAGCGTTGGCGTCGCAACAACCCAATGAAGCAGATCGGGTCCAGCAAGTAGTTGCTCGGTATGCTTTGGAATCAAGTTTCCAGTCCCAAGCTGACACGGTTTGGTAGAAATGAGGAGAAAGAAGAGGAGTCAGATTGAAGTAAGGAAATGGCCTCAGGTGGGTCTCGCGTTGCAATCGGCGGGAGTCTCGTGACACCACTTCGCGGTCAGCCCGGCCCGCAGCTCCGCGATGTGTATCAGTGGAACCTCGGCCAGTTTGTGAATGGCTCTGTTGGAGTCGCACTAATCTGCCGGACTAGGAGTAGATGTGCAGACGTAGTGAACAATCCAGGTGAATTTATCAAAGAACTAGATCGACGCGTATATCGACTCAGCTAGTCTGACGCTTGGGGACTGCCTGCTCTGATACGTTACAATTTCACCCCGCTCTCGTTCCAGGTGGAGACAAGATGAAACAGAGCCGGTTGGGTTTTGAGTAGCTACCCGGGAGTTTTGCAACTAGGTCTATCACGCTGCAGTTGTCTTAGATATTGTCATGATAGATTGATGGGAAACGAATCTTCACAAAAAAGAACAGTGTTGAAAGAATATCGTTTCCTTTCTAGATCCTATCTGCTACTAGCTCCACTCGCGATAGTGCCTACGTTACGTTCTGGGTTTCATTTACTGGCGCCTCCCATGCCGCGGAGACTAGGTCCAAGTCCGCAGATGGCCATTAATTAGTCACGCTCGTACCGGAAGCGCCCTAGTCATTCCTCTGACTTCTTACCATTTGGGCCAAGCCTGTGGTGTTGACACAGGCGCATCGGAACCTTAGGAGGCTGGCTGAGCTCTTTCAGTCGTTGGTACTCTACAGGGCCTTTTAACAATCCAGATCAGACAAACTGTAAGGTCAAGGAATGTAGTCGTTCTACAATGCAGTGCCAGAAACTTCACCTGTCTGTGTTTCTATTATGGAGTCTAATGTCCCTACAAGCACAAGGGCTTTCTGGACAAAAAATATTCTTGACTCTTAACTGACTAATAAATCTTTGTATAGCTTTGTTAGAAACGGAAGATGAGGGCAGGCAGGTCCACGCATTGTAAGTCCCAGTTTGCTAATTAATCCAACGCCGTGTGGTATTAACCAAGAATATCTCGGCAAGCATAGGCCAAGACTTCTGCTCAGACCCGAGTAGAACCGCATGTATCAACGGTAAAAGAAAATGAGGTAACAAACTGCGGTATGTCCAAGTTATCGTGCAAGGTGCCCATCCACGTTGGGCTGTCAACCCCCTAGTAGTCGAGTTAACCGCGTCTATCGCTTATGGTATCCGCGGCATCCATCGCATCACCGAGTGCGTTGATGACGTCGCCTACACCAGCCGTCAAGATACTTGCAACCCTATGCCGAAGGCGGAATTGACCTGGTAGGTCGAAAAATCATAGTCGCGCCATCATTAGTTCAAAGTGACGCGCATAAACGTAGTGGTGACAGCTACGGAACTTTCCGTTGTGAGGGGGTGGCGTCCCACGACTGTTGGGTGAGGCTGAGACGACGCCAAAAAGAGGTCACCAGGGAAAGAGAACAATCGAGAAGGCGGCCATCATCTATCAAAAATTGTCAACACGTTGGTCATTACACGTAGTCAGCAAGATTCAAGCCGTGAGCGATGCTCAGCGACAACTTCCGGGTCCACTCGGGAACATGACAGCGACTTAACGATGGCGACATCCGAGGAGGGCATCTCCAAGGACGCTGCAGTCACCGGAACTACTGCCTTTGTTATGGTCTGCTTTCTGGCAATCTCATTGTTCAACTTCGTCGAGCTCAACTTCATTATCCTTACCACCTTCAAGAGACGGAGCGGCCTCTACTTCTGGAGCTTCATATTCGCTACCTGGGGGATCCCCCCTTACGCAATCGGCTTCCTGCTCAAGTCCTTTCGACCTTCCACAAACAGTTACATCTATGTCACTCTACTTGTTGTTGGTTGGTGTCCTTTGGTGACGGGGCAGTCTATGGTCCTCTATTCGCGACTGCACCTCATCCTGCATAACAGAACCTGGCTGAGGGCTGTTCTACTCATGATAATTGTCAACGCCATTATCGGACATGTCCCAACTACCGTCTTGGTCTATGGTGCCAACTCGTCAAACCCGGAGCGCTTCACAGAGCCATACTCCATCTACGAGAAGATCCAGGTCACCATCTTCTTTCTCCAAGAAATGGCAATCTCAGGGCTATACATTTCCGAGACGATCAAGATGCTGCGGATAACGACGTTCCCCGGGCAGGATGCGAATCGAAACATGCTCAAGCACCTGGTTGCCGTAAGCATCATTGTCGCCGCACTCGACGTCCCTGTCCTGGCTTTCGAGTATGCAGACCTGTACTACCTTCAGACTAGCTACAAAGTCCTCGCCTACAGCACAAAGCTCAAGCTGGAGTTTAGCATCCTCAACCGCCTGGTCAACGTCGCAAAGACTAGGAAAGGGAGCAGCTCGCTTGCGCGGACAGAACGGCGCAGCACGATAAAGCAGAACAACGGGTGTGGATCCCCAGTGCCGAATTAAGATTGGATATGTGCACAGAACTCTCTTGTATACGGAAGCGATGCATGAGAAATCCGGCGTCTTTTACTTTGTTTTGCCTTCAGACCTCATTGGTACATGGGCTTGACCCTTTAATTGCCTATTTTCAAATGCAACCGGACATTGACTCCATGGGACGGAGAGTTGTCACACCGCCGGGTAAGACAGATAAAGCAGCACACTAGACAGCACGTCAAATCCCTGCGTACCTTGCGCCAAAATATCAGAGATTAAAAGCCATCATACCGCAGTGGGTACGGATGTAACGAGAAGTCGATAATTAGCTCGTATTCAAGGTTTGCAAGGGAAAGATATTCCTGGCCTGCTAAGAGTAGACAGGAAAGAAATGAACTTGATAGGTAAGGAAGCCTGCATGCGTGCTTCGTACAGCACTTGTCCAGCCCTATGCTTGTGGAGTGGTCGTGCATGGCGAATACCTTGACAGCGGATCGTTTTCATCCCAGAGCAAATCTCATCAGGTCGCCAAACTACGACGACTTTTCGAAAAGATTTGCACTCTTACCATGACAGATTCCTCTAAGACTGGTCCAGCTCTTGATGTAAGCTCGAACTAGGCTCGATGGTAGTCAGAGCGCCATATTCTCCAAGCAATTGAGGAGACAAAAGGCAACGTGAAGCCCCTGGCGCAGCAAGGCGCACCAGGAGACGACCCGTCGGAACTCTACTTACCCTACAGCGCGTCCGGTCTACGCCATGCCCTATAGCTAATCCATCGTCTCCTTCGAAATACGTAGTAGCCGAAGAGGATCCCGGACAAGTCCGTGGCAAACGTTTACTCAGAAGCCATCAAGCAGTCAACCCTTGCACCTTGTGAACTCCCTGGGTTGGGAATGGACTTCGTATTCTTTAGCCCGCATCACTGACACTACAAAGTCTAATCCAGGAAGCTGCTGGATTTCATCTATGTAGTAGGTAAAGGAGCATCTTGAGAACCGGCGATCCAGTTGAGATCTCTGGCACTCTATCTTTTGACCGAGGGCGACAAGCGGCAGAAGTGACTGCTCACCTCTGCTGTGGGAACACAATGAAGAGTTCTGAATCGATGTATCACAAATGGCTTTGATTCGGAGACTCCGGAGAGTGCGAATTGCGGCAGGGATTACCGCGGCAAGTGGGTTGTGTACGAGGGTTACATTGTTTCCGAGCCAGAGCAATGCTCGGGCTAGGCCCACAGATCTAGTCTGATGCTACATCTCGTATTTCTTTCAGGATGCGCGGCTGGAAACATGCATTCATTCCGTTCTCATGTGAGATAACTGCTCGCACGAGGGGATTGGGAAGCTCGTCTCCGCGGCATCTAATTTGTTTTTGAGTTGGGTCTTAGGAGGTTTATGCTACTTCAACGAGATGAGGATGTAAAACAATACTCTAGAGTGAACGAGCGGCAACTACAGCAAACGAAACCTAGCAGCTGTTCCACATCAGTGCATCTGCGTACGTGTTCCGGGCCTTCAAGCATCGGCAGCGGGCATGCTAGCACTGTGACATGGCAGTTGTTCCGGAAGCCATGACTCGTTATTTATAGGCCATGTCTGTTGATCTTGGGCCTTCTAAGGCGAAATCGAAAAAAATCGAACCATCCTAATGTCATTTGACGGAAGCCGGAAAAGGGGCCTGGATGGTTGCATTCAGGTACACGCGGATTGCGATGAGCAACTCGGAACGCTTGAGCCTCTTGCGCCAAGGGCTCAGAAGGTCGCCAACCACCAAACATGAACGGGGGGAACATGTTTCCACGGCTTCGGGTTTAACGCGTGGCAGGGTTTCCCTTCTCCCGAGAAACGGCTAGCGACTGTTATTTGTCAAGGCGCTCGAAAACTGTGCGCTTTCCGGTCTAGCTTCCCAAGGGTTTGATATGATGATCGGCAGCAGCCTCGAGATGATCACTTACCGCTCGGAGGCGGGATTGATAGTACGGTGCGGTCAGACAACGGCTACCTGCAGGTCCACAGCCCCCTAGAAGCTCGTGATGGTGAAATCCCATTGAAATAGAAGCCGTTCTGCTGCAGGATTCGGATCTCACAGCGCCACAGTCATCCAACCAGTTCTTTCTAGTCACTCTTTACCACCTTCGGAGACTTTGTTTCTCCAGCCATTCTTTACCGATAATTAATCAAGATGCGTGTCTCTAATCTGCTTCCCACTCTGGGAGGCCTTGTGGCTTCGGTCCAAGCCTCCCCCCACCTTCTGGGCGGTCTTGGCGGCGTGAGCAAGCAGACCAGCGTTTCTCCTTCTACTTGCAGCTTGGGTTACAGCTCGGAGGACAAGACTCTGTTCTCGGGGTAAGTTTCAAAGCCGACAGTTTCCATGTTTAGTTCATTGCTGACGGTGACGATAGTATCGCTTCTCCCAAGACCGACCTTGCCGCTGCCATCAGCCTCGGCCTCCACCTGCCCAAGGCTCAGATCTCGGGAGACATCGGCCTCGAGCTGCTCTCGGGCTTCCTGACCAAGCCCACGGTCCGAGTCGGCCTTGCCGGCATCAGTGCGTACGTTGAGGTCGACATCTCGGCCTCGGCTGCTGTTCACGAGTCGGTCGAGCTGTTTGCTTCCCCCGCGCTCGAGCTCGAGGTCCCCGGACTTCTCGAGGCCGAGGCCGGCGCTGCCGTCGCTCTGGATCTTGTC
Source organism: Neonectria neomacrospora (assembly GCA_917563905.1). NCBI lineage: Eukaryota > Fungi > Ascomycota > Sordariomycetes > Hypocreales > Nectriaceae > Neonectria > Neonectria neomacrospora. The sequence continues at coordinate 2,856,947 of OU830643.1, forward strand.
GTTGCTGTCGGCGCTGCGATTGATGTTTCTGCTGGTGTCTACATCTCTTTCGGCGAGGGTGCTTATGTCGACATCGACCTTCTCACCAAGGATGTCGTTGACGTTTCTCTGACTGGAGTGGTTGCCAAGGCTCTGCCCCTGGGCGTGGGTGCTGAGGTTGATCTTTCTGCTGAGATCGACCTCAAGCTCGGCCTCCGTCTGCGAGCTGAGATTGACCTTGGAGCTGAGCTTGAGATCCCCGTTCTGGAGATCGAGGCTGGCGCCAAGGTGGCCATCTGGGTCAGCCTGTTCGACTACACTGCCGTCCTCGTCAACACCGACAACTGCGTTGTCTCCGTTTCTGAGCTCATTGCCCTTACTCTCGGCCTCGGCATTGAGTTGGACGTCGAGGTTGGCGACGTCCTCGACTTGAGCCTTGCCCCTGGCTTGACCATCACCCTTGCCACTGCTGTCAAGGCCCAGCTTTGCCAGAGCACCCGCGGCACCCCCGGTCCTTTCCTCGGGTCCCATGGTTCCAGCTCTTCCGGTGTTCTCTCGGCCACTACCGTTTCGACCAACTCAGGCGATGCCGCCGCTACTCCTTCTGACAGTGTCATCTTCAACGTCCCTGGTGGTCACACTGTCTCCGGCGATGCCATCCCTACTCCCGGCAGTTCTGTCTCCTACATCCCCGGTGGTCCCCTTGTCTCAGGCCATGTCGTTCCTACCGTCTCTGGCAGTGTCAACCCCAGTGCCTCCGGCTATGTCTTCCCTAGCGGATCTGGCGTTGACTCTTCTGCCCCCGGCTACGTTGTTCCCACTGTCTCCGGCGGCGACTCTACTGCCCCCGGATACGTTGTCCCTACCGTTTCCGGCGGCCGTCAACCCACTGGCCCCGGCTACGCTGTCCCAAGCGGATCAGGCTCTGTCGACTCTTCCGCTCCCGGATACGTTGTCCCCACCGTCTCCGGCGGCGACTCTACTGTCCCCGGCTACGCTGTCCCCACCGGGTCTGACTCTACTGCCCCCGGCTACGCTGTCCCCAGTGCCTCGGGCTCCATTGATTCTACTGCTCCCGGTTACGCTGTCCCCAGCGGATCTGGCTCTACTGCTCCTGGCTATGCCGTCCCTAGCGGATCTGGCTCTACTGCTCCCGGCTACGCCGTCCCCAGCGGATCTGGCTCCATTGATTCTACTGCTCCCGGTTACGCTGTCCCCAGTGGATCTGGCTCTACTGCTCCCGGCTACGCCGTCCCCAGCGGATCTGGCTCTACCGCACCCGGCTACGTTGTCCCCACCGTTTCCGGCGGCGTCGACTCTACCGCTCCCGGTTACGCCGTCCCCAGCGCCTCCGGCTCCATTGACTCTTCTGCTCCTGGCTACGTTGTCCCTACCGGCCCCGGTTACGCTGTCCCCAGCGGTTCGGGCTCTATCGAGTCTTCCACTCCCGGCTACGTTGTCCCTACCGCTCCTGGATATGCTGTCCCGAGCGTGTCCGGCGCTGGATCTGCTACCACCGCGCCCGGTAGCTACACCACTCCCGGAGCTGCCCACGGCAACTCGAGCGTCACCGCCGGCTACCCAGGCATCACCACTGGCGACGTCACCAGCACCGTCACGTCCACCCACGTCTATACCATCACCAGCTGTGCCGCCTCTGTCATCAACTGCCCTGCCCGCTACACCCAGAAGATCGTCCACTCCACCGTCGTTGTCAGCACCTATGTCTGCCCTGCTGGCCAGACCACTCCCGTGTCTGCCTCGGCCTCCAAGACGGCGTCTGTCCCCGCGGTTGTCACCGGTGTCACCGGCACCCTGACCAAGATCGTGCCTTGCAGTGAGCGCACCACCAGCACTTTCCACGCGCCCACCAACGTGTCTCCCCCTGCGGCTACTGTCACCATCGTGGGCAGCACCACTTGCCCCGTCACTGGTGAGACCGTGAAGACCACGGCTCCCTCTGCCCCCCATGTCACTTCTGTGTCTGTTTACAAGGTTCCCAGCGGTACCGCCGGCATTCCAGCTTCCGAGGCCTCGGTTCCCTGCACTACCGCGTCTGTCCAGTTCACCTCCGGCTTCCAGGTCGTGACCTCCGTTGCCTCTACCGCGTCCGTCCCTCAGGTTCCCAGCTCCGGAGTCCCCGTCGCCCCCGGCAACCCTGAGTACTCCGTCCCCGAGTCCCCTGCTGGCACTGAGACTGTCCCCGCCTCTGCCGAGACTGTCCCCGTCGCGCCGGTTCCCTTCCCCGCCAACAACGGCACCGTCTCGACCAAGGCTGTCCCCGGTGCCCCCGTTCCCACTGGTTACACTGCCCCCGTTCTTTCTACCGCTCCTTCCACTATTCCTGTCGTCGCCTCGACTCCATCTTCTGCCCCTGTTGTCCCTACCTACCAGGCGACTAGCGGTGGTAACATGATCCACGGCAGTCTCCTGATGGCCTTCCCCATTGTCCTGGCCCTGCTTGTTTAAGCTAGCGGACTGGGTTGTACGGTCTTGTAAGGGAACTTTGAGAGGTTTTTGGGTTTTTAGTGGTGTGCGAAAGGAGCACTTGAGGCAGCGAGGAGGAGTTCATCATGAGTACCGGCAGTAAGATGTGCCGGAAGGGTATTTACTTGTAATCTTATTTTAGTGTCTATCAATGTCTCAGATAGAACAATGGAAACCAGCTCACGCTGACTATCCGCTTACTCTTTTCTCGCCTGCTACTACCCCCAGCGATGCGGCACAGTTTACCCGAGGTGAATGCTCATGCGTATTTGTTTCCAAAGACCTTGGACATTGTCGCAGGTATTTTTGTTTCAACGTCAATGTGCCGCCTGGTGATATTTTCTGTAGCCACTTCTCCAATGTACAGCGTTGGTATTCTTCTCGACGGCCTATTCCTGTTTTCCCCGCCCAGAGCTTTGTCTGCGATCCCCTTGAATTTTCCGACAGCCTGCTCTGGTCATACTGGCGATCAAATCCGGGCTGTGTTATCCGGACTGTCGATGAGTATAAACATTTTCCTTGGCTAGATACCAAAAGTCTTGGTAACCTCATTGTATCTTCGCAGCTTCTTAACTAGGATGAAGACTGAGCGGGGGAATCGCACCATAGCTCTGGGCCCCTGGCACCGTTGCAATCACGCCTCTGCCTCGTATTTGATGCGTGATGCGGTTCTACCGTAAAGTCTAAGTAAATTGGCACATCTTAACGTCTCCAATTATCTATAAAAACATCACAATCTAATCGGATGAGACGGTATTTATGGAGACGCTAGAGGGTGCTAATTTATTGAGACTTTACGGTACCTGTGCGATAGGACACGGTACCTGGCTAGCTGGTAGACTGCTGCATACCTAGCTTCTTAAATAGGCACTGCTGGACTTGCCTGGGAGAAAACCACGTAATCGAGGCAGGCTCTTTGATGGTTGGCGCAAGAAACATCATGTATTTTCGCAAGACTCTCGTGGCTGGCTTGCTCCATGCTGGCCTGGCCACAGCCGCGTTCCGGTATGCCGACAACCACGCGTTCGTATTCAAGGATAGCAAAGCCACATCGGAAGATTTCTTCAAGGATGTCAATGTCAAATTGTACTCTCCGGCATTTACCAATCCAGACTCTGTTCCCAAGCAGTTTGAGAATGGAACGAGTGGGCCGACCGACGATACCACCATGGGTGAGCATACTCTTCGTATGAGTATGAGCTGCCGTGACTAACAAGCCTAGACCACTTCCTTCGCACCCTCGCAGGCCGTAATGATTGGATGACGTACCACAACCCAGACTTCAAGTCCGAGGAAGGCCGCTCTATCCCATATGTCTTTCTATCGACCGCGACGAGACCGGAGGCATCCAGTTCCCGCAAGGTCCGCGTCTGGATGCAAGGCGGCGTGCACGGAAACGAGCCCGCGGGCGATCAAGCTCTGCTCGCGCTGCTGGGTAAGCTCGACGCCAACTCAACATGGGCAGAGTCGCTGCTGGAGAAGCTTGATATCATGCTGCTGCCGAGGTACAATCCTGACGGCGTTGCCTTTTTCCAGCGATATTTCGCCACCAACCTGGACCCTAACCGGGACCACACCAAGCTTGCACGAAAGCAAACCCGCGATATCAAGAAGCTGGTCATGGAATTTGCTCCTCATGTTGGTATCGACTGCCACGAATATAGCGCCAACCGCGCATACGGCGCCGATAGGCAATGGGTAAATGCAGCCGACGGTTTGTTCTCGGCCATGAAGAATCTCAACATCCACAGCGACATCCGGGAGCTTGCAGAGGGCAAGTTTGCTCCGAAGATCGAAGCTGCGATGGAACAACAGGGGTTGCGCTGGGCTCCCTATGTGACCGGCAACCAACGCGTTTCTCCCGTTGTCTTCACCGAGACCGGCACCGAGGCAAGAATAGGCGATACATCTGTCGCTTTGGGCCAAGCCGTGGTGTTCTTGACTGAGACCCGAGGCATCATGCTGGCGGACCAACATTTCCAACGTCGCGTGGCTACCGGCCTGACCATGGTCGAGAGTATCGTGCAGACCGCAGCCGATCTGGCAGAAGACGTGTATGATATCGTTGAAGGTGCTCGCGCCAAGTTCATCTCCAGCAACGATGACATCGTCATCACCGACTACCCAAGGTCTACCAACATCACGTGGGAGTTCCTCGACTGGGCTGCCAACAAGCTAGTAGACGTCCCCATTGAATTCTTCAACAAGACTCCCGTCACAGCAAACCTGACTCGCACACGCCCCGAAGCGTACATATTCCCCCCGGCGTGGGCAGACGTTGCTGAACGACTAGAAGTTGCCGGAGTCCACGTGGAGAGACTAAAGTCCGAGTTCCGTGGCCAAGTTGAAGCGCTCAACATTACTACCTCGAAGCTGGCGAGATCCAGCTATGAAGGTGTGGTGTTGAACACGGTGACCACGGAGACGCTGCGGAAGAAGATCAGTATGCCGGCAGGAAGCTTCTGGGTCAGCACGAGGCAGAAAAATGCTGCTCAAGCTTTTGTCACGCTTGAGCCGGAGGGCGTTGACTCGTATGTGTCTTTTGGAGTGCTTCCAGTCAGTGCTGGAGATGAGTATCCGGTGTACCGGATAATGGATTGACTCCTTACCTTCTGGCCCGCATCCCAAGAATATCAATTCAACATCAATTATGAAATGATGTAAGCCGACAAAGGATAAAAACCAGCGGGCATTGGCTCTTACGGTGTGCTGGGTTACATTGCTGGTCAATTGTTAGTCGCAGTTGCCTTGATTTACAAATCACTCATTGAATAAATATGATCCATCTTCATTTCTGCCCATCAGTAACGACCGAGTGCTGTGAGAACAAGAACTGCATTCTTGTAACCCTTGGTTAGCTTCATGATACTAGTTAGTTTAGAGGCTTATATAGTGGACATCTGCAATATTCGTAGTAGTTGGCTACGACAAGCCCCTGTTCAGATGGCATCTTGTGCTCAGCTTTGTGCTTTGTGACGAGCATCTGGAAGATAGCGTCATTGTTTGCGTATAAGCATACTACTCTAGTCTGTTATGAGAGATGTGTGTAACGGATAAAGTCGTGCTGCGCCACCATCTACCAACCTGCATAACTGAGCCTCGTCCTGAATGAGCAAGTCTGACTCGTTTCCGCTCAACATTTATTCATCACAACGAAGGCCTCAGGCTTCATGCCACACGATAAAAAACCCTGAAGAGTACTTCTGTCATGGCCGCTCGGCCAGAAACGCTGAAAATGCGGGTTTCGGACCTCGTCGTCGATTCCAGAATTGAAGCGACATGGGATCCCCGCAGCGGCCAGACGAGGCAAATCCGCACAGCAGTCGGCATCTCAGTCCGACAGCGGAGACTGAAGACGGAAGAGACTTGGACGAGGAAGCGTGTTCTCGGAACTGGGGCGTCTGCGACTGTTTGGTTAGAAGAGTGTATGGCTACCGCTGCCTCTGGCTCGTCTGGTCAGACGCCCAAACTGCGAGCTATCAAGGAAATCCGCAAACGCCCCAATGAGCCGGTGTCTGATTATCACCGCGAACTTGAGGCCATGGCTAAATTCTCCAACAAGAAATTCATGGACTGTTTTGTGCGCTCGTTCGGATGGTTTGATAACGACACGCACCTCTTCATCGCTATGGAGTATCTCAAGCATGGGGATCTGCAGCGATATCTCACCAAGCCTTTCCCCGAGCCCGAGGCAAGGCAAATCATCCTGCAGGTAGTCGAGGCTCTCCAGTTCATGCATGAAAGCGACTTTGTGCACCGAGACCTCAAACCCGGCAACATCTTGGTCTTCCAAAAGGGCCCATCCTGGTGGGTCAAGATTGGCGATTTTGGCATCAGCAAGCGAGTAGAAGGGTCAGCTGCGTTGACAACCATGGAAATTGGCACCCGAGGCTACATGGCGCCTGAGATGCTTGGTATCTATCGCCTCGAGGACGCTGCAGATAACGCCGCTGGAATTACTCCCGCCATTGATATGTGGGCGCTGGGAGAGATCGCACATCGGATGTTGACGCACAAGCCGGTCTTTGATATGGGCGCGCACCTCTGGAAGTACGTGATGATGGGCACTTCATTCCCAGTCGACGAGCTGGAAAAGGTCGGCGCGAGTACACACAGCATCAGCTTCATTCAGCAAACAATGGGGGTTTCACCAGGGAAGAGACTCACGCCCTTTGAAGCCATCCAGCACACTTGGCTAGAGAGCCACGAGTTCATTGAGGAAACAGAAAGTCGTTCTAGCTTAGAGAGGTCAGTTTCTTTTCCCCAACATTCAGGATCCCCCAATTTCCTTCCCTAAAGGTCAAGGATGAGCGCTGACGTTGCACTGAAGTAACCGAGAGATGGCTCCCGCCGGCTACTCCTCCTTACTAGACGAGGCATCTGCAGCATGGACTACAGAAGTTAAGCAGCCAGAAATGATGGAAGACCAAAGCAGCCATGTATCAATAGCCACTGAAGGGAATCCCGCCGCCGAAGAGAACCCTGCCACCGAAGACAGTCCTGCTGCTGAGGAGAGGCCGAAATCACAAACAGAACTTTTGCTAGCCTATTTCGCGAGTAAAGGAGATGGGACCGCAGAAGTTCTCCCTCCGAAACCTAGGCGAAGGCATCGGAAACCCGCAGTCCCGGCCGCTGAGGAGAGGCCGAAAACACAAGAAGAATTGTTGATAGCTTATTTTGAGGGGGGTAAAGGAGATGGGGGCGCACAAGTTCTCTCTCCGAAACCCAGGCGAAGGCATCAGAAACCCGCAGTCTCGGCCGCTGACGCAAGTGTGCCCTCTAGTCCAAAACCAGGTCATCTCGCTGCCAGTACTTCCACAGTGCGGCCGGCTGTCTCCGAGTCATCAATTAACAACCCCAAGTTACTCGCGACCGTTGAAGATGCTATTCGAAGATTGATCTTACCAGAACTAGCTGAGGTAAAGCGGGAACAAAGGCAGCGGGAACGACGCAAGCGCAACCTGCAACAGGGATTTTCTACCTCCGTACCCGGTGGCCGTCAGACCAGCAGCGTGATGCACCACGCCGACCACGAAGGTGATCCTCAGTCGCATAGTAAAGATCACTATGGGAAGGAAAGTTTATATAGCACAGCACAACTGGACCTAGCTATGGAGATCGCTAAAGACGCTGCTCTATCCGCCCAGCCAGCGAGCTCACTAAATGTCCAAGCACCATCATCTACCCGGAGAGACGTCGATAAGATAGTGGGACAAATAGTGGTGCAGTTGATGGCTAGCCCAAAATATCCGCAGGTAACCAGCAATCAAGCAGCAACCGCTTCGATGAGCGTGACCCCCGAAGCGCCTTCTAGAGCAGAACTTGCCGGATATGCCGCAACACAAAGAGAAAATAATCCCCCAATCGTCCGATCTCGATTTCCATACCCCCAGGAACGACAGGGAAGATAGATGTCTGTGCTGCGGATGCCCGGGTCGAAGGAGCTGCACGGAGTTGAGGTGATATGGCTCGACGACTTCAAACGCTTGCCAGCACCCAGTACCCAATTGCCATTCCTCTTCGTGGAATATTGTGACCACTATGCCGGTTCAGATGTCTATTCTGATCCCTCTCACTGTGGTTACATGACGCTGCTGAGCTGTATAGCAAAAGCAGAAACCAGGCGGCTGGGTCTTTTCGGCTATCGGAGTGTGTCGGAACGAGAGCGCAACGCAGATACTGTTCGAACGAGTCGTCGCAGTATCAACGATATCCTCGAAATGGCACAAGAGTTTATTTTCATCTTCCCAGGATGAAGTTCTCGCGCCAAACTGTGTCATTGCAAAGACGATTTTCAGAGAGTCGCAGGCCATCCCAGTCCAGAGCTATCCCTGTCATTGTTGCTGCTTCTACAACGACTCTCCGAAGGCTGAATTCCACTTTCGGCTTCCTTGAACGTCAATGGAACTCGCTGCCATTGTTTGGCCGTATATTGGAAGTCTTCGCTCAAATACCAACGAGTTCCTCATTGAGCAGTTTTGGAAATGTACCGATCTAAGAGAATCGACGGACTACTCTAGCCAGGCTCCGACTGCCAGAGGATGCTTTGTCCCATACATCTACTTAGCCCCAGAACAGAATATGCCGCTCATTTAGCTCTGAATACGATCCAGGACTACTGTCCAAACAAATCAGTCATAGACCCCAAAGACTCTGAATTCGACGCTTTATAGGATGAGACCTACTGGCATGATGAGAGCTGTTGGGAGAAGAGGCCAGAAACGGAACTGTAGAACCCGAGGTTGGATAGAGATCTAAACAGAGAGCGGTGACCTCGGAATGAGGCTGGCTTTCCCCCCTGATCCCGAATGCTGGATCCCATCGGCTTACATCCGCCCCCCAAGCCAGTACCAACCCGTGTATGGAGGCGCAGTCTGCGGGCACCGATGACGGGTTGCCCAAAATAGAACCTTGTGCGACGAGACAAACAGCGCGAGTGAGCCTAAGGGCGTCTTGTAGAAATCATCCCGTTGTGGTTGGCTTAGGATGTTCAGGCGGACCGGTGAAGAAGCATGGTGACGCTCTAGCCTGTGAATGCCCACTCAACACAAGACAACCAGAACTGCCTTTGCCTGATGTCTTCTCTGGCGTCTAGATTTAGATTCCCTGAGAGGCCTGGTTTGCAAGCAAGTCCACGGGCCCTGCGCTTCATGGATACTTGGTATGCCGGGGACAGCCTCGTTCGTAGGCAATGTGAGCAAAGGAAATCTGCCTCCATGTGGGTGCCGTATGCAGGTGTCTTCAGTCTGCCATGTTGGTGCGTCTCGATTGTATCTACACTACTTTCTGGCCTAGATTCACGCGCTTGATGGTACCACATATTTCCGATCGAGTGTATTGGATAGCAGGTATCTTTAAAAGACTAAAAAGTCCACACTAGTCTCGTCAAAATAGGCAAGAAACTCGGTGTTTGAATTCTCGAATCCATCCCCGCAGGCTCTTTTGAAGAACGGGGCTGGAACAATCGTCCGCAGCCTGATACGTTTCCTGGGAGGAATTGCGCTGACTTCAGCTCTGCAGTGGCGCCAGCCTAATTTGAATCACTTTTTAAGAGGGAGAGAGAACAAATACCAGCGTCTGCCACTCGGCATCCGTCGTCAGTCATTATCAGCTTGTCTGCTTGATAAATCATCTTCATCAACTCTCGTTTTGCAACTCTCGTTACCAACATTCATTCAGCAACTCTCCCGATAGCTCTCAACAATGAGGCTCTCGTGTCTCTTTCTGGTGCTCGTTGACCATCTGGCTCTGGCTCTGGCTTTAGCTGGGTCAAGCTTCAGCGGTGTCAACCATTACTATCTTGCCAACCTCCCCGCGACCCAGCGCGATAGTGTCATTACCAAGCTACACGAAGGCGGCGCCAAGGTCATCTGAACCCTCCTCAAAGCCCGACCCCATTCCCAAGAGAAGGACAACCCCATCACGACATCTCCGGACGTCGAAAGCTCCTTGGGAGTATTTGACCTGAGCGTCCTGGACCGATATGTCTCTACAGGAGGCATCGGCGGAGCAGACTGGGGCGATGCACCTCCTGCGACGGTTGGTCAGAACTGGCCCAGCGACGTCCTCGAGTGTGATGCAGTCGACATCGTTGCATTCCATAGGTACTATTCCGACGAAGGCCAGGTGTGGTTGGACCTATTCAGCGAGGAGAAGTTCAACGGTATCCTTCGTCCCAAGGCTCTTAAGAACAACAAGCTCCTTCTGGTCGAGGAGTAGTCCTACTCGCGAGGCAAAGATGATAACTTTGTCAACAAAAATACAGACATCAAGGCCAAGAGCCAGGCCCTCAGCCTCCGCGGCATTCCTTGGTTGTACTGGGATTTGCGGACTGGAGATGATGATACTGTGATAGTGATGGGTGCAAGGAAGTGTCGGTTGACGGCTCTGGTCCTTGGCCTCTTCTATCGTCCGTCATGAAGCAAGCATCCAACTCAGCCACCGAGTTTGACTGGTCAAAATACTTTCCAACTAAGCCTGATGTCGAGACTCCTGGTGACTCCTGTGCTTGGGGTTGCCTCGGTTGGTACTGCAGCCCATCTTCTCCCTGTTTCGAAGCCCGACAGTGCGTCGAGGGAATATGCAATGTCGGGGTGAGCTCTAGATCCCTGGGTATCGCTGACTGCACTTGGGGCTGCGAAGGATGGGACTGCAGCACCAAGTCTCCTTGCGCAGATGGTAAGCAGTGTGTCAAGGACATTTGCAAGACTAGACCGAGTTCTGCTTCTTCCTCAGTCGCTTCCTCGGCTACAGCTTCGAGCTCCTTGCTTCCAACCACTTCCACAGTCTTGGCATCGCCACTGTCAGCTCCTACGGCTGCTCACACCCCTAGTGGAAACTCTTCCAGCACCATACCTAGCTGCACTTAGGGTTGTGAGGGTGGAGACTGCAGCAGCAACTCTCCCTGTTCCGGGGGTCGACAGTGTGTACGTAACATCTGCCACGCGGAAGATAGTCCCCCCGAAACCATATCCTCTGACGGTGATCGGCTTCACTTTGAGTTACTGGGGTTGGCATCCTTGGTCTTGGCATTCCTGTAGGTAGTGCGGTCGCTCAGGGTGCAATTATTCGACTTTAACCTATGAATATTAATGAGGCTACTCGTTAAAAAGGAACTGGAACGATCTTCTGTCAAGCTGCATAACAAGCTGTTCACGTAAGCGTGACAATTTACTATTAGATAACAGACACATCAGATTGAAGAAGAGAACAGGTGTGCTCAACCGACTAACAGGGTGGACATGAACCTCGACGGTCTAATTATGTGGCCTTACTATAGCAAAACCCCGGATGCCAACGCGCCCAATTAGTTCCATGGTTTCCTCCAGCTGTGAGCACCCATCACTACAGCAATATACTTCCTGACCTACGCTACTCTGGCTAAATTGTGATGGACTCTGAATCTCTAGTTAACCGGTTCCAAGTACATTTTAAGTTCCGTAGCTGCCCCAAAATTAGAACTGACTGCGGCAACATCGCCAGTCAGAACCAAAACCTGTTGGATATAAACTAAGTGTGTGGTAGGAACAGCTGTAAACTCAAATTAATCATCATTTTCCAGATTGAGGGTTTTTTGAACAAAGCCACAATGGGTTAACAACTTACATCCATCCGTGTTGATCCACTGAGCAGTCACCTCGAGCGAATCTAAGTCGATCGACCACTAAAGATGTAGTTAGCATCAGGCCCTTTTTTTTCCCCAACAAAATGGCTCAGTAGCTTACAATGGCTGTCTCGACATCTTCCGGGATCTGAGTGGTTCTGGTGAAAGAATTGTCTTTTCCACTTTGAGGCGTGCTTCCCGACGCCGCTAATTCATACAATTAGGACTACGTCAGAAAAAGTAGCATATTGACGACTTACTACTGACTGAAACGCCGAGATAGGCATAACTGTTTATCAGGCGAGATGAGCACAGAAACCAAAAAACATTCAGGGAGCTTTGTAGTTACTTGTATGAACCGGTTCCAAAACCAGAGTCGGTGTCCGCGAATCCCAAAATACCAGAAAGCCGGGTGAGGTCGGTAAAAGCAGCGGAGTTCTTATGGATCAAGTCCAGTTGGCTAGCTCCGGAAGCTCGTGCGGTGTATCCAACTATCAGGGCACTGAACAGATCGGCGGTAATTTCGCGTTCCCCGAGGCCGTTGAAAGAGCTAGACATGTAGCCGAGCAGGGCGCCGTTCGTATCTTTCAAACGGAGACGATAGCCCGGTGAAGAGTCGGACGAGGGACAAGCCTTGTCGTAGAAGGTGTAGTGAGAGTCATCATCAGCTAGAAAATTACCAGCAACGGCAGCGTTATACAGGGAGCATCCCGTGTTGCTAACAGAATAGCTCTGGCAATTAGGCGTGCTCTCGCAGAGCGCCGGACAGCTCGTTACACTGCATCTCGACTCTTTGGTCAAGAACGGACCCGGGGAGTCTTGATCTTACCCAACAAGGCCGCAAGATAGCTCGCTTCGTTTCTCGAGAGAATCAAGGGGAGGATTGAACGATGGCTTGAAATCGGTTGGTATGGACGAAGCCAGTGGCAAGGCTGCTGCGAGGACGGTGAGGAAACGCATGCTGAACAGTTCGCGCAAGAAAGAAAAGAAGTAAAGATAAGTCGTGAAGGCTCAGTAGCCAGCGTTTTGTTAGATATCAGGGGCAACTCAAAGCAGACACGGCGTAAAATTTGCCCTGCTCATTCAGACAAGCCACCTACTTAGCTGCAAAATCTAGAGCAGCAGCGGATCGGAGGCACACTAGCAGTTTACAGCCAAAGCTCGGTAAGGCCATGTTAGCACTAACTTCCCCGAATTTGCACCACACATGCTATCCTCGTTTCAACTTAGACAAACTGCTAGCTCTATGTAACCAGGAGACGTCTCAGCAAATGGTCATCGGTAAGCAATTCCCACATCGTCAGCGCTGAATGCACCATTCATTTCACTTGGCTCAAAATAGGAAGAACTAGTCGTTGTCTGTTCCACTCCGTACTGCAGGGCTGAATATGTGACAGATTTTGCAGTTTCTAGGCTTGAACTTGTAAAATGCAAGCTTGAATTAGCTTCCTCTTTTCATTTGATTTCAGAAAGTTTTCACGAAGTATGTAGAGCTTCGATATCAAAGACAAAGCAGCTGTCCCCACGAACGGCATAATTAAGCAGCCTGCTGGTACCCTAGAGCCATGATCGCAGTCTAATGGAGATGGAAACTTATCAGCAGGCTGCGTGAACAAGCTATGGCAGAATGACCGACAATGACCAGAACAAAAGGATTATCAAGCTTGAGTTTGTAGATGCCATGAATGAGCTCGCTAGGCAGATGTCACAACTGCTGAACCCTGGGCTATGGCGACCGCTGGAAGCCTCTGCTCATGTATGGAAATATATATTAAGTATGATGTAAGCTTAGCCGTATGTAGCAACAGACACTCTTTATGAAACTAATCATTAAAAGACAGCTATCAACTTGGCAGCCCTGTTGATACTGACCGATCATTTTATACCAGTCCGCCGAATCCTCGTCCTCAACATCGAGTTCAAGCACTCGACCAAATCTCTGGTCGTGATACCAAACCTCGCATCGTACCCAGCGTCAGCCGGTGCATCCTCTTCCACCTTGAGATCTTCCGGATCCCTGCGATACACCTCGGCCACGACAATGCCCGCCAGCGTCTTCACGTCGCGGGCGTTGGCCCAGTCCGGCGTCAGGGCCAGCTTGTGGAAGAGCAGCAGCACTTCTTTGCTGTCCTCCTCGCTGGCCTCAGGTCCATCGCGGATGAAGATGCCGTCCTCGTGGATCAGGTTGACGAGATGCTCCTTGCACTGGCGGGGCGTCATTGGGCGGAACATGATGTCCGTGGGAAACCGGCCGCGCAGTCCTGGGTTAGATCTCATCAGAGAGTCCATGCCTTGATCGTACCCCGCCAGGACAATGATCAGCTTGTTGAAGTACCGCGGCTTGGTCATACAGTCGACGAGCTCGCCAACAGCCTCATCCTCATAGCTCCTCCCCTCGGAAGACCGAACTCCCTTGCTACCCAGCCGGTAGGCTTCGTCGATGAATAGCACCTTGCCTAGCGAGCGGTCGAGTAGATGAATTACCTTTGGCGCCGTTTGACCCATCCACTCTGCAATGAGCTGGCTTGCCGAACACTCGACCACCTCGTTGGCGGAGAGGAAGCCCATGTCGTAGAAGATCTGGCCGATGATGCGAGCCGTGTGCGTCTTCCCTGTACCTGGCGGCCCCCGGAAGACGAAGGTAAACGGGATCCGTCGACGCGGATCTTTGCCATGCAATCGCATATTGGCCGCGATGCGTTGGTAGTCTTGCAGCTCGTCAATGATGGCCTCGAATCCAATCAAGCCCTCGAAAAGTCCACTGCACCGCGTACTCGCATCGGCACCACGGTTCCATTCCGGATCAAAGTCTTGCTGCTCGAGGACCACGACGCCTGAGTGCTCGTCATCACCTGACATATTAACTACGTCGTGACCGCTGATCTTGTCTCCATCATCGGGACGGCTCTCTTTCTCTAAGGTTCTCTTCAGGAAACGAGCTTTGGCCATATCGAGCAGATTCTGGACATCACCACCGTTGCCAAAGTTGGGTCGATCCCTCATCCTGCGCAGGACTTCGGCTGCGACATCCATGGCTGGCTGTTTCGCTGTGATGTCCTCCTCGGCCATCCTCTGCCGCAGGATCTGGTTGAGCTGTGCGTCGTCATAATCCCTGAAGCGAAAGGAATTCTCGAGAGGGAACCGCCTCCGCAGTCCGGGGTTCACGTGGCGAAACATCTCCTCCATGACGTCGGCGTATCCCGCGAGGATGACACACCGATCATCGCTGGGCCTATTGTGAATCTTTGACACGATCATGTCGAGGCAGCCCAGCCGGTAGTCGTCGGTGTCGTGGGAGGACTTCCGATCCGTGCCCTGGTAAAAGGTATGCGCATCGTCGATGATCAGTACCTGGCCGATGGTAGAGTCCAAGATGGCGACCGTCTTGACTTCGGTCTCGCCTATGTACTCGCTGATGAAGTCTCCCGGCGTCGCGACAACCACATTTCTACCAGACACAAGACCGATATCTGCTAGGATCTGGCCGTAAAGCCTGGCAACTGTAGACTTTCCAGTTCCGGGCGGCCCTAGAAACACGCGGTTTAGCGACGTGTGAAAACGCTCTTTGCCAGCGAGTTCTCGATGATAGTTGACTCTTGCACGGCTCATCAGGTCTCCGATGGCTTTCTTGACGTCCTCTAGACCCGTCATCCGATCAAGCTCCTTCCATGCAGTGCTGTGGAGTCGAATATCGATCGGCTCCGGCCCCAAGATGTCTTCCATTGTAAGGAGAGATAGTTCCAGGGTTTTGTCTTGGGTACTGCCATCCTCTGACTCTTCCTCGTTTGGTTTCTGACCACTGTCCAGATCTTTCTCCGCGCCCATGGGATCTCTGCTGTTTTCTTCTGGTGTAGGCTGTGTGCCATCCGAGGGGTTGTTCTGGATATCATCATCCTTTCTGCCTTTCTCGTTGTATCTCGAGGGTCTTTTCTTCATTGACAAAGGTGACTCTGGGGACTCATCCTGGCTGTCACTGTTATCGTTCCCTTCCTTTCTGGACTCTGTAATTCTTTCTGTAACTGGAGTGGATTCTTTCGTTTGTTTCTGGATGCCCTTCCCTTCTGCAACTTCGTCGTTGGGTTCCTTGTGCTCTTCACTTTGACTGCCATCATTCTCTAGCTTCCCACCAGTTATTTTTGGGCCTTCCGCATTCAAAGGGGGAGACTCTGTGATTTTGCTTTGACTACAATCGTCGTGTGTGTCTTCGGTCTTGACTTTCTGAGGCTCCTTGGTGGTGATCAAAGGTATTTCCTTGACTTTTTCATAGCTCATATGATTCTGTGAGTCTTCCGCCTCGACCTTCTGATTTTCGGCGACGTCTTGTTCTTGGTTCAGTGCAGCATCAATGGCCTCTGAACTGTTGTCCTTTTCCGTTTCTTCAACAACAAACTCCCCGCCCTCACCTTGGGAATCCGCTGTAGTCGCGTTCTTCGTGTTTTCACTCTTCTTGGGCTTCGCCTTCCGGACCTTGTTCATCCGAATCGAGTGGCGATCGAGCATATTCTCAAACGCCACAACCAAGTCGTACACGTTGCCAAAGCCTTCTGAGCCTCGTCTCTGGCCTACCCGTTTAGCAGCAATCAAAGGCCATCGGCTATCGACGCCGTCGGCGATCCCAAAAGAGTTGTGGTGTACCAGTCTTAGGAAGATAAGGCGGAGCTGGTCATCGCTATAGTCGCTGAGGAGAATCTTTCGCCAGAACTCCCATCGGCCATGGGGTCGGCTCCCGAGAAGCTCCATCAGCCCTTCGGGACTACCTGCTAAAACGACGACGAGCTTGTCGGCATGCCAGTCTAAAACGGTCAACAATGCCCCCCTGTGCTTTTTGTCGAGAGATTCAATGGAGTCGATGAATAGGAACTACGGCAGAATTACACCAAAAGGTTAGTTTGCTCGGGAGGCAGCGCACAGTCGGCGAAACATACCACGCCATTTTTAAAGCGGCCGAGCTCTCCGTCGAGGTCATCAGGATCCAACTTGGAACCGCATCTCATTTCGTAGTGAACATGATCATCTACATCAGGCCAAACGCCAGATTCCGAGAGGAAGGCGTGGTATAGCGCTGCTAGGGTTCTCTTGCCTGGGAGTTGTCAGTCACCCAAACATACAGACAAGTAAGGTTTGTCTAGCAGCGGAATGCTGCCTACCTGTTCCTGGGTTTCCCATAAGAGCCATGTTTAGACCTTGTCGCCTCAGCCGACCCCCTCGAGCGCGAGCAGCCTCAATGGTGGCCTTGACCTTGAGAAACTCAGCCTTGACTTCTTCGACTCCCACCATTGACATGACTTGATCCAGTGCTGCGCTCTTGTCGCCAAGCTCTCGCTTTTGGCGTTCCCACTCTGCCACCGCGGGCGACGCATCTTCTGAGCCGTTGGGTGCATTATCGACTCCGTTGGGGAGAAGACGGATATCAGGTCGGCGCGGCATTTTGTTCCCGCTCGTGGACATCAAGCTACTTGAAGACGTGTCTGAACTTCCGGAGTCTGATGCGTGATCCTCTGATTCGGCGTCATCGAAAGGGTTATGCTGCCGCGGCTCTTTCTCTGACTCGCGGCCGTCGCACGAGCCGTTAACACTGACCACGATGGGAGGCAGCAGCCTGGGAGGACCGGGACCTACAACTGGCGGCGTCCGACCTGGCGGCGTCCGACCTGGAGGCATTCCACTTCGACCTGGATGATTCCCGAAGGTCCAGCTGGGCCGTGGTATGCTAGCGGCCAGCTGGTTTGGGCCAGCTGGGAGAGCGTATGGCTGCTGAGGATGGACGTGCTGCAGGAAAGGAGGTGTCCCGAAGTACCATGCTCCAGGAGTCGGCTGAGGTGGTATAGACTGGACAGAAGACGACAGCTCGACCCAGTTTCCGTCAAGATAGATGACTCCGGAGGGATCTGGGAGACCGTACTGCGTCAAGCTACCGGGCCCTGGGCCTGGATAAAGCGGCACATTTGAAGGCAACGTGGACGAGGTGGTCCGGTGCGAGAGCAGCCGCCTCTTTTGTTGAAGTGTGGCGAGGGCACGAGGGACATGGACGAGCTGCATGTTGTGCGTTGGATGCTGAGACGCCGTTTCGGGACGATCAGTTCTCGCACGAGTCATAGATGCGGGATCGTTGCCGGCATTCGCATCCTCCGAGTGAGTTGGCGCGTCAAAGCCGAGATGGCCGTCCAGACCTGTTGTCGTCTCCGCCCAGGAAGCCACAGGCGGCTCATCGTGGCTACTTCGGTCTGTGTCTGGCGACATCTCGGTGAACCTGTCGGAGATGGTGAGAAGAGTAAGGCTGTCGAACAAGGCTCCCTAAGCGGGATTTTCAGTGAGTCGCGGAGCTGCAGACTGGAGAAAAAGGCGTCCGATATGATCTCTGCCGTGTCCTCGACTGCTACTGGCCGCCTTGTGTTGTTGTTATGCAGTCTTACTGCAGCCCCCACTGCTGCCTGATGACAGTGATCTTGTAGATTAATTAATGACTCATCCTGAAATCTACGCTTTTGGATCCGCAGTCGGCCTTTGCTATATAGCCTGCCACGTTAGGAGCCACAGTCCTCGAGAAACTGGATATTGGGCATCGTGGATTCTGGTGTCTACAAGCATGCTGACAAACGTTTGCTTACTGCCACTTGGCGCATGGTATAACTTCCCCTTCATAGCTCCAGAGCGCAGCATTGCCATATTGCACTGCCTCAGCTAGAAACAACTAGTCTAAGCTATCTTGGTCAACACGAAAACAGTTGAAAGCACTGTCAGCCTTAGTGTAACACTTGGCAGAAGATTTGATTTGTTTCTAGGTCTATGAAAACTGGGGGCTGGTCTTACTGCAGGTTTGCCATTCAGTACATCCGACACGAGCTTTCAGAAGGATGCTGACACTATAGTTAGGTGATAAACCTTGAAGAGTTGCTGCGCCGCGTAAGACAGAGCTGTCTTTCACTCTGGCTGATACGCGCCAGGCTGTATCTCAAATCTTCTTCATTTCTCCTCATTTTTTGATTTCCTCCATGCCTTAGCCCTACAGAAGCTAGACGATAGACATTCTGAAACGAGTCTTTATTCCCTGCATGACCTCTTTTACGGTAAGATGATGCAACAACGGGATAGTGAGGGCCTTCAGGTCCATGGAGCGGAAGCGGCACAAGTGGTCCCCTACTACACCCCGACAAAAGAGGGCACTTTCCCAGAACCTCCACTGTAGCATCAAACTAAGGTTCCGTTTGGCCTCGGTATCTGCTTCTTTAGGATTCTCATAGGCGTTGTAACTGCCGTCATTGTGGGTGGAGCAGTGGGAGGCGGATGCGGCGCTGCATTGGCGAATTGTCACAAGTGAGTAGTAGCTTGTTTGGGTCGGGAGAAAATGGAGACCTTATGCTAACAGTAAGGCTTTTAGTCCGGATTGCTCCCTGACAGGACCCCCCCGAGAAAACGTCGCGCCCTACTCTCGGTACCAACAACACGTCGTCTGATAACACCTCCGCCGGCGATGGCACGGCCCCTTACACGCAAAGAGATACAACATCTATCGATTTATCGCAACTCAAATGCCCGGACGACTTTCATACAAGATCAACCTTCAAATCCAACCGGGGTTATGGCTTTACCTGGTACTGGGGTGTAAACGCCCCCGCTGGAGAGATTGGAAGCCGGGGTGGACCCATTGCAGATGTAGCGCCTATAATTGCGTACTCTCTCGACGACTGCCTGAACGCGTGCGGCACAACGATCGAAAGAGACAACAAAGACGACACTGGGGCCAAGTGTCGCAGCGTTGTCTTCAATGCGAGATTGGGCCAATCCGTCGACAATTTGGGTGGTAATTGTTTTCTGAAAAACGACACCAAGGCCGGGGGCTCTGCATGGGGATTCAACATAGGAGAAACAATTGCGTACGCAGAAGTGGACGATTGAGAAATGTGGATAATATCATTGCCTTGAGCCTGGTATGCAACTTCAACGAAAGAGATATCCCGTCTAGCGTTACACAAGAGCTGACGGCCTAGGCGCCTTGCTTGACTTGGTTGCGCGACTTGCAAGTCACATAGCGCAAGCTTCAGCATGACTACCACCCTACACTGGCGACCATGAAACCCATGGATGAATGCAACTTGTCGCTAGTGTTCTGGACGACTCGAACGCTTGCATCGACTGAGTGACGTAAATTACTCGCTACCACATAAACCAAACAGTGAACAGATCCTCGCGCAACTTGTGAGTGTCACCAACAGTCTCCTCGGCTGCGTATTTATCCCGACGCAAGAGGGATACGAGTCATACTCTCGCCCATTTCCAAGCTCCACGTTCCCGACCACTTTTCCCGCTCTTTGATCTCAACCTGGACATCCTTCTTTGGGTTGTACACACTTACCAGGTCACCCGTATTGACTGCCGGGTTTCTTTCCCACTCTCCTGTGCCTGCGGGGACAAGATCGTACCGCATAGCAAGCAAAGCCACCACGAGGATAATCTCGGTTGAAGCAAATTGTCGTGCAGGACACAGGTGAGGCGGCGCGCCCCATGCAACAAAGCTACTTGGTGCCACAGGCTTTCGGTCCGCGCCGTCTTTGGGAACGAAGCGGTATGGGTCAAAGTCTTCTGCCGAGCTGCCCCATATGTCTGGGCTGGTGTGGATGGGGTGGCCTGGCATCTGCACGTAGTTGCCGGCTTTGAGGAGGTACTGTCCGTCCAGCAGCGTGTCGGCCGTGACCTTTCGGATGTTGGCGTGGATATGCCTCGTCCTCTGCGTTTCCTGGTAAACTGACAAAAGCAGGGGACACTTTGTTTTCAATGCAGATACATCCAGCGTAAAGCCAGAGTCGCTGGTTCCGCTGACTGCTCGAGAGGCGACCTCATCGCGCACTTGTTCCAGAACGTCGGGGCGCGAGAACAACTCATGCGTGGTCCAGTACAACGCCGGGACACTGTTGGCAAAGGCGGCGATGCCAAAAGTAGAGTGCTGCCTGGAAATGTCCTCTTCGCACACGCCCGCTTCCCGCATTACGCGAGTACGCTCGCGGAAGACTTGCGATGCATCATCGGGAACCGCCTTGCAGTATTCCCGGAAGGCTTTGAAGACGATCTCCCTGAAGGCGTCACCTCTCCGCAAGAGGTCCAGTCTCACCACCTGCAGAGAAAGATAGTCCTGCCATTTCCTAGTCATCGTTAGTATTGACGTCCGCTGGCGGGGGTTGCGACTTACCAAAAGCCTGCTTCGACTGCTGGGTCGCGATATGGGTGTTCCTCGCCAAAGATGCCGCAGCTGTTGGCTTGCACAATAGCGTGTCGTGTCCATTCAAGCAAGAATACACTGCGTTTCTGAGACAAGGCATCGATGTCCTTGATGGCGCGCTTGCCCATTCTCAAGTTTTGCTCATCCAGACAAGGCCCAGGAGCTAGGCTGTTTTTCATAGCATGGCTGAAGTCGTTGACCATGTCGGTACCAAAGATCTCGTATGTTTCATCCGTAGCCTTTCCCATGAGCTTCACAGCGGTCTGCATGAATGGACGGAACGTCAGTGTCTTGGATGCCTTCATAATTAGGGGCGTAAGTCGCTGTGTGTTGGCCACGTAGAGCTTGGTGTTGAAGATGTTGAGTGTGTAGATTTCCGCATTCGTCTTCTTGCTGCATCATCTGATCAGACTCCTATTCCATCGCATCATGTTTCGCGTGCTTTACCTCGTCTTGTTGTAGTATAATGCTCCATGTTGCATCATGCCCAGCAAATGTCCCAGCAACGGTACTTTCGGCTGGACGCGTTTCGGTTCGCGAGGGTCGTCAAAGAGAGTCAATGTCCATTCTGTTGCAAAGGCAAGCAGAATAAAGCCTGCGAGGCTATACGCAATCTCACGAAACATGACTCAGTCGTGAGAGAGTAGCGGCATATTACTGTGAACTTCGTGAAGTGAAGAGAAACACACATGTTTTAAATTATTTCAGTCCTGTTAGATAAGATAATAGCAGATTACCTAAGGCATGACAAGCCCTCAAGTATTTAGTGCTTATGCGTTTGATTTTAACGCGCTCAAGACAGGATAGCGCTGACCGTCAACTATTTTTAGTCTTGTCATGGATACATACGCAGACCTGACACTAACTATGTACTATCAGGTTGGATGTAATAAAGACTATACAAAAGTCGTAGAAACACGGGTTCTTTTCTTTGCTCACGGTGAGAAGAGAGGAGTGGGGGGTATCAGAAAGGTTGTTAGACATGTCTCGCAAATCACAAAACGTCTCACTTTGCCTGGTCTTATTTTAGGCTGTAGTAAACAGAGTACCCAGCATCAACAAGGATACTAGGCATACACGTGTACAGGTTTCAAGGGTTAGAAATGTGCAAAAGTGGTTCTATACTGTACAGACTTGTGAATCTTATAGATAACAGGCCTAGAGCTTGATATGTAGGATTCTTCTATAATCTGATTTAGTGAGCCTGTTAATAAAGGACCTGACGGTTGGTACTAATATTTGTACTGTACTTACCACTTAGGCAGATCTGTTGCTAAATAAAGTACTGGCACGTAGAGACTTGGAAATGATTAACATTTTTAATCCTTGCAATCTGTAGGTATCCGCTCTGACATTCGACAGCACACAAGGCAGATCTTATTGACCCCGCTCAATGTGCCTACGACAGCCATCTCGATCCTCAGTCAGAATCCTTTCCCGTATCTTCCGAGCCCGAGCCATATTGCGTTCTAAATATAATTCAACAGTGACAGTCATGTATCACGAAACGCACTCAATAGCTAGCTTTACACTACTCAAGCTCCCAACAGAGATATTCCGGGTAATATGCGCTCAGTTTTGCGGCTACTGTACTCCCGAATCGGAATTGAAAGATAGCAGCAGAGGTGCAAATATAGCCGAACTCCCACAGGTGACTCGAAGCTCAATCGATGTGAAGGCGTTGATCAGTCTCTCTCAGACCTGCCCTATTTGCCTACCACGACTTTGTTACCGAGTCTTGGAGTCTATGCCAAACCAGAAATTTCTGACGTATCATTTGCCGACACATACACCGTCGATTCTTTGGTCAGCCCCCAACCATCCTCGGTTTTATACTCCGTTCATTAAATTTCCTCAAGAACCTTCCAGTCCCCACTCATCCCGGAGGCTCCGGATCAAATCATCGATACGCCACCCTGAAGCTTTGACGCGCTGCAAGCATGAGAGCAGCTCCATCTGCTGGGCCGGGTGCGTCATTCCTCTCGCAGCGAGGGTGAAGGCGGCGAGGATGCAAGGATCCCAGCACTGGGTGTGCTGCGAGTCGCTGGCAAGTGCAATGCCGCACACGCGCCGTGCGTGCCACTGTGGAGATAGTTGCGTCTTCATGGCTTCTGCCTGGCCATGCTCTTCGTAGAGGTGGATCTCCCGGGGTCGATGCCGTAGCAGCAGAAACATGGCGGCGTGGTAGATAATGTTGGTAGAGACACCAACCCTGCTGGTGAAGAGCACTGTGGGAAACAAGCTGTCGTTGCCTTCAAGCTCAGCCAGCTCTTGGAGCTCCGGGGGACGGTTGATGTGCCATGCCAGTAGGTCACTCGATAAGTGCCTCCATCTATCGGCCTTTGATATACGAGGTCCGGTCTGGACTGGGGGTGGAGCTGCGTCTTGATCCGCCGGCTGCAGGCAAAGGCCCATGGCATCGGCTAAGAGGGCGAGGCAACGAAGAGAAGCTCTAAAGCTCTCCTGGAAGCTTTGTTCCTCGGTAACCGTATACTCCTCCAATGCCAGCATCTCATAGACAACCTCGGAGCCAACGGCTGGGGCTGTTTCATGTATGAGGGAATACGCGATCTCTTTGATGATTATGCCATTAACCGCCAGGCCATAAAATGAGACATGAATGACGACATACCTAATCTCGACATCAAAGTCACTGTACAAATCCATATTCTGCGATGATTGGAATCCTCGAAGTCATAGCCTTTAAAGCTCGGCACAGGCCCTCCCGAGACAAATACGGGCTCCCACTTATCCGGACCTGACCCAGAAAACAGCTGTGTTTTTAGAAAAACGAAGGTCACGACGTATCTCAAGACACTAAGGACAGGTAGTTGGTATGGCCGGAGGGACGCAGCCAAGAGGTTCGAAGAGCCCATGCTGTACCGCTCTGCATCCTCTACACTAGATCCGTAGGACGCTGCGGCTACCTTGAGTACAGCATCAAGCACAAGTGGCGAAGTCATGGCAAGTTGCGGGATGAGAAGGCCAAATGTTTGCCTCAAGTCAAATATATCGAGCTATATAGATGAGAAGTAATTCCAGAGTCAGCCTGATATGTCAGGTCGAGGGGGAGACCTCGAAGAGAGCACTCACCCAAGGAGCGACGTGACGGGTATAATGTTTCAAGAGATCGATTCCATTACCCGTCAAAGAGACTTTTCCAGCTGGCAGGTGCGATTTGACACTGATTCCGGAGTTGGTGGCGTCGAGCAGGTCGCTGAATGGTGTTGCCCTGTCAGGACGAGAAGGGTCCAATGAGTCAATGACCGTCACGTCAAAGATGTCAGTAGCTTCCTCCAAGTGCTGTGAGCTGACCCCTTCGGAATCTTGCGTTATAACAGGCTTCTGGACATCGTTGGTGTTCTCCAAGCCTGTCAGTGTTACCGGTTGCTCTCGAGGCTGATGGGCCTTGTTGTTTCGTGCACTTGAAAGCGACAGAGCGCTCTCTGAATGTTCAAGAGAGGATTCATTCTCCCTGACGATGAACTAGACGTTGTGGGAGCACAGTGTCAGCAGGCTTCGTTAGTAGAACTAGAGAGGCTTTACCTGAACGCTAGGATACTCTATGCTTTCCGATGCCGTATCCCGGACGACAGGTTGTGTCAGGGTCTGGGCGTTCTTTTCGAGAAACGTTAAGCGCCTTGTATACTGGCATTCTGCATTTGCATCGATGCAGCGGCAACACGCAGGCTTTCCCTCATCGCCTGCGTTGGAGCTTGGTTAGCTAGGATAAGAGGGCTGTTTGGGTACACCTCACACTTCCGCCGGCGTGCGCGACAACGCTCACAGCCAGTACGGGCTCTTTTCCCTTGGGTACGTCGCCGTCGTTTGCTGTCGTGACCAGGTTTCTCTTCATCCATACCGTCGTCGGTCATGGTCAACGTGAAGAACGGAGTTTGTGACGGGAATCGGGGAAAGACGAAATAGGAATGCCAGTACGCCGGTGAAGCTGACACCGACGATTTGTCAAGCGGAACGGGGGAGGCCATTCCCTTTTAGGCAGTCCCATCCACCTCGCGACGAACGCATCCGCTTTATCATCAGCCTGTGAAGGTGGCTTACACATGTTCTCAAGATGGCAGTTGTATCCAACGCCCAAAAAGACTCCATGGGCAATATAAAAGAGCTTTCCGGCTGGCACTTTGCTGTCTTCTCAAGATGCAACAAGGCAAGACACTCCAATCTACCAATCAAGCCACTCTACCAGTGCAGCATGTCCAGCCCAACTTCGGCACCGTCTTCGATGAAGACATGGATTGTCGTGCAGTCTGGAGAACCCAAACACGCTCTCGCGCTCAAGACAGTGTGGCCGACTCCAGCACCCCCCAAAGGCAGCGATATAATGGTCAGAGTATCCCACGCCTCCATCAATCCCCTTGATCTCGTCCTCATGCGCGTGCCGGCCGCTCTCAAGAAGAATGCCGTCCCTGCCGTCGACTTCGCCGGCGAGATTATCCAGGTCGGACCATCCGTCCCGTCTTCCAAGCCTGACATTTGCGTCGGCATGACCGTGTGTGGCACCGTGCCCACCATGCAGATGTTGTTCCGGGGCTTTGGCACGCTGTCCGAGTACATCGTGCTGCCGGTGCATGCTGTTGCAGAGAAGCCAATGGACCTGGATGCCGGAGAAGCCGCAGCGCTGATGGGAGTTGCGGGACAGACTGCGGCCATCCTAGTCGAGGCGGCCAATGTTGCCAAGGGAGACAGGATCTTGGTCAATGGTGCCAGTGGTGGTGTAGGCTGCTTTGTCGTGCAGGTACTCCGAGCCAAGGGAGTGCACGTCGCGGCCATCTGCTCCGGGAAGAATGAGGCCATGGTACGGCGACTCGGTGCTGAGGAGGTGAGTTTGACCTTTTTCATCATGATCACTCTATACCTAAGCTCCTAACACTGTCTAGGTCGTTGACTACACTGCCCATGATACTCTGTACGACCATCTATCCACCAGCTTTGGAGACGCCTCCTTCGACACCATCCTTGACTGCATCGGGAACCAGACACTCTACAAGAGGTGCCCTGCATACCTGAAGCCTACAGGGAAGTTCCTAACCATTGCGGGGGGCCTCATGCCCATCGTTACTACCAAGCTGCCCCTCATTTTGGGCGGCACCCCTCGCACCTACTTGCGCGTCAACAACTCTCCGGCCGGCGCCAGGGCGAAGGAGGCTGCAGCCTGGTTCAAAAGTGGGTGGATCAAAGAGGTCCCCATCGACTCGAGATTTGAAATGGATGATGCTGTTCAGGTAAGGGTTTCGATTGCTCACTTGATACGTTCTGCCACCGATATTCGAACCTCTTAACTAACTCGTTTAGGCGTTTGAAAGAGTGGAATCAAAACGGGCAAAGGGCAAGATTGTTGTCAACGTGCAATAAACCGCAGGCCTTTCTCGCCTGACGGCCAATTGCTAGTTTATACTATGGATATACCGAGGTGGCAGTCCGCGGTGCCAACGGTATTGTATTTAGTGACGGAGAAATATTTGACGAGGCGGTGATGCGAACATACAATCCGTCGGAAAGAAGTGTATTCATGCTTTTTTCTTTCATCTCCTCGTGGACGTTAAAAGATTAAACGTAGCTATATGTGATTCTCTCAGCAAAGCTTGCACACCGTTTGTGGTGATAGGCAATCTGTTTCCAGCAAGCGATATCAAACCTTGCCCTCCAGAGGCCGATAAACGGTAATTTGACAAAGCACCAAACGAGTCTACTAATGGGTCTTAGGGCACTCCCAGCACACCTGGTCGTAGAAATAGACGCCGGTTCCAGCTTTGGGTGTAAAAAAGTCCTTGACAGGATTCCCATAAAGATGGCACTTGGCCTCGGCGGAAAAGTACTCAAATGCCACACACCAGCCCGGGGGCCTTCTGCCATCTCCACAAAGTTCCGAGCACTCGAACGCGCTATCGGTTCCCTCCATAAGACCGTTCCAATCGATCCCGCTTTCGCTGTTGAATTCGCCTTCCACGCCACACTTGGAGTCGGGCTTCAGACATGTGCTAGTCGGCGTGGCTGCCGAGGAAGTCGTCGTTGTGGTGATTGAGGGATCTTGGTAGTATGAACTGGCGTTGACTGCTATTACGGCTAGGCTTGAGAGGAAGACCAAGATCTTGGTGATTGCCATGTATGTGAAGCGAATGTAAAAGGTTGTGTAGATAGGTGGGTGACTTGATATTTAGGCCTGCAATACTGCGAGCACCAACAATATATATATAAAGAACAGTTCGCTGATGGAAATAAGGGCCCGCGGAGAAAAGGATAACCCCTTTTCACTGCCTGGGGATACGACGTGGCAGGCTGTGTCGCTTGGCATGCAGGACAACGCAGCTTATGTGCAGAACGCACTGCACTTCGTATTTGATTTGCAGGCAAATGTCCTGTAAGTCACACACCGAGCGATACATCGGCTCATAACATTCAAGGACCAATATCGAAGCTTTCGTGCATCCTCAATGGTCGCTGCATCTCTGCGGAGAAGTTGTCGATCGCTGGTGCTAGTGCTCTGGAGAAGGGTACCTTGTGACTACATGATTCGAAACAGCGTTCACTATAATATCACACATAGGACAGATTGCTACCGTACAGTCTATGGATGCACCATTTGAGGCCAGAACTTCTGACGCTGTGTTACGTTGGTCCGCATCATCAGCGGTGCGGTTGAAAAGCGCATGGATGATCCCGGCCAATGAGTTGAATACGAGCGATGTTGGTCCAAGAGCTTGCGTGAAGGTGGGAACACGACTCATCCTTCAACATTAGTACATGACAGTTCAAGTTCGGCCAATTTTTGAGCCCTTGCACGGTAGCTGGTGATGGTGGAGTAATGTCAACATCATATAGGAGGCTCGTAGGAGATGTTAGTCTGTAGTTCACCAGCATGCAATTCGAACCATTGTGGTGTCTGAGACAGTTTTGTGACGCACTTATGTTATGCCACTTTGGTCTTTAGCACATAACGCCGGATCAAGCACCTATAAATTCGATATTGCAATACAGCGTAGTCCTTCCAGCTGCCTCAACGCTTCAAAAGAACACCATGGTCCCGTACCCTTCTAAAGAAATAAATGGAGCTTATCCCAAGCCCCAGCCCAGCAAGGCCGACCGCCATGTACCACGCCGCCCGATAGCCAAACAACAGGTCGTCATCTGTTTCTCCGCCATGATTCACATGAACCTCGACCGTCGCGGCAAATCCAAGACCCAGACTGATGCTGTAGTTGACAATCGTGCTCACCAAGCTTGCTGCAATTCCTTGGTGTTCTCTCTTGACAGCGTTGGACAGAATCAGGGTCGCAGCTGGAAACGACATGTCCATACCAAAGGTCATGATAGCCAGACTAAAGAATGACTGATACCAATACGACTGACCAACAGGAGCGGTCATCATCAACACAATCCCTGTTGTGAACGATGCCAGGGCTATCAACATGACCAACGCGGGCTGTGTAAAGTGAAGCAACCACGCGGTTATCATGGAAGCTGCTGCGCCGGATACAGCAACAGGACTCATCCACGCCGCCGTAAGAAGTGGCGACGCCCCTCGGAGAAGTTGAAAGAACTGAAAGGTATAGTAGACCCAAATCCCAAAGGAGGACCAGCCACAAGCTATGCAAGCCAGGATAAATCCAACTTCGCTCGTCAGGGCATCAAACGGTATCAGCGGATGAGACGCAACCCGTAGTTCGATGTAAAAAAAGACGGGCATGAGAGCAACCCCGACAATGAGGAGAACGTAAACGTAGGGTGTTCCCCAGCCAACTATCGGTGCTTGGTTCCAGGCGAAATTGAAGAGAATGAGCGCAGTGATGCCTGTGGCTGCACCCAGGAGATCGAGTTGGTCCCGGATTTCTCGCCAGGTCATGTTCGCTGACTGGAGTTTGTGAGGCGGATCAGGGATGACAAAGAAGGCGACGGCGGCAATGAAGATCAACCCCATTGCGAACGAGTAAAACGCCCAAGGCCACCAATCCTCGTGATCCTTAACGAAAAGGCCAGCGAACGCAGCAGCAAACACGTTGCCACCAGGCGCGCAAGCCCCGAAGAGAGCAAACGCGACTGTTTTCCTTGCTCCTGGCCGATACGACGCTCCCAGAATCGCCAGTGCATTCGGCATGATGATGGCGGGCCCGATGCCTTGAAGCACTCTGGCAAAGATGAAAAGAACATGGTCGGAATAGTTGGAAAGGCCCGTGACCATCGACCAGAGCGCGAACCAGACGAAGCCGATGAGAAACAGGCGCTTATATCCAAACAAATCACCAAGTCGTCCAGAAACGAGGATGAAGGTGCCGACTGTTAGACTATACCCGGCAATCAACCAGCTGAGCTCTGCCGGGTTATCCAGGCCAAACGAATTGCCCACGACGTGCAAGAGGTTGAGGCAGTTTCCGAGAGCACCCTGCGTCATAAACTGGCCCATGCAGATGATGGAAATGAACAGGATTTCTCGCGGTAACGAGAACGTCTCGGCGATGGAGGCGGTTGATTTTGTCCGGGCCAGCTCTTCCTCGCCAGGGCTTGTAGCGCCGTTGTTTTCCGAGATTGCTTCATCGTTGCCACGTTCGTGGCCCAGTTCTATGGCAACATTAGCTATAGATCAGGGTTTATGAACATAAGTTTGAGGCTCGCTTGCCTTTGTCTTGCTCCATGATTACCTTCTTAAGTGAGGCTTTAGTGCTTCTGAGAACGTCTTTCTGGAGTGAATCAAAATAAAAGCAAGACCGAGGGGTCCGGGCATCGGAGGACAGTCCGAAGATAATTCCGCTAGCGGCGTTCCCTATATCCGGGTATCCGAGGGATTAGAAATCATCTTATTCACGTAGCCTCAGCCAATTGTCACGATGGCCTTGTTTGCCTCATCATGTGATACGGCCTGTAGTCTTCGCAATTATTTAGTATCGAGCGTTTAATATGTCACTGTTGGTCGACCTGCCCAAATGTAGGGTGCCCTACGTTTCAGTGTACGGAGCAAAATGCCCCACAGGCAACTAACTGTAGACAGTTTATTAAGGCTTGCAGAAGCTTAGATCCAAGCTTTCTCACAGCGAGGTAGTCTTCGAAAGGTAAAAGGGGCCAATGACAAACGGTGAGGTGTTGTTTCTTGTTTTTGAGGACCTTTTGTGTTTGCAGGATACACAATTGTCATCAGCCACATGCCGCTCCTCGGCTACACCCCCGAGAGTCACTTTATACGACATCTTTCACACAGTAACAGGATTCGACCTTTAGGAAGGATCCCTGAGAGCTTCTTCTTCAAAACCTTGCTTTAAATAGTTAGCCGGCGAGCTTCCAGGCCGAACGATGGTCTAGCAGCAGTTAATCCACCAAGGCACCATGCCTGGCACCGGGAATCCCAATGACCAGGCTCCATTTATACCACTGCAGGAATCCCAGGCCAGACAACGTCTGCATACCCACTCTGTATGATTTTGTCAATGACCCTCCCATATTTCCAGCCTCCTATAGCTGCACTTCTCCCACCATTCGCTTCCAGAATATCGCAGGCTGTTTGGATAGGAAAGTTTGCGGAAGCGATGCCGAAGAACTTCATCTTGTCTTGCATCAAGAATTCGACGCTTTGTAGTATCCACTTCGCCATTTGCATCATCTTCTTAGAGACTTGCTGGCTTTCTGGGGCGTTGCCGTCCACCTCCGTCATTATATCCATTAACCATGGATGTTCCGCCCTCAGCTTTACAATGTAGGTAACGCATAAGATCCAGAACGCCCAGTAGTGAGTAAGAGAGTTGGCCATAGTGATGTTTGGAAACCACATGTAGTTTCCTTCGCCCATCTCAGACGCTGGCCACCACATGGGGTCAGTTGAAGCAACTGAGGTTCGCTGATACCACAAATCCAGAAGGTCAAGTATGTAGGTAAATTCCAAAAGTGCATCCTGCGCAACAGATTGTGCATCACAGAGAGATCCATTTTTCGAGCCGTCAAGCCGTTCGAGGAGCGACGGAAGCCCACTAGCTTCGTTCATAAGATCTTGCAAGGGTGTTTTATGCATAACCCGGAATGGTTCATTCTTCCATTCTTCGGTAGAAAGAAAACTAGACTTGCGTGTGTCGAAAGCATGAAGAATCTGTAGCATTAATGAGATAAGAAGCCAAACCGGGAAAGGGGACCTACCAACAGAGGGCGAAACCCAGCGAAAAGCTTGTGGGAGATACCAGATTCATAAAACTTAGGGCCGTTGAGCTGAATCAAATCACTGATTCCTTTCGAGTGAATCGCAGATCCGGTATGCGAGCTGGGTAACATGACCTGGCGAACTTGAGCACGACGACAGCGACGGATTATGGGTCGCTAGAAGTACCTCTGAGAGATAGAGACACATGACAGCTGCGACCATTGCGTTGAAGGACGAACCGGTATAGTGACGGATTGTATCCCGCAAGGCGTGGACCGCCACGCATTTCGCTTCCAAAGCATCGGAAACCGGTGCCAGACCGCTGGTTCCTCTGGCAAGAATCGATACACCAAAGGCTTTGATGCTCAGTGAGAGCAGCTGCTGATTGTCTTCCATTTCTATCAAGGAAGGCAGGACTTCAATCCATGAGCCGCAGATGCGTGATTGTGATATGGATAGGTTGCTCGACGAGACAGAAAGCTCGCTTGCAGGGACAAAGTTCTGAGCGCATAGTGAAACGATGTCTCGCAACGGCCAACTCAACGGACGTGTGACAGGGATGATGCGGTGGGTGGGTATAGGTCGAGAAGAAGCACTAATTTTCTTGGCAGGTTTGTTCCGTTTGGTGGTGCCCTTTTGGGTCTGTCCCGGGGATGACCGCCTCGTTGTTAGAGGATCACGGAATATGAGATCAGCTTGATATCCTGGACATGCCCGCCCTCTCAAACGGCACTGTGAACAGGCAGGGCGATCTCCGTCACACTGAAAGACGTCAGTGGTGAGGCGATGGACTAGTCGGGATCGGCGAGAACTTACACCGAGCTTGCGCGTCCTGCATTCTTGGCAGACAGTTGTCTTGCGCACCTTCATCGTGCTCCAGCCAAAAGCAGCTCTTTTCTGGTCGATGACTTGAACTCTAAGCGGGGTAAGAGGTCGCAACTGGGATTTATCAGCTTGTTGTTGTATCTTGGCGGAGTGAAGTTCTAGAACGCGACCCCCGGGAGCTCCGTCTTACCAGACTCGCTAGGCCGACTTAGGAAACATTATTCGCCAAGACCGATACACCCCACGTATCCACTTGACGTAGGCGAATAGCATGGCTTGCTCTGAAAGGGTCTACCCTAAAGCAGGATGCAGAGGAGTGTTTAGACGATACGGCGTGGCATGGCAGCCGCCTACAAGAAGATGAAGAACAATTATTTAATGCCAGCGATCAACGTAGAGTTAGGTCGCGTTGTATTGGTCAGACTTGAACAAATGCTGCTCATGCCTGTATGAACCGTTGCGACATAAGGAATACTGACTGCTTCCATCTGCACCTAGTACTATGACACATTTGATGAGTTGGAAAAGTATTGGAAGACTGATTCACATCTAGTTGATGTCTGAGCTTTGAACGACACTTCCAAACGAATCACTAAGCTCTGCCAGGACAACCTTTGTCAGCTGTTCGGCGTTCACACCCGGAATGTCCCTGTCCCCGATAGCATCTTCCACCAAAATCACGTCGTATCCCAACTGATCACCGTGGCGGGCGGTTGTCGAAACACAAACATGTGCCTGAAACTGCCATCAGTAAGGTTCAAGAAGCGCTGTTGTGGACAAACTGACCATGTAACCCGTCAACACAATCTTCTTTAGCGAGACGCCCTTGAGGTACTCCTCGAGGTCGGTGTCCGTAAACGAGCTGGGATAGTTCTTCACAATGACCTTCTCGCCTGCTCGCGGATTGAGTTCCTCAAACTCCTCGGCCAGTCTTGTATTGGGTGTGAACACCGGCGCTCCCTCGGGGGTGGCGTGAACAACGTGTACCACGGTTCCGTTTCCCTGGCGGTATTTCTCCAGGAGCGACGCAATGACCTTTCGTGATGTCGAAACACCTGAAATGAGGAGCTTCCCTTCGGCGTACTCGTTTTGTGCGTCAATGATGATCAAGGCGCTGTCCTTGACGGATGCCGAGGACGGCGAAACACCGACTAGCTGACGGAAGGAGAGAGCAGAAGCCATTGCGATGTGTTTGTAAAGTGTAAGGAGATGTGAGAGGATTGATGTGCTATGTTTAGTTCACTGGAGTAGGCCAAGTTTATATAGAGATCAAGGAAGCTAATTCATTCCTTGGGTTCAAAGTCTTGGCGGGCAATGCTGCCCAATTCAGTTAGACCATAAGCTACTGCACTGGTCACGAAGGAAAGATATGTCAGCACGCGATGGCTCTTTTGACATCCCTTTGTCCGCAGTACTTGCTTATTTAGGATAATTTAAGAAGAGTATATTTAGCTCGGAAAACACCTTGAAAAGGCCGGTACCTGTATCCACTACAGTCCCATAGAAATGAGGGATAGGCGCATGGAACTGTCTTGGCGGGTAATGGTCCCAGAAATCGCTTAGTTGGGCTCCGAATCCATCTCACGAGGTTGCCGCGTGGACACTTGCACACATTGAACCTAGACTTAAGCTGACAGTGTTTTTTTTCATCCAGCTCTGAGGCTGCTTACAAGTGGTAAAATGGCGTATTCAAACAAGGTTGGAAATCGGAATGCGATACAATCTTCCCATTTCCCTCTTCGTAAAAGCTCAGTGCATCGGGCGTGGATAGTGCCGTGGAAGAAGCGGACCCGTTTGCCTTCACCCATCAGCATGGCGTCTTCAGGAAGATAACCGCCCGTAAGAGTTAGATTACTTTGATATATGTAGCTATAGTCCTGCATATACAGGGTTCTTGCATGATGCAAACCTACTAGACTACCAATCATCGCAGCGCTGAGCTTTTACGGTACATAATAGGCTGAGAGAACAGAAGCGAAAACAAACACTGAAGTAAGCTGTCTTATCATCATAATCAGGCACATTCCTGACACACCTGAGGGACACATCAATTAGGGGGCAGCTGTTGACCGCATGGCCGACTTAAATGTATTATCTTAGCATCTTGCCGTTCAATCTTCGTTAGGACGAGTAAACTCTTGGGCCCTGTCTAGCGTTGCTGGAGGTATCAGAGTTAGGACAAGGTCCCTTAATCCCATGTTCTGGTCAATTGATCTCTTCAAAGACGCACGCATCTCGTTCTGAGCACCACGCTGTTCAACAAGCTCTGTCATGTTTGCCCTCGACACGCTATGAAAATTTAGCTAGAATGATCTAATACGGACGCCTGGAAAACTTACAAATTTGCTGTTGAAATCTGATGAAACGGCAACCGCGATCGAATCGACTCTCTTTGCGGAATCAATTTTAAGACAGTTTTTCGCACTTTGTACAATCGCACCATTCTGCGCGAGACACCGAACGAGATCAGAAATCTTACGGCCTCATAACTTCGCATAGAAAATGAACCAATCGGAATATTCGTCCCCACAAGATCCATGTAACTGAGAAGTCTGCCCTGTCGAGGACTGATCGCAGCGATCGCGGCTTGTATCACTTCCTGGTGCCAGGCCATATCGGGACCGGCATTTAACTCGAGGTTGGGCGATTTGTGGTCGGGACTGTGAACATCCACGAACTGGCTCAGAATTCCAATCTCGGTTGAGTAGAGTTCTGTGATGAGCTTCTTCAGCAGCTTCGATTGGGAGTCATCTTCAAGTGAGGATAATTTCGCTGCTCGAACCATTTCCTGCGTGTCCTCGATGGTAGTGGTGACAGATTTCAGAATAGTGACCATTTCCATGTTACCATTCGTGAGGGTATTATAGCGAACGTAGATGAATGCCAAGATTGCAGCAAGGAAGGTCAGAATACCAGTGATGCTGGAAGTGATTGAGAGTGGGCTGTCAGCCATTTTGGGTAAAGAACAGGATTTGCCGGTTAACGGAAGGTCTCGAATGCAGCTCGTGCGATCATGCGAGTATTGGAAGAATAGATGTCTCCC
Organism: Neonectria neomacrospora; assembly: GCA_917563905.1. Classification (NCBI taxonomy): domain Eukaryota; kingdom Fungi; phylum Ascomycota; class Sordariomycetes; order Hypocreales; family Nectriaceae; genus Neonectria; species Neonectria neomacrospora. The sequence continues at coordinate 2,891,733 of OU830643.1, forward strand.
TCAAAGTCCGAGTACCTGTGTTATTGCTGACCTCAAGGTGATCTGTCAGATAGCCTTTTTTTGGAATAGCAGCATGCATTGATGCCCAAGGTGATATTGAATCACCATGGCTCTAGGCAACAACATTCAGGCAGTTAGGCTGCCTCATGAGGCGTTACGCTACTCAAGAAACAATATTGAAGAAAATGTGTGCAATTCTGTCACTTCTTTTGTAACTTTGACTTGACAAATGTGGTTGGGGTTTCCTCCACGTTGCACCAAGAAAGAAAGAATGGACGCAGCCTGGGTTTACGTTTATTATCAAATTATGCGATTCGTGACTGACAATTTGATGAACAAATGACAACTGTTTGTGGCCCTTTCTCATGCTAAGCACTAGAGATCCCCGGGTTAATACTTAAGTCTGATAGCCACAGCTTTTGCAGATTGTGCGAGTATATCCCAGACTCTTAGATTCGCCGTTAGCAATACAAAGTCCCACGCACCAAGTAGAATGCTTTCAACAAAAGATATTTAAGATGTGTCCTGTTAAACACTAATGCTAAATGTGATAAGTTGAGCGCTGCACTAGACTGTTGCCGACTAATAGAGTAGGCATTCATCATCAAAACCTTTCTACCAACGGGATCAACGAATTGTGAAGATCATCTATCCTAGCGAAGTGACACATAGCTCGGCTTTGGCCAAGGAACTATAATAGGGCGGAGATTAGCTATATATTATCCGTGGTTTCCCGGGACATGACTTTGGAATGACTATTGTATCCAGAATCGGACAGCAGAGGCAGAAATTTGAGCTATTCACGGGCGGTGAGGGGAAGATTGTCTCGAGCATTGTCTCCGACGCATCCGCTAGCACCAGTCAAATGTCTACATCACAAGAAGCTGAAACAATGCGAGCTGCTGAGACGCAGATATATCACCATACCTGGGTGGTATACGCAGTTGCGAAGAGGGTACGACCGGCCCAATAGGTTTACGATTAAGAGATATCAAATATACCTTAGGATATGCTTGGAACGCAATATGTCAATCTTAGCATTGCCAAGGTGAAACCCACTCTATAGAAACTCGGTCTCGGTTCCGGCAGAGTGTTACAGACAACAAGATAGGGACTATGCAGGCCAAAAGAATGTCGATACGGCTTGACGTAAGCAATGGTTTCTCTAGGGTTGGTGAAACTCCGCAGGTCTCATAAAAGGCACGTCAACGAATATTCAGTTTGAAATCTCATCACCTCACGGTTGTCTCACTGGACTGTTAGCTTGGAAAACTACAGTGCTACACGCTGCGTCTTTAGACGTAATTGTAACCTCTCACTGATAGAGAGAGAGAGATAGTCTTTGGATCACTCTGGACTTTCTATTGGTTTTGCACAGCCGCAGTCGGAGGCATCTTCAAATACGCTCGACGTTGTATCGAGGTGATCCTCTTGGTTTAAGCAGGTAGAGCAAAAGTTGGGTTACGAAGTTCCACTCGGAATCTCCCGGCCCATTGGTCTATAGTAGACCAAACATCCTGGAAGGCTTCTGTCCAATCCAAACCCACCGAGGTGAGACTAGAGCTGCTGGTGCTACCCTATTACAATCTTAAATACAAGTATTCTGTGAATACGCGTGTTCGATTGCTCGCTCCGACATCAATACGCTGCTGAATACGAGTATCGTATTAAAACCAACTGCCCCGCACAGCGGAGCCGTCTGTTCCTTGCCGCAACACGCCTGGTTCACCTTATATTCTAGATCCCAAGCTACACTATTCGACTTCCATGGCGCCCAACAAGACCAGATAAGCGACTGGGGACCTGACAGTAAAGCTGCGTCGCTCGAACTGGAAGTCTCGCAAGGGCTGCGATGTCTACAAAGGCAGGCGTTTGCATTTCGATGAGACTCGGCCTTCTTGCATCAACTGTACTGTGACGGGTCGTCAATGCGTCTACAGGTTGACTACTCCATCCAGCGCAAGCATGCCTTCTATCGAAGATGTCAAGATTCCCAATTCATCTGGCTGCACTTCCAACACGCCATCAAGAACCACAGCTGTGTCAACGCCGTCTCATTACGAGCAATACGGAGAGCGCACCAGTCAAAGCTAGGTTCATGTCCCGAAGGAAGCAGACACTTCCACCATAGAGCACTGAGCTTTGTTCTACCACGTTCTACTACGTTCAAACTCAGAGTTACGAGTACTACAATTCATAACAATCCTAACTTTTATGCAAAAGGGGTCTCGACGAGCCCTGCAGGCTGTACGTCTTTCTCTTTCTTGGAAAGTTGAAACGTTGGAGGCATAGCACGGATGCATTGAGTCTAGGAAAGTCGAGCTCAGGAAGTCTGACCCTGTTAGTCAACGTTGGATCTCAACTCCAGAGTACTTCACTTGTGAAGAAACTTTAACACGGTCCATAAAGAATTGGCGGATGTACCACAGCAATTAACGAACCGGTTGCTAGCAGAAAAAATAACCTTAACAGAATTGTTCCGATTAAAGTTCCCCTCATCTACTCAAGGTTCTCTTCATCCGCTCCAAACCCCAAGAGCTTCTTACATTCTCATCTGCTCCCCACTCCAATAGGAGACTTTCTACATCATCATGATAGTAATAGCGAGCCTCCTCCAACGCTGTGTCAGAGTCTATATCTGGCACAATATTGACATCAGCACCATGTTGTAGAAGAAGCAAAACCATGGATAGAAACCCTCGCTTCGCACATTCTACAATGGGATGTCCCAGATTAACGTCTGCACCATTTTCAAGAAGCATTTGAACCACTGCTGTATTTCCAGCCTCGCATGCAGCAACCAGTGGCATATTAAATACGAATAAATCGCTAGGGTTAACGTCAGCGCCGTTTTCAAGTAGCAGCTTGACAACTACTACTGCATTTTTTGCCTTGCATGCGGCAGTCAGCGGCATATTTCGTATGGTCCGTACAGTTGAGTTGACATGGGCACCCTTCGCAAGCAACAATTGGATTGTTGCTACGTTGCCGGCCTCACATGCAGCGGTCATTGGCGTATTGAAGAATTTCCCTCCTATTTTGTTGACACCAGCGCCCTTATCAAGCAGTAGTTGGACCAGTGCTGTATTATAGCCTCGACAGGCAGCATCCAGTGGCGTTTTGCCGTCCATTCCAGCTGCGTTCACTTATGCACCCATGTCGAGTAATAATCGAGTCAAGGGTTCGTCTTGATTCTCAATCGCCGAGACCAATGGTGTGGAGAAGAGATGAGGTCCTCGAGGGTTGATATTGGCGCCTCGCTGTAGTAGCACCTGAACTAGCGCATCGTGCACTCCTTCAATTGCCACCACTAATGGTGTGGTTTTACAGAATCCGGGGTATATGCTCATGACCTCGTTAGTCTCAGCGCCGCGTTCAACTAGGTTTTCCGCCAGTTGGAGAAAGCCTTTGCTCATTGCAGTGGTCAGGACGCCTGCTCCGAGGAAGTCTCGGGACGTGTTTGGGCCGCTGCTTCGCTCAAGCAATAGCAATACCGTTTCTTGTAACTGTGGTCCCTGCCCATAGCGTAGTAGCTCCCTGACATCCATCATATCGAGATCGACATCGGCTCCCCAATTAAGCAAGAGCTCGACGAGATTATAGTGACCCCCTAAAGCTGCGTATGCCAATGGCGATACGTTCTCCAGTGATCGCCGGTGAATTCGTTTTGACCGCCAGAGTGAGAACCGACCTTTCTTAAGCTCCATCTCTACCCAAGGAATGATGCCAAAGTAGCATGCTAAGTGCATTAAGTCGAAGGGCATACGAAACATGTCCAAGTCAGAATGTAAAGCCTCCATCCAGGTAGCCCTTGACGGAGATTTATGCTGAAAGAAAGGTCTTTTCTGGTCGTATATGTCTCTGGCAAACGTAGAGGATAATCTGGCGTGCTTCAAGAAATTTCGCATAGAATATCCATTGAAGGGAGATCTCTCTTTGCAAATACCATCCCCATGTGCACGGACAAGATTATTCTCGATCTCAAAAAGACATGCTTTTGCCAACTCCATGTGTGACCTTTCGGGGTCAATCCTGAACCTTTCCAAAGTTGGGTCGCTGTCGGGCTTCTCCCTTAGAAGGTATTCCGCAGCCGATAGATGGACAAGATTGACGTGGTTCTCGCGTATCTCGATTAAAGGTTTGCAAAACGCTATTTCATCTTCAGCGGCCCGTCTTAAGGCGATGGTGTTGGATGGCTGAATGCCCACCACGTATACGAGCTGATCAATTGATAAAGGGTCGAGGGCCATTGCAGTCCAACGTAGAATCGGTAGGCTGCTGCTTCTGCCATTGGAGTCGATTTGGCGTATCATCCGGGAAAAAATGTTGTGCAACCCGGAAGGCATTGTCTCAAGAGCCTCTTCAATTTCGGTGCATGGTTTTTTTTTCGATAGTTGATTCACGGCGAAGCCCACCCATAGAAAGATTCCATCCGCTCTCTCTCTAAGAGTCTTCTCAACCATTAAGCGAAACTTTCCGTCAAATCCGGGGCGATTGGATAGCTCTTCGACACTGGCAGTAATGAAGCGACCAATGTCACTATCCACGTATCCATCATTATCAGGATCAAGCTTCACTCGCGGAAAGACTTCCCGATTTAGTATCTCTCGACTGACAATCGCCATTTTGAAGTTGCATATCGAGGCTGTCCTTTGAGAAGGCTCCGACAAAAGAGGCGTCGAAACTTATTGACCAGTAGCTCGATGGATTCTTTGTCGCGTTCGTCCAGTCCATCCAGAACGAAAAACACGGTACCCTGGTTAGAGTCTTGGAGTAAAATCTCCAACATGATCCAGAGTGATTCATGATTTGAAAGAATGGACTCTACCTTCCCACTAGGACCCTCTAGGTCGTCTAAAACCCTTTCGATCTGTTCCCCGGGCTTTTTGGCCAGCCTCAGGAGTTGAAACAACAAGCCTTTAAGCACAGTGACTGCGGTTTTCCGATTGAGATTTTCATAGCTGCAGAAGTAAAAGACGGTATCCTCGCCCGTTTCCCTACAGCGGGCTTGTAGCTCTTGAGTGAGGAAGATGGACATCATGGTCTTTCCTTTGCCTGGACCACCTGATATCCAGAGAAGCTGGGATTCACCATCAAGCCACGATTTGTATTCTTCATTGTCTAGAATCCATTTGCAAGTGCCCTTGGATTTTTCGCCCTTGGTGCTTATCAGTGAAGCTCGGTCGGCGTTGGGGTCGGATCCGGGGTATAGCGTGTCGATGCCACGTTTGAGTTTCTTTTCGAACTTGTCCACTATTCACGATCGTCAGAAATGCCCGTGCTATGCAGCTAAGACCAAGAGCGTGTTATATGTACGGTTGACAGTGACATTATTGAATGCACCCACAAACGCAGTGCTGTCGTTGGAGACGGAAACATCTGCGATGGCTTGCTGAGCTTTAGGCCGCGCACTGGATGACTCAACCCTTCGACTTGTTTCCATCGTAGGATCTTAGTGAAAAGGACAGAGCTCTTCAGGCACAGTTGTTCGGTGAAAGATGCAGCATGTCAGTGTTACTGAAGTAGAGTGGCCGCGGGTGCTTGGTGTGAATCTCAAGCTGGAATATTGCGGGGAGCGGGGTCTTACGACAGAAACATGATCAGGCTGTGACCTTTCTCACCAAGCCAACGCATTAACGGAAAAACAGAACATGCGGACAGTTCAAAGCGGATTATTGGCTTGAGCCTTCCATGCCTAGCCGTAATAGGATCTTCAATGTCTCCTCCGCTCACGGCGTTCAGGCAGCAAGCATCCCTCCTTCAACTCATCGCCTCGTTTCCAATTATCCCAGACTATGGACGCATTCAGCGCTACTGCCTCAGCCGTAGGCATTATTGCTGGTGTTATAGAGGGCATTGGCCTTCTACACGCCGCAATTGAGAAGATTCACGATGCCCCCAAAGCCATACAAAACATACAAACTGACCTTAGGGCACTCAGCCCTGTACTTGCCCAGCTAGACACAACGCTGAAAAGCGATGGTTCTGACGCCATTCCTGGCCAAAGTGTCATACTCGTTCTCCAGAACTGTAATCATGCTTGCACCGAATTCAACAAGGCGCTCAGTCACTGGACTAGGCATTCAACTGATGACCAAATGTCCCGCGCTGACAGGTTGAAAATTGCGTTTTTCCACCAACACAAGATCGGTGCACTGACAACAGAGTTGAGTACTTGCAAAGACTCCCTAACTACTGCTCTTGCAGCTGCAACTTAGTTCGTCTCACTTCTACTGTACTATTTCTATCGACCGAATTGACACGCCACATAGTGTTCACTCCACCCGACACGCGCAGACTACGCAGGCTTTGGTGGGCCCGATGCTACAGCAGCTCGAAGGCTCCCTGAAGGAAAGCGTCACGAGCGTACTCGACCAACAAGGCGCTATGAATGACCTAGTACATAAGCTCTTGACCGCAGATGAGGAGATGCAGGGAGGGCAAAATTTGCTCCGGGAGCTTCGCCAACAAAAAGCGAGCAACGAAGCACTGAATCGGAGATCTGAGGAAATACTTGAGCAAGCCCTTCAGGAACGGAACAAGCAGAGAATTCACAATATCAAAGCAACCAATAGCAGTTTCAATCTTGCTGGTCGCATCAACGCCCCAGGCCCAGATACAATAACCGAGCAAGAGATTTCCGACATCAGCGCCGACAACTACAGTTTCACGGCCACGGGGATTGTCAATAACGTGGACTTTGCGGCTTTAGCCGCTGCTATGCGGCAACCTAAATAGAGGTGCGAGGTATTCTCAGGATAGGTAGAACAACATTTACTCAGGGTCGTTGCAAAATGCCTTTGAATCAAATCCAAGCTCGTAGTCGCCTCTCTTCTTTCAAGTAGTTTTTGCAGAGGGCGATTAAGTGAGAGCCGTTGTTCTTTAGTAGCACATCTAGCAAACGAAAGGGTTATACTTTACCGGCTTGGACGCTGAAAACAGCTTTGGTGCTAGTCCACAGATGTGCAAGCGAGGAATGCGCGTGTCTCACAAAGTCATACAGAAACAGCAAGGGACTTCCAAGGTTTTGCCTAACGACGTAGTTATTTGTCTGTTAAAGGTTAATAATCCAACGAAAACTGAGTTAGTCAATAATCAAAATTTCTGACGAAAGCGTAACTCACGTGGCAATGACTTTGCGGATGGCCATCGTCCCCACATAGACGGAAAGGCGAACGAACTCTATATACAGGACTCCGAGGAAGGTGCCTATTTAGCCTAACGTTTAGCATTACACTTGTTTTTCTTCATTCTTCCCTTTTTTTTTTATCTCAAAAATTGTTGAAATGGCGTCTTCACAGCCTGACCTCCGGGCTGGGTCGTCTAAGACGCAGCTTCCCATTTCTGAAGTCTCAATCGCCATCGATGCATGCTCTCAACAGCTGAGAGCTGCGAACCAAAAGATCCACGATAATCCAGAGCTGGCCTACAAGGAAGTCACCGCTCACGACACTATCACGGCGTTTCTTGAGGAGCAAGGCTACGCCGTGACTCGTCACGCCTACGGCATTGACACTTCCTTTGAGGCCGAGTATGGTGCTGGCGGACGACTCATCATTTTCTGTGCGGAATATGATGCATTGCCGGATATCGGCCATGCATGTGGCCATAACCTGATTGCGACGTCGTCTCTCGCAGGCTTTGTTGCGCTGGCTGACACTGTTAAAAAGCTGGACATCAAGGGGAGAGTTCGCATCTTGGGAACGCCAGCTGAGGAGGGTGGCGCAGGCAAAGTCAAACTCTTGGAAGCTGGGGCGTTCGATGGCAATGTTGCAGCAGCCATCATGATGCATCCAACTGCAAACCATCACTTCCCTCCTGGATTCACAGCTCTGGCTGGAGTCAAGTTCGTCGCTAGCCTCAAGCTCCGAGTCGAGTTCTTTGGACGTCCGGCACACGCTGGAGGAGAACCGTGGAAGGGACTGAATGCTCTTGACGCAGCAGTGGCCGCTTATACGAGCATTTCCATGCTGAGACAGCAACTCAGACCTGATGAACGTATTCATGGAGTCATCGAGGATGGCGGGACAGTCCCTAACGTCATCCCAAAGTATTCACGAGTGAACTACTACATACGTAGCCCGACCCTGAAACGCGGCGAAGAGCTACTGGCACGGGTCAAGTGTTGCTTCGAGGCTGCTGCCACAGCTACGGGCTGCACATTAAACTATATCCAGTTGAGTCATTCATTGGCCCTCACAGTGATCTCTTCTAACCGTTCTCAGCACTCCCACGTATATGGACCTGCGTATCAACAATACCCTCAGTCGAGAATTCACCCAAGTCATGACTCTCTTGGGTAGCAAGGTCATCCCTAGGAGCGAGGAGCCCTTCACGTTCTCGACAGATATGGGCAATGTTTCGTACGCTGTGCCGACATTCCACGGAGCTTTCGGAATCCCAGCGCCAAAGGACGCGATGCCTCATCAGCCTCGATTCGCTGAAGCTTCAGGGACGGATGCTGCTCACGAGGTGGCGATTTCTTGTGCCAAGGGAATGGCTTTGCTAGGCTGGAAGATATTGACTGACGATGTGGTTGCTCAAAACGCTCTAACAGATTTCAACGAAAAGGAGTCGTTGGATTGAGGTCGCGCCGTTGGGTGACAATTTTATATGCGAGATTACTTGCCAATCCCCGTAAATGTTGCAGATGCCATGAGAGAGAAAGTATAAATCTTCAATAGCAAATAGGATGGACGGAAAAGAATCTCAGTGTTTTGCCCTTGAGTACAAAGTAAATTCGTCTACATCCGAAAGTTACGCCACAAAAGATTTCTAGCCACGTCCTCGACCCACTAGCTATCACATCCTGGAGCCACCTGGCAATAAACACCGCTTCTCGATGACTCGGTGGTTCATGGACTCGAGGAGCCAACGACACTCACGCATAGTTAGCAGACCCTGCTGCATTTATTAGAAAGACCGACAAACAGTTCGATATTTGCTGCTATCACTGGAAATCTAACCATGACGGACTCATCGGCACAACACCAAGTTCCGCACACGGAGAGCAATGCGGGGAATGGCAATGAGCGCTTCAACGCCGAGGCTGCGACCTGGGATAGCAACCCCTTTGTCCACGCCATGAGCCTCGAAGCCTGGAAAGCTATCCAGAAGTCTGTTCCATCTCTATCGAAGTCTCCCGGACAGCTAGACATCCTGGAGATCGGCTGTGGCACCGGGTTGCTCAGCCTTGAAGCCGCCGTCGCTGCGAATCGATTCGTTGCCGTCGACGCTGCTGAGAAGATGATCGAGGCCCTTTCATCTAAGCTTAGCAAGTTGGATTCTGCCGCGCCGGGTAACATACTACCTCTCGCGGTTATGCTGGAAGACCCCGAGGACAAGAGGCTGCCCCCAGCCGACGACGCCAACCCCGATGGCCCAAGACTCAAATTTGACCTCGTCCTTTCGCATCTAGTCTTGCATCACATTCCAGATCTCAAGTCAATGTTGACAATCATGTTGGGCTGTTTGAAGCCAGGCGGTATGGTGGCATTGACGGACTTTGAGGACTTTGGACCAGAGGCGAGACGGTTCCATCCAGAGTCTAAGATGGAGGGCGTCGAACGCCACGGTATTGGACGGAGCTGGATGGCCGATATGATGAGCGAGGTTGGATTTCAAGACGTCAAGGTCGAGGTGGCATGGCAACACACAAAACTTGTCGAGAAGTTTCCTGGCGAGTTCACACAGGGTAAACCCCTTAAGGGTCAAGGAGAGCCAATGAAGGTTTCCTACCTCATTTGCCTGGGCAAAAAATCTTAGAATAAAGATCAAGACAACAGACATATACAGCAACTAGAAACCGATGTTGCTACTTATCTCTAGGACCATGTCTCCCTTTCTCAGCACCTATCCTCATGTACTTTCGGACCGCCTCCGTTTTGCACATACGACCATAGCTCTTAGAAAATACGGGATCCCGTCCGCTCTCCCCTAGTCAAACTGAGAAGCGGCAAATTAGTACTCGGGTCGGTGACGACCGGGGAATCCTTGCTGTTGTATGTTCCATTTTGGATGTCACAATAGCGTTATTTTTAGCTGGCTCCGCCAAACCCACCCTGTACGGTAACTAGTATATTTCTTAGCCAAGGTGATATACTCGCAGGACGAAAGATACCCATAATTAGTAGTATGTGGTTGGTTTTTCTTGATCATGTAGCGTTAAGGCACATTGAGAATGGTGGAGTTGCTGAGCGTCATCCGTGGAATTATATCTACTCCATTACTCGATCGCCAGCACCTGGCGGCCTCTCAAACACCCCAGGCCCCTTAAGTTCAGTCAAAATAAGAAGGCAGGCTTGTGAGTAGCTGAGCAACTTGCAGAGGGGTAATTCCGTTTTTGAATCTCATCTCATCAAGTTGTATACTTTGTGTAGCTTGGTAGGCCCTGTCCACCAGCGCTTCGAGGAGTGAGCCCGTAGCCAGTCATGGAGAAGACTCGTCCTCCATCAGTCTTTAGTGTCTTTGTAATTTCTTCTCTTTCTTTCAGTCCCGGCATGGAAGACCTTGACGTCTTCAAGCGGGAGTTTGGAGGATTATCTCCTAGCTAGTGTTGTTTTACCTGGATAGCCACCAGACGTGAAGATGACAATGCAAGAAAACCCCGGGCATGTATTCCCCTCTCCAATCTCTTCGTCAAAAACCAGCGTGCTGATTTTATCGCCTTTGATAAATTCCTTGGTTCCATCAACCACTGTATTATGTGGTTTGACGACAATCCCGAGACCGAGCGCCTTCGCGCTTTCCACATACAATTTCATCACGAAGACACGCGTACAGGACGGAACTGAAGAAAATAACTGTTGTTTATAGTAGTTCTCTTGTCATAAGGGTCATTCTGGCCTACAGTACCAAAATGGCGGAGGTTCTGCCTAACAATAGGAGTCACTGATGGTACAACTGCGTGTGTATTGCACTAAGCCAGGGAAAGGGGGCTGTAACGGTGAGTCCCGAAGGGAATCACTGGTGTCTCTAGGCGCCTAGTATCTACATAAGACGGAAACGTGGACGGTGGGCGAACGTAGAGCTAACGTCCCACGAACGGTCACATTAGACACCGGTACCATCATCACGCATGTTGCCCTACACGGGAGCTCACCGGCTGGGATATCGACTAGGCTGACAACTACAATCGCACGGGAGCCAGCATACGTTCATCCGGCTTCGTACTAGGCCAACATGGATATACTAGACTACGCTGCTCTATCAGTGAGAAGGAGCCTTTGTGTTTTGAACTCAAGGTGAAAGGGTTGAAAACTAGCAAGCTATTCCCTTCATTCCAAGATTGGACTTGGCAACGCTATTCCTACTTTCTGTGTGACTTTTCTAGCCTTGAGCCCAAATTTCCTTCGCCACCTTCTCCGCTACAAGCCTTTCAATTTTTGTCCCAGGATGATGCCCGTCAAACCATAGCTATAAGATGTTAGCCTCACCAAGGTTATCAGGTAACTGAACGTACACAAGACACCCCATCTTTGTTTGCACACTCTATGTCTGACGCTCCGAGCGTTGAGGGGTCCCGAACTGCTTCCCAGAAGATTTGTGAAGTATCGACGATTGATATCACGGCGTCAAGATTAGCTTGCTGGAAAAGGAGCATGTGGTATTGCATCAGGTTGTTCCATCGCTCGATCGCAAAGATTAGTCTTCGGTATAGGCCATCATCGCCAATCTGCTGCTTATGCAACCTCGGCGTTAAGTTGATGGCTAAACAGGTCAGACTGACTTCTTGAGAAGAATGACGACCAGATGAACGTACGAGGGAGGCTTAGAAGAACAAAGCGACGCAGGCCGGTGCCATACAAAATCTGGATCTGTTCGAAAAAGCTCTCCATCACCCACACCAGCCGCTCAGACATGTCATCGAGAAAGTACGAAACGCGAACATCATTGACTCCAAACCAAAACCCAGCGACACTGTTCTCCGCTGTCCAAGGAGCAAACTCAGGCCTGCTACCGATGCTCTCCTTGAAGTGGCCAACCTGATCAACGAAGCTGGGAGCAGTGGAGGGTCTTGGCGTGAGGATGGCAGAATCAACAGTGCTACCTGATCGCGCGTAGTTGTACGCCAGGGTCAACGTCGTGTTGAACTCGGTCACCATGAAGCCGACCCAGTTGCGACCACCCGCAGACGTCCGTCCTGGGAGTGGTGGGTGTCCAATCGGGTTTTTCGCCGACGGGTTGAATTCTGTAGCTCCAACGCCGACCTTATCGAACCGGAACCCAGTCTTAGAGTAAGAATCACCGCTGTTTGATATCAGGACATGGTTTTGCGGTTGTTCGGGGAACGCACAACGTGATCAGATACTTCACTTCTGATTCATTTCGCTGTGCAAAGGTGGTAGGGTCTACCGCACTGTATGCCTGCACTTGATGGAGAAGCACGACGGATAGTGCTACGATGAAGGAGATCATGATCATGATGGTCCTCTCAGCTGGCCTTGGGAGCCACGGTAGAGGTTACTTGGATCGACAAACCCTCAAGGGTCCATGAATTTCTCTGACATGATATCTGTCGCGCTAGGGGTCATTAGCCTCAGTCATGGGGTTAGCGCGGCGAAAAGGGGCACGCCTTGTGGGACTCCTCATCTAGATCCCTTCAAATGGTTGGCTTTCGTAAAGCTGCTGATGTAAGGGGGTGTCTAGTCATTTATTGGGGAGGGAGATGATGCTAGGTGGGAGTAATCTCCCCATGTTCCAGAACTGCTTTTCCCAATAGGCTAAGTGGAACTTTTAAGCCTCTCGATACATTCCACAGGCAAGGATGTGATGTGTCTTTTGTAACTTGTAATTGTTCTGACTGATCTTTCAAGGGCGACGACGGTCAAAAGGGCAGACGTCGTGGTGGGGGGAATGCTCTCACATGAACCATCACTGCGGTTATCACCTGGAGTTATACTTAAGCCATACGCATAGCACCTTAGTCTGAAATGCTGAGACGTGGGTCTCAAGACTCGGGCTTCGAGACGGTCCTTATTATCCCTTTAGGCAGTGAAGGGAGTGAAGGCCACAACACAGGCTGAGCATGACAAGTTTGATGCGGCTGAGGGGCTATCTAAACGCTAGAAATAAGACCTTGATTACCGTGTACTGTTCGGGACTCGGAGAAACATGGAAGTCGCGATATGTATTGACGCAATTCTTTTGTACACGAGAGTAACTGGGAGAGTCAGCGGGGCTAAAATGAAACAAATAATAACAGCTGCACTCTCAGTCTATGCTATGGAGGTTCTTCAAATGGTGTTTGCTTACACAGACCTCGGGTGACGGGTCTTCAGTGAAGCAGTCCTACGCGTAAAAGAGTCGGTTCTTGGTGAACTCCCGAATCTCACCGCCGCAGATGGGTAAGTTGTAGTTGATGTAGTCAGCTCCATGTACGTTGACGTACTCGAAATTCCGAGGCGAGCAGGTTGTGATTATCTCGAGTCTGTCCAAGGCACCGAACACCACTACATCAAAGTCGCCGAGATCATCGCTAACACAGACGAATTCTACCGCACCTTCGAGGTTCCCGGACTTTCGCACTGCTCCGGTAGATCTGGAGGCCAATCATCCAGCACCCTCGACGCTCTCAGACCGTGGGTAGAGAATAGAACTGTTCCCGAACAGCTGCCCCATTCGTACCAGGACGACATCGGCGGCAAGCAAAACAGTCTTCTCTGCCGTATCACAAGATTCAATGTTCAAGGCAAATGGAACGGAGCACAATGAGGCTTACTAGACTGAGGACTTTGAATGTGTCTAGATAACTCTTTTCTTAGTCGGAGTTGCTAGATGGCTGTGTTGTCTTATTCAGGTGTTGAGCATTGCCACATCGTATTCTCTTCATACCGGGTTAGCTGGTAAACCCTTTTACAGAGTTGGTCCGTGTGTATCTCGTTCCAATGGAAAGCCAATGCCAGGTTCAAAGACAGCAATGCTTCTTGTCAAGTCCGAGCACACTTGCAGGGATTACGTGTTAAAGTTCAGCACCGAGGTTAGTGCCTAAGAAGCGGAGTTCGCTTGTCTAAACCCCGATCGTTCCCACACTCCGAGAGGAAGTACGAATAGGGAGCTTCCTTGGAGGCGGTCAACTTTCGCAGATCTCACCCAACACCCAATCACAGAGGAAGTGCACCCCTCTTCCAGCTATCACGACATGTTCCGGTTTGCTAGTCGTGCCGAGGTGCGGAGTATTGCATCACCTGGTGGATGGTTCTATGCCGACTAGACCGCGGAATAGCCGGGAGCGATTTATCATAAAGCCGGGACGCTTGAAGCAATCTCGCAGTTCCGCTTCTTATACTGCTCATACAGCTCCAGCAGATTCTGATTCAAAAAGGACATAGTGCTTGCACAAATCTAGGTAATTACCTGCTCCTCCTACTCTCTCTGATGTTACAGCTGACCCCAGTCGTCCTTGAAGATCACCGTCTCGGCATCCACACCTCATACGACCATGGCGCCCTCAACCGTGACCGTTCTTTACCCCGCTCTCAAGGAAGGCGAGACGTTTGACGCGGAGTACTATGTCACCAAGCACTTGCAGCTTGCCGTCGACGCATGGAAGAGTCTCGGCCTGAAGGACTTCCAGGTTGTCAAGTTTGCGACCGCCATAGGCGGCGAGACGCTGCCGTTTTCCTTTGCAGCCATCGTGACTTTTGACGGCCCAGAGGGTGTCGGCAAGGCTATGGTTGCGCCCGAGACGAAGGCGGTCTTCGAAGACACGCCCAACTTTACCAACACGAAGCCATTGGTGTTGCTGGGAGAGGCCTCGGCAAGCTGGTCTCAATGAGAGTGCTAGGCGTCGCGCAGATAGAATACGCTCATTAGGTAGATCAAGTGAAAACATGACCCCTTTTATGAATATCCCTCAGATGAGCTAAGTGGGATATGAGAATTGCAATGTCAAGATTAGTAGGAGTCACTCCCAAGATTGCCCCCTGTTGCGGTATCGACCATGTTTGGCTCGTTGGACCGCGGTGAAGTGTCACGTCGCTGAGGATGTGCTTTGGGGGAACTGGAACTCCGGACCAACGGCTGCACACGTAATTCGCCCGTGCTCGGCCTTTGTACAGGCGAACTATTCTGGCCAATGACAGCCCAGAAGTAGCTCTTGATCGCGATTCGCACTGAATGTCGCACCACTTGCTCTGTGAAACGGGTGAGGTAATACACTATTTTGCAAGCGCGGAGCGTGTCTTGAATGGCAAGGCAGCTGTCTCTTTGACTGCGGTACAGGAATCTCTATGCACCTTGTTGGATTGATGCTACTTTTTGACCATTCGACAAAGCATCGGTCTCAGATCTAGCTCGGCTTGAGGCATTGTGGCTTCCTACTTGAACCGAATAAGAACATAGAGCGAAGTACTAAACGGCCCACTGTTCAAGCGCCAAGGGATCTCGTCCGGTTGTGGCGATCAGGTCTCTACCTGGCATCATGCCACTATGCAAGAGCTAGCATTCTATGTCTATAAGAGCGGTGGAGTATCGTCGCTAATTGTCTTTAACTTGTTCAACTTCATCGCGCTCAACTCTGTAAGATATAGCAAGGTTCTCTCTTCGATGTCTGACAAGCAAGAGAGTGCCATGGTCGTCTGGAGTAGAGGCCGTAACTAAGACGTCTTTGAGAAACTTGACGGCGGGTTGAGTGTGTATTTAAGAGTACATCACTCTCCTTAGATATCCGTCAGAGCCTGTCAATGTACTTGCAGCAACGTGATTCGCAGCACTGTGGCGACAGCAATGGACCCACAGCCAAGACACTGAAATCCACATTTTTCCCTCACATAAACTAGCGGAGAAGGTTGCAGTGTTTGCTTGCCTCGATGAAGTGAGTGGAGGAAACGCTGGGCGGGATGCCATGCCAACTTATCAGGAGCGCTGATCATTGAGTGCCTAGACGTCCCAACTCACAGCCTCGTCTGTGATCCTCTCTCGTTGGTTTCATTATCACTGTGACATCCAATCTTTCGGCCATTTCTTCCCAACGGCTGTTGAAGAAGTCTGCTGAAGACCTCGACAGCCTGCTGGACTTTCTCGACTCAGCCCCCAGTATACCAAATAGTAGAACGGACCTTATCAAGCCATTCCATAAGTCATTCCACCATTATCTGATTGACCATAACAGCGGTGTAGACATGCAGTTCTTCATTGATGAGAAGATTGCACACAAGCGACTTGCAGTCAGTTCTCTCTAGCTACTATCAGAAACCTTGCGAGAAGACACATCTGGACTGTAAGAACCTGGAATCGCTAACGAGGGTATTAACCCCGATACAATCAATAGATGTCTATCGCCTGAGGTTAAGCATGTATCCATCAATTGGCTCCATCACTTGAAGAAGTCGGACACCAGCATCCAAGACAACGACCAAGCACACGATTTTCTTCGAACGCACTTCCTTCACTGGCTTGAAGCTCTAGCCCTTGTAGGCAAAGTGTCAGAGGCCATCCAACTTCTTGATCAGTTACGAGATATGGTCATGTAAGGTACTTGTACTTGTGCCCCTTTGGCTCTTTTCAACATGAGCAATAGCCTTCAAATGGCCAAGCTGTAATGAGTTATATCTGTGACGCGCAGCGTTGTGTAATGCTCGTCTCATCCATCATCGACTCTGTACCACTACAAATTTATTCCTCAGGGTCGCTGTTTGCCAGCGAATAGTGTTGTTCGGCAAGGAAATCGCCTTCCTAGCTGGATAGAAAATCAACCAGAAGTAAATTCAGACCGGGTTTCCTGCCTACAAACAATCGAAGAAGCCGAGGCCAACTGCTCCACTATTTCTTTTTTTTCAAAAGACGGAAAGCTCTTGTCAGCTGTGGCTTATGCTTGGCACATGAAAATCTACGACGTGATGGCCGGTGCTTACCCGCAGCAATTCCATGACCCTGGCGGGAGAGGTGATATTAGTCGCATTCTCGTCTGACAGCTGTTACATTTCATTGATCCCCCTTCATTAACAACCCGTTCCCTGGTGGAAAATCACCAATTCATTCTTTGGTCAAAACACGGGATGTAGATGTAGAGGCTTACTCAATGGCTCGCTTCTGGTTCAGTGGATCAAAGTATCAAAATGCGGAATGTGCTCACGAGTACTTGTATCCTCACCATACAAAGCCATGCTGTTGAGCTGGTAGCTTTCTTTCACGATGACCGTCGGCTTGAATCAGCAAGTCACAGTGACATGGCCATCTGGGATCTGTCCTCTAGTATGCGAGTCCTAAGCCACAAGTGTCTTGACCAGGTTGAGTCAATCGGATTCTCTTAAGATGACTCGAGACAAACCATTGGCTTACTCATGGGGCGAATCGAGATTTTGGACACCGCGACTGGTATTTGCCTTACAACGCATCAAAGCCGCAGTGCTGATGATCGGTCGTTCTCGCCGAACGGCCAGCATCTTGCTTCGGCTATTTCAAACGTCATCAGGATATGGGATGCCACTAGAGCTATGCATTCTCCCCTACCAACCACAAAAGGCTCACGCGGTATTGGACGGGCTATTGCTATCTCATCAGATGGCCGTTTGATTGCTTCAGGTTCAGGTGGAACCGTTTCTCTTCGAAACACCCAAGGCAGTTGTCTCCGGACTCTGACTTATAATGCCTCAGATAACGAGCATGGTAACTCTTTTGAGACTATTGTCTTCTTTGTGGACAGCTGGCGACAAGCAGACTACGCACTCGACGGTGAAATCTTTGTTTGGGATTTAGACAGTGAAGACTTGCTCAAGTCGCACGAAGAGGTCAGCATATTCAACGTCTCAAATAATAGGCAACGACTCGACTTTTTCCAATATGATAAAACAATTACCATCATGAGTACAGCTTCAAATCACCGTACTCAGATTCTGGGGGACCACTGGAGGCGCAGCCCAGAAGTTGCGCTCTCACCGAATAGCCACCAGTTTGTTACAACTGATAGAGACAAAAAGGTGAAGATTTGGGAGATTAGTTCCATAACCTGCCTCTGGGCCATTCAGTGCGAAGCTAGAATAAGACGGGTGTGGACAGACGGCCGAAAGATAGCCGCCACGTTTCAATAAGACACAGACCTTCGCTTCTAGAATACAGGCACGGGTGATGTCATCTAGATGTTGGAAATTGTTGACAGCATCTTAAGGCGAATGGTTTTCTTAGAAGATGGCCGGTGACTTGCCTACACATCATTTTCTTACACCGGTGACACCACTACTATGCTCATAATGCTCACTATCTGGGACACTACAACATAAGACTTCTTCACGAGAGACAGCTATGACACAAAAAGGCTTGATTTTGACAGTGCATGCAGCTCCCGTATTCACACGGACAAGGGGATTCTTAAGCTGGATTCGCTATCTCTTATCGGCGATCAGGCGACTCGACCCAAGATCTATGGCTATGGCATGTGTGCAAAGAAGATATCGATTTTGAAAAATGGAAAGACGTTCCTTTGGGTGCCTACTGAGTATTGTCCCGCAACATTTGTAGTATCGGGATCGACAGTTGTGCTTGGCTGTGACTCAAGCCGTGTGATAGTGCTGTAATTCACTGAAGAATAACTATGCCACTAGTTCTGTCGGAAGAATCATAGGGCCATTGTACCCTTCGCTTATTAAAGAGGAGTAGTTCGCGCACGGAGTAGGCTTAATATCGTGGAAACCTGTTCCTTTCAAAAGTAGTCTAACTTGGTGCGCATAGCAGCATATCAAGACACTTATTTTGTCTAGAATACAACTGCTTCATGGCATCATCGTGCACGATTAACCCGCGAAATAACTGGTTATCAAAGCTGAGCGTTGTCTAATTCATTGTTGTCGATTTCTTACGATAATGACCTGCCCGTGCGCTGGAACCGTCTTACTCAAACCTTTAAATCTCCTTACTGTAAGATCTGGTCATACACTTTCAGTCGTCGCCTTTCATACAGAGGCATAACTCGCCAGTTGCTACTCAATGGGCCTCAAGAACGCTCGCCGATGACTACGAGCTTGGGTCTCTCACCTTGTAATGCCCTTGCTGATGCCAACTTTCGCCATAGAAAGCAAAGAATACGCGCCCACGGGAGTGATCCTAGAAACAGGCATGACTACTATGAAAGAGCCGATCACGGATCTGGCTCTAGGTACCGCTGCGGGTCTCGTTGAAGCCACTGCCGAATGCGAGGCAGGAAAATGCGAAACCTTGTTCTTGATAACGTTCCCGCCTTTGTCTCGGTTTCAAACATAATGATCAATATCCTAGGCTTGGACAGTATAAGTGCCAGTATTGACCGCGGAGAAATGTGGTACGTTATTGTCAATTCCACGACACGTGAAGTCGAGGTAGGATTTCAGCATGGCCGCAAGTTGGTTGAGACCGGGGAGCGACTGAAGAGAGCTGTTCAAGCTTAATATGTGCCCGTCCACCCCAAGAGCCCAAGTATCCGGGGTGCTAGTAATACGTCTATGATGGAGGTACTCGAAATCGCATTAAGTGGCAAGACAGCAAAGAACACGGTCGTTGTATCGCCTGGTAGAATTGACAGGAATCCATGTGGAACAGAGACTTGCGCTTGACTTGGCATGCTCCACGCGAGAGACTAGCTGAAGGCTGGGAGAAGGCTCCAACACAAGAGCATGATTGGGACAGAATTTGAGACTCATCTCTGTGGAACTATCAAGGTGGGCGAGTACGAGGCGGTCTTGCCCACCGTCAAAGGTCGGGCCCAGATCACGAGCTACAAGGAAATAGATCTGGACCCTACCGGACCTTATCCCGAAGGCCTCAGGGTTGGGGTTCAAGGGCATGTGCCCAGCGACGCACAGAGGGCGGATATTAGTCTCTGCTAGGCACAACGAGGGAGAACACGTAGCTTCCACTGGGTAGTAATCCTGTTTGAGAAAGAAGCCCTGAACAATGCCTTTGCCCATGAAGCCAGCACACAGTACCATCATTATTCTGTCATCCATCTCGAGATGTAAGTTAGAGTTTGTCGCCAGAGACTAGCGACATCGAGCAAGAGGGGGATCTGCAGAGGCACGGGGAATGTACCAATCGGAACACTTGAGATCTAAATCCCGGTTAGCCAGGATGGGTTTCCCAGCAACAAGTTTAAGTTATACGCTAGCTAAGGTAGTCGAACATCTAACTAGCTTAAAGGTCATCCATCCTAGGTGTGTAGCTCTAGGTCATGAAGATTGGGGTTCCTCCAGCTGGTCAACATGATCAATTTCGTCAGCCCTGTTGTCAGCAGCCGCTGCGAGAGTCCCAGTGAATCAAGTTCTTCCGAAGAAGGTGTTCATGACGGAATTCGCGTTGACGGGACTGATATGCCCGACGACAAGTCTCAACTTGTTCCCGAACTCGTTGTCCTTGACGTTGGCCCAGGGACCTGGCCCCTGGTCCATGGTTTCGAAGCCCACGTTCCCGACCCAGAGCGACGGGTCGTCCAGGGTCTTGTTCCTTTGCCAATCGAGGTTGTCGCGGTAGGCCGACGGTTCTTGGCCTGGAGGCGTGTATTCTTCCGGTTCGTCGAAAACCCTCGCGTCGTTGGAGGCCACGCCATTTTCGAACATGATCAAGTTCTGCCGGACTTGGTGGAGACGACCCAGGATCTGGGCGAGATTCTTATCTTCGTCGTCGCTCGAGTGCCTGACTTGAACGACTGCCCCTGCCGAGCCTGACGACTGGCGGCTCAGAATATCTCGCAGCGTCCGTTTCAGATCCCCCAGATAGCCGACGACTACTTGCATTTCTCCGACCGCGTATAGCGTGCGAAGTTCCGGTCTCTTTGTCAGCTTGTCAAAAGACTTGGATAAGCTGTCCTGTTGCTCATAGATGCTCTTCAGCATGACTGACGGGCCTACGATGGCCTGTCGACTTGTCTTGATCTCTTTCATGAGGCCATCGGTCATGCCTAGGAGGGTCCAGATGTTGTCCCTTTCCCCGGGGGCGAGTTTGTCTACCTGTGAAGGACGGTGAGAATCCGCAAGGGTCAAAGGAACGGCGACTCTGGGCGCTGAGATGCTCACCATTTTGCTTCTTGTGTTCGTACTTGTCGCACGGATGCCAACTAGCTGTTCCGAGGTGATGGTTTGATGTTGTCTTGGGGTGGTTCGATGTTATCTTGCAGTGTTGGAAGAGGGGAAAGCTGGGAAAGGTGCCCGACCGACAGAATTACTACCTAAGGCAGCTGGCGAGGCTGCCGTCCCCGTGACTTGAGGACGCCCTGCTTACGAATGGGCTGCATGAGACACCTCAGCCGCAAATCAAGTCAGCATTCTCCCTCGCATTGCGCTCAACGTGCCGTGCTGGCCATGTCACCAAACATCACCGGCGGACCTTCTACTTCTGTCTCCAACAGCAGTTTCAGTTCCTACAATCAGTTCCTGTTCGGGAGCGTGGAGCTTTCGCGTTCACTGTCTGGTGCCGCAGGAGCATTTAAAGGCATCTACCAATATACAGATGGATCTGAAATCAGTGGTCTCAAGCCCTCGACGAGGGTGAAATACACGAGAAATGGCCAGGCGTGTCCGAAGACTACGTACAGAGAGAAGGTACTATGTATCTGACGGGTCGCTATCTCTATTTGCCCTGAAGTTGCCGCGATAAGGGTGCAGGTTCAACTGGATTGGAACCTGGAGTACGTTAGACAACAATAGCGCCATACTCTATACCTTAACCTTCCCTGGTCCGCAGGAGTGATACCCAGTGGAAGCTATGCCGAGTGCTCCATCGCTTAGGGCAGATCAACCTCGCACACCCCGGCCAGCGCGTGCAACCCTACCAACCAGGCGACGCCCTTGATCGTCTACGGGCGTTTTCCTAAGCTAGCCAAGCTCCCCAACATCCAACATCCATGCCATGGTGACAGCGGCAGGCAAGGAACGGCATTCCATTTGCCGAGAGGCTTGCTAGAGCCAGCGAGAGGCGGTATCGTGATCGACTACCGAAAGGGACATGATCACCGCCGTGCTCGTCGAGGAGATGAGGGGCTAGTATACGCCGAAGACGCGGCCCTTTCCAGCGACGTGCATCTTGGCACGCCTGCGTCCCTAGAGACAGAGAAGGCCGGCATCGCGCCAAACTACGTATAGTGGTGTAGGGACGCGTGTCCGGACCGGTGCCGAACCGGCTTGGCTATCTAGCCACATCGATCTTAGACCCTCAAGTGGGTTATCTTTGCTCCTCTCAGCCAGCCGCTTGTAATCCACGTTTTGCCTGATGCGTGCTAGGCAAAGTCCATCCACAAATGATGCTGGTGATGCTGGTGATGCTGGTGATGCAGCTGCAGCCACGACCATTATGTATTGCACTTTGGCAGCACCAGGCGCACCATGGCGTGCGTGACGAGTCTGAACAACTGCTGAGCATTAGTTAAATGGCCACGCCATTTGGATGCCTTGGCTGGCGGTGTTGACGACATAATTACTCAACGTGCGCATTGCTCCACGCCGAATCAAAGCACTGCCGTAAGACAGGGTTGCGTGAAAACCCGGCAACATGCTAGGCTTACCACATACGTCAAAGAACGTCAAAGAGGTGGGAAGGATCATGGACATTCAATCATCACATTCTAGTAACGACGCTCTCATCCTGCCAAGACTGGCGTCAGGTCGGTCTATATTTTGAGTCTGAGTACAAGTAAACTAAGATAACGTAGTCTTCATCGTAGTCAGGTGGCTACGTGGCATGCCGCGGCACATTCAAGGCCTCATTTTGTATCCCATATCACGGTATATGAGATCATTCTTGACCGTCCGCCGCATCCTTACCTCTGCTGCTGTGTAACGAGAAACCCGTAGCACCGGCGTCTCCCAATCCTGGTTTCAGTGTCAAGGTAGGTATCTCATAGTCCCCACCGTTCTAGCGACAAACCCCGTAGGCTTCGTATTGGATAGCGTTCGCAATCTGTGAAGAAGCTCGTCTGCTGTGTAGTCGGTCGGCCTCATAGACAACGTGCGGTAGCAAAACTTCGAAGCCAGGGTAGTAGAGGATCCCGTAGTTGATAGGGAAGAGAATATCGTCGATGGGTCCATTGGTTCCACGGGCAGAGTATTGCTCTTTCCAACTTGTGACTGTCACGAGTAGTATGGCCCGTTTCCCAAACATTTCCCTCTTCATACCAGTCACCCCAGTGCTTATCATTATGTTCCCGGATGTCGTACGCGGAGCCCAGTGAATAGACTCTATCGACCCAGCCCGTCAAAATTGCAGGCATGGTATACCACCAAATCGAAAACCGGAGAATGACTGGATCTGCCCACAAAGGCTTCTCTTGTTCGCGCTTCACGTCTTCCGTGAGTGTGTCGGTTTGATATGCTACTGCTGGCGCGTGTCCCACTCTCAGACGGTCATCAGCTTGAAGATGGGGGAAGTCGTCACCATCAATTTGAGGTTTTCATTCCATGGCGTACAAGTCGGAGACCTGAGCCTCGTGGCCATGCGCTTCCAATTCACCAACCGTAGTTCGAAGGAGGGCACCATTGAGCAACCTTGTTGGCTCAGGATGTGGGAAAACTATGAGAACTTTCATCTTGGGAAGTCAGGAAGTTTTGAAGGGTACTCAGATGAAACTTACAGGTAAAACAACTGGTCTCTTCAGCTACTAGACTTCTATTTTATGCGGTGTGGTTATAGTGACTTGACGATTCGTGGCCAAGGCGAGAGCGAGGGTGTCACCGAGGGCGAGAACGTGAGAGCGAGAGGGCCAGAGGGGTAGAGCGAGAAAATCTCATTTTAGTTGGAGTAAGAGTGAGCGCATGAGTGAGCGCAAGGATGAAAATAATGTGAGCTCCTCAAAGCTACTTCCGTGGAGCTCTCGCCTCCATTTAGTGACCTCCCCTACAAATGATTATGAAGGCTACTAGGTAGTAAACATCTTTGAGCTTTTACGTCTTCTCGTTCTTCTACTTTGTTCAGGCTACAATCTGTGCTCGTAGTTTCCGCACTTGGAGATGATTTAGTGACTCCAGATCCAGCTACATGTTCCTTCACTTGGGTAAAGTGTGAGCTGTCTAGCCTATATACCTAGTCTTATCCATACTTTTCTATCATATGGTACCAAGCCTTCATGGACCAAAGAGTTATGTTCTTCGTCACTAGCAACTTATTCCCAAGTTCAGAGTCATCTTACATTGACTCACAAACAACAAAGTTATTTAATACATCTGTCATTCTCTGTTGACTTGTAGATCAGTTTCCTGGAAGTATCAACAGTTTATTTAAATGTCTTACGGCCTAGGTGAGATGGAGGGATCGCTGTCGATCCTTCTCCAGGAGAATACCGAGCGGAGTGCGGTAACCACGAACGGTTGAATAAGTTGGGCGTTCCGCAAGAACCGATGCAGTTTTTTGGGGGTTTCAGATAGAAAGAAGAAGAGTCCAACTTAGTGTTGAAGCTAGCGCTGATGATGATGACGTGAATAATTATTTTGTCTTGCTGTCTACACGCGTAGTATATTGGAGGAAGTTAACTCCTAGAACGCCGGGTTTCTTGGTCTGCACTACGCCTCCTCCGTCTCCTCCATACTCGAATACAGCTAATATGGCGATTGCTATTGTGAAGCCTTTACATGCGTGCTAAGCAAGGTGGAAGCTCGTAGCCCTCCAAGCTCGCCCTTT
Source organism: Neonectria neomacrospora (assembly GCA_917563905.1). Taxonomy (NCBI): domain Eukaryota; kingdom Fungi; phylum Ascomycota; class Sordariomycetes; order Hypocreales; family Nectriaceae; genus Neonectria; species Neonectria neomacrospora. The sequence continues at coordinate 2,916,303 of OU830643.1, forward strand.
CACGACGCCTTGAAAGCGACTATTATGCAAGACGGTCCACTGGTTAGCAAAACTGTGTTTTTGTCTGATGACCCAACTTGACCTTATCACCACACTTTAAGAGGCTTCCGAACCACGCAATTTCACACGATCCGCTGTTTTCTTATACTCTTATAGCCGCTCATGATGTAAACCGAAGATAGCCTGCTGCGACAACAAGCCCGATGGTCTAGGGTAGGAAGGAATTGCAGTCACTGGGGTCTATTCATTGAGCTGTGGTTATAGCACTGACTTATTCTGTACATGGATGAGGAGCAACTGGTTAGCTGCAGGCATTATTTAGAGAACAGTGGCTTCTAAGCTAAACTTAGCCTGACGAGTATCAAAAACTATGCTGCTTGGCGGTAATAGTAACAGAAACAGGGGTAACATTAGTGCTATTTGTAAGATTTTCTTGATCTATAACAATTTAGGCTTGTCTAATGTTGTGTTAGAAATCTGTTAGCAGATCATTTAAAGAGACGTGAGCTAAATCACAGTCGCGTAACTGGGATGGGTTTTGGAAGAGATGTCGATAAGAGCCGAGAGTGGGATCTGCGTCTATTTCAATAGTGTATTTCAATAGTGTATTTCAACTGTACGCAACTACGCTAACCCCGGATTGTCGCTGGCATCTGTAGCAAATTGACTCCATGGTGGTGATGTCCCTGCGGTTCCACCAACGGACTTCAGAAATCGTCTGCAAGTGCTCACAATACTGCGCCGTGTCGGAAGCCTAAGTGTTTCTAAGTACTCTTAGGTGCTTCAATGATCAACCAGTAGATAAGCCGGTGTGCCGAGTTCTTGACAAGCAAGATATCAGCGACGGGTTTGTTCGCTCTTGCTTTAGCCGCACAATTTCGCTCAAGAACTCGCGGTTGGACTCCTTTCGACTACCAAACGCGTTTGGGTGGATAGCTATACGTAATAGGGATCCCAGCTAGTATACTCAAGGGCGTATAGACTTTTACTGTGATCTACTCCAGTGACAGAGTGCCCCTGTTTACCTCAAATCGGTCCAACTGTACGCCAGACAAGCGACGCGGGGTGGCTTGGTCTCCCAGCTCGAGGGTATTCATCAAGCCAAGCTTCTCTTCTTTTAGACCGGCTGCCGTTGGAGGCCCGGAGACTCAAGTCTCAAACTCAAATCAGAGGACGGCAGCTCATTTGAAACGGACTGGGCTTTGAGCGAGAGACATGGACATGGATGGATAGTTCCCTTCCCTGTTCTATCAACAATTTAGCCTGTTGTCGCCATCATCTTTCCGTCACCTAGACGTTTCTCGGAAAGCGGCTCGATCAGCCAGATGGTGGAGGAATGACGATAGGGTTGCAAATCTTCTCCCTTAGTGCCGTAGATTCCAGCCAAGCCAATGGCACAAATGTGCCTGACTCGAACCTCAACCGCTAGAGGAGCCTACCGCGGTACAAGTGTTTCGGGCCGCTTTCCAACCGATTGAAACAATCCCTTTCTTTCGGGGGGTTCTCGGAGGTTTGTCGCGAGTGAGAAGCACTGTGCGTACCGTTCCTTGATATGGCACCGGTGCCCTCGCTGTAGACTTCGTTTGTCTTTGAGAGTTGCCTTGTCCTTTCACAGATGCCAAGCATCACCTGCATCCTCCTTTAACCCACCTCTCTACAAGATGGCGGTCGAGAGCCGCGGCTAGCAGATCAATGCCGTTACTTGGACGTTCATGATTGTGTCCACTATTGCGACTGCCTTCCGAGCTTACTGCCGCGCCTAGGTCACCAAGGCGTTTGCGGTGGATGATTGGCTTGCCGTCACTGCCCAGGTATGGTTCAACAGTCCCTGCCATACTCTTGCATCACTAACATGGAGCAGCTGCTCTTTATCATCTTCTGTGCCTACGAGATCACAGGCGTCCGCTATGGCACTGGACAGCATATTGCAGATATCCCCGCAGATGATATCCCCAAGGCAATGCAGGTGAGCAACAAGATGCATTCTGCCACGTTGCAACAACTCCTTGTACCGATGTTGCCATAGATGTGGTGGACTTGCGAACCGCTTTACGTCTTGACGAACATGGCCATCAAAGCTAGTATTGCCATCTTGCTATGAATCTGTGCTCACAGATCCCACAGGGTCGTCATCTGGACCGTCACTTGCGTCACTGAAATCTACAGCTTGTCCTTCTTCATTCTGCTTGTGCTGCAATGTCGACCGACGTCCTTATTTTGGCTCCGATACACCGCAGACCCTCCGTCCGGGAGTTGCCTGGATGCCAAGGTGGTTGCGAATGCCTTCTACGGCTACTCTGCTATTAGTTGCTGGACCGACTGGACGTTTAGCATCCTGCCCATCTTTCTTGTTTGGAACCTGTAGATGAACACGAGAGTCAAGGTTTCCGTGGCCCTTATTTTAGCTGCTGGTGCCATGTAAGACTCCCCCTTCTTTCTGCGAGAGTCCCTTCTTTCGATCAAGAGCTAACACTGCAACCGAAGTGCTTCCAGCGCCACGATTGTCCGTTTCCCCTACCTCCATTCCTTGACCGACATCGGCGATTTCCTATATTCTACCTCGGGTGTTGCCATCTGGTCCACCGTTGAAACTGGTATTGGTATCACTGCTTCAGCCGTGGCAACGCTTCGACCTCTTCTCCGCAGCTTTTTCGGAAGCGGATCCTCTGCACCAGGAAACGGCACCTCTGCAGGGAACTGGCAAAGGACAGGCAGCGATCATCCAAAGGCAGGGTACCTTCGAAGCCGTGGCACGAATGGCCAAGAAGGCTTTGAGCTGCACGATATTGCTGGAAAGGGCATTGAAGTTACGACGGTCATTGACCACGGCAAGAGCACTGGCCAACTCGACCTTGAGGGCCATAGATATAAAAGTGACGACAAATCAGAGGCCTATGATTCTGTTACGGGGCTGAATGATTGGAACAGCAGTCAGTCAAATCTTGCTGACAGGAATAAAGAGTCACAGGGTGGGCAAGGATGGAACATTGTCGTTAAGAAGTCTATCACTCAGACTATAAACTAATGGAAGGGAAATAAATGCCCATCATTCAACCGCACCTGTGACGTGCGAGCGACCAAGGCACCGGGACATTTTACGAAACGTAATACCAACTTAATAGATATATCAAAGGCTAATTGCAGTCATTCGAGTAATTATTTATTCATCAAGTGCAGTCCATGCAGGGTATCTACTTCGCAGTTTCCGGTGGCAGCTCACTCGCTGGAACCTCATTGACGATCATCTCAGCGGGCTGTGGCATTGATCCTTCCATCTCGTGAACCGTCTCATCTCTTGGATTCTCTAAAGTCTTTCGCGGTATGCAATCCGAGTGAAGCTGAGCCTTCTCGTACGACGGGTCATCACTTTCTGGACTCGCCCACCTGGCTCGCTTCCGTAAAAATAAAAACAGAAGGCCTACAAGAACCAGAGCCATCAGAGCACCAACAGCAGGTCCCGCTATCCAAGCTTTACTTGGGTTCTTGTCTGGAGCGGGTAGTGAGCTCTGCAACAAGGTCAAATTGGCTGGAATGAGGAGTAACACTTACCTGGCTCCGAAGCGGCAGATGCGGCTGTCGCGGTGGAGTGTTTTTCTACCGAAGTCCGTGATGATAGTTGAATGGATGTCGGGGATCGAGTGGTTGTCGAGGGTCGAGCGGATGATGAGGTTGAGGTTGGTGTGGTGGTGGCTTCGCAGTTACTGAGTGAGCCCGTAAGTGGTACCACATATTGCAATGTTGTCACCGAACCGTCCGTCAAAATAAAGGCGCTGGTAATAGTTTCGCGACGGAGATCGCAATAGGCGATAAACTGCTGGAACTTTGGGTCTACATAGTCCCTCACTGTAGTCTTTTCGCCGTCTTCGGTGTTGCCTGCTATGCAGATAGCGCATTGCTCGTAGCTTAACCGGAAGCTTCCACATGGCTCGCAAAGCTTCGGGCTCTTCCCCGTTGAGAGGGCTAACTGGTAGGCGGTATCTGGCCGCGGCGTTCAATTAGTCACTGTGGCGTATCGATATCTAGTATGGTGAAAACCCACTGCAATCATCGTAGCAAGCGGCCGGAGTTAACTGGCTATCTTGACGCCCGGACACGCGAAGAAGTCTGCTCATCGCTAGATGATTGAACTTTGCAGGTCTTGGAAGCTTTGGTCCGAAAAGTAAGCACAGAAAGGGAGGCACTCGAGGAAATATGGAAGTGCAGGGAGAAGAAAGAAGGCTGGAAGGAGTCTCGTCTGTCTACTTCAGTCCCTTGTTTGAGCGTGTCTTGGCAGGATCTAGCGTCTCAGCTCCAGACGTGCGCCTCGATTAAATTTGGAACGCGCCATGCAGTCAACCATAATAAAGAAAGGCCAGAATGACGAGTAGACTTGGACCAGGCTGCAGGGATCATGCTGGGCTGTAGCCCACAGCACCTTATCGACATCTACGGTTCAACCGACTTGGTATCTTGTCAACGAGTCTTGGGTCAGGCACTGAACGTCTATGTAGCTTGTAGTTGTGCTATTTTCTATCGTACGTAGCTGGTAACTTGATCACTGCCGCTATTCACAGTCCCTAGTCTGGGTACGCTATGCGGCGTTCCCCAACAGAATGAATCCGGAGAGAGAGAGAAGTGCTCTTCCACTCTGCCTCGTACTGTCGTTGCACAACAGTAGCGCTTATTGTGGCGAGGCCTGATGCTGCCGTTGTGAGTGGCCTGGGTTGCGCTGTAGATGCATGCCACCCTAGCGGCAACCCTAGGATAGCAAAGACAGTTAACGGAAGCAGGTGGGCGAACATGGCGTTTAGGTGTAGCCTATTCAAGACCAAAACTGCACCTGATCACCTCATTGTTGTCGAGTCAACGAGGCGTGGCTTGCATCTGGACCTGACGCCGATTCAGCTGCCTTCTCAATACGACACTTGGCGCCGCCTGCCTGCCTACGTCTTGCATGTTCTGCCAATAGCAATGCCCATATGTTATCGTAGCATTTGTAATTTACCCACAGAAGCTTAGTGGATATATCAGTATTGATGCAGATAACAGACCAAGCCAAACCCCAGTCTGGTAATCTTCTGACCTGCGCGTGCAAAAGAGTCCATCTCCACCCTGCATCTGTTCCTCCGTTTCAAAAGTCTTTGAAGCGCCGCGGCTATTGGGAACCCAGAAAGCAACGTAGGAGGTATTCCCTTAGCGTAAGCACATCATCCTAAGCCCAGAAGCTGTCTCCATTTCCATCTCCATAGGTAGGCCCGTTCATGACTCTAGATTCGTCTCCGGCCTCAACGGACTCAATGTTCAAATGCCCACCCCCATTTGGCAGACTGTTCATATCTCTCCAAGCAATACTGTAGAAACCGCCATTTCTCACCCTAGCTTTGTCTTTTGCCACCAGAAATCCGATATGGATATCTCCCTCCATCTCCAGGACTAGCAACTCATTCTTTAAGATCATGCTGACCCCCTCCACCAATTGCTTCAACAGGCCAGAAGTGTCTTCTTGCTGAACTTTGACGGTGCTTCTTAGCGTTTGGACCTCAGCCCTGGCTAGGGTAGCCTCAGGTTTGGGTGCTGGGAACACACGCTCGAGGTTGTCTAGAAGCTTCGCAATATCCCGGACAAGGCTCGAGAAGTCCTCCTTGCTGTACAGGGCCCAGCTTGCAAGTTTGACAAGGCTGGGCTGTTTCTGGCGCTCAGCTGCAAACGACCGCATTGTATTGTCCAAGGCGAACGGACCCGGTTTCATATCGGCATTCGTAAGCGTTAAGAGGTCCTCGCCCAAGTTCGATGTTGCAGCGAACTTGTTGGAGAGCTTCTCAGACTCCTCCAGCAGCACCAAGATGTGATGCAGAGTGTTCTTCACCAGCTCGTGATCGGCCTTGTTCGCATTCGGATGTCCTAGCTCCTGATCGTCGTAGACGCGGACGGCTGTCCCCTAGCGGGAGAGACGAAGCTTGAGCATCCCCAAGGTCAGAAGCTCTGTTTTGAAGTCCTTGCCGAATCTGCAGCCAACGTGAATGTAGTCGAAGCATTCGACGCAGGTGCTGAACATGGCGGCGATGCTGACGGCACCCGCGGCTATGCCAAATGCTTCCGCCATGATGATGCGAGTGATTCAAGGTAAAGTCGATGATTACACTTTCCTCTTTGTTGGTGTAGAAGACCAAGTTTTTTTTTAAGATTCAAATCCAAGTATGATCATGTTTTCGGATTTGCACTTTTGTTGGCCCCCCTTGAAAGCCGACAGCCTCATCCTTCGCTATCAGCAGGTTGGCGCCGAATCATGGGCAATAGACATCCTCCAGCAGGGGCTAAAATGTGCCTCGGGAGCGGTTGCAGTCTTGGTTGATTACATTTAGAGCCAATTACTTCTTCCGTCTAGCGGTCCGCTCCATCGAGGGCGTGTTGCTGCTACCACAAGGTAAAAAGCAGCTACAAGGAACATCACACAACTGAGCACCTTCTGGGAAGTGTTGTCAAGCAACCTATCCGAGACGACGATCCGTTGCCACAACCAGTCAAAGATCTCTGGAAACGCTGTTGCAGCGGGGTTGGTTGCGCGACTAACAGCAATTTGTCGGACTTGCTGCGCGCTCTGGTCCAGAAACGACCAACTCACATTGTTGTGGATGCCTTGGATGAATACCCTCATGAGCATAGACTTTCTTTCCTGAAGCACCTTCAGTCAGATGTTGAGAACCTCAGCATACTTGTCACCTCCCGCCCCCTAGATGAGTTTGAAGATTCATCTATGGAATTCGAGAAAGACGTAATCCAAGCTCATCCACATGACGTCGATCTCTATATCGAGCACGAATTCAAGATCCGAGCACACTTTAGAAGATGTTCACAACAAGCTCCTCAGTTCCAGGACGAAGTAACACTTGCAGTCAAGAATTCGTGCCACGGCATGTAAGTGAATCAAAACTTTACAAAGATGGTCTTATCATCAAAAATATCTCTCTCTTAGGTTCCTACTTGCTAGCCTTCAGATACAGCGACTAGCAGCGTTGAGAACCCTGGGAGACACCCGAGCGGAGATCGGATAACTCCTCCAGGATATTGACGCCGTGTATGGAGACACTCTGAACCGAATTGACCAGATGGAGTCGAGTAAGAGAACTCTTGCATTAAACACGCTTTCTTGGATTACGTTCAGCCGCCATCCACCGACCGTCGAGGAACTTCAACATGCCCTGGTACTCGTGCCTGGGAGCCTTGAGCTGGACTTAAAGCGAATTCACAGGGCGTGGACCTGTCACTCTCGTCAATGGCACCGCGTCTCTCGTTCACTTCACGGCCCAGTCCTACTTCAACACCATCGCCGAGACCCGGTTCCCAGGATTCAAAGCCACCGTGGCTCAAACATGCATTTCCTATCTTTCCCTAGCCGTTTTGGAAGAGCCAGAAGACACAGAAAACTTGATTTCACGGACAGACGAGATTTTTCACCCTTAAGAGCATCATGCTGTTACGGCGCTGGACCATAAGTCACAGCACCGTCGTTTGCTCTTGTATGAGGAGAAACGAAGCAAGTTTTCATTCTTGAGTTATGCAGCACCCAATCTAGGGTCTCACCTTCGAGAGATAGTAAATGAGTCCCAGAAAGCTCCCATCGCTCAGAAACTGGCCAGGCATCTGCAACACAGCCCAAAGAGGAACTTCCTCATAATGTCGGAATACAACCTTCCGCCTCAGATCTACAAGTATGACACATGGAGGTCTAGAAACTCTCGGGGAAACACGTCCCTAGAAGAGGCGGTACAGACGCCAGAGTACCTCTCGCTACTAGATGATCAGTCTGACTCTGATTCTTCAGTCGGAGAAGAATAAACACATCATCGCCGACTTTCATCAGCCTCTGACACGTCGAGACCTGTCGATGACGAGAATCAATCACCGCTCACAACGTTGACCTCGAGACTCGGGGTCTTTCCGATGACAGTTACTCAGAAACGTTGACTAGACCGAACATCGGGGGGAGCCTCCGGTGCGTCGGAACCTCAACACACTTCGTCACAAAGCTCACAGCTATGCACTTAGCGGCGTTCCTAGGTTGGCCACCCATTTTTTCAGAGTTAGCTCATTCTGAGGAGGCATCGTCACTTATAAATGCCGTTGACGAGTTTGACAGGACTCCTATGAGCCTTGCCATAAATAAGAACCGTTGAGAATGTGCCATGGTTCTGCTGGACCATGGAGCACGTGTTGATCTTCTAACTTGGAAACACCATTCTGTGCTGTTGAACGCTGCAAGAAGGAGTCAACAATCACAAGACGTTGTCCGCAGCGTCATTTCCAGGGCTCTCCGTCCTCTGGCTAACAGATCTCACCTTACGATATTCTTGGACATGTATGGCATCTTTTTTGGATACGCTATTTTTCTCTTTTTGTGTCTGGCAGCCCGCTTTCACTTTCTTTGCAGCCAAAGGGCGCCCTCGGAAGAAATCATGGAGAAACCACGGCATCAAGTAGTGTCGTCTTTAGAAACGAATCTGCGGCTACTCCAGGCAACGATGGAGGGAGATACTGAAGCGATCAAGAAAATGGTTCGGGATTTCAAGATCAATTTCAAGACGGAGAGATCTATTTTCACCTCCACGGCCCTCTTCCTAGCAGTTGAGTTCGGTCATGCGGGTGCGGTCAGGGAATTTCTGGAGAATGGCGTCAACCCGTATCTAAGAGGCCCAGGGGATTATACACCACTGCATCGTGCAGCGTATCGGAAAAACTTACAGATTTTCCAGATTCTGCTTGACTCAGGGGCCACTGTCGACCTTAAAGATGACGAAAAGTTGACCCCGTGGGCCTATAGCTTGAACTTGGATAACAAACCAGGTGCGCAGCAAAGTCACGATCCCGATTACTTCTTTGAAACCCACGAGTTTAACATAATTCAGTGTTGAGTCTTCTCCTTCGAGCTGGTGCCGACCCAAACACAAAAGGTTGGGAGGGTGTCTCGCACCTGTACTCTGCAGCAGCGGGAGGGAACATTGACCAACTTCGCCTCTTGCTCAGCTATGGTGTAGATCCTTCCATTAGAACAGACTACGGCTGGGCGCCATTGCACTGGGCAGCACACAACGGCAAACTCAGCTGTGTCAAGGCACTCCTGGACGCGCACGCGGAGCTGAATCCCATGTCGGATCAGTCAACTACACCGCTGGACATGGCTCTCAAGGAAGTCCAAGAGCATATTGCAAATATTCTCCCAAACGCAGGAGCCAAGACGGCGTTGGAGTTAATGCACCGACGAATTCAGACGAATTGGAGGAGATATCACTACACACCACACCGAGACTTCAAGACAAAAAGATTGGCGACCGGATCACTGTCAGATGCCAATCTGACCCAACGGCCCTCGCCGGCGGCAGACGTCGTTATCCAATGATGATTATCAATCACCGCGGGACCCAGCGTGGTTATCAGCGATGAATTATGTTATGAGAAGGGACCACAAGAGAAAGGTGATGTAATAGTGCAAGTGACTCTCCAAAATGACAAAGCTGGAGCCATGCTTGAAAATGTCTTGTACACGGCAGCTTGGTAAGTAATGTTCATATTGATTACTGTCCTGCAACTAATCCCCGTCCAACTTCATTGTAATGAACTCGTTTAGGAAGGGCTATAGAAACTCCACCTGATGTAGGGAATGTGATGGTTCGGTAGATATATCAACTCGGGGCCGTACAGACACGACTCGAAGATCGGGTAGGTGTAAGATGCCGTGTACCCCTCGACGGTGAAAGTCTCGGTATAAGATGACTTGCAGGGAAGATTAATGGCGTTGACCGTGTACCTCCTTACAGCGTAGCTCCCATACGACCAATCAAGGTTCTTCTTCCGGAGCTGGAACTTGTTGAGAGCGTCGTCCAGACCCTTGATCTCCTTGTTCAGCGTGTTCAAGGGATCGCGCAGCTCCTTCTTCATGGTGGCTTGGATGGTGATGAATCCGTCGCGGACCTTGCGCGCGGCCGGCGTCTTGAACAGGTCCTTTTTCTTGTTCCAATCAGTGGCAAGCACGGTGTCGAGGCTTTTGGAAGCAGCTGTTCCCTTAGTTGAGAACTTTGTAAGAAGGATGATGGGGATGATTTCCTTCTTCATTCTGAGGGCGATGTCGGGCATGTCCTTGGTGATCTTGAACCCTAGGATGATATTGCCAAGTTCAGTAATGTCTCCGAAATTGACCATGTCGGCCAGAGCTTGGTTGTCAGGTGCATAGAAGAGACCCCTGATGGCCTCGTGAATCAGAGCCTGGGTTGGTTCCAAAGCCTTGTTAGCTTTGTCGGCTCCAGCCGAAGTGGCGTCAAGGGACTTGAACGCTGCGAGAGAATCGGAAACTAAAACGTGTCAGCAACGGAGCAACAGCGGCAACGGGCGAGGACTTACTTTGCTTGAGGAACTTGGTTGCGACACTCCCTTTGCATGCGCTGTTCTTGCATGCGCTGCTCTTGACGGAGGACACCTTGGCGGAGGCGGTTTTGAGATGGGCTTGCACGCTCTTGGACGCGGTCTTAACAGCTGCAACTTTCTTCTCGATGGACGCAAAGAGATCGAGCCAGGTCTTGAACTGCTTGTACAGTGCGCCGTCCAGCATGTCGTCAGACGTGTTGATGTAGTCGGCAAAGAAGAACCCGATCTGTTTCTGGTCGCACCCGTCTCCGTTGTAGCAGCCATCGATGACCCTTCTGAACTTCTTGTATATGTCCAAGGTGGCCTGTTCGGCTGTTAGTAACGCCCAAGCCTGCTAGGCTGTTGTGTACGCACATCTGCTGCTCGAACCGCAAAGAAGCCGGCACCCCCGTCGGCCGCGAGGTCTGCCAGGACATTTCGTCGGTTATCCCCGATGGCAAGGTCGTCGTCTTTGATGCCCTACAGCGTGTCAGCGGCAGGGTTGGGAACGACCAGGAAGAGTGTCAGTCATACCCGGTCTATATTGTGGATCGTGTCCACGAGGGCGGCCTTCGACGCTGAGGAAACATCTCCGTACTCGAACATGGGGTAGAAGTTCTCGGCGTTGGATAGCAACTTCATCGCTGGCAGGTAGCTGCAAATGCCTTCTGACTTCTTGATGAACGTGTCGCCATCGTTGTTGTCCGGCATGGCGCTACGCACCGCAGCGCAGAGATATCTCGTTTCTGTCAGAACGGTGACGCCGCAGGTCCTAGTCGTGCCGCCGGAGGTGCCTGATGCCGCGTTAACGACTGTCCCATTTATGACACATCGAATACTCACATTTCTTCGCCACGGCACCGACGGGATGTAGATAAGTGCCCGTGCAGGAGCCGATGATGCCGTCGAGCTTACCGCACGTCTCCTTGAGGTCCACACCCGCAGAGACGGAGGGTGCCAGCAAAGCCGGGAGCAGCAAGACAGAAAACGACCGCATCTTGAATGTCAAGTTCCAGATGCAGAAGCGATATTCGGACAGGTGTCCCATCTCGGGAGCAAGAAGGAGACTCCATGGCCAGTTAAGTAAACTACCTCCCTGAAGCGGTTTTCCGCCGTACACACGACGACAGCCACGGCTGGTCGAGACCTGGTCTAAGGAGCCCGTTCAGAATTCCAAGACTCGATAGATCCTCGCGCAAAACCCAGTTATCCAGTCAGGACATGGTTGTTTTTCAGCTACTTGGCCAAGCCACGCCTAGTTTCCCAGCTAGGCGCACAACAGCTAGCAGTGGCTTCAAAGGGCTCCGAGGCTGAACACACCGCATACCGGATGCCGCCACATCCTCTTCTAGTGTGGGCACATTCTGAAAACGCAATCTCTTTTGGCAACCTTCAAGACACAAGTGGTAGCTCAGCTGAAAATAGAGGCACCTGACGCTGGTAGGGCCGAGTCACAAGCCGCGCAGAGAGGTTAGCGTCGAGACGGTGCAGGCAACCATTAACTCTGAATTTATGGTTAATGCGCATTTGGTTTACTATACGTCGACGCTAGGCGCCAAGTAGTTTTCCACATTCTCTAATTTCTCACCAACAAACGAGCCAAGCCGGGGGCGATTGGTGGTTGCTTCTTGGGTACGTGGGGTTCTGCTGCTCACAGACTTCGAGGCGTCCTTCACACAGAAGATTACTTGCAGAAAGAGTTCTCATGCTTTTCGGTCCGGCTAAGTTCAATAATAGCTGATCACTAGATACCACATAACTCGGAGACGTAACTCAAGCACAGCAAAATCTATTTCCATTTGCAGATCTGAGCAGGTGCCGCTCTCGGCTGAGTTAGTGCTGAGCTTGGGCTGAGGAATCTAGAGTCTAGGCCAAGGTCGGCGGAGCGCGGGCTAAGCGTAGTGATAAAGGAGCAATTTCCATCCGAGGCCAAACCTTTCTTGTTTATTCGCGGGCTATATAACTCAGCCTCGCCATACGCCAGATATCGGACAATGTAGTAAGTAGTATTACTTTAGACTCCAAGTTGCCGTCCCCTTTGTCACCTTGTGACCTGCCGACATGCCGAGAACTATCATAGATGCCATGACGGCGACACGAGCTATAGGATTTAGATACCTCTGGGTGGATCGATACTGTATCGACTAAAGCTGTCAAGAGAAGGTTGCAGAACAAGTTCACAAGATGGATCTCATCTACAACCATGCAGAGTTGGCCATCATCGCAAGGGACGCCGAGTACAGCCTCCCTGGTGTTTGTCCTAGACAGGTGATCCAACCGTCCGTGAGGATAGAAAAGTATTTCTTAGTGTCATCAATACCAGACCCTCGTATGTTAATCGAGTACTCTGCATGGAACAAACGAGGTTGGACATACCAATAAGGGCTGCTCTCTCGGAGACGGTTGGTTTTCACGTACAACCAAGTCTACTTTGAGTGCTGCGGAATGTACTGCTATGAGCCGCTGAACTTTCCGTTATCGGCGCTACATATACAGGACTCGAGTCGCTTCAAGGCCTCATTTTGTAGCGGAGTAAACCTAGGGATATTCCCTCAGCAGCTCGGGCGCACAGAGTGGGAGGTTGTGCAGCGGATCAAGGAGTACAGCGCGAAGACACTCAGCAACCCCTCAGACATCTTGAATGGGGTGTCAGGCGTATTGCGCGCGCTGGGACAGAGTCCACAAAAGATTCAACACTACAAGGGCGTGCCTTTCCTCCCCCGACCACCCAAACCGACAGATATGAGACGGAATAGTGCCCAAAAACCCAAAATTCAAGGAGTCTTCAACTCTTACAAGTGGTCTCCAACTGTAGGTTTCTGCAGTGGACTCTACTGGAACGTCGACAAGCCTTTGAAGCGGCGAGACGGCTTTCCAAGTTGGTCATGGACGGGCTGGGAGGGGGGTATCAAATGGGCGTTCGCAGAGTGGGAATGGAGGCAGTTCCAAAGCACTTTAGACGTTTCAGTTCAAATTCCAGCTTGACCGGGGCAAATGGTGTAGCTTGGACGAGTATCTTGAGACGTGCATCAATTCCAGTGCACCCATCTCAGACAAACTTCTCGTCTCTAGCTTGATCACGCCCATCAGACTTGTTAGTGATCTGTTACATCACCAATAGGGTGGCAGAACAGTAACCGAGGTTGAGGCCACATCCTTGACCGAGAATGGCACACCAGTGAAATGGACGTTCGCTGTTACGGCAGAAAGTCTAGATGTACCGTCATTGCGTCCGTGTTTGGTCATCAAGTTAGCTCGAGGACCGGATCCCAACTTCCAGCGGTATGTGATGATTGTTGCTGAGGCAGAACGGGGGATCTACCAACGAGTTGGTTTCACTGAATTGTTCCCCTGGGGACCCATGAAGATAGTCAATCTTGCTGAGACGTGGATGGACTTGCGGCGTGAATGACGCGTTCCGACTCGGTCTCATCTACGCTCTCCGCCTCGGAATCCAGCTCCATCACCTCGATGTCGTCTTCCTTTTTATCAATGTATCTTCGGCGCGGGCCAACGACCCGTGAGGATTTTGGTTAACTGGAGCTGGTAGTTGTTGATCAAACACAGTGGGAAAAGCTGTACCCTCAGGCTCGGAGGAATATAGAAGTTGTCGCTCAATTAGATAGCACTGGTGGTGTTTCTGTCTGCTCCCTCCATTATTTCAGGAGTCCAATATCTCGGCGTTTTCTCCTTCGACTCCCCATTCGTGGTCAAGTGTCCATCGAGGCGAATTCTCGAAAGGTACAGGGTAGAATCCATCTACCAGGTCTGACTGACCTCTGTGGATCTGCTTCTGCGCATACATTTACGTTGTCCATAAAGTTTATATCTGAATTCGTCAGTGTTTTACTTCACAAGTACGTTCATATGTAGGCAACCCAATCAGCTTTGTAGAGCCTGGTATCACCTTCGGGTTCTCCGCAACATTATCCAGACTTCAATCGATCCTCATCTAATCACGCTTATAATATCGCCATAGACGCAGGTGGATTGGGACTTGGTTCCATGTCACTACTCTTCCAAATATTCGCAGGATGCATCAAAGGCATATTAACTAGCCTCCATCTTCACCGGGCTACCAACTTCTCTCTGAAGCCCAAGGGCTGAAAACAAGTACCAGTTCTATCGCATCCGCTTCAGCACAGAGCAATACCGGCTGCTGGATTGGGCCACTGTCGCCCAACTCACCGACAAGTCCTAGTTGACGACGATGAACGGTTACCTCGATCAACTACTTCATAACCAGCACCTCGAGAGCTTGAGTACCCAGCAGGAGCAGGAGAGGATCTATATAAGCATCCAGCTGTGCAGGGAGGACCGCGTGAGGATGCATTCGGGCTCGGATTCAAGAAGCAGCGCGACATTTGCTCTCTCGGTGTCGAGATTGTGTACTAGAAGCTAATCTAGGTCATTCTAGGCTTCGACAATGCTCGGGTTGCGCGACTCCGGAGATTGCGGGTGTCAAGACGCAGTTGCTCGAGGGATGTGGGTCATGTGTTCGGAGCTCCATGGGGGACAAGATTACATAGTATGGGTTGCTGGAAACATGGAGAGTCAAGATGCTGGGTCAGCTGATGGGTTGAAACTACAGCAGAGATTCTTTGAAGTGATTGTGAAGAAACAGCAGCAGATGGGTATCTAGTTGGAGGAAGTCAGGCTACTAATAGAGGAATTGGAGTGTTAGGAATACCCTATAGGAGGGCGATTTATGAATTGGAGAGACCGGGGGGCTTGCATTATGACCTGTTAATTGTTTGAAGAAACAAAATCTTCAAGAAATTCTACGGTTTACAGACCTGTACATGATTTTTCGACCAGGACTGTGAAACAGCTGTCGCTAAGGGTTTTAATCTCCGGAAGCGCAAATAGTGGGCAAAGTCACAGGATTCAGCTACTTCGTCGATAAGGGATCACATCTCAATGCTATCGACATGTACCTAGGCCATGTGCATATGATTGCAAGCCATTGAATTTTACGCATGGACCTTAGATGTGTCGATATGAACATTTGTTGTCACTGTTGGAATACTGTCTTCTGGGAACTATCCCCTTTTGCTTTTACCAGCTATCAACATGATGATGCCAGTGTAAAAGCTTAGCCCAAGGTTAAATTGCATCATATATGCGTGTTTTCAAGGCAGGGACACATTCCAGGGTAGCATCAGTACCTAAACTCCGATGCATTGGTAGTAGTGCCATTGCAAGTGTGTTCCCCTTTCCTGGATGATCAAATGCAAGGGTTATAAGTGAAATGGAAGCGGGCCATGACACGCAACACCGAAATGAAGGAACAGAAGGCGGGATTAAGGCTAGGTCCGCGACCGAGGCCGGGGCTGAGACCGAGAACTAGCCCGGATCCGAGACTAAGTCTAACACAAACGAAAAGCTGGGCAAATCTACAGAACTACGAGTTGCTCTCTGTCAGACAAAAGGCCACTACGGTATGGGCAAAATTGTAAATAGATGGCTCTACAAACAAAGATTGACAGCGTAAACTACCTATCCAGTGTTCATCTCATTCGCACACATGAAGCCTCTTGATAGATGCTGTACGTAGCGCGACGATCCCTTGTACAGCGATGAAACACGCCATTGACAACCCCAGCGCCTATCGCCAGATACAACGTCGGAGGCGGCCTAGGAGTCGGCCAAGGAATCGACATGGGAATCAAAGACGAGCAAGTCGCAATCCGCAGACACCAAGGTCTGCCCTAGACTGTATCATGGTGTTGGGTTGTTCCAAGCCATCAGGAAGCGTACAAGTAAGTGTCGCTTTCTTTTCAAATTCTCTGGGCGCTCCGTAGATGGATAGTATCAAAGAATCCATTCCAAGCGGCAACCGGGACCCCTGGCACATCATCCTTCTAGTTCAAACGTTTCGTCCGTACTTTAATCTCCCGTCTATGCGTAATCAGCATGGATGCGCCCACCACCACTACCTGGCAGGTCAGTTTCATTATCCGCCCGCAAAGCTTCCCCGATACCGGGGTCAAGCGACAATAAATAAAGCCTATTCAACGTCCGTAGGATCTGGTTCCGCTGGACTATATCGGTTTGCTCTTTCTATATTACATTCTTTTGCTTGGTTTGTTAACCTCGTCGCTCCTTACACCATGGCGTTGCTTCGTTTCGCCGTCCTTTCGTTCCTTTCGTTGCCCAGTGTTTTCGCGTTTACGCATCCTGGGCTGCTGGTGACGGACCACGTCGTCACTCGCGCAACCAAGCACATCGCCGCCAAGCAGGATCCTTGGCTCGGCTCTTGGGAAAAGCTCACCAGCCTGGACCTGTCGAGTGCGTCCTACACCAACAACGCCGCCGCCAACATCTACCGGTCCACCAACGGCGAGTCCTTGTGGCGCGATGCCGCCGCCGCCTTCAACCTTGCGCTCCGCTGGAAGATCTCTGGCAACGACTCGTATGCCGAGACGGCTGCGGATATCCTCGTCGCCTGGGCGGGAACCCTGGAGACGCTGACGGGTGACGGCGACGATGGCTACCTCACCGCCGGCCTGCAAGGCTATCAGCTGGCGAACGCGGCCGAGTTGCTGCGCGACTATGCTCCCTTCGCCGAGAACGGCCTGACTGCCGTCACCAGCATGATGACGGACATCTTCCTGAAGATGAACCTCGACTTTCTCAACCAAGTTCTCGGCTCGCAGCAAAACGTGCTGCACTTCTTCGCCAGCTGGGAGCTGGGCAACCTTGCCTCGGCCATGGCCATCAGCGTGCTCTCGGACAACCAGACGGCGTGGGATTTCGCCATCGATTACTTCAAGACCGGAGTTGGCAACGGAGCCATCAACCAGGCCGTCTCCAACATCGTCGAGGAGCCCGATACCGGCAACCTCCTGGGTCAGGGCCAGGAGTCGGGTCGCGACCAGGGTCACGCGTCTCTCGATTGGGATCTTCTCGGAACCATTGGCCAGCAGGCGTGGAACCAAGGCGAGGACCTCTTTTCTTACAACAACAGCCGAATTCTTCTCGGGTAAGCAGCACTCTCTCTGATGCATCTTTGACCAAGTAAATCCTCTAACCAACGTCCCCAGCGCCGAATACTTTGCACGCTACAACCTGGGCAACGACGTCCCGTTTGAACCCTACACCAACGGCATCGTGTCCTACACGGCCATCAGCGATTCGTCTCGCGGGGCTACCCGGCCGGCCTGGGAGTTGCTGTACGCCCACTACGTCCAGGTCAAGGGGTTTGCAGCCGAGTGGACGACGGCGTATCTCAACAATTCGCTCGAGTACTTTGGTGGCTATGAAGCAGGAATTGGATCGTGGGGCGAGGGGTCTGGCCACTATGATGGTATCGGTTGGGGGTCTTTGTTGCACCATCTGGATGAGTCTGACCTGGCAGAGCTGTCGTCTACTGCTTCGGCAACGCCTTCTTCGACGACGGCGGCTTCGGAGTCTGCTTCGACCAAGGTTGCTTCGGCAGACGCTACCTCGACAACAGCAGCCGGAAACAGCAGCTCGGCCAGCCCTGAACTGGCCAGCTCTGCCACGCCTTCCTCCACTGTCACCTCGTCGAGCCTCTCCAGCAGCGCTCTTACCGCCATAGCAGATGTTGCGTCAACGACGGTGGCTGCTGCAACATCGGCTGGTTCGTCTGGGTCTGTCGTATCTACGGCACCGCAAAGCGCTACCACTACCAAGGCCCATGGAAAAGCTTGTCGTGCGAGAAGGCCGAAAACCACCATCTAGAAAAGGCTCCGTAGGCTGTAGCTAGGCCATGTCCTGAGTCTGGTTACTCTATGTACATGAAACACGCTGCTGGTTACTCTGCGTTTGCCCCTGTGCCCACGCTCCCGCATGCTCGACCCGACACGTGAAAAATGGCCTGTCTTGACGAGAGCGACCATTGGTGAAGCTACTCATGTCTCGTAGTTAGTTCACGGAGCTGGGTTTTGGTATTGGTCAAGATTGTCTCATTAAATGTGGGTTTTCTATACTTCTTCTTCTTTGATAATCTTCACCTGCGGTCCCTCGATTTTCTTGACCTTTCGTCCCTCCCACCAAGACATCAAACCCGCGAACATGCCCACGCCACAGCCAATGCCGATGAACGTTCCAGTAGCCCATGTCTAAATTGATGAATCAGTAAATGTTCGTCGAATAACGAAACAGGGCGACAGTGCTTACAGGTCTATCAATCCTGTTATAATGCCACATGTAGTAACACAAAATGACCTGTACCAGGGTATTCAGAACCATCATCCAGATGGTGAAGCCCAGTTTCCAGAGGGGGGTTGGGGGTGCACAGTTTCCGGTAAAGGTCGAGGGTTGTACAACAGTTGACCTTGATATATCCGTGCCTTGGTTGGCTTCCTCCTTTGCCCAGGCGGGCGGTCGGAACCAGGACTGATTTTGGTTGGAGAGTTTCTGCATGGCTGCACGGTCTTTGAAGTGGACGGCACGCACAAACCAGTAGAGGTCACGGAATCGCCACGGCGCTAGGCCAAAGCCGGTGACGCAGAAGAGAGCGTTGAGGATCTGGCTGTCGATTTCGAGCCATACCTTGCGCCTGGATTGGTTGCTGTAGGCGTCGGGGTGGTTCATGGCGGGTGCAGCGTTGAGCAGCAGAAAGAAGAGCATTGCCTAAGGTTTGGGTTAGTAGTGATGATGGAAGTGAGAGGAGGGTTTTGACTTACACCCCATGCCTGTAGTTGGGTTAGTGACTGGTTCATTCGTGAGACGGGAAGTGGTGGACTTACGACGATGTTGAGAGCGTAGATGGTGATGAGGAAGCCAGATAGCGTGGTGAAGAACTTCCAGAAGGCTTTGAGTCCGTTTCGAATGGTCGGGCCCCATTTCTCCTTGACGTGGCCCTTGTGCTTCTCGTGCAGGCTGTGGCGACGGTGAGGAAGGCGATGGGGATGATGTTGGTGTTGGCTCTCGGTGCTGGACGAGACAGCCTCAGTGTCCTGGGCGGCATCGTCGACATTGCGCACAACCACGGCCTCCTCGACGGACTCTTTGGCCAAGTTGGGCGCAGTGCCGGCCGGACGCCGGGTGTCGGAGCGGACCAGAGTCAGCTCGCCGGCGTCGTCGTGGACGGCGATGCGGGCCGAGTGGCCCTGGGGGGTAAAGGCGATGTTGCTGCCGCCCGACGCGGCATCGCGGAGCTCCGTCAGGTTGGGAGCTTGGGCGATGGCGGTTCCGGTGGCCTGCCACATGCCGAGCTGCGGGTTCGCGTTGATGAGCGAGATGGACGCGCCTCGCACGCGGCCGACGATGCCGGTGTTGGGCGACGGGTCAGCCATGGCGGCGGGAGGACGAGGAGGAGAGGCGGGAGAAGGAGAGGCGGGAGGAGGAGAGGCGGGAGGAGGAGAGGCCAGAGGAGGAGAGGCCAGAAGACAGTGAGGTGGGAGTTGGCGACGGTGCGAGGTGCGAAGGCGAAGATTCTCCCCGTCTTTCTCCTCGTCGTCCATCCCTCCCGTCGCCGTGGATGGATGCGAAATCCTCGTGCACCTAGCTAGCGACTAGCAGAGCAGATCGCGGCGCTTCGGGCCTGGGAAAAGTCCGGGGCTAGGTACCGCGTCGCCAGATCCGGTGACAGCGCCAGCGATAGGCCGCCTCATTAAACTCAAAATCGGGAAGACGAGATGCCGACTCCCCGACCGTCACGGGCAGGGACGAAAAACACGCACCAGACGACGGGACATTCCATCACCAGAAAGAGGCGTGCGCTGGACTCGCCGAGGCTGGCGAAAGGAGGCGAGCGCTGCAAACATCACCGCTAGCCGAGCCGGGTCGTCGCAGCATCATACTTACTCGTAGCGTCGTCGTGGTGGCGCTTCTGTGATGCTTCACCTCCGCATTCCGTCTTACCTACAGCTGCACGGCGCGCCTATCCCCGACGCCGAGACCTTTTCTCCTCTTTCACTGTCACTGTCACGTCTAGCAGCATCAAAGTCAGTATTGTGTTGTGAAGAGTTCTTCGTCGACTCCCCGCCGGCTTCTCCTTGGCACCCGGCCCCATCCCTCTCGCATGCCAAGCCTCCATCATCCACCATCCACCGTCCATCATGGCTCTCAACCTCAACCGCACCAAGTCCAACGGCCTGGGCAACCTCACGCTGGGCGACGCCGACACCAAAAATGTCACGTCCGGTGACGTCGGCACCGATGGCCGCGTCAAGGTCCAGTTCCACAAGAGTCCGCAGGTGCTGGCCGCCTGGTATCGACGCGCCCAAGGCTCCCTGGTGCCGACGGAAAGCCCCGTCAAACCACGACGCTTCAGCGCCGCCGAGCTTCCCACAGCGCCAGAGTCCGTCCGCAGTCCGCGTCTCAACATCGCCATCCACATCGTCGGGTCGCGCGGCGATGTGCAGCCCTTCATCCCCATCGCCCAGCTGCTCGCCGCTCCGCCCTACCGCCACCGCGTGCGCATCTGCACCCACCCCGTCTTCAAGGACTTTGTCGAGGCCCAGGGCGTCGAGTTCTTCAGCATCGGCGGTGATCCCGAGGCCCTGATGGCCTACATGGTCAAGAACCCCGGCTTGGTGCCCAACCGCGAGAGCGTCAAGGCCGGCGACGTGGGCAAGCGTCGCAAGGAGATGTGGGAAATCATCCACGGCGCCTGGCGGAGCTGTATCGAGGCCGGCAACGGCATGGGAGACAGCGTCACAGCTGCCTACGTCCAGAACCCCGACCAACTCTTCATCGCCGATGCCATCATAGCCAATCCGCCGTCCATGGCCCATATCCACTGCGCCGAGAAGCTGGGCATTCCGCTGCACATGGTCTTTACCATGCCGTGGTCGCCAACCGAGACCTTTTCTCATCCTCTGGCGGCCATGAGCTATGGCAACGCAGATGCCGCCGTCGCCAACTACTTATCGTTTATGGTCATGGAGCTGCTGACCTGGCAAGGGTCTGTTTCTTCTCTCTTATGCATGGATCCAAGTTCAATCAAGCTGACACTCCTGCAGACTTGGTGACCTCATCAACAAGTTCCGCACCCAGATCCTTCACCTCGATCACATCAGCCCCATGTGGGGATATCAGCTCCTCCCCAGACTCCGCGTCCCCTACAGCTATCTCTGGTCCGAGTCACTGATACCAAAGCCGGCTGACTGGGGCGACCACATCAACGTCACTGGCTTTTCCTTTCTGCCCCTGGCGAGTTCTTACACGCCTCCCCCTGACCTGGTCGAGTTTTTGGAGAGCGGCCCTCCTCCAGTCTACATCGGCTTTGGATCCATCGTCGTCGACGACCCGCGCGCCCTCACCAAACTCATCTTCGACGCCGTCAGAATCTCGGGCGTGCGCGCCATCATCTCCAAGGGCTGGGGCAGCGTTGGCGGCGGAGATCAAGTCTCTAAGGATGTCTATCTCATCGGCAACTGCCCGCACGATTGGCTCTTCCAACGCGTCGCCGCTGTTGTTCACCACGGCGGCGCGGGCACAACAGCAGCCGGCATCGCAGCTGGACGACCCACAGTAGTCGTTCCCTTCTTCGGCGACCAGCCCTTCTGGGGCCAGATGATTGCGCGCGCCGGTGCTGGTCCGTCGCCCGTGGCCTACAAAAACATGACGGCTGAGACTCTGGCTGCCAGCATCGAGCTCGCTCTCAAGCCCGAGGTCCAAGACGCGGTAGAGGACATGGCAGAAGTCATCGCCTCCGAAGACGGCGCCAGTGCGGCAGCCGAGGATTTCCAGCAGCGTCTAGGTCTGGACGTGCACCGTTGCGACATATGCCCCGAACGGCTGGCCGTCTGGCGCCACCGACCAACTGGTGTCCATCTCAGTGGATTTGCGATGGCGTGTCTTGTTGACAAGGGCCTGATCGAGCCCAAAGACGTCAAGCCTCTGCGACAAAAGCAATGGTACGTCGACGAAGGCGCCGAGCATCCCATCATCGGTGCAGTGGCTGCAGCGTCGGGGTTCGTCATGACATGCGGAACTGCAGCGAGCAGCTACTCTTCACGCTTGAAGAATCGACCCCGAAAGAAGACACCACGCTCCAGCGAACCGTCAGCCCCACGGCTTTCCTCAGCCGAGACGGCCCGGGACGCCGACCAGTCAACCATAACCGCACACACAGACGTAGACCAGGACACCATCACCGAGTCAACAAAACAAAACCAGGCCACCAACGGCGTTCCCAACGACAACGACGGCATCATCCAAGGAGCCATCAGCTGCAATCCCCTAACACCCACTGAGATGGAAACCCTCGCCCTTAAAATGGCCAACAAGTCGCTCCGCGCCGGCCAGACAGTCGCCGAGAGGGTGAAGCAAGCACCTACGCTGCTGGACAAGAGGAAAGCAAGCTGGAAAGCGCAAGAGCAGGGTCGTCACGGCGAAGCCTTTTACACGACGCGGGCCACGGGGCGATTCGCTGCCGACGTGGGCAAAGCCAGTCTCAAGGCTCCCGTTGCCTTCTTCTACAACGTTGCCAATGGCTTCCACAACTATCCATCCTACACCCTCAACGCCACCGAGGTGCGACGGCGCGACGAAATCACCGGCTTGGGGAGCGGAGTGCGGGCCGCAGGCAAGGAGTTTGCCTTTGGGATCTGGGATGCCTTCAGTGGCGTTGTGGTCAAGCCTTACAAGGGCGCCAAGTCCGGGGGTGCCAAGGGCCTTGGCAAGGGCGTGTGGAGTGGTGGAGTGGGATTACTCTATAACTTGGGAGCTTGTGAGTTGATTTCCCCTTCCCCGCCTTGCCGCGTGGAGACGAGGGACACACCATGCTAATGTGATTGCAGCAATATTCGGCATCCCAGGATACACCCTTAAAGGCATCGAAAAAGAGCTGCGCAAGCATCATGTCACCAAGCTGAAGGCTGAGATCTTGTTGATCAGGCTGAGGCAAGGCATTCAGGACTTTCGGCACGCAACGCCGGAGCAAAGGAAGGAGGCAGTTGATGCGTGGAAGTCATTGAAACCTGTATAGACGGGCGGTTCTGGCTACCTGATAGAAGCGAGAGGGAGGTAATGTCATGGATTAATATCGGAGGCGACATACGAAGCTCCTTTCGCCGGGTCTGGATGCGTGGTTCGATGACACCAGCAAGAACCCGAATGGCCTCATCAACTCATCGACGCTAAGCAATGCAATACCAGATGTCGCTATACTGGCCGCGGATGACGACAATGAAGCACATTGCAAGCCAATGGATCGCTCTCCATGCAACCATCCGTACCAGCCTCATCCCAACAAAGCAGATTCGAGTCGCCTGTCGCGGTGACAATTCAAGACCTCATCGTTTGGGGGATCGGCCAATGTCGTCCGTTGACGCCTGCAACCTAACAAAGTGCTGACAGATTTATAATCAGCCCGGCGTTAACTCTATATGAGGAGACTAGGATTACAAACTACGGAGGGGTTGCATCACTAGCCAGGATGACAAATGCGTCTTCGCGCGCGGTTGGTTTCCACTGGACGAAGACGGCATCTCGGCGACACATGCCGACTGCAACGCCAATAGCTCCATTCTCATATAAACGGGAGAAATTTCGACAGTTTAGTGTTTTAGTTCTATTAATATTACAATTATACTTGCAACCATCACTCTAACCAGCATAAATATGTCTTCCGCCGCCCCCATCGTCCTCATCCTCGGAGCTGGCTCCAACATCGGCCAGAGCGTCGCCAGAGCCTTCGCGGCCAAGGGCTACAAGACGGCTCTCGTGGCGCGGAGGCTGAAGGAGGAAGACAGCACTGCCGACCAGCTCGTCATCCCCGGCGACCTGTCGGATCCAGAGGCCGTTGTCGGTGCCTTTTCCAAGGTCAAGGCGGTGCTGGGCGATCACCCCAGCGTCGTCGTCCACAACGGTAAGACTTTATACGTAGAGACCGGTATGGAATGAGCGGGTGCTGAGAGCATGTTTAAACAGCCGCTGCCGTGACGGCAAACCCTCCCAACGACCCCCTGGCTATCGGCCTGGCCGACTTCACCAAGGACCTGACCATCAACACCAGCAGCGTCTTCGTCGCCGCGCAGCAGGCCGTCCTCGGCTTCGCCAAGCTGCCCAGCTCCGCGTCCAAGACCTTCATCTACACGGGCAACATACTCAACACAAGCGTCATCGCAGCCCTGGTCGATCTGGGCGTCGGCAAGTCGGCGAGCTCGCACCTGATCCAGTCTGCGTCGGCGGCCTACAAGGATCGCGGGTACAAGTATGTGGTGTTCCAAGGGCGCTTTTTTTTTTTTTTTTTTTTTGAAAAGACACGATGGGCTGATTGGGCTGCTCTAGGTTCTACTACGCCGATGAGCGCAAGGCTGATGGCTCGGCTGCCTTTGCTATCGATGGAGACGCGCACGCGAAGCTTTATGTTGGTCTTGCGGAGGGAGCGGAGCAGGGACCTTGGCAGCAGACGTTTGTCAAGGGCGTGGGATACAAGAAGTTTTGAATTGTCTTGTCCCGTCGGAGCTTGCACGTTGCGTGGTGGTTGAGCTACTTGTGAGGGCATTTCACAAAAAGGAAAGAAAACCCAGGGTATGAAATATCGAGATATAACCATCTTCGTCACTCGTCATTCCTGAAACAGAAATCGATGTACATCAATGGTCAGTCACTGCGCAACACGAGAGTGATCCGCTTGTACCGTCCCGGTAGGAGTTCCAGCCCTTGAGTTAGACACCCACACGCTGCTCTCATCTGTCAATTACGTGACCAACAGGGGAATCTCGGTGGGCTTCACATTCCCCCCGCTCATCTCAACTCTGCCTAGCTTGTGCCCTGGGTAGCCAACCCTCAGCAGTATCTTCTCTTTCGGCCAGAGCGTCACATAGTTATCTGACCATGTGACCGGATTTACATCATTGCCTCGCCCATCCACTAGATTCAGGCGAATAAAGAAGGCCGGCACTGAGGAAGTATTCTCCAGCTCCAAGACCCGTGTGCCGTTGCTGGATAGGCACTTGGCAGCTAGCTTGAGCGTCAACTTAGCCTTGGGCATCTTGGTAAGAGCAGCAAAATCGGGGAACTCGGTGACTGGCGTGTAGTACCAGGTCGAGTTATCCCAGTCAAGTTGATCCACGGATGTGCCGAGCCAATATACATTCCGACTCAGGATAGACTCCTTTTCGCCCACCAGGATCAAACGCAGCAATGCGACGTCTTTGATACGAGCTATACCAGAAAGCTTGCCGGCATTCTTTGCGGTATTGGGCCTCGTGCTGACCGAAAGAGTCTCGCTGTCCAAAAGGTTTCCGTTGAGATCGATGAGCTCAACCTGGATCTTTCTAGGCCCCTTTTGGTCGAGGGAATGGTTGATGACCCAGACCGTCTTCCTCACGTAGTCGTACGCTACATGCTCGGTTCGTAACCCAACCTTGGAGCCAAAGTACGAACCAGCAGGGTGCATATAGTGATCGAATAGATTCCAGTGCAAGCTGGGCCAGGCGTTGTTGAGCATCCAGTAGATGGAACCCGTCACTGGTCTCGCCGCGCTCCACTGCGAGCTATACGCCTCGAACTGCGCGCGTGTTGCCTCGTAGTCCATCATCTGTGCCTTGAGGAGGTAGTCGTCCAGCGACGTAGGAGAGCCGTAGCGCTTGGAGAGGGCCTCGTTGTAGATGTTGCGATTGTAGAACGAGGACGCGTTGGTAGACATGTGAAACAGGTTTTTGTCTGGGCGTTTCCACAAGTCTTCCAGGTCGCCTTTCGAGATAAACTTGTTCAGACTTCCCAGCTCGGGGGTGCCGACTCCAGCACCCAGCTCAGAGCCAAAGCCAAACGCAGCTCCCAGGCGGTCCTTGGATGGTTCGGTGTCGTACCAGTAATTCGGCGGGACCCAGTCATACGGTCCATCCATCTTCATGCCTGAAGGGCCCAGCACCTCGGGATACCCGCGCTTCGACGCTGATGCCAAGATGGGGACCTGCCAAGACGCATCCTTCAGGGCATTCACGTAGATTGCGGTTGCTCGGTCGTTGGGCCAGAAGTCGCTTCCGACGAGGTAGGCCAGCAGACTGGGATGCGGCTGAAGCATTGCTGCCTCGTGCCTCATGCTTGCGTTGGCCGTGGCGTAGTCACTTTGCTTCCAGAGCGGCGGAGGATCAGTTGCCAAGTCGTGGTTGTAGTCCCACGACTCCCACTTGGAGCAGCACACCCAGCCGGCAATGACCATGACGCCCATTTCGTCGGCGGTTTCATATAGCTCCGGGTGCTCCATGGTTCCTTCGAGCCTGATGGTGTTTAAACCCATGTCGAGAGCGTACCGGGCAATGGCGACAAAGCGCTTTCGATTCCACCGGAAGAAGTGGTCGGGCGAGTAGCCTCCGCCGAGAACCTGAAAGGGATGTCCGTTGACGGTGAACATGGTATCGTTATGGTTGTTGACGTGGGAAGTGACGGTGCGAATGCCGAATTGTGTTTCGGCCTTGTCTGAAAGCTGCGAGTTGACCGATAGGCTGAGGTGTGATTTATACAGACTTTGCTTGCCCCATGCCTTTGGCCACCAGATCTCCGGCTTTTCAACCTTGTAGGCAATCTCCAGTACCCTAGTTGCGTGTGGGCCGAGCGAGAAGGTTTGATCCTTGACGAGTTCTTGATGATTGGAAGGATTGCTGATTACGGAATGAGCAACGACTTGCACCTCATGATTCTCTAAATTCCGAGCCTTGGCGTGCACAGTGACAATGGCTGGGTTCCTCTCGACGGGAGTATCCAGACTGATCGAGATGCTCACAGGCCCCATTGCGACTGGACCGGTCTGCTTGACAACGACATCTCTCCAGATCCCTGTGCTGTTGTCTGGTGCCTCGGGGTTCCAGTCCACAAAGCCCTGCACTAGATCTCGAGTGAAGTCGGAGGGGTAGACATTGGCTAGAAAGGCGTTCTTCCTTGCGACGAATGCAGTAATGTCGTAGGTGTGTCCACCGAAGCTGCCGGCCTGGTGCGCCTTGTCGGCGATTTGCTTCCCGTTGAGATACAGGTCCGCCTTGGATGCGATGCCGTGCGTTTCCAGAAAATAATGCTGTCCTTTGCGTGGGGTGAGAGAAAACTCGTTGCGATACAGCCAAGGCACGGAGAATTGGCCCCAGTTGAACTTGTTGAGGTTGTCAGAGTACCAGAGGTCAGAGTCTTCCAACTCTCCTGCTTCGAGGAGACATCCCATCAGCGTGCATCGCGACGCGGGGGTGTGATGCCAGGTTGAGACGTCATAGCCCGGCTTGGAAGCGGAGATGGCGTTTCCGACAGCAGTCGAGGCTTGCAAGTCCCAGTGGGGGATGACTTCCTTTTGGCCAGCTTCCGACGTGATATCGACAGCCTGCACCGTGGCGCTTGCGAGGAGCGTACCGAGGAGAGTGAATCCGCGCATGGGTGCTTTCGAACGGATGTGATGATGTCGAGAATGGAGGTTTCTCGACAAGTTGTTTATGAAAGTAGCGCGTCGTATCAGGCTCTGGCCCAGACAGGAGGACGTATTGGAGTAAAACGGCCGTGGACTCTTTGCCGGGCCGACCAGTCGGGCATTTGCCAAGCTTCGCCGTGTTTACGATTTCAGCTGCAGGGAAGAATGCACTACAACGCAGCTGCAGTTCTCTGCATCTCGGAGCTTTGGCAGGCGGCTGCATTTCAGCTCGGGAACATGAATACGACGTAGTACAAGCCTCAGCACTAGTGGCAGATGTGGAAGGTGCTTTGACATGCAGAGGAGGCGTCCAATACGAATTTGACTCTCAGTTTGCCTCACCAATGTCGTTGAGACGCATGGATTGTTACCGAAGAGAAGGTGATAGATTGGTTCATTATTCAAAGGTCTGACACATATCCCGTTCCCTTCAAGAGAGGTGCAATCCTACTTCCTTTGCAGAGTGACAAACCTCCACATCCTCGCCATCGCCGTCTGGCTCTCCGACGCAGCCTGTCCGTCTACACTCTCGAGCTTCTGCCTCAACCAGGGGATCTCTTCCAGCGAGTATCGATATGCCCGGAACAAGGCGTTGGACTCTCCCGGAAACAGGTTCCGTGTCGCTTCATCCGGGTAGGCTGCAAAGTGCGGGTTGATGAACTCCCAGCAGATGTACCCGTCCCGCGTCACTTCGAAAAGGCGACCGAATGCGCTTTCGCACAGCAAGGTATTGCCGTTGGCGAGTCGCTGCGCGCTGCCCATGAAGGGCGTGAAAAAGTACAGCATCTGCGAGCGGTCGCGGTATTCCCAGACAATCTCCTTGGTTGCGCGGCCGACCTCGATCGCGCGGGAGTAGGTGATGGACTCGCCGTTGCGGAAAGCGCCGTTATCAAAGATCAGTATGTTGCCGTTCTCCAGCTCCGTGGCGTTGTGCTGCTGCGCCAGCACCGTCGAGTCAATCTTCCACACAATTTCACCCGTGGCCTTCTCGATGATGACGACGGCTGAGACGGACCGCATCGACGCCAGGATGTGCTTGCCGTCACGCATAGGAAAGACGGCGTTGATGAGGGGATAGTGCTCCCGCGTGTAGTGCGGCTGGAGCGGGAACTCGTCGCGCGGGAGTGAGTCGGATACTTTCCACTGCCAGATCAGGCTGCCGGCCTCGTCGACTTCGTTTATCGTGTCCGCGTAGGTGATTCCGTCGACGTCGGTGTCGGGAACACCGCCGAGGACCTTGGCCGACTCTGCGGGGGACAGCGCCTCGAGGCTGGTGTACAGGATGCGGCCATCGCCGTAGTGATATTGGTCGTGATGGCCCAGAGGATCGGTGAACTGGCGCACCACTTTGCCGCTAGGGTCCAGCTCGCTCATGACGCCTCCGCCGTACTTGTGGAAGAAGGGGAACGGGTATGAGCTCGCATCGTCGGATGCTGGACGGAGCGTGTTGACGGCGAGGTTCCCGTTTCGCAGAATTGTGGCATGTCGGCCGATTCTCCCCGGGAGCTTCCACGCGTGAACTTCTCGTCCGTCGATGTCTACCAGATGGGCCGTGTCGCTGGTCAGAGGACAGAAGAGGGTGTAGCCTCCGAAAGATCGCTGCTTGTCGACCCCTGTTAGGCCGACGCCTCGTCTCTTAAGCGTGTTTTGCTCCATTGCGACGGGGCAGCAGGACTTCCGGGGGTGTGATACAGTCCGCTATAGCTGAAAAGACCAAGCTTGACACGCTGGAGGTATTTGGTAATGGTGCATGGGAGGAAGAGCCTGTGTGAGTATTTCGTCTTACTTATACGCCATGACAGTTAGCACCGGTCCTGTCCCTCTATTTTCTCGGTGAACATATAATCCAACCCTCGCCATGGCACCGTCGGCTCTACTGCTGCGCTAGAAGCGACCCCACAGAGAATCCGTCGGCATGCCGTCGGTTTGCCCAAGGCCGTCCGTCGGCTTGCCGTCGGCATCCCGCTGTTCAAATGACGTTCAAGGGGCAATCCCCTATCGCCGACGACGCCACTGGGGAGGCTATTCTTACTATAGGTCAATTGCTATCAGCACGCCATTGTTGTCGATGTGCTATCTTCAATGGCTAAGATGGCGCTCCATCACCTCATCTACCGTGATACTATCACCTTTGCCGCCATGGTTTATATAAATCCGGCGACAAGTTGGACGGAATCAATGACCAAACACAGAGCCGGCACAAAGACTAGACAGAAGACCTGGAACAGCCAGCAAAAAAAAGGCATCCACGTATTCAACTACTCCCCAGTTCAGTTACAATGGGATCCTTCTCCGAGTTGAGCGCTCGGGCTCGGAAACGAAACCCTGAGCCGACGACCAACGACATTCCCGATGCAGCAATCGACGTCCCTGGCTACGAGCCCAACTTGCAGTTCGGCCCCAGCGAGGAGAGGAAAGCACTGCTCAAAGTCGATCTGCTCATCTTGCCCTGCATCGTGCTCTGCTTCTGCTTCCTCCAGTTCGACCGCACCAACGTCAGCAATGCCCTGACAGACACGCTGCGCCTGGACATCAACGTCGGAAACACGGACATCAACTTGGCGCAGACTCTCTTCACCGTGGGCTTCGTCATCACCGAGCTGCCCTTCAATGTCATCAGCAAGCGCATGGGCCCTGAGCGCTTTCTTCCCATCACCATGTTCCTGTGGGGCGTAGTGACCTGGTGCCAGATCTTCGTCAAGAACGCAGCCGGACTGTGCGCTACGCGGTTCTTCCTGGGAGCTCTCGAAGGTGGCTACATCCCGGGCTTCGCTCTCTACATCTCCAAGTACTACACCAACCAAGAGCTCGGGCTGCGCTATGCCATCTTCTGGGCTTCTAACAGCATCGCCGGTGCCCTTGGTGGGCCTTTGGCCATTGGCCTGCTGTCGCTTCGAGGACGAGCGGGACTAGCTGGATGGCAGTGGCTGTTCCTCGTCGGTATGTCCAGACTGCCTCTTCCTTGGCTCTGCTCCATGACTGACAATATCTAGAGGGTATCTTGACATGCGTCCTCGCAGTGGTTGCGTACTTGTACCTCCCCCACAGCTCCGCGACACCAAAAAACATCTTTGGGAGGTCCTTCAACATGTTCACTCATCGAGAAGCATCGATCCTCGTTACGCGTGTCATCCGCAACGACCCCAGCAAGGCCTTGAGATCTACAGAGCCGGTTTCGGTTTCCCACATACTGGAGACCTTTGCGGATTGGCGACTGTATGGCCATCTCGTAGCCGGACTGCTTACCATGGTCATGATTGCACCCATGAACACATATGCGCCCTCCATCATCAAGGATCTCGGCTTCACCTCCCTCCAGGCAAACGGCCTCAACTCCGTGGGCAGCGTCTGTGCTTTGGTATGGTCCGTCTCTCTGGCATTCAGCAGCGACAAGTTCCGCGAGCGTGGCTTCCATATTGCTCTGGGGTATTCGTTTGCAGCAGCTGGTTTGCTATGGCTGGGACTAGCACCAAGCCACGTTGGAAAATGGGGCCTCTACGGTAAGCTCAGGCAATTCCCGTAACTTCCAATCTTCATCGACGAAGCTGACTGCTTATAGGCGGCGTCGTTTGGACTCAAATGAGCATGGGATCTGCGCAGGCCATCAGCGCAGCTTGGCTCACTGCCAAGATGCAGGACCGTAAGCGGCCCATTGCTCTGGCGGCCTACGTAATGAGCGTCCAGCTTGCCAACTTCCCAGGGAATCAGTTGTTTCGAACACAGGGTATGTTATAGTTGCTATCCCAGTGGCGGAGGGCATTTACCATGAGCTAATATTTCCCATTCAGATGCGCCTCGATACAAGCGTGGTTTCATAATTGCCGCTTCCTGCGCTCTTGCTGGAGCAGTCGTGATTCTGATCTGGAAGCTGTTATATCGCCTTTTTGACCGTGGCGATGGTGGCGTTGAGGCCGGGAGTCTGAGCGTGGCTCACGAGCAGGAAACTCCCGATTGTAAAGCATGATGTAGAACTTGGACCAACTACCTGCAATCAAGGTTCTAGATCCGATGAGATGTATCACGTTCAATCCATCCGTCCCGTCTCCTATCTGATGAGACCATCATCTCGTTCTGAACGATGATACGAGGTAACCAATGTCGGAAAGATGATCGAGGACGCGACTGGTGTTGGGTGCTCTGAATTTGGATATCAGTCTTATGTATTTCTTTTATTCTAGATCGCATTCTTATTAATTTCATGATAAGAGATGCTTGTACGTTTCGCGACAGCAAGCTACTTCCTAATCGCGACTGTCGTTTATTGCTAAATTGGTTATTCGTTTGGCGCTCTCTTCCACGTGATTCGCAAAGCACGACATTTCTTATCAGAACTTCACCATAGATAAGTACGCAGGTAACACCAACAAATCAACGCATACGCAAGGGCCTATATGACAGCTACAATATGCCTCCTCTACGATCTGGCAGAGCCTCGAGGGCGTGTAATCTATGCCACAAGCACAAGACCCGCTGCTATGCCTCCAGCGATACAAACGGCATTTGTCTCCGATGCAAAACCCTGTCACAAGCCTGCTCTCTCGTCGTCACCGTTGCTGAGAGCCGGTCAACTTCACCGGCTGAGAATCAACAGCGGATTGGCCCTCTGACTGCCCCTGAGCCTACGATTCAATCAATTTCGACTGATGCAAGGTGTGGCCAACCTCGTCCTTTGAGTAAACCGTAACCAAAGATGACCAACTAGCCTTGGCTAGGCTTGATCGTCTAGAGAGAACTGTCGAGACCTTGATAGATCGACTCGATTCCAGACTCGACACTCTCACTAGTATCTCGACCAGGAACGAACTCTCGCTCCGACCTAGCCAGTCTAGTCTTCCATCTGAGCCGAACTCGGCGCCGGTATTCGTGATCCGAGACGCCGCCACCGATGCTGGCGTATACTCGCCCGACTTTGATGGGTTTCCAGCTACTGAACCCGATTTGATCTCTACAGGGTTCATTGCAGCCCCAGTTGCTCGCTCTCTACTCACAATGTTGGTTTCAGCCGAGTGATACCTGTGCAGCGCAGCTGACAGCACCTAGGTTCCGCACGCATTACGGGCGATGGGTCAAGTTTTCAGACGAGACACCGATCGAAGCTCTGCTATCACAAGTCAGAAAGTCACCGTTGCTTCTTTGCAGTATCTGCTTGATTGCCGTTAGGCATATGACGCAAGAGCTCGCAGACAGTCTGGCGCCCAAGCTCTTCCACGAAGCGAAGCGCCTTGTCACATCGTCGTTGCTAGTGGTGCCTCAATCCGTCGAGTTTTTCCAGGCTACGCTTATACTGAGTCTTTGGTCCACGACAATTGGCCAGGTACCATTGAGCATCGACGGTTGGCTCTTGACGGGCTACGCCCTTCAACAAGGACTGGCAAGTCCCGAGTTTGCAGAGTTCCTCCAGCCCGATTCGGTGTCATCGCCAGCAAAGTCCAACGCTGATGCTTGCTACCTCTGGAATCATCTGTGCATTGCTCATCTCCAGTCGGTATTTTGGGAACATCTTGTCGATGGATGGACCGCTGATACAGCTCGCAGATATTGCGTCGGCACCCGCAGACAGGCCCTCCTCAACGAAACACAAATCAACCGCTGCCTTGACTTTGTTGATGTCAGAAATGCCCCCAATTTCGAAGCCAGAATGGTTGCCGAGGTCAAACTCTACTGGATAATTTATGAAAAGTGTTCCGGCCCTCAGGTCAATCTAACTGAGACAAAGCTCGCTCTGCAGAGCTGGCTGCAAGAGTGGGCAGATTTATTCAGTGAGTGGATTTGACGCAGCAATGCCAAACAGTAGGTACAGCGAGCCTAACTTGTTCCCCTAGATCAACCTCGTTCGCAATTTCTCCAGATGGGCTTTCATTTTGCTCATCTTCTCGCCTACTGTCAGTCACTCAAGTCACCACAAGTAATGGAGGGAGATGGCCTTCTTGCAGAGATGATGCGCTTGTCTCAAGCCATCATCAACCTGGCAATTGACACAACGGATGAACGCACTCGACATCTGACTGATCACATCTATCACATCATCACTTTCTCAACGCTGACACTGTGTCGACTTGTTCATACCTACGAGTCAACACTGCGTGCAGCGAATTACGACATCATTGGTCTGGATAATCTTATTCAGAAACTCATCGGCTGGCTCAAATCAATCGGCTTGCCTTGTCATGCAACGCACATGTTGGGCGACATTGTCTCCACACGGTTCAAAAGACTACGACCGAATTTCAGTCCCAGGGCCACTATTGGTGTAGCAAGTGATGAGGGAGCAGCTTCCGACATCGATTATCAGTTTCTGTCAGCTGACATTGCGTTTCTAGACCCTGAATATATCGGGGCAGACCTGTTCAACTTGGACTTTAGCTCAGGTTTATAATGTGGAAAGGCCCTCTGATTTGTCTGCCACAGACTCCGGGCTGGATGCGATCGTGAGTGTCAGACTCTCTGTCAGTAAAAACGGGAAGGCCTTGGATTCCATCTGTCTGCCAGAGGAATGGGTCGCATTACTCCAAGTCAGACATATGTCGCTGCATTGAAAGCACAGGCTAACGCTGAGACCCGCCAGAGTAGAATTGAGAAAAGAGTTGCGGAGGTTGGAACGCTGACCGTGCATACCAAACCTCGATGTAAGCGATAGATCAACAAGCTATACAAAACATATACCAACTTACCACTAGAACATTGGCTCCTTTGCTTGAGGTAGCTGTGTTTGGCCTTTTTTCAAGCAAATTCCGTGCTATAATCCACGCCAGAAGAATTCATTCTACCTCTACAAGCATCTGACTTTCTGTATATTACCGCTACTTGCTTCAAACTCACAGGGCGCATTTGCATCCCACATCCTCAATGTTCCAGCTGCAGGCGTATTTGCCACACATTTGGCTAACGTGGGAGACCGAGGTGGGAATGATGGCGGGGACTGAAACCTTCTCTCAGTGCCACTATCCACTCCCGGCATCATAGATGTTACCAT
This sequence comes from Neonectria neomacrospora, assembly GCA_917563905.1. Lineage (NCBI taxonomy): Eukaryota > Fungi > Ascomycota > Sordariomycetes > Hypocreales > Nectriaceae > Neonectria > Neonectria neomacrospora. The sequence goes on from OU830643.1 coordinate 2,950,967, forward strand.
GTTGCGGGGAGAGAGCAGCAAGGACCCGCATTCTGTACTAAACAATACTAAGCGCTCCAATGGCTACTCATAGCTTCTTGGCTAGGATTGTGTATTTATAAGCCAGGCTTGGTGCGTTGTCGTCATTCTTTGTAACCTAGTATGTGTATAAAGCCCTCACCGTAGCTCATAGTGACAACGGTGAAGCACGTCCTCACTATCGCCAACTTCGTTCATCTCTGCAAAACTTCCCCAGGATACTCTATCCGTTGCATTCACCACATTAATTACAATGCCAGCTGTCAAATCCATGTTCGATCCCAAGGAGATGCAGTTTCGCCATTTGGGCCCGACTGGGCTCAAAGTGAGCGTACTCTCCTTGGGAGGGTGGTTGACCTACGGAGGCACTCAAAAGGGCGACATTGTCAAGCAGTGCCTGCAGGCCGCTTGGGATCATGGCATCAACACCTTTGATACGGCTGAGACTTACGCAAACGGCGAAAGCGAGGTCGAGATGGGGCAGGCGTTGAAAGAACTCGCGTGGCCTCGAGACGAATACGTCCTCACCACCAAGATCTTCTTTGGCACAGGTCGCAAAGAGCCAAACACTCGGGGTCTGAGTCGTAAGCACGTCGTCGAAGGACTGAAGAGTTCTCTGCAGCGTCTCGACCAGCCATACGTCGACATTGTTTACGCCCACCGGCCTGACTATGCTACCCCTATGAAAGAGATCGTCGAAGGATTTACCCAGGTCATCCGCAACCTCAACCTTGCATACTACTGGGGGACCTCGGAGTGGAGCGCTACTCAGATCACCGAGGCCATTCACATCGCCGAGCGGTACAACCTGATCGCGCCAGTGGTAGAACAACCTCAGTACAACGCCTTTCATCGAGAGCGTTTCGAGGTCGAGTACGCCCCGCTGTATAAGCAGTTCGAATACGGCACTACCATCTGGTCGCCACTTGCATCAGGCCTATTGACGGGCAAATACAACGATGGCATTCCGGAGGATTCTCGATTTGCCTCTAACAAGGAATTCTTCAAAGACACTGTCAGCAAGCTCGAGTCTGAGGAAGGAAAGGCAAAGATCGCAAAGGTCAGGAAGCTCACGTCGGTTGCGGAGCGCTTGGGTGGGACTGTAGCGCAACTTGCTTTGGCTTGGTGCATCAAAAATCCCAACGTGAGCACAGTGATTTTGGGGGCCACCAAGGTTGAGCAGATTGTGGATAACTGCAAAGCATTGAAGCTATCTGAAAAGCTGACTCCGGAAATTTTGGAGGAGATTGAGAGCATCCTAGATAACTCTCCGCAAAAGCCCGCTAATTTTGGCCGGGAGAGAAACTGAGCAAGTGATAGAAGTCTCTTCACAACAACGAGTCAGGCAGCTTCGTTCACATAAACTAATAGACATTGTTTCAACTGTCAGATTTTAGTTTGGTATGGGTAGCAGAAGCTGTGTGGGGAAAAGTCTTAGTGTGGTGGAGATCTATAAATGTATCGCCCAATTCTTCAGCCATTTTTATGCCGAGGCCGGGAACCCACACAAACCCTAGAGCACGAAGAGCCAGTGGTTTTCCTTCCAGCGTGAATTTGACGTGGAGATCGTCAAGAAAGGACCATTGATAGGGGGGAATGACTTTAACAGTACAATGCCTAGCACCTTCGATCTCTAAGGGGAGGGATTCAAGGTGCCCGTGGAAGAGATGCACTGTTGTGGATGCGTTTGTTTACGGACACGACCCCTCGAACCTCAACTTAGATTGCAGTGAAACATGGCTCTATAACATATTTGAACTATCCCAAACTACTAAAAGTACTCAGTTCATAACAGTTACTGCTCTCCCCCAAGCTTTATGTATTTGCGAACTTAGAAGGTTGTAAATCAGTTTCTCTTCTTGCAGTTGTGTTTGCGAACGAGTTCAGTCGAGGCTACTAGAGGGCCTTAAGATACAATATTCTCCTTATCGCAAACGACCTGAAAGACAGGGAGACGTGTCTTCATCCACAATAAAACCGATACCCTGTCTCTCAAGCCACTGTGATTGGCTGGAAGGCCCCGAAGATATACTTTATGACGTCTCATTGAACCTAGTGCTGACAGCTTACAATCCTCCACAGGCAATCTTATCACCCCGCTTGTCCAACTACAAATGCTTCGCTTGTCCAACCTCAAATCTTCTCATCAACCTTCATCTGCACAATTCTCCAGCATGAAGCTCATCGTCGCCGGTTCGACTGGCTTCGTGGCCACCGAGGTCATCCGCCAGAGTTTGCTGATGCGCGAAGTGACCTCAGTCATAGCCCTCAGTCGCAAGCCCATCTCTATAGGTTCTAGCGCTGTATCCTCCAAGTTGAAGACAGTCATCGTCAAAGACTATGATTTCTACCCTGAGGATGTGAAGAAGGAGTTCGCGGATGCAAACGCGTGCATCTGGTAAGGGATCTTTATGGCACACTGTAGCATGAGATGCTTCTCTTGACTTACATGAGAGTAGGACTGTCGCAATTACCCCATCAAAGGCAAAGGCACTTGACTTTGCTGAAGTCCAGCGAGTATGTCAGGATTTACCGCTAGCTGGACTCAAGGCAATGCATGAAGCCAGCCCGTCTCGGCCATTTCGATTCGTTTATATGAGTGGCTTCGCTGCTGAGCGCGACCAGACGAAGACTCCAGACTTCATGCCACAGTACACACTGATGAGGGTCTGTATTGCACGAAATTTCCATGAGAGAGCGCAACTAACACTGGGTAATTATCAGGGCGAGACAGAAAACAAGTTATTGGCATACGCAGCGAATCTTCAAGGAGAAATTGAAGTATGCGCGGTCAAGTCCGGTTTCATCACAGCACCTGGTATCGCTCTGGCCTGGAGGACTGCTTTTGCCTTTGTACTCAAATTGACACACGGTCTTGCAAGCGTGGGCATCACGGAGATATCAGCGGCGATGCTCAACCAGGTCGTCCATGGCTTCGAGAAGGAACCGCTGTTTACGGACGACTTGGTCAGGATTGGACGAGAGGCTCTCAAGCAACAAGAGACAGTGTCTTCAGGATAGTGAGAGATACATAAAGCCTAAACACATGCATCTCCGTAGATAATAGTAAGGATAGGCGTCCATCTAGCATTTCCACAACCCAAGCACTAGATTTGAAACAAACAGTGCGTAAATTTGGCGGACTTCTACCGCCATTAGTCTCTCCATTTCTCGTCCGGCTCTATGTGCCATTGAACAGATAAATCATATCATCACCAGGCAATGCCAAGAAAAGGCAAAATGTGTCTTTCTTGAACACCGAGAAGTACGGGAGCTCATGCAGAAGAATAATGAGTAATGACGTCCCCACAACTCAAATACGCGACATCCTTCATGTTATGGTCATCGACATAGGACCTTTGTTTATCCTGACCGCTGTCGAAGCGGCAGGAGATGTATTACAGATAAATGCCAACAACTGTCTTGGCCGTCTGCTGCTAGACTAGCTTTCTGCTTGTCATAGATGACAAACCAGCTCAAATATCCTGAGCAACGCAGCGGGATAATAATTTGTTCGTCTTATCGTGCTTTCAAATATCCATGCCCAGGTATAAAAGAGGTACGAGGCGTTCAAAACTTACTTGAGCTGGCCATGGGGGTTTGCTATGGTCTGGCATTGGGATTTTGGATGAAGCGAGGACAAATGAATAGATCTGCTTGAACTCTACCCCCTAAGTGCTGGCAAACTCCCATCTGTGCTGGTATAAGTCTGTGAATGATAGGCTGCCGCACTGCCCATCACAAGATTCTTTTCGCTATCGGTGTCCTCGCTCCCCGTTGTAGCCCTCATTTCAAAGGACTGCTGCACCTTTACTCCTCTTTTATCGGCGTCGACGACGGAGTGGTTGTTGCTGTTGGTGTTGTGTGTAATATTGTCGTAGTTGTGTGAGTTTCCGTGTGCGTAGCGACCATGACTAGGTGCCGTGGACGCTTTCGTAAAAGACCCAACGAGGCCAGGGAAGGCCCTTGAAGAGAGCGGTTTGAGTGAAGGTATACAGGCGCAGATAATGGCGATGTTGCATTCGAGGCCAGACCAAATGGCAATGTCGACTCCCTTCACTTTCACAGGATTAGTCTTGTGCTATCTTGCAGCTAGGGAGTGCTCGCTTACCTGGTCGCTCAGCAATGGAAACCGAGCTGTAAGCCCAGAGTGAGTACAGCCTAATAATGGCGACAATGCAGGCACTACGCATGATGTGAGCGTCGAAGCATTCTAACAAGGGATAAGCAATAGTACTTACACTCCACCGGCGGCAAATACTCCCATGAGTACGATCTTGACCCTTCTTGCGATTTGTAACCCCTTAAGGAATGGCATGGGTGCAATCAACAGGACAATATCATTCACGATATTGATGCCTGCAAACGCATATCGCATAGCTCGATTGTCGAGACATTTCCCGTGGATTGAGCCATCCCAGTATTTGGCGACCGGCCAGCAAGTAATGATGCTCAACAACAGACAGATCGTCCCGTAGATGGAGAGGAAGATGATGAGGCCAATGAAGAGCCGCCTGGCAGCAGGTGTAACAAAGATGCGCAAGCACTGTATTGAAATGGAGAGCTTGACGGCGAGATGGCAGATCGTGTAGGAGATGACGCTGGCAACGGTCGCCTGGATGAACTGAGAGAGAAGCTTAGGGTCAGGGGGCTCGCCCAGGCCGTACCGAACCTCTAGGTGCTGTCAGATTTGAAAGCTGTAGATATTCAGCATGACTACTTACGCTCCATGACTGCTATCAGGAAACCCAGGGTGCCGAGCTAAGATGATGTGAGCCTTGATCAAGACGCAAAAAGGTGCAGCATCCTTACTGTCGAAATGACAATGAAGACATCATCAACCCCCATACTCCTTACCAGCCATATTCGAGTGAATATTCTGAGAACCACGAAAAGAACAGCGAGAACGGTAAACGTGAACCCTACTCCGACCAAGGCATAATTTTGCGGGGGGACGAAGATGTCTGAAACATACATCGTCAAGGGAGTCTGGGAGCCGGTAGGCAAAACCGAACAACCGAAGATGCTAGACCTGGCGTGTTTAAGCCAACGTTTGGGCTCGAGGAAGTAAACCTGGAGGATAGGTGGGTGTGCGTGAAAAGACGAGTCGATCCTTTACTGGATAGAGACGGCGCATCTACCTTATAGATCACAAGGTTAAAGCGGATTCAAGAGGGACGACATGGATTTCGGGCGCGTTCATGCAGGGCGAAACTGCGTGATAGTCGGTACCTAGATGCAAACTCTTCATCACTTTTCGGTTATGTGGCCGGTACCAAGCGATACCGTAATATTGCATGCAACCTTCCTTGTACGAACACGTCCCGGTGTCAATGTGCTAGCCGTTGAGATGAAGGCCAGGTTCAAAGCTTGAGAGAACCCTCGGGGCGCTGCCTTGTAGAATTTGCAGAGCCTGACAGTCTTGTCTCCTCGGGATGGCCAAATCACACGTGCTGTTGATCCATCATATTCTCTCTCGCCCCTTGGAACCCTGGTCTAGAGTGGCGAGGGTGGACTTGAAACTCGATATCCCCTGGCGAGGTCGCTTAAGGCAGGTCAGGGAGACGGGGACTCGAGCGCATCAATGCCAGGCTGTCTAGTATCTTAATTTGACCAAGTCTCAATCTGTCGATGTGTAGGCCGACAGCTAACAGAAAAGGGAAGGTAGGCAAACAGGGATGCTCATCCTGTTTTATTCGGCAAAGCGCTTTTTCAGTACCAACCTCTCCTCGTTGACGGTAGGTACCCCACAAAGTGAGGGATAAGGTAGGGTCTGTACGGAGCATGTTAGTAAAGAAGGGTACCTGAAGGATCAACCTTGGTGTGTATGATACTGCTTGGGAGGTTGCATCCAGTCTCAGGGGACGTTTTATAAAAAGAAAGGTGTCCTACCGGAGGCATTTTCTGACAGACTTGGCGTCTGTTGTTAAGAAAAGCACGCATTTACTGATTTCTTTTGGTAATCCTCAAACCTGAGCGTTCATCAATGTCTCTGTCTCCTCGGCCATTTGCCTCGTTGGACTGGTGCTGGCTTCAAGCATCCAGGATACCACAATCCGAGCATACACAGTACTCCGTGGTTTGAGGCAATCGACTCGGAACATCTGGAGCTGTCACAGCATCTCCTCTCACCTGTACCGTGTGGTCTGACCTGCTTGGTAGAATTAAGCTGTCGGTCAGGCGACGAAAACGCAATGAGTTTACAATCATGCAGAACGCCATGGTTGTTTCAGTACTCTTGGCAATTTGATGAATGCTGCAGACACTTGCTTTTGAGTTACCGGATAAGAGGGCGGACGCACAAAGTACCATGGCGAGCCCTGAGCCTGGCAACACTTGACTGTCGAAGATTGGACGATGCCAGGATGTGGAATCGCCGTGTGCGGAACCAATAAGTTAGTTAACTACCCCGAGGTGGCTGCCAAGGAAGGTAAGCACTAATAAATGTCGAGACAAGAACCCATGTCCCTTCCATCGGCCACTGTGCTGCAGGGTGCCTTGACTGTCACTGTGCCATTCAACAAAGAAAATATTCCTATCGCGTCGTTTGCTTACTATTTCTCCATCTCCAAGCCCGAGGATCGTGTCCAATGTTGCACGAATATGGAGTGTCCAACGCTGATAACGATGCCCCTACTCCGGCGACTTGACTTGAGCGGCTGGGGCGCTGGCATTTCAAGGTGACATGTTTATTTCCGGGGCCGCCATCCCGTAACAGCCCGGTCAACCGGTCTCGGTAATCCTCCCATCAGATGCCCCGGACCTTGCAGTAGCTCGGCGGTCATCGGATCCTTCGCCGGTTGACCCGTTCGTTTGCTGGGTAGTGTGGCTGAAGCACCAGCTTTCCCGTCCTGTTGAGGACTAAAGACTCTGCAGAATGGCAAGGCGCCATCAGTTTCAAGGGTTTATTCGATCAAGACTGTCCTTGCTTTTATATCAGAATCAACTATTTCTAGACCACTCTCTTGTCCACTGTCCGCATCACTCCGTCGCATGTCTACGTGGCTGCAGAAAGTAATCGGTCGCTTAAGCAATGGGATGGCTTGATGCACCCAATAGCATGGGCATGGGATCGCTTCCCCTTGCGGGGTTTCTTGTCCCTATCCTTGTATCGTGATACGGCCCGAAATTGGAGTGTTCCAAAGCGGCCGTAGTACGCATATCGCCCTCGGCAGCACAGCATTCACTTCACATCTCGGATCCTGAACCTCGATGACAAATGACCTCGGTGCTACGTCAGGCTATTGTGGCGGTCTCATAAATGCAACACCCCCTCACGAGATGTTTGCCATCCTTTCCGGCTCCTTTGACGTCACCCTGCTTTTACTCCCTGGCTCAGCATGAAGTCTTCCTTCCTCGCGAGCTGTTGCTTGGTGGCATCTGCCCTAGGGGTGTCGGCCACAGTGTCAACCGTCAAGATCGATGTCCATGCGCATTTCGTTCCCGATTTCTATGCCCAAGCATTGAGGGATGCTGGACACACTCCAGGCCCTGATGGCATGCCAGCCATTCCAGTGAGTCCTCCGAGGCAACGATGACAAAGCTGGTATACTGACACGTCTATCCACGTAGGTTTGGACTCCCGAGACTCACCTTGCCTTCATGAAGGAGCAGAACATAGACAAGGCCTATCTGTCCATCTCGAGCCCAGGAGTCTATCTCACTGTACCTTCCAGGGCTGCGACCAAAAAGGCCATTGGTTTGGCCCGCCAGGTCAACAAGTATGCATCGCGACTCAAGGCTCAATATCCCAACAAGTTTGGCTTCTTTGCGTCTCTTCCTCTTCCAGACGTCAAGGCGTCTTTAGAAGAGATCAAATATGCCTTCACCAAGCTAGACCCGAAACCCGATGGTGTCGTGTTGATGTCCAACTTTTACGGAATGTACTTCGGCGACCCAGACCTTGACCCCATCTACAAGGCACTCAACGCGCTCAACGTGACCATCTTCGAGCATCCGACTACGCCGTGCACCGAGTTTAACGAACTGAGATTCCACACCAACGCAGATGCTCCCATCATTACGCAAAAACAATGGCAGGCTCTCAACAGGCCGGTATCAGCTCGACAGTTTGCTGTTCCTACGCTCGACTTTCCCTTCGACACAGCGCGGACCTTTGCTGATCTGTTCTACTCCGAGGTGCCGACCCGGTTCTCGCGTCTCAGATGGATTATCCCTCATGCTGGCGGCGGCCTCATCCCTACCTTGGATCGGATAGTTGGGTACAGCACTCTGTACCCGGATCTCAACTTGACCGAATCGTCCATGAAAGCAACTCTTTCCAAAAGCTTCTACTTCGATCTCGCTGGTCCATGGCCAGTCACCTCAGCTATCCCACCGTTACTCCGATGGGTCGATTATACAAAGATCCTATGGGGAACCGACACGCCCTTCACCCCGTTGGCCGCTGCTGCAAAGAGCGCTGCCGCATTTGACCAGGATATCGAAGAGGTATTTAACGACTCGACAAAGGCTCAGGCTGTTAGAAAGACCAATGCAAAGAGCCTGTTTGGTCAATAATGCCCCGGTGCTACGGCTGTGTGCCGAGTACACCTGAGGAGCCGAATCCAGTTCAACGTTGTCCCCAAGAAAGTTTGGGCTGTCTATTTATAAGGCGCTGTTTAGAATACACTGTATTAATTGACCTCTTGACGATTCCTTTCCCGTCAAAGTCGTCTCCGATAACGCTGTGTTGGGCGTGTGAAAAGGCGACCTCGTCGAAAAGGTAGCGACACAGTCCGACAACCTTGGGCACTCATCGGGCGCAGAGACTCAAAGTTGAGCGATACGAGCTGAATTCTTTCAACAACGTCCGCGGTCGCCCATGCATTCGCAAACTTCGCGGCACCCGTAGAGCTTTGAATCCGTAAACGCTAGAGATCACACGTTTAGCAGCAAAAGAGGTATCGCCTAAGGTCGATACTTACACTGCGCTCTCACCACTGTTGGCTTCATCTAGATTCTTAACCTCTAATGGCAGCGTTCCTGTTTGTGAAGAAATTCCGGCTCTCCACTTCTTTGAAGCCAGAGTTGGCATCCTTGCTCAACGCATTGGCAGTACATGTCGAAACGGGCCAGATGTTGAGGTTGTTAAGCTTAGGACACTGATAGTAGATGTCGTAAGAATGGTCGCCGATGCCGAGGTATCCGTGAAGCTGTCTCCCAATATGGACATGGCTAAGATCGTCGTGCCGTCACTGGAGATAGTCGTGTCGCTTGTTGATGCATCTATGACCGAGGTGGTTTGTGACGAGTTGGTCTCTTGGGAAACGACATCCTGTCAACTGTCGGTAGTAGTTGGTCTGATAGCCGACTACTCGATGGAGTTGCTGGTTGAGTTTACTAGATCGAAAGTTGACGATGCAGAAGCGCTGGATGCTGTTGCGAGGGTTGAGGCCGGAGGTGGCTTGAGTAAGATCCGTGATTGAGGCGAAGCACGGTGACAGGGCTGGTAGTGCTGGGCTAACAACACTGTTGCGTAGTCTAGCTGTGTAGTGACTGTAGCGCCGACAAGGCTAGGGCTTTGTTCAACTCGTGATTGCTTTGACCATGAACTCTCACCATTTACCGAAGCAAAACCAGGGAGTCTCGAGAAGAAGGCTCGACGAGGGGCTCAAAACTATAAGAAGATGGTATTTACGAGCTGAGCATGTCTTTCACACGCACAAGAGCATCGACACTAATTGGTTACTTCAATGGTGTTAAGACTTGTTTAATTCGAGCGTGAGGAGCTGCTTCGAAACCATTTTCATGCAATTACATCCTCCAAGAATTAGGCTTTGCATCGGCCCCAACTGGGGAGATTGTAATCCAGCTCCGACGATTTTGGCAGGCCCGAAGGCGTTATGCATTGTCTCCGTCAACTGAACTGTCACTACTTCGTCTGTACTAAAACTTGGGCATATCATAAAGATGTTCAGGGTCTATTGTGAAGGTCAGTTTTGCAAGGCTTCCTTCTTGCTTTAAGCGATATGGAGAACATACCTTTGCCGTGAGTCGTGATGTAGGTTCGCACCTCCTCAACTGTCTTATCGATCTCTTTCAGGGCATCGTCGAGCTTGATCTTTTGGTTCTGTCCAGCTGCAGCCTTGATCGCTCTCTTTGCCACATCGAATCTGCTTACACAGTTGACGAGCATCATGTCGAACGGCGTGGTCGTACTGCCCTCCTCCTTATAGCCCTCGACAGTCATTCGGCTGACGCCTGGGCGTCCAAAGATGAGCCCTTGCAGCTCAGATGTGTACCCGTGGTAGTTGAAGCACACAGGTTTGTCCTCTGTGAACATGTCGATGAACTCGGACTGGCTGAGCGCATGCGGGTGACGCGATTCAGTCGCAAGGACCATGAGGTCTGTGACGTTGACCACGCGGACTCGCAGGTCTGGCACCAGGGACTTGAGTAGCTCAGCTGCTTTGACGACCTCAAATGTCACCTCGACGCCGATGCCGACGATGACGACATCGGGGGTCTTCCCGTCGTCTACAGATGCGAACTTCCAGACCGACGCGCCGTTCCGACAATGCTCGGCAGCATCTTCTTCCGAGAGATAGACGGCTGTCGGCTGCTTCGAACCGATCATGAGGTTGACGTAATTCTTCGATTTTAGACAATGGTGCACCGTGCTGAGGAAGCAGTTGGCGTCTGGTGGCAAATACACCCTAGCTGCGGTCGCCTTCAAGTTCAGCACAGCTCCGATAAAGGACGGGTTTTGGTGCGAGAAGCCGTTGTGCTCTTGGCGTGCCCAGGTACTGGTCTCGATGTAGTTGATGGAGCTGAGGTCGCCTCTCCAGTCAACCTCGGCTGCAATCTTGTTGAACTTGGAGTATTGCACCATCATGGTGTGGATGATGCCCAGGAATGACTCGTAACTCGGGAACAAGGCAGTTCGACCCGTGAGCGTATAACCCTGCATGAAGCCCTGGCAGCAGTGCTCTGATAAGATCTCAATGACGCGGCCTCCGTTTGCGCGGGAGTACTTGTCCCATTGGAAGTTCCGGCCCGTGTGTTCGAACACGGCACTCAACTTATTACTCTCAAGCTCATCAGGTGAAAAGACTCTAAAACTCTTGGGGTTTTCGACCATGACCTTGTCCAGAAACTTACCCGTCTCTGCCATGCAACTGCTTTCCTCGAACTTCTGGACAGCGAAGGGCTTCCAGTCAGGCATGTTTAGCGCCGAGTTTGGAATCCTTTTGAGGCAGGATGCCCTGAATACTCTTGGATGGTTTGCCATCTTTTAGCAACGTGCCGGCATTATAGGTTTCGAGCCAAGATTGAAGGATCTTGAGATGTTCCTCGTCTTTGTTCGCGTTCGGCACGGGGATTTGATGAGAGTGAAAGGAGCCTTCAATGAACTCGCCATCCACTTTCTTCGGGCCGGTCCACCCCTTGGGTGTTCGGAGAACGATCATCGGCCAGCGCGGCTTCACAATCGGCTTGTCTTGTCGAGCAGCCTTCTGGATGGTCTTGATCTCGCCCACAGCCCACTCCAGTGCGCTGGACAGCTCGACGTCGATCTGGCTAAGAGTCTCCACGATGCAGACCTGGTAGCCATATCCCGTGAAGAGGCTGACAAGTTCCTTGTTGTCCATACAGCCGAAAATGGTGCGCTCGCTGATCTTGAACCCATTGACATGAAGGATGGGGATGACAGCCCCGGACTCGGCGGGGTCAAGGTACTTGATGGAATGCCATGCTCTTGGTAGGGTTAGCATCGGATTCTGTCTTGGAGCATCCAGGCGCCACTTACGCTGCGGTTGGGCCACTCTCGGCCTCTCCATCACCCACAACACAGGTGACTATAAGATCGGGGTTGTCCATCACAGCACCAAACGAAACCGCCAGAGCATATCCCAGCTCGCCGCCTTCGTGAATGGCGCCGGGTGTCTCCGAATTGATGTGACTTGAGCTGTGTGAGCCTCGGACTGGATTATTGGAGAGCTTGAGCCTTACCTAGGGAAGCCTCCTGGGACCGAGAATCCAGTGATGAGGTTCCGCAGCCCATCCTCATTGACAGCGTAGCGCTTGGGAAAGAATCTCTCCAGAGACCCTTCGATCCAAAGTGAAGCCAAAGCAGCCGGAGCGCCATGGCCAGGCCCGATGACGAAGATAACGTCTAGATCATGCTTCCGGATCAAGAGGTTGAGATGAGACCATACGAGAATAAGGCCGGGGCATGTTCCCCAGTGTCCTAGGGTAGTCAGTCAAGCCCAACGGAAGTGGTTGAGAGTTGGCGCATACCTAAAAGGCGCGGCTTGACGTCCTCTAGCGCCAAGTCCCTTTTGATCATCACATTGTCTCTGAGGAAAATCATGGCTTCGAAACTCTTAGCGGTGTAAATCACTCGCATTGCTCATCTCCAATGGCACTTACACCCCGCGATGTAGCAGGCAGCCTGTTGAAAGTCCTTCAACGATTGTGCTACATCCTTGTCCAGTGGAACCTGAGGCACCGTTGCGGCCAGCTGCAAGGTGTCGTCCGACAACTGACTCGGCAGAGGCGGCGGGTTGGCCTGATCAAGCACTTCTCCTGGCATCTTGAATGTGAACAGTTGACTCTCAGGCTACGTTGTAGTGAAGCAGAGACTAGAACACTCAAAGACCGAGATGGTGGAAGGCCGGTTGCAAATGAGAAGATCACCTACGGGAAATGGACGACGCGTGACGACGTCAAGATGTAAGTGGATGACGTCAATTGACGTCGTTGACAGCGCCTCCATTTCCAATACAGCGAAGCATGTCTGCTTACAGTTTACTGCCGGATCAAACCAATGCTCCGGAACTGTGGATGGGTTCTAGAGCCCGAGAATGATGAGCGCTACATGCGCGCATTGGGAAATGATCTTCATCGATGACGCCCAAATTTGCTGCGTTTGACGCGAGGTCGCACCAAGTCTCACCTTTTCAACACCACGACCAGAATTCCCGTCCGCAATTGCCGGGCCAATTGCGGACTATGTGTAATTGAGTGGCTGGCAGAGGTCAATGGCACAGGTGGACACCGTCGTAGACCACTTAGATGGTGCGGTTTAGTCATAGATGGGACATCGAGGTGTCTGGCAATGTACCACTACGTGTTGTTCTAGGCATGGGATTCGTCCTCGCACAGATACAGCAGCTGTTTTGGGCCTCCCCCGCTCCAACGAGAAATGAACGTGTCCTGACGTCAACTCAAGGTGCTGAACGACGGGGTAGAGACAATTAGGCATTGGCCGATACACCACTGGAGGCCACGTATGTGACGCATAAGTATCCAGGCGTAGACCTCTAACCCTCATATGCCCCCTCTCTTTCTCACCTGTCCAGCGACAAAAACATGGCTCATCTGGTACCTGAATCAGTCAAACAAGCAGTCATGGGTTCCAAAGGAGGCGCAAATGCGAAGCACGAGCAGCTGGCCGCCAGCATGGTCGAGCCGTCCGAGAATACGAGAATCACGTCCGATTTCGGTACAAAGCAGACCAACACCGACCACTGGCTGGGTGTGAACAGCCCAGACAAGACCGGGCCGATGCTCTTAGAGGATGGCTTTGGGCGCGAAAAGGTAACCACGCCAGAACTATCCTAGGTTTCAGGTGCAGTCCTAACACGGCTTTTAGATTCACCGCTTCGATCATGAGCGTATTCCTGAGCGTGTGGTCCACGCCCGCGGCGCCGGAGCCTTCGGCACATTCCGGCTGTTCGAATCCGCCGAGGATGTCACCCATGCCGGTGTCTTGACCGACACCTCACGGGAAACGCCCGTGTTTTTGCGCTTCTCCACTGTCCTTGGCAGCCGGGGCTCGGCCGACACGGTCCGAGATGTCCGCGGCTTTGCCGTCAAGTTCTACACCGAGGAGGGCAACTGGGACATGGTCGGTAACAACATCCCCGTCTTCTTCATCCAAGACGCCATGAAGTTTCCCGACGTCATCCATGCGGGCAAGCCGGAGCCTCACAACGAGATTCCGCAAGCGCAGTCAGCGCACAACAACTTCTGGGACTTCATCTTTATGCACTCGGAGGCGACGCACATGTTCATGTGGACCATGTCAGACCGAACAATCCCCCGGTCGTACCGCATGATGCAGGGATTTGGCGTCAATACCTACACTCTCATCAATGCCAAAGGTGAACGTCACTTTGTCAAGTTCCACTTTACACCCGAGCTCGGTGTTCACTCCCTTGTCTGGGACGAGGCCCTCAAGCTGGCAGGCCAGGACCCTGACTTCCACCGCAAGGACCTCATCGAGGCCATCGAGAGCGGTGTGTTCCCCAAGTGGAAGTTTGGCATCCAGACGATTCCCGAGTCCAAGGAGCATGACTTTGACTTTGATATCCTCGATGCCACCAAGGTGTGGCCTGAAGACCTTGTGCCTGTCCGGTACATCGGCGAGCTGGAGTTGAACCGCAACGTCGACGAATACTTCACCCAGACAGAGCAGGTGGCATTCTGTACAGGCCACGTTGTACCGGGTATTGGCTTCTCGGACGATCCTCTCCTCCAAGGCCGCAACTTCTCTTACTTCGACACGCAGTTGAGCAGATTGGGCACCAACTGGCAGGAGTTGCCTATCAACAAACCGGTTTGCCCCGTCATGAACTTCAACCGCGACGGTGCCATGCGCCACACTATTTCCAAAGGCAAAGTTAATTACTGGCCGAACCGATACGAGACGCAACCTCCCGCCACCAAGGAAGAGGGTGGCTACGTCGATTATGCCCAAAAGGTTGAGGGTATCAAGGAGCGAGCCAAGAGCGAAAAGTTCAAGGAGCATACTTCACAGGCCGAGTTGTTCTACAACTCGTTGTCTGAGGTCGAGAAGTCGCATGTCACCGCTGCCCTGTCGTTTGAGCTCGATCACTGCGATGAACCCATCGTGTACGAGCGGATGACACAGCGACTGGCTGACATCAATCTCGGCCTTGCTCAATCAGTTGCGGAAATGGTTGGTGGAATCAAGCCAAAGAAATCAGATCGCACCCACCACGGCCGTTCAACCAACAAATTGAGTCAGATGGACTTCCTTCCTGAGAACCCTGTCATTGCTACGCGCCGGATTGCAGTCATCATTGCCGATGGTTATGACCCAATCGCATTTACAGCTGTTTGCGGAGCGCTGAAGGGTCTCAAAGCTGTTCCCATGATCATTGGACCGCGTCGATCCGCCATCTTTTCAGCCAGCGAGGACCCATCCAGCGACAAAGGCATCGTCCCAGATCATCATCTGGAGGGTCAGCGCAGCACCATGTTCGATGCTATCTTCATCCCTGGCGGTGCAAAGTCCATCGAGACACTATCAAAGAATGGCCGAGCGTTGCATTGGATCCAGGAGGCATTCGGGCACCTGAAAGCTATCGGTGGAACGGGTGAGGCTGTGGCGTTGATCAACAAAGCCATTCAGCTCCCTGCTGTGGCGCTGTCGACTGAAAAGGAGAGTGCCGTCGTGGAAAGCTACGGTGTAGTCACACTCAAGAATGCGTACCCGGAGAGCTTGAAGGAGATTGGTAGTGTGGTCAAGAACGGAAAGGGCTTCGTTGAGAAGTTTGTCTACCAGATTAGTCAGCATCGATGCTGGCAGAGAGAGCTTGATGGACTTAGCACTATGGTGGCGTATTGAGGATGATCGAAGCATAATATTAATAGTTTTATATTAATGCAAGGTAATGTGGAGAGCAGTCGCATGTAGCCAATCTATAATGACGTCTATCTTGAGCTGAAATGATCTCAATTACACTGTCCGTCAACCTGCTTTGCTATCTTTCTCTCTACCATTTAGTAACCCAGTTGGTCGTAACGCATCACGACATATTCATGATACTCCTGATCTGTCATGTAATCATCATCGTCAACAGGTCCATCGTCTCTCCCACGCTCGAATCCGCTCTGGTAAATGCTTTCCACCGCATAATCTATACCCATGCAAAGGGGACAAAGAATCCGCACGCCACAGTCGCGGTTGCCAGGGCCTATGAAATTATCGGCTGCCACTCTTCCATGTCTGCATCCGATGCACATCACTCGCGCTGCATTGCAGGTGTTGCAGTCGCCGTACTCGACCCATGAGATAATGTCTGGCACGGTGATATCGGTGAAGAGAGTCCTGATTTTCGAGCTCAAAGTCGCCGTCTGGATCCTAATCGTGGACGCGCCGCTCAAGGTTTCTGGAAGGCAAAGGGGCCGTTCGTCCTCTTCGTAGTCGCCTACGCTGTCTGGATGGAGGATGTAGTGCTCGTATACACCAACGTCCCAGCCGCACTCCAGACTGCCGCATAGCCGCCGTTGCTCGACCAGCTCGCAAACGAGGACTGATCCGTTGACGTCCTTTTCCATGCATCGGGGCCGGACCAAACAGTAACCTTGGGTGTCGACGTCTTCGGTTGCCATGTCGAGGATTTGAAGCCATATCTCCAGGGGGAGACCTCTGTTGTCACGCTTGCTAACGATGTTGTCTGGAGAGCGACGCACGAGAGTGTCGACAAAGCTAGCTCCATAACAGGTCGTATTCAAAATGAGGACTGGTCTCTCCTCGACCAGGCCATCAAGATGTCTTTACTCCACAGCCTTCATGGTTCGAAATTGTCGAAGGTGTCTTGAAGGTGGGCTGTATGGTTGTGTTAGGATATTGTCCAGTGCTGAACGGGGTGGTGAGGAGGCAAGAACACTTCTTCATATAGGCTACCGCAACCGCTGTGGGCGACTTTTGGCAAATTTTGCTGTCATACTTTTCAAAGATAATTTTTATCACACTAATTTTTGTATACGGTTCAACTCTACGGAGCAGACCTGGATGGCTCAAAGAATCCATGGAGCCGGTACCATTATGTGACTAGACAGCCGCCTTAACTTTGGTGGAGGTGAATCATAATCCACACCGTCTAAAGCCCAAGTGTCGTCCACTCGACGTTGAGCTGGTTGAAATTTCTTGGCAAACTTCACTTTCTACAGAATCATGGACTTTATACTTGGAGGAGAAACTTTGATTCTTTGTCTGAAAGACTCAACGTCTGACTCCTGTTCATCCAACCCATGAATAATATAGAAATGTTTCTTCGAGTTTGCAAGAATCTCCCGATCATCACTGACTTACCCACCAGCTCCACTGCGCTTCTAGTAGCATATAAAGTGGCTCAAAATGGAAGCCACGCTGGCAGGTAGTCACCGTAACGCTATAAATTCTCGGCGCTGAAGAGATGGCCTGCACACGTGCGCTCGCCTTCCATCTTTCCACCTTCCGGGGGGTCCCCAGGGTCAATCTTTATGGCCCAAAGTTGTGCACATATTCTCATAGGATCTAATTGACCATTTGAGGCAGCAGCTCAGGTTACAGAGGCGCAAGTAGCGACCAGAAGGGCCTGCACTTTCATTTTTGACGGTTTTGTCAACATTCGTTAAACATTCTGGCTTTCTAGTTGAGGCAAGGATATGCCAAGTCAAGCGATTTAGATATCTCAAGGTATGCAACGAATAAGATAGTTTGTCGTCGTTTTCTTGAAGGTGAGCAATAAAGTTATGAAACTGGGTTGAGTGCTAGGAATCTAAAAGAAAACCGCTATGGGGAAATGCTTGATCTCAGTATTGAGTAGGCGCAGTTCACCAATATATTTGATTATGTGCACATCGCGTGTTTGGCGAGGCGGCTCCCCTGCTTTTTCTACTCAATGACCTGATATGTAGATATACAAGGTTGGCTACTGTTTGCTTGTGTCTTCACCCAACCATGCCTGCCAAGTTGCTGCCTGCCAGGTAGACCAATTGCCTACTGGAAGACAACTGAGCACTTTGTGTAAATTATTACAAGAGAAATGCGTGATTCAGGTAAGAGATCTGGTCTGGCTTACTATTGTTATTGTAATAGAGAATCGCGCTGGACAAGAGATGGAACACTCAACCTTTCCACTGTGCCGGAAGGGAAATAAACTACAAATACGCCGATGCATATCGCAGCTTTGAGACCAATCAAGACGCGACCCAACTCATCCACTATCTCGTCTCATTACGCTGGATACTCGATTTCTCAAAGTCGCAGCCCGATTGTGCAGGCCAAGTAAAGACTCCACCAACACTTGCACAACGATCTAGCGCACGTTCTGGAAGGCGCGGGGAAAACAGATTCTAGGAACAAGGGACCAACTAGGCGTCAAGCTAGGTACAACGCGCGAGCCGCTGAGAGTGATCAGGTGTGGTGAAAATTTGTCGTCGAGTTAGCGGGGAAGTCCTGGGGTAATCAGAGGCTAGAACCCCTACCGACTGAGGCAACGTCACCAATATCCAATCACTCCCGTCGGCATGACCAACAACAACTAGCAGATCCACCATCCCCTAAGCTTCAATTACGTACAGCTTATCCAATTTCGAAATCCTCAATGCTGCGAATTAGGAGCCTCCACGGAGTGTGAAGTCTAAATGCTCTTCTCATTACGTTACAAGTGGGAAGAGTCGGTATTTTCTCAACCAGGCACTGGCCGACACGGTCGAAGCATACAAACTATGACCCTACCTTTCCATTGCGTAGCCAGGGCCCTTTCCGACTTCGCATCACGCAACTATGAGGGTCTACTACGAATCCAGAAGCAGAATCACTCAACGTAGTCCTCCTGACCTCCATTCAGTGCTGCGCAGTCTCGGTTTTTGGGTATTTATAGGGATGGGCTGAGCAGCTAGATTCCTTTTCACAACACTCTCTTCACCTCCAAACGCTCTTCACCTCCAAGTGCTCTCTTCCATTTACAATCATCCCAACCTCTTCGACCATGACCGTATCCTTTCGACTTGCCGTGCTGGAGTGCGAGGCACCACCAAGACCGGTATTGGAGAAGTACGGAACGTACGGAGATATTGTTAGAAACCTCCTAACAAGTGTTGTCAAGACATCCGCTTTTCCGAACCTTGAAATCTTGAAGTGGAACCTTCTTTCAGCTGAATCGTTCCCGGATCTTGACACTATTGACGCTGTTCTACTCACGGGAAGTCGTATGTGGCGCCAGGTATCTTGATGTCCAGAACGTGGTGTTGATGAGAGTGCAGAGTTCACCGCCTATGAGGACGATGCGTGGGTTCCCGGCCTTACCGAGTTCATTCAACATACATACGCGGCTCGCAAGCCACTTATCGGAATCTGCTACGGGCATCAAATGATCTCAAGGGCACTCGGTGGCACCGTCGCTCGATGCCTCGAAGGATGGGAATTAAGCGTTCAGGAGGTTAAACTGAGCCCAATGGGCACCAAGCTGTTCGGCCAAAGCTCGTTGGTGAGTGCACATATCTGGAGATTGAATGGACAACTCTGGCTAAATATGACCCGCTGCAGCAAATTCACCAAGTTCATCAGGATGCAGTTATCAAGACACCGCCAGGTGTCGAGGCCATCGGCTGCAGTGCACAATGCGGAGTACAGATAGCCTATCAACCAGGGAGAGTTCTGAGCTTCCAAGGACATCCGGAGTTCAATGCCTTTATTACAACTCACGAGATCAGTGAGAGATATAGCCAGAGGAAACTGGACGATAAAGCGTACTGCGAGGCCTTGTCCAGGGTAGGGCGTCCCCATGATGCGTGGCTGATCGCTGTGGCGATCTGGGGGCATTTGCTTAACGCCGAGAAACATGCTGCAATGGACGAGGCTGGGGAGGTGGATGCGGCAGGCGCCCTCCTGGGGTCAGGAAGGGCTCCTCGTCGTGCAAATTTTGGGGACAAGTATATTCCTCCTAGACCTTTAGCTGAGAGTCTGCAATGATATCAGTCTGATTCTGCACCTTTGGATTTTATAAGTTGATTGCCATACACTCGTATTATTTTAATAGGGCTTCGCTGTAAAGCTGGCATGCTATGAAGGGCCTAGTGAAAGACCCATGACATGTATCATCATTAGAATGCATAGAAACCTAGGATTAAGTGTGATAATAACTGGGTTATAAATATACTCATTTAATGCATTAGTATTCCAACTATATAGGAAAGTTATTGTGCAATACTTATACTATTATGCAGAATATTCCACGCTAGTTAAGAAGCCTATTGCCGCTTTTTACCGCCTGCCTTGAAAAGTAAAGCAAGCTAATAACTGTACTTCGTACCCAAGGTAGCATTTATCCTCCTTTCGAATATGGTGGAATGTGGCCTCAGGCAACAAGACCTAGCAGCTTGCCACGATTTCACGGTCTTCACGCAAACGTAACCTCAGCCGTAACCTGATCATTCATTGCCTTGCCTTTGCGCTCCGCAACATCTCTGCCTTTTCGCTTTCCACTCATCATTGACAAAGTGTCCCTTTTGACCACAGTAGGCTGTTTTCAATTTGCTACTCCATTCTACCCTGGTCATCACTTGCCAGGAAGCTAACACGTTCGTAGACAGCAATGGAGTCGGATTCGGTTCTCCGTGTCTGTACCTATCACCGAAGCGATTTCGATCTTGTCGTGATCCGGTCTCCCCCGCATGAGATGCTGCCAGTCCAAGAAGCTCTTTGCACACCCTTCAAAGCGTCCGATTCCACTTCATTCTCAGGGCTCGCGATATTGGATCGTCTCCCAGCCGAACTTTTGTTAATGCTGCTCCGCAACCTCGATCTTCTCTCTTACTTTCGGTTTCGCCAAATCAACCGACGGGCCCGAGCTGTGTCTACTGCTCCAGGCGAGTACCAACTCGTCGCAAAGCATGCAGCGGAAGCTTTCCGAGGACTCTTGCGTGCCCGCCTGGCCCAAAAATTCACTCTCATGCACCTATACAGCCAGTTGACCACTCCCTACTGCTCCATTTGTGGAGACTTTGGAACTTCTTTGTTTCTCCTGACCGCTTCGCGTTGCTGCTTTTGCTGCGTTAGTTCTTCACCTGACACTGCGATGATATCAATCTCTACTCTTCGCGGCTTGACATCGATACCAACATCGCAGCTGCGTAAGTTGCTGGAACCAATAACAATGCGCACGGTGGATGGTTTATATTCCATGGTGGAGGAATTCGTCGCGGCGCCAGCTTTCTTAGTTCCTCAGGTGCAAGCCACCGCGATCTTGGGGTCACACGATCTTCTCCCTCTAGATCCCGCCACTGCTTTGGAAACACGAGACGAGAGAAGGGCCCAACGATTAATGGCAGTCACCGCATTTCCATACTATGACCGGAAAAGTGGCGAGGTCGAGATTGGTGTGAGCTGCAAAGGATGCCACATTCGTCTTCGGACACTTTTCGACTTCAATCAACGAAAAGACCAGTTCAAGGACCGTGATACTGTATTTACGAAATCAGGCTTCTCATCTCACTTTTTGAAATGCGACCAAGCGCAGTCGTTGTGGGCTCGGAGCAAGGGCGGTACAGTTTGTGTCAGTGAGCCAAGTTTCATACGTCAAGGCGGCTACGTTGACAAGGAGAATCTTTTTGGGGTACCAAGATGAGAGAAAAAGACTATCAAGGTCTGGGTATTATTTATTGACATTTTATGCTCTTCCCACATTAGATGTCTGTGCCCACGCCACTTACAAACTTGTAGCTCTTGGTGCTATCGTGAGAACCTTGGCGGGTGATGATGGCCGGCAGTATTTTGCAGATCTTTAGGAAGATTACCTAGTTACTGTGGAATGCTCCCAAAGATCTGCAAAATACTGCCGGCCATCATCACCCGCCAAGGTGCCGGGGCCTCATCCATTTCTCGGACAAGTACGGTGTTCCACGAGTATTTCGGTAAGTATTCCTCATTCCATTGAGTCCCAAAAGGTGTAACTGCTGATTTGAACCTTTACGACTATACAGCGTCTCACATGGAGATAAATTCGGCGCTTGCTTATCGTTGAGGGATTCCAGAATCAAAGAGCTCTTGATCGAGCTTGAGACTAAGAGGTGTGGCTTGGTATAGTACGGGCCGGAAAATCGATAGTGTGGCCACAGGGCTGTCAATAGCTCTCAACACAACCACGGTGCTCTCCTCGGACTGGCTAAATATCAGTAGCGTCCTGTCGTTCAAATTAGCGACCCATAATCTCTCCACTCAGCTTCTCCTTTCATTCGAGTGTATAAAGCAATGCACCTACCCATTCTCCCTCGTTCCTAGCTCTTTAACCTCGATCGTAGTCGAAAAATGGCTATTCGCAAGGTCTTCGCTGCTTTTGCAGCTGTCACTCTTTTAAGCGCCAACGCGGGCCCCTGTTCTCCTCACTCTGATCTCTCGCTTTCTTCTGTAACTTCCTCGGTTCAATCGACCTCGACCGTCACCAGCAATACCGAGAGCAGCTCATCGTCTATGACTACCGACACTGAGAGTAGTCTCACTTCCACAGACAGCTCCGCCGCGACAACTCTCGCCACAACGGCCACTGCCTCCTCTTCCGAGACCACAGCGTCGGCAGATCCGTGCAACCCCCCGAGCATCCTTGTTAACGGCAACTTTGACACGAACGCGGAGACCAGTGCGGGCGAGGGATGGACCGTACAGGGCACCGGCGGGTTCTGGCCAGGAGATGCCCGGTCGGACCCCATTAAACTGTATTCAGCTTTGCCTCTACTTGCGGTTCTCACTCGACTGATTGACTGACTACGTGCCACAGCCAATTCAACATACATAGCTTCACCGGGCTGGTTCCTGATCCCAAAATCAGCCAGAACCTTCACAATCTCCAACCAGGCGAGGAGTACGACGTCGAGTACTGGTACCAGATCCCCAATGGACCGTCCGTCAGTTTTTCCGGCTTTGCGGACGACGACGAGTGTTATCTCGAAACCAAGCTGGGAGCGGAGGTTCAGTCTGGTGATCGCCTTGACGGACCGTACAACGTCTACATCCGTCGGACAGCCAGGTTCACCCCGCCCAGCACTGACGAGACCTTCTCGATTGGAGTGACGTGCGCGGTGAGGGGGGAATCAGTTTCGACGACTGGCTTCAGTATGTATATTGACGACGTCGCCTTCACCAAGACGCCTCCTACGGATGTTTGCTCTAATTGAGTGTTGGTTGGAATCTACGGGTCTGGTCTGCGGTGAAGTCTTTCTTCGGACTTAGTCTAGATCAGCAAAGCCTCGATATTCTTCTTTCGGACTAAACGGCCATCTCTTTTTGCAAGAGACCTTCCATGAATGACATGATAGGCTGGCTTGATTCATCATTACAGTCTCAAGATCACCTGGGGGTATTTCGAGGCGGCTGCACAGCACAGCGGGATTTTCTATGCACCGATGGCTCTTGAATCATACTGTAGATGAGAGCATGAACAAAACGGTAGTGATGGAAATATCAACCTCAGTTAAAGGAAGTACACTTTGTGCTTAGTTGGAAATCATAGCAAGGCAATGTATATTAAATGGTAGTATCTCCAATTTAGTTGACCCCCATTCTGCCCTGTATGCGGATGAATGACACTTTTCGTATATACTATGCCAGTCACTTGTCAAAATGCCACCTTGACTGTATTTGATTACAAATCCGAAATTGCAGCCCGTAGAAGGTCATCAGACCAGTCAGGGTCGTTGAACGTCGACCAAGGAGTAACACCCTTGTTTTCACGAAGCTCCTTGTCAAGGTGGTATAAGCCATGGCCCGGCTGCTTGCTAATGCGGACGCACTGCTGAAGCAGATCCCCAAAGTCCTTGACATGGCGTGTTTCTTTGCGCAAAAAGCGCGTCTCAAGCATGTCCTCGAGCGCGTTGTCATTCGCCTTTTCCGCAGTTGCGCAGAGCCGCAGCAGATCTTCCAGAATCTCCTTCTCAACCTTCAGGGCCTCGTGGACTGGGTAGACGGGATCGACGGGGTCTTCTGGCCAATCGATGCTGGGCGCCGGGATGTCGGTTGGCTTCGATCGGCCTCCTCGCTGGACGAGATAGGACTCCAGCCAGGTTGCATCGGCAAAGCACTCTTGGGCGGAGCGCTTCCACAGGCTGATAGGTTAGTCAGAAATTCGTAGCGGTAGGAAGGATGATGGCTACCTTGCAAATCCATGGAGCGAGACATTGGAGCGCAGGCAATCAGCTCCCAGCTTGCGGAAGAAGAACCAGCTCTTATACTCTAGCTGGATATGTGTGCGGATGCCCTACCCGACGTCAGCCTCTATTGCTAACCTAACCCAAAGTCAGTGTCACAGAGGACAACATACATCTTGTATCTCGTCGCTGAAGGTGGATGTCTGGACGTAGGTGTCGATGTTTTCCCCAGAGATCTTCTTGATCTGTTCAAGGTGTTCCTTGGTGCCTGACATGGTGAAGTTTAGTTGGTGTAGATTAGTGATGGGTGTTGTATTCCGCTATTGATGAATTTATGAGAAGATAATAGAGATATAAGGGCCATGGACTTGCAAGCAAATATATACACAGCTGTTATCCTATCTGTTCCACTCATCCGGCACAAGCGACCGGAGCTTTCTGGCCTTAAATCGGTATCATAGCATCATGATTGATTTTGGCAGCGCCCAGTGTATGGGTCGATTCAACGAGAGTGACGCGATGAAAACCAACCCCAATCGCCCTTTTTTTTTACAGCTGGACTATTTGCTCCTCAGCTTCTCGGCTGTCTCACCGCTAGTATCGAGTCACAAGAGTGAGGTCATTTTCAGCTGCCCTCAACAGCTACATAACCTACATTCCTTGATTTCTGCGCAGCCATTACCTCACGCTGCGTCGTAAAATGAGGTCAACCATTTCGAGTAGCCTCTAGAGTGTGATATCTTCTCTGGAAATACTGACGTGTCTGGCCGTAAAGTAGCATTAGTGTTCAAGCTACTTTGCGGGGTGCGTATTGTTCCCGTCATTGATCTGGTGGATTCAACGTGAAGCCTCGCAGAACAAACATGGTCTAACGCAAGCTTTCACTAGGCCTACAGTCCATCTCTCAAGCACTCCATTCAATACTTTTATATTGATCAAGGTTTTGTATTACGCGCGTTGCACCAAATAGTCAAGACTATTGAGAGTAAGCGTTTAGGGAGTCTGTAACCGACTATGCCTAAAACATGATGGAATTGTGCCGTAATTCAACTAAGGCATTTTGATTACCACGATATACGTAAGACTGGACGACGAGGCTAAGTATCGGCGCATAATAGTGGCGTTATCTATCTTACGTTAATTGAAGTAGCTGCAGGTGCTAAGGAGGCACCAAGTATCATCACGATATATCAGTTACAGCGGGGCTTTTCCAGCTGAATATATCGTCAATTATAATGGCCTATTTCTCCTCTCTCAGTTGATCTCAATCCAAAACTCTCACTATGGATGAAGTAAGCACTGGCTGGGGCTGTGAAGGAATATTGGTAGGCAAGCTCGTTCAACTGACGTCATTTCTTGGGGCTGAAGAGAACTCCTCACCTTATCTGTTGACCCAGTTGGTTCGTGCTGATGCACTGAATTTTGGAGGAAATTGTAAGTCTTTTTAGTTACGTCTCTTTCACTATTTACTTGCTGCTTGGTCATGGGAGAACTGGTCGGCATTGTGTCAGGCGTGGCTGGGCCGGTGGCTTTTGCTGCGCAAATCACAAGATTGAGCTACAGTCTCATTTCCGATGTTAAACATGCGTCACAAAATCAGAAGCTTTATCTCCAGGAGGCTTCCGCCCTCACCGACGTCTTGTTCCGAGCAGATACTGCAGCCTCCGAGGCCAAATCACTGGGGCTTTCAAGCTTACGTCCGACATCGCTATCAGCGAGCCTCATCGCAGACTGCAACGAGCAATTGTCCCGCATTTATGATGATCTCGTAGCGGGAATTAAGCGGTCAAAGTGACTGTTTTTAAGAAAAGGAACTCGGAAAGCGCATCGAGAGTCTGCGCAGTTTCCACACGTTATTCCTCGATTACTTGTCGACTCATACCTTGACCGTTGCGACGAAAACATAACGCAAAGTCATTGAATTCGGTCAACGGGATCAACGCGACAGGCTTCTAAAATGGCTCAAACCATCTGGAGAATCCTCAAAACCCCCACCAACGCCCACACCTGGAACCGGACAGTGGTTCCTTGATTGTGAACAGTATCAGAATTGGCGGGATGGAGAACAGCCAACTCTGTGGTGCTACGGGGCTCCAGGAAGCGGAAAGTCGGTTCTTGCGTCAATTGTCATTCGAGACCTGGAAAAGAGCGAGCCATGTCGATTGTGGGCTTCATCTTACTTCTATGACTATGCCATTCGCAAACAACAAAATCCTTTGTCTATACTTCGGTCAATACTACACAGGCTCATCAACCAGGTTGAGGAAGGTGTCATCTCAGCGCTGATCAAAATACCAAGCGGAGCGAAAGGCGAGCCTGATACCAGAATCGTCTCCGATATGATCGTGACCTTGTGCAAGCTAGGACCTCCAACATATCTGATACTGGATGCACCCGATGAACTGGATGCGCCCAAAGAGATCATGGCTCTTCTTCAAAGATCATCTGGGGCGAGCTGCAAGTTATTCTCGTGACTGGCCGGGTCATTCCTGATCTGCGAAATGCTTTATCCACAGCCAACAGTGTCGAGTTTCGGGCAGCTAAGGAAGACGTTTTGCTATTTATGCACCATTGCTTTCGAGAAGAAGAGAATGATAACATGCCGCGGCGCGGTCTTGATCTGATTGAAGGGGTTATCGAGAAAGCAAACGGAAGGTTAGTTGGACCTACCGTCGCAGATGGACACATGGCTAATGGCTGCTATAGTTTCCTTCTGGCCAGGATCTTGGCGAATAAATTGTTGGATATGACAACCTTGGCACAGATGCGGAAGCCATTGAAGACAATGCCTACGACCATCATAGAAGCATTCGAATCCAGCGTACAACGAATCGATTGCCAACCACGTGCAAGGCGAGATCTTGCGTATCGAGTCATAGCCTGGATTACTTAGTCACAGAGAAGACTGAAGCCCGAGGAGCTGGTCCACGCTCTTGCTGTTGAAGAGGATTCAGCTGAGCTTGACGAAGACAAGATCCCCGATGTGCAATTGACGCTACGAGCTTGCGTCGGGCTCGTGACCACAGAAACCGCAGATGGTTCTATGGCATGGTTCATACCACTGCATACGAATTCTTTCACAGTCGTAACCCTCGAGACATCCGCAGAGACATTGCCGCAACATGCCTGACGTATCTAACTCTTCCGCCATTCACGTCAGGTCCATGCAAGAATCTCGGCGAGATGGTCTTGCGCATGCAGCAACGTCCTTTCATGCTTTATGCTTCCAAGTTTTGGGTCAATTACATTGACACTGATGATGTCGAGAAGGAACCAAAACCCTTGTGGATCGCCTCCTCAACAGTCGCGAGTTGCGCCTCAGTTCATTCCAAGCGTTGCATCACCGACCGGAAATCAGAGAGAAAGTCCTCGCTGCAGAGTCTTTGGCAACAATTCCGACAGACCAGGAGGCTCTTCATATTGACGCATTTTGGAACTTGGCCGGTACCACGAATCTTCTTTAACAAGATGGCTACAGCGTCTCAGCGAAGGACTCTCAATAATGGACTCCCCTCCATTAGGCTTGCTCTAGAGAAAGTTTCGCTTCTATAAACATCTCATCGCGGCTGGAGTTGACCCAAACGCCCAAGACTCGCAAGGATGGACACCATTATTCTGGTTGGCGGTGAAAAACAACGAAGAAGGCCTGCGGGTGATGCTATCGAAGGGCGCAAGTCACCTCGTTTGCGACATTAACGGCTGGACCGCGCTTACTTGGGCTGTTTCAGCTCGCCGAAGAAATGCAGTCCAAATCCTCATGGAGCATCACGAAGCACACCTATCCAAGTTTAAAAACGAGCCAAAGCCCCTGATTAGGGACCTGACTTACAACGCTGCCGTGGAATATCCAAAGCACCTCAAAGCCAACATGGCCATCGAAGTGGCAGCGGAAAATGGTGACGTCGGAATGTTCAAGGTGCTTCTGAATCTGAAAGAAGAAAGCAAAGTGGATTTTGAAGAGATCTGGTTCATGGGCTGCTTCGACGTTCCTGTTTCTAACGTATGGAGAACGTTGGACAAGGCTGAGCGCTATATGGGCGTGGAGAGCTACATCAACAAGGCCTTCTTCTCGGACGACGCGATGCCTGCGAGCTCCTGGACAACGAAGCTGCTACACGGAGCTATACGAGACGACCAGTACATGGCTGTGTGTGCCCTCATCGAGCTAGGCGCGCATGTCAACTGCAGCAAGCTGTTCGGAAACTCTTATCCGACACGCTCGGCGTTGCACGCGGCGACTTATAGGAAAGACCCCCGCTATGAAAAGCTTCTGCTGGATAATGGTACGAATACAGCTGCCCGCGATCACTACGGACAGACCACCTTGCACCAGGCGGTGGTGAACGGATTCGTGGACACGGCATTGGAACTTTTCGAGGGTAACTCTGATGTCAACGAGCGAGTGCACAAAGAGAGTCGAGTAGAGAAAAGGTTGAAAGGGAAGACAGCTCTGATCCTAGCATGCGGACTAGACAGGAACTCAGCTCAACATAATACCTCTGCTTCGGAGACCATACTGTCGAAAATGGTTTCTCTGCTCATCTCTTACAATGTGGATGTCGACATGCAAGATACAGGAGGAATGTCTGCGTTGCATCACGCCGCCAAGGCTGGACATCTCGATGTGATCCAGCAACTGACCCGAGCCGAGGCAGACTTGAGTGCAAGAGACAACAGAATGAGAATGCCGCTTCATTACGGTGTTTAATCCGCGCATCTGGACGTGGTTGAGTGTCTCATTGCCGCTGGAGCAGATCTCAGGTCCGTAGACGACAACGGCAAGCATATGATTCATCACCTCGCAGACACCAGAAAAGACATGTCAGGAAGTACCGAAGACGTCCGAAAGCTCTTGTCTCTCCTGATTCAAGACGACGACGCTAAGTTCCTAGACGCCCAGTGGACCTCCAAGACCGACTCAAGAAGTCCGGTGATTCACACTCCACTGTCTGTGGCTCTTGAACTGAGCAACTAGACCTTGGTTGAGCTATTGCATGAGCTCGGTGGTACTTTTCCCCCTGGCTGTGATTTACAGCAGCATTTATCCTACGCCGTTGAGCCACTGCGGCCTCAAGCAGTCAAGGTCTTACTCGAACACGGTGTAAGAGTAGAAGGCGATATTTTCTCTCTGGGAAGATACCCCCCTGGAGAACATGTCATCATGTTTCGCATTCCCCTGGAACAAAGTCGCTGAATCATTAGACGACTTTGCTGAAATGTTCAAAGCTCTGTTGAAAGCGGGATTGAATATCAATGAAGAGTACGACGAAGCAAAAACAATCCTCCACGTTGCGGCAGGCGTTGTGGACTCGAGCGATTTCATACAACTTCTTCTCGACCTTGGGGCAAATCCGCGGAAAACAACAGCTGATGGCCTAGACCCTTTCATGATTTCCGCAATGTGCGCAAATTACAAGAGTTTGAAGGCTCTGCTAGATCACGCGGTGAAATCACCAGTCGAGAACCACTGGACGGAGTCAATTGAGGCAGTCCAGTCCAACGATGAGGCTCTCATACGTTTACTGCGCACCCTTAGCCATCACAATCTCTTGGAGGGCCGCAAGAGAGCAGACTCTAGAAGCCAGATGGAGACTTGCACCTTGTTATGGCTAAGTGCGTGGCTTGGCAACGAAAGTATGCTCAAGGAACTGTTGAATCTTGGTGCAGATCCCGAGACAACGAATGAAGCCGGTTGGCGCCCGCTCCACCTTGCGGCCTTTCGGGGATCTGAAGAAGCCGTTCGATCCCTACTACTCCAAGGCGCGGACGTGAGCGCGTCTACAAAGAAATGGCCAGCGTACCATCACATGGATCAGCCATCTGGGTATACGGCACCGAACAGCTATTACGCAGGAGCCGACGACGCCTGGCAAGGCAATCCTCTTCACCTTGCGTCGATGAAAGGCTTCCCCACGATTGTAGAGCTGCTGTTAACTCACGGGGCTGACTGCAAAGCACTGATCCAAGGCAAACATGCAACTCCTGGAGAAGGACCTACTGCTCTGCATCTGGCTTTGGATACAGGGACGTTCTATGGGTGGCGTGCAAGCCCACTGGGCGAGGAGAAACTACGGATAGCGGAGATCCTTGTTGAAAATGGGGCAGACGCAGCTGCTACCGCAGACCACATCGTTCTTCGGGATATGCCTAAATTTGAGCATCATCAGGATCTTTGGGAGAAGCTGAGGGAGGGAATTTTTCAGAATGGATAGACAGCGTCTTGAATAGTAAAGGGAGACTTGATTCTGCATTTCTGAGACTTAATCCTAACCAGTGATATCAGATCATGGGGATTGTCTCCGTAAGGTAACTGGATACAGCTGACTGCTATCCCCAACTTGTGATAATGGAACCTCCTAAACCTTAATTACAAAGATGATTATGCCCAAGGTAACGGCTAAACCAAACATGAGGCCGTGTCTCGTAAGATGTCTGGGCATTTTGCGGAGCACTTGACCATTTTGTCTGCGGGGAGACATGGGTTAGGCAATGGATCGACGTGACTCAAAATGCGCGCCAATGACCTACGCCCAAGAATCCTGGTTAATACCATTTGTTCGCTAACCTCGGTTACCTTGTCTCTTGACTTAATCGGAAGGTATCACTCCGCAGATCGTAAAGGTCACGAAGGCCCTCTCTTCCCCTCTCCTCGGGTGAGCTGAGTCCGATGGGGGAGCTGGCACCAGTGCTGAGAAACTGGGCTTTGGTTCACGTGGGAGTTGGTCGTCCATAATCGGACTATAAAGCTACATCATTCCACGACGCCCTTAGTCTCAAGGTTTCTCGTTGAGAATCTCGTTCAAAGTTCACAGCCAACAGTCATTGATCGAGATGGTCGCTTTCTTCTCTTATCTTGCCGTCGTGGCTTGTTACACATCATTTAGCACGGCCTTGCCAGCTAGAGACGTTACGAGACAAGCCCAATGGCCAAATGGTCCATTCTTTAGTAACGACAATCGCATCGTGGACGCATCGAACAACACCATCAAATATGCTGGCACGAACTGGCCCGGACATGGCGAAGTCATGGTCCCAGAAGGTCTGCAGTTCCAGTCAATCTCCAAGATCGTGTCAGACATCAAGAGCCTCGGCATGAACGCGATTCGTCTTACGTACGCCATCGAAATGATTGACCAAGTCTACGCAAATGATGGCAAGGACATCTCTTTGGAGACGGCTTTTACCGCAGGCCTTGGAGACACCAACGGCACAGCCGTGTTGAACCAGGTTTTGGCAAACAACCCGAGCTTTACGGCTGCTACTACTAGACTGGAGGCGAGTCCATCCCCGCAGTTCCCAGCACAATGCATTAACGGAGTCAGGTCTACGATGCTGTGGCAGCTGAGTGCGCCAAGCAGCAAATCTATGTTCATCTCGACAACCACATCTCCAAGGGCGTGTGGTGCTGCGGTGGAGCTGATGGAAACGCGTGGTTTGGCGACGAATACTATAACGTCGATAACTGGCTCAGGGGTCTCTCCTACATGGCTCAGCACGTAAGATG
The DNA here is from genome assembly GCA_917563905.1 of Neonectria neomacrospora. Taxonomy (NCBI): domain Eukaryota; kingdom Fungi; phylum Ascomycota; class Sordariomycetes; order Hypocreales; family Nectriaceae; genus Neonectria; species Neonectria neomacrospora. The sequence continues at coordinate 2,982,369 of OU830643.1, forward strand.
ACTCAGAAAACGGATGGGAAACCTTACTGATCAACCCAGGGGAAATCTTGGTCAAACCTCATGTCCATGTCGCTGCGCAATGAGCTACGTCAGCCAACTGGCAGTAACTCGAGTTCGGCTGCATCATATGATTGGGCTACTTGGTATCTCTACATCAAACAGGCTACAGCTGCAATCAATAGTGCCAACCCGGATCCGCTCATTTTCCTTTCCGGCCTCAACTACGACACCACCCTGACACCCGTCGTACAAGGCACTGCCCTCACCCCTGGCACAGACGTTTTCAGCAGTGACGATTTCCCTGGATACCGAGACAAGCTTGTGCTCGAGCTCCACAGCTACGCAAACACGGCGACTAGTTGTTCGTCCCTCGAGGCGGATTTGCTCCAGAAGGGTTTCCAAGCTGCAGACCCCACAAACTCTGCCGTCGAGAACGTCTTCCCAGTTTTGATGACAGAGTGGGGATTTAACATGGAAGACGACAGCTGGGAGAGCGTATACACGACATGCCTTGCTGAGTTTCTTCCGCAAGAGAGTGCTGGGTGGATGATCTGGGTGGTGGTGGGGAGTTACTACGTACGACAGGGCACTCAAGACTTTGATGAGACTTGGGGTATGTTGGACCATGACTGGTCGGATTGGAGGAACAGCGACTTCATCGAGCAGACGTTGGTTCCCATGGTGGATGCAACACTAGCATAGGAAGAGCATGATTCAATTGTACCAGGCTTCGATGGAAGTAATAAACACCACTCCTCCATGACGTTGAAACCGTAACAGTGACCTGCTTTGACTCAGCATTGCTTAATCACAGCTTTCTGACATTCTGCCAAGATGGCTGCCTGTCGCGACACTTCTGCCAGCCTGCCCACAACCTCCCTATTTCCATCGACCAAGCCATATAGGGCATACGGAATGCCAAACTCGGCACAAAACTTCTGCACCAGTTTCTGAGCACGCCGCAAGTTGTGTCGCGGCATACGGGGGTATAGGTGGTGGATGGCCTGGAACTGCAGGCCCCCGTGTAAAAAGTCAAGCCAGGTTGGGCAGTCGATATCCATTGTCGTTCGCAGCATCTTCTGTGGAAATGACTCGCCTGGTCCGAGGTCGGCGGTACTCATAGCGAAGTGAGATAGCGTGAACTGAACGTGTAATGGCGACTGGAGCATATGGCTGACGATGACGAAAAAGAAGCGAGACCAATTAGTGGGAATGGACTTGTACAGGATACCGTAGCCAAATCAAGTCCAGAAAAAGACTTGACCGGCCAGCTCAAGATACCGCTGGTAGGCAGCTGGCCCTTTGCTCGGTCCGCGTCTGGCGATGAGATGGTCCCACGAAAGAAAATAGAGGTTAAAGCGTCCAAAAAGCATAAGAAAGTAATAAGAATAGGGCTGGATTCTTATCAGAACCTTGGCGAACGCATCATAGGCCATCAACCGCTCGTAGTAGGTCGAAAACAGGTTCCCAAGAAGCCGATGAGAGACGGCGAGGAAAGGCATATGCTCGATATCCGGGTCGTGTTCGGGATGATTTGTGACAATATGGTGAACATTGTGATTGCGCTTCCACCACCCCACTGAGAGGCCACCCACGAAGTCGGCAATGAAGATTCCGATACATGAGTCAATGTGGAAATTGTGAGTGATGCCCATGTGAGCGGCGTCGTGCACAGTGAAGACCAATTGCTGCCAAAGAATGCCGAGACAGATGGCGCTGCAAATGTACCAGCCTATGTTTAGGAAAAACAGCACTCCTGACAGGAGCGTGAGGTACCGACTGATCTCGATGGCATACGCTGTATAATTGCACTGGTACAGCCCTTCGGCCTTTATCGTCGCAGCCAGTAGACGGTATTTTTGCACGATGTCGTCCTGAGTGCGGTCGTCGAGGGAGGGGTACTTGTCAAGATCTAGAAGAATTTCCCTTCTCGTTTGCGCGTCGAGGAAGCCATTCAGGGTCCTGGTTTCCGAGCTTTCGTCTTCCAATGTTAAGGTGGAGGCCGATGATGATAGGGCTTCGTCACGACGGTGTCGGATAACGTGTTTTGTGTCGAAGACGAGCGAACCTTGGCAAAAGCTGGCTTTGCTGGAGGAAGATTCTTCTCCCACTTCCTCATCTCCGTCGTCCAGGTCTCGGAAATGGCCCCCTTGAATGGGGGGCAAGAAGTTCTTCCAGTGGCCCTCTATCCTCCCAATTCGATATCGCATCATCTGCGCTTTGGTCTCAACAGCATGAAATCTGTACAAAAGTCTCGGTTAGTTGAAATGTTGGTAAGGAACAAGGGAGAGAACCATACACAGTAACCTCATCGGTAGCATCGCGTCCAACCATGTGTCGGATGGCCTTGTCGCCGCCGGGATGGTATTGAAGCCAAGCGTCCACCTTGAGGACATATTGGTCGACAATGATGATTTGCTGTCTCTTGGCAATCATGTCCTCGACCTGACGGCGAGAAAAAAGAGGGATTTTGCTCATCACGGACATGTTGATGGTAGGTTGCGACGTCGTTGGGAAATTCGGGGATAATTCGACTCGGGCGTTGAAATGCTGTGACTGTGCGCAGGCGAATGCTCAGAAGGTAGCTGCCCAAAGATGGAAAGCAACACAGTTTAAACGAAGGGAAAAATCTGCTGCCTGGTAGAGCTCCCTGCATGTCGAGTGGAGGAAACATTGAGAGAGTGTCCGATTGGTTTCAAAAGTGCCAGCAGTACTGGCCCCGGATAACTCAATATACCGATGCCGAGGCCGAGCTCTTCTAACTCCGTTCGATTCGGTTTAATTACGGGCCGGAGCAGACTACCGTTATCCTCTGGCTATCATAGACACAGTTAGCTCAAAGAGAAAACTGATCCCTGTTTGAATCTTCCATAGTAGCCATAGCCAGTGTGAGAACTACATACGCAAGGTTAACTGACAATGACAGCGATCTTTACTCACCTGATAATGTGATAGCAGCAATACGCCCCCGATGGAGCGGACAGCTAAACGTAAGGAAGTCTGCTCTGAACTTCTCACCTATTGGCCCTGCATTTCCGCGGGAATAGTTCACACAATCAGCTTGCTAGCTATGGTGACATTAAAATTATTCAACACTGCGCTGGGGAACAGTATCGAATGAGCCATTGGCCTAGCATGAGACAACCTCACGCTAAAATGACTCTACTGATTTAGGAGTAGAGACCAGATGACAACTGTTAAGCTAGCAGTCGACGGATATCACTAGGGGCGACCTGTGGTGGGCGGAACAGAGACTTATTGGCAACTTCAATTGCAGATTTATCACCACGAATACTGGACACAAGTCAAGCACGTGATAACGGATCGCAATTCAACAAGCAAGTAGTCGATCCATACCACGCTTCTTAGCTCTCTAATTACCACAGAGCTGCTAAGAATTGGTATGTTTCTCAAGTTCATTTGTCCACTTTAAAAGCCTAATTATACTCTATGAAACAAGAGTTGTTTGGCTGTGGAAGGGAACCAACCGTTTAAAAGCCAGCGTATTTATGAACTGACTTGATCTGTGACCTAGAGTCAATGCTGACCAAAAAGGCTCAAGTCCAATGGGAGTTTTTCGCCCATCCAGATTGCCCTCTCTGAATGATCCTTTTTGGCAACTGCGGCAGGATTCTCGCCCTCTTTTGGGACGACATTGGGGTGAATAAGAGCGGAAAGGGGTCCGCGCCAGATGGCGAGCCACGAGATGAAAGCGCCAAATTGTGCTGGTGTAAAAAGGTTGACCTCAAACATGGCGACTGGATGTGGCCCAATGGGTCGATCCCAGAAGTTATAGATGCGCAGTTCCGGGACTGTCCATCATAAGTTAGCCTGCGTAAGAAATTGGTGTATCGTATGTAAACTTGCATTCTCGCCGAATACGTTGCCAGAGTTCATAGGCATACTTTGACTGCTCCTCGTTGGACTGAAAGTAGTAGATGTGAACGTCGCTATGGATGCACAATCAATATTCATATCCAAGACTCGAGGGCAGAAAAACCACTCACAACCCGCCTTGTCTGCCCCGGTCCAACGGGGGAATAAACTTATCGTAGGCTTCACTCAGCTCATCCGCTGGTGGGTTCACGTAGCTCTTGCCATCCTCAGCCTTCTCATCGGGCAAAGGCGGCGCGTTTTCGTATCCAGCGAGTGGAGAGGGATAAGTGCTGGCCGACATATTGCACTGCGTTTGATCTTTGAATGGTGTTTCTGACCTGACATTCACTGGTATCAAGCAAGGCAACAGTGAGTGAATGTAAAAGACTGCGGAGTCGTGCTGGAGGTTGTGTGGTTTGTGAAATTGTTTTGATTTGTCATAAATCGTACGCTTAGCCCATACTCTGGATTGCTTGCGTAATTTCTGAGGGGCTTTGACTTGGAAGCCGAGCTAATCAAGGTGGGACAGACGCATCTAGACCTTATCACAGGGCCTCCCCAATAGAGCGGTCAACACAGGCAGAACCGGATAAGTTAGCGGGACACCTTGGGATCGGATAACTCCGGTGAGGGAACGTATCACATGACTCTCTCTAGAGCAAGGACGAGTGCGTAACCTAACAGAAGTTAATATGGCGTGCTAGTAGGCTGACCCTCATATCTGTCTGTGGGAGCCAAAGCAGGTCTAACTGACACTGATGCTAGCATGTCAATTGTACTAGTCACTAACTTGGCCCTTGTGGCTGACTGAACGACAATGTGCTTTGAGGTTAGATACACGCTGCAGATTATGGTGGCAAGTTATAGGAATAGTCCTACGCAAGAATGCGGAATTGTGCTGTTGGATCTAAATCCCTGTTGGGTTGATGCGCGGCAAAGACAAGACCTTCAATCGCAAGACAGGATCTTTTTAGGAGTGTAGTAGTATTAATTATTACATTACCTAACTGGATATCAAACTAGGAAAATCTATATGCCAATTTCACCTCAGAAGGCAATGGGCTTCCCAAGCGCGAGCGTGACGGGCGTACCGCTCAGGGTAACCCATTGGATTGGGGGCTCGGTGCCAACCTGATCCGCCGTGACCGATCCCTGCGAGGTAACGGAACCAGAGGGGATGGTGACTGGGATTGGAACACTGCATGAGTTGCCGGTAGCAGTGACGGTTATAGACTTGATCGATGAACCGTTATCAGAAAAGGTATATGACAGCTTGGGCTTGCAATCATCAAGGGCCTTGCGGTCTAGGAAATATTGGGTAAAGTCATCGTGCTTGAGGGACTGAATCGGCCAGTTGGTGAGACGCAGCATCTCCTGAACGATGGTTTCGGTCCAAGACATAACAAGGGACATCTTTCCCGTTTGAGACCCAATAGTGATAGTATCCATATCGATCTGACGCATATTGGCCTGGTGGAACATGTAAGGGTCGGCCATTAGGGAGAGAAGATAACGGGTGTTGTCCGTTCGGGCTTGCGTAAGTAGGCTGGTGTAATTGCCGGAACCAGCTGACGTGGCAATCCACTCCCTCGTGGTACAATCAGACGTATCGCAATTGTAATAGATAGTCGTAGCAAAGCGAGGAGTAATAATAAGTCCGTCATACCCGTTGCTTGCGACAGTACTAACCAAGGGCCAATACTTGTTGTTCGCATTGCGTAAAACCGGGCGGGTATTATCGCCAACAACGTGATAGATGCCGTTATCCATCCAGGCTTTAATTACATCGGCATTATGGAGGCCGGTAATAGCTGGCGGGATCAAGCCACGGGCTGAGAAACGAGCAGCCTTGTCAATGCCCATTTGGGCCATCCAGTCTTGGTTGAAGTGAATCTCGCGACTTGCATCAGCATAGGTAGCGTTATTGAGTTCCAAGTGAGTAAAGGTATGAGAGACGTGGGCAAAATGATTGATGTTATCAGGCTTCATAAACCAGGTAGCAAAGTCATCAAGCGCAGCACAGGTCTTGGACCAGGAGTATTCAACAAGACTATCAGGCCAGAGGTTGGTGCCAGACCCTGGTGGCTTGACATATTCCAGAGGCGTATCAGGAGGGGAATTGTAGTCGACAGCAGATTCGGGACTGCATAGACCAGCAGCGCCCTTCAAGGCAGTTGCAGAAATGAAGTCGCCATTGCCATTGTGAGCAAGCTCCAACCAGAAGTCAGAGCCAGCGGGAAGCCGAGCATTGAGGTTGGTCTGCCAATCAATGTGGGCTTCGATGTCGGCCGTTCGGAGCTTGAATTCTTTGCCAGTCGGATAGTAAAGGCCAGTGCTAAGCTGGATGTCATCGATCTGACACGAGAGATGAACCTTGCGTTTGCCCAGGAAGAGGCCGCGGGTCATCCAGTGGATGTGTGAGTGCTGAAGGAAGCTCGAGGTTTGAGACCAGTCAGGGGCCCAGCTCATGAACCAGACAAATTGTTCGCGGCCATTGAAGTTGTTGATAACAGCAGCAACGCTCTCGCTCGTGAATCCGGTAGCAATGCCGAATTTGGCCACCTGACGGGTTGTGCTTGGGTCGGTAATGGTTGCAGGGACATGATAAAGACCCGTGGTAGACAGACCAGCGTTGCTAGAATTCGTCAGTACGGCGCTTCTCAACTAGCATGGATGGAACCTACGTGTTGATGTTGGCTGTAGGGAAGTCTGAGTTGTCCGAAATGCTGACGAGCTGCTCAACACCATCACCGCAGCATCCTCCGCCGATAGCAGCGACACCTAGTTGTCTTGTTAGCTGTGCATCGTTCAGCATTGACAGCCTGGTCTTACCAAATTTGGGACCGGGAAACTCGTTGATGCGAACCATACGGACGTTGAAGTTGGCTTGGTAAGCATACAGAGCATCCCACTGGGCATCAGTGATAGCACTTCTCCAAGCACCATCATAGTTGTATGAAACAGAGTCCATGACGATAATGCCCCCATAACGGCCTTGAGTGGAAGACGAGTTGAGGGTAGGCAGATCTATACCAGCCTGGGGAATGATGAGGTTCTCGTAAGGGATACCATACGCCAGTAGACCCAAGCTAGCAGACGAAGCCAGGGAATCGTCGGAGGCAATGATGAGGATGGTGCTGTCTATGGTGGCGGAAGAGGCACTGCTGGTAGTAGTTGAGGTGCTAACGACGGAACTGCTTGATGCAACGGAACTGGTGGTTGTGAAGGATCTGATAGTGACAGAACTACTAGTAGTACCAGCACTGCTGGCTGTCACAGAACTGCTTGACGTGACAGAACTGCTAGTTACCACAGGACTGCTGCTTGTGACAGAGCTGGTAGTGACGGAACTGCTCGATACAACAGAACTACTGCCTGTGACAGAGCTGGCAGTGCTAGAGTACACCTGAGTCGTCGAAGTGATAGTAGAGGTACCGATCGATGAGCTGGCCGGGGTGGTTGAGGTACCAGTCGATGAGCTGGTCGAGGCGACTGAGGGGCTAGATATGACGGTTGAAGATGTCGATATGCTAGTCGATATGCCAAGTGAGCTGCTCGATATAGCAATCGAGGTGGTTGCTTTCGTTGAAGTGGCTGGGATTGTTGAGCTTATCGTGGCAATCGTTGAGGCGTCGATGACGGACATGCTGTCTAATTGGACCCGAGCTGTACCGCCACTGCGGCAGAAGAGAATCGCCTGCACGGATGAACTACCGCCCCGGACGGTGATGGAATCAGAGAATGAGAGCCAGGTGAGAGGTGACGCGCTGGTAGTCGTTTGGGGGAAGAATGGCGTGCTCCCGACAAGACTGAGGCCCATGTATGCCTGGATTTGGCAAGCGTTTGCCTTTGTATTGGAAACAACGGCGTAGCGGAACGAGACGTTATAGGTCTTTGACGCCAGTAGTCCATTGAGCCATGTGCTGATGCCAGAGGAGGTGAAGACGAGTCTCTTGGAGAATCCATTGTCGTGACGGCCTTCACCGGCGACCAGCTCGACAACATTGTTTGCCTTGTCTTTCTCGCCGTTGGGCCCTTGGCCTTTAATGAGGTGGACTTCACCCTGTGTTTCAAAGCCGGAAATGCCGTTGGCAAAGTTGCCATTCTTGATCTCATTGGTGGCGGTCACAGGATGCTTGTGTGAATGCGTTTTTCTGGCGTCGCCGAGATGGCTCAGCACACCGAGAGCGGCGACAACTAAGCCGAACCCGCGCATCATGAAGAGTAATGAGCGAGAAGTAATGAGTGAAGGATAAAGAAGACAAAAGAAGGTACCGACTCTGAACGAGTCTACAGCATTTATGGGCCAGTTCAAACAAAGGAACAGAAGAACAAAGAGCAGTCACGAGCGGGTAACCAGGCCAAGGCGGACAATCTGAGGTGATGGCACTATAAGAGTCCGGTATTTCCAAACTCCATCGAGTTCCACATGGCAATGGACTGGACTGCTCAGCTTCTCCTTGACAAGGTAAGATTGCAACATCCGGGACCATCACCAGCCGTCCCAGGTCCGACTTGTTCTTGGCGCGCAAAGCCGGCTTCCAGAGCGGTCCATGTGCTCCTCGATGCCCCCTACCACGTAGCACACGCCTATATCGAGACGGCCTAGTAAAGGGCATCAAGCCCAGGTGACGCTTCTTCAGCTCGGCACACGCCGAAGTCTGACGCTTGGCCGACGCCATCTCGTGTCGTCAACGTTCCCCCTGTCCCCTGCATGATCGGGTGGGCGCCTCGATCCCTCAAACAACCTAGCATGCATCTTGTCTATGTCTAAACAAGCGCCGCCCCTAACCATCGCGCCTAGGCTTCCGGCGAGACCGCTCGGCGTCTGGCCCACCGTCGCTTTTCAGCTGTGCCAGTCAGCGGCTATCCCCAGAAAGGCATCGACAGCTCCGGTGGCGGCGATCGAAACTACGGAGATTTGCCTCAAGCCGCTTGACTTCTTTAGCCCGGGCTTGGGAAGCTAAGCCGCTAGTCGGGGGGTCATGGAGTCGGTTTTTGTTCCTCCCGACTGATCTGGAGATGAGTGGCTTGAGAACTGGCCCAAGAACGTCAACTATAAACTAGCCCGCCCCATTGTTTCCGTGTTTTCTCGGGGATTTGTCACGAATCATGGAGACGGTAGAAACAAGAGTTTAGTCTGCATGCCTAGTCCTGCTAGTCTTCTACGTAATGGCTCCTTAGTTCCTTCCCTGACGACTCAACCCCAGGGGCAGCAAATTTCTGCAAGTCTTCCAACCGCTAAACTCCTATGAAGCTAAGACTGGTGGTGCTTTTCGTGTTGCACGATAATATTACGTCCAACAAAGAATGAATGGTCCGCCACTGTCCTCACTAGTCCTTTCGTGACACAAGCGTTATCACAATGCGACCGCTTCAGACACAGGTTGCCACACTGTCTAGGCAGAAGCAACGCTACGCAGGCTGGGTTGACGTGAAACACTTCCAAGCTGTTTTGACGGTGTGATTTGTCAAGTCAATACCCTATACAACTATGTTAGATTCTCAACGAACCCGTTAGGTACCAACCCACATGCTTTAAAATGCCCAGCTTGTTGTTTCTATTGTTTTCATTTTGATGTATACATTATTAATGAACATTTTGAACCGTGACTACAAGTTCTGTACCACCTAAATGCATGTCCACGGTAGTGGAGTCGCTCGTCTCAACCCAACAACAAATCCGACAGTGAAGATGACAGTGGCAGTCACGGTCTTGCGGTGGATAATGCCTCATTCCTTCAATCAGCGAATCAATAATTTGGTCTTGCCATCTTGCTGTCCTGTTTCTCATGGTGAGATGTGCATGGCGATGGAGACATATTTCCCAGAGCCAACGATTCGCTTGAGCAAATATAATGATTTTGAATCAACTCTGCATCCATCTTATATCACCTCGGCTGGTGTAGCAGAAGGAGTCACAGCTCATCAGGGAGTACCTCTAAATGTGCTGGCGTCACTTGAAAAGGAGAGCCTAAGAGGATAGGGAGAGCGGTTCGAATTCATTTTCATCGATGCGGACAAGACGATAGTGAGACGTATTTCGGTTACGCAGTGAGACTCAGAAAGGCTGGTTGGCTGGATTATCGTGGTTGACAATGTCATGGGACGATTTACAGTTACCGTGGCGGAGGAACACCCACAAGAAGAACGTGACCTTGAAGGGAACTGGTGATATGAGCTGTTGGGAAGGATGCAGTTCGTGAACAGTCCTCAGTCTTGATCAGCATGTCAGCAAGAATTGATCACTACATCTTGTGTCCTAATAAATTAGACAGTGAACAACGCACTAACTTAGAGATGCCGGGGTGGAGCGTCTTAAGAAAATATGCCTAATATTTAACATCTGCTGGAAGAACAGGTTAATCTGCACCAGGACGGATACGCGGCATTTACCCCCTCTTGATTCAAGCAAAGGCCATGCCCATCTGGCCTGTCTTCTCACAACAAGAACGTTACCCTAATCCGATGGTGCGGGGGATCTCCAAATGCGGGGAGGTGCCTTTCTCTGTGGGGAAGATGTTCCGCGAGACGGAGTTTCTCGGTCCACCAATCACGGCGTGAGGTCCAGTCTTGTTCCTCCTGTGACCTGGTGTTGATCACCTTCTGCAGCGTCACATCGAAACTGTTGATGCTGCCGAACCGACTCGAAATATCCGGACCCCTCAGTAACTCATCCGCCTTGGATACAGACGCGCGCTGCCGATAGGTGGATTGTTGCGAAGGCGGAATAGGCGGCCAATGGAAAATACCAATGGGATCCGTGTGATGACGGGAGCAGCTAAGTGTTTGAAGATCCCCCAGTTTAATATCGGTGCTGGTCCTGGCAATTTCGCCGTCATGCCCCAGCCACACTTGGTCACTACCCAGGCGCTACGCCGTGTCTCTTGTCGTAGACACCACCTTACATGATGTTGGTTCCTCGTCATGACCCCTGCGAGGTACCAACGGACCACCGGGGGAGGGTTAATATCGCGCAGACATGAACGAGTTCTATAAAGACAGCCCGAGTCCGTGGCGATGACCCGGTTTTCTCCAGCCTTGTCAGAGTTTTCTCATCAAGCCGTTGCTCAAGCATTGAACATGAAGCCATCATCCATCCTCCCCCTCTTCTCTTTCCTTGCCGGAGCTCTCGTGGGCGCCCTTGAGCTTCCTGCCGGCGTGCCGAGGGATGTGCTCGAGTTCCGTAGCAAGCACCCGTACAAAGCCCCTACTCAACACCACCGCAGAAAGGTCACCATCCGTTCTTCCAGGAACGATGAGGACGATGTCTCAGATGCCTTCCTCAAGGGCCTCAAGCAGGCCAACCATGGAGGCACTCTTTACCTTCCCGAAGGACACACCTACATGATTGGAAAGCCGCTCGATCTCACGTGGCTCAATGACGTTCACATCCACCTCGAGGGAGAGATCAAATTCACCAACGACACTGGGTACTGGCAAGAGCACGCCTTTGCCCATCCATTCCAGGTGAGTGATTCAATGCTGCAAGTCTCCATCTTTGTTGCTAATAAAGCGTTAGAACTCTCTCATGTTCTGGAAGTGGGGAGGCAAAGATATCAAGATCTACGGCGAGGGTGTTCTGAACGGAAACGGCCAGCAATGGTGGAACGAGTTCTCCGGACTCGAGATTCTCGACCCCGACAATGAGTACCTGCGCCCTATTCTCTTCTACGCCCAGAATGCCTCTGGCCTGGAAATTGAGGGTATACATTTCAAAGACTCGCCATGCTGGACTACTTTTGTCGTTACCTGTGAGTTCCTGGCCGAGTCCTACTCCTCATTCTTGATCCAGTCGACTAACAGCACGTAGCTGAGGACATTGCTTTCCGTGATGTGATTTGCACCGCCGAGTCAAACAACGCCACTGTCCTTCCCAAGAACACCGACTTTTTTGATTCTCTCAACATTGAGCATCTCACAGTCGAGCGTGCGTGGGTCAATATTGGCGATGATTGCTTCTCTCCCAAAAGCAATGCCACCGATATTCATGTTGACACTATGTACTGCAACGGTAAGCAATCCATCATTCCTCGGCAGGACCAGCCACTTACAACCAGTTCAGGCACGCACGGCCAGTCGATGGGCTCTCTAGGCCAGTACAAGGGCGAGAAGTCGTTTGTCCAGGACGTTGTCATCGAGAATGTCTGGCTCCTCAACGGCCAGCATGGCGCTCGCCTCAAGACCTGGGCCGGCCCCGACGTCGGCTACGGCTTCATCGACAACGTCACCTTCCGCAACTTCTGGAGCGCTAACAACGAGTACTCGGCCTTCATCGACTCGTGCTACTTCAACATCGACTCGCAGACCTGTGCCGAGTACCCTTCGCAAATGAACATTACCAATATCTTGTTCCAGAACTTCACGGGATACACGTCGGGCAAGTACGGCCGCGCTGTGGCCAGGTTGACCTGCAGCACCAATCCCAACGCAGTCTGCGAGAACATCAAGTTCGAGGACTTCAACGTCGAGAGTCCCTGTGGTGAGGCTGTCGTTATCTGTGACGGTGTTTCTGACATTGGGCTCGACTGTGTGCATTTGGAAAGTGACGAGGCTCAGGCGGCGCTGGCAGATAAATGCACCGTTCCGATGGCGAGCGCCAGCCCGTTCCCAGTACGAGATTACTAGGCATTTGTTGAAGTGGTGTTTGATAGACAAAACGGAGTTGAGGGAAGTAAATATTGTAGCTCATAGCTAGTAACGACTGATTCCCACCACCTTGGCCTGCCACGAAGATGTGACCAGAGATTATCTCCCCAACATCAAAGCCTTATATAAAGAAGCAAAGGACTCTGAGAGTGAGCTCTGGGTGTCTGTTATAGTTCAAACTCAAGTCAGCTTACTCAGTACCGTAGTCATTGTAGCGATAAGTGGCGCTGCTCCTCACTGCCGGAGAGAATGATATTCTCGCTGCCATCGGACGATAGCCTGGTACCCTTGAGCTCCTCCCCGCTCACTTGCCACTCGCTTTGTCCCAAATCCTCCGGGCCAAAAGTTGCAGGCTGGCGACCTCCTCCAATGGTCCGCAACTCATGTGTGCCGTTCTTCCCTCTACTTTCACTGTAATATGCCACGTCCTCGGCTGTAGACCGGAAGCGAAACCATTTCGAGCGGCTGAATAAGGGCTTGATGCCGGGGATGCTGACGGCGACGGCGGCAACAAAGGTCTCACGAGAGGTCCAGCCTGAAGCGACCGGGAGCGTCGTGATGGACTTGAGTAAATAGTAGGCGCGCAGAATCGTCGCGATGATGACAAAGACGCCTGAGCAGAGAAGCGCGAGCAGCATGAGACGGCGCCAAATGGAGATCTTGGCCTTGAAGATGATCGGGACTGGTATGGCGATGATTGCGAGATCGGAACTGGCGTTGAAGAAGCTGACCAGGTAGTAGTTGAGGTTTCGTAGAGCACACGCATCTGCCATGATATGCATTAGCCTCTCAACTTGGAAAACTCGGGGGTATGGTAGAAAATCCCACCTCCGGGATACGGCACTACTTGCCACGACTTATGCACTGGGAGACACACGCAGATATGCGACAGGGCCGCGCCTAGAAAGGCTACGACAGTGTATCCCAAAACGATCCTCAACATAAACTCCTCTGTAGGGAGGCTTTTGACCAACCTCGAAAACATAGTCAAAAGCGTCGCCTTGAGAGACCAAACATAAACAAGATAGATCAGCCAGTCGGCAAAGGTAAGTTTCTGGCCAATGGTGAAGTCGGTGACTTGTTCGTCTGTGAGCAGGTATACTGACTCGGGCGTCTGGCCGATGGTGCTCCCATGGACAGTGATCACGTCGATGACGACGGTGACTGCGGTGTAGCTGAGAAGGGCGGCCAGCATGAAGAGATCTTCGATAGCGAAGTTTCGCACCCCCACAACCCTCCACCGTGCGAAGAACCGCAGCACAATGATGAAAGCGCCAACAGCATACTCTCCCCGAGCTCCTCATTTGCCATGGTGAGCGATTCGATATTCAGCTCTGTATCTGGCCGTTGGGGGAGAAAGAAAGAGGCGAGAAACAAGCTGATGTACGAAGTAGTACGGGAGAATACGAGAAACGGGTACCTCGTCGGCTCAAAGGAAGTAGACACAACGAAGCAACTAAGGGCCCTATCCGTTAATCGCCAGGCTTTGTTTTCTCGCTCCCGCTGTATTGAACCAAGACCCTGATGCAAATACATTCAGGGTTCTCCTAAATTGCGCTGTCCGAGACTATGACAGGCGAGGAATCGCTGAAGGGGTTGCGGATGGGAACCAACACAGGGTTGCATGCCAAGGAGCCGCCCCAGTCTCCGGGTCCCGTAGCTCTTCGTCATTCGATATCCGCAGGGTTCACAATCAACAACACTGACCAGTCATGAAACCATCATCCCAACAGCAGGGAGTGTGCTCTAGGATTGGACAGGGGTTTGAAAAGGATTCCTGCTCTGCTCCTGTACCTTTCTTCTCTCTTTGCCTGTCCACTCATTGCTACATTACTCACGACCTACGTTCACGCATTTGTATTCTTCCGGCTGTTTGCGTTGCAGAGTTGACACTGAAGACGGTACAACACGCCATGTTCAAGCTGTTAGGTCTTGCAAGAGACGCGCCCAGCATTGTGCCGTCGGACCAAATCATCCCCCTGCACTGGTTCGAAGATGGGTTCATGTGGAAAAAGGTCATTGTCTACACTCTATTTGTGCTTGACGATGCGCTGGACCCTAACGTGCTCCGCGGCGCGCTAGAGAGGCTGATCCAACGCGACGGCTACAAGAAGCTGGGAGGCCGGCTGAGGCAGAACGTGCGTTCTCATTACACAGTATTGTTACTGATATTACATGATGAATCCTAACATTGGTTCTATTCAGGCCCAAGGCGTCGTGGAGTATCATGTCCCCGCCGAGTTCAACTCTTCGCGCCCAGCGGTGGCTTTCTCGCACTCACATCACGACGTACAAAGTGCAGCCCATCCGACAGCCTCCAAGATCCTGAAGCCAACAAACCTCAGTGGTCCAACCATCGTGGGAAACCCCGAGGAGCTTTCGGACTTGTCTCGGCCGGACGGAGCCGGAACCCCTTCACTCGACGACTACCTGACGACGGATCGACCAACACTGGGGCTCCATGTCACAACATTCCGCGACACCACATGCCTGTCTCTATACTGGCCGCACGTGGCGTTTGATGCCATGGGCAAGAAGGCCATCATCGAGGGCTGGACGCTGATGCTGCAGGGCCGTGAGGACGAGATTGCGGCGCCCATCGGCTACGACAAAGATCTCCTGGCCGAGTTTGGAAAGCATGCTACGGAGCCTCACTTACTTGCTGGAAGCAGAGTAGGCAACTTCGGAATGGCCAGCTATGCCCTCCGCAACGCCGTGGGTTTTGTCGGGCCCAAGGAGATTCGCATCGTCTGCATTCCCGCTGTCTTTTGGCAGAAGATGGTCGCCGACGTCCGTGACGAGCTGGCCAGAGACGCCGCACCTGAGGACGCTCCGTTTGTCACCGAGGGCGACGTGATCGTGGCCTGGTGGACGCGTATCTGCTGCTCCCATCTCGCCAAAGACTCGACCGCGACTGTTGCCGCCCAAAACCCCATGTCCCTTCGCAAAGTCCTGCAAAACGACATCCTCATGCCCCCGGACCGCCCTTTCATCTCCATGGCGCTCGGGTTTCCAACCGTCCTTCTCCCTGCTAGCGATATCCTGGGGAAGCCCCTAAGCTGGCTTGCGCTGCAGTTTCGACGCGCCATCAACGAGCAGGGCACACGAGCTCAGGTCGAGGCATACGCAGCGCTGCAGCGCAAGTTCAGCGCCACGATGCGCATGCCCATCCTCTTCGGCGACAGCGGCATGTACAATCTATTCTACTCTAACTGGCAAAAGGCCACGCTGTTTGATTACGATTTCGGAGCCGCCGCTATTGTGCCGAGAGATGGGACGCCGCTTCGCGCGTCGTATATCCAGTGCTTGCAGGACCCAGCCTTTCCCGAGGGATGGCCTATTAGTGGAAAGGACGAAAAGAGTAATTACTGGATAACCGGATTTAGAGAAAAGGGCCTTTGGGCTAAAGTTGAGGAAGAGTTAGAAGCGCGAGCTAGTAGTGAGTAGGTTTAAAGTCTATCAAAATAAAGGGTGAATGAGAGGCTGAGCTGAAGTTGTAATTCCAAGCGTTGATTGGAATTATAGCCCTACTCAATATCATCAGAAGGATTAAGGCAACACGGTCTACAACACATGAGTGGTATTATGTTCCAGCTATAGTATGGCAGCATCATATTCTTCCAACCAGGATCCACATTCCCTCTCTTAGGAATGCGCCGCGTATACTGCACTGGATTTTGCGACTCAACACTCCAACGTTCCGGGTCACAGACGAAACTCGCGTCGTAGGTGTCCTCGATGCCTTCCGCTTTGTAATCACTAGACACACGCATGTCCATAACCACATTTTAGCTCATGTACCCACCGTTCATGACCAAGCTCCTCATAGTCAGCAATATGATTCCGCGGGCCTTTATCCACGCGTCAACGCTCCCTTGTCTGTTCAGGGCCCTCAACACGGTCCCTTTACTTTGCCCTGTCTCGGTGGTGCTATCAAACCAGGCTTTCCACTCCTCGTCGACCCGCCATATTTTGCCATCTCGCCAGTATTAACTCCTGCGCGGACTCTGATGCACCACAAATCAACAGTGATGATGTTGCATAGAGTTTCCTTGTATCAATGTGGTATCAGATAGGCTTAGTCGTATTATATCTTTGTGCACGGAAGAATCTGCTTCGCCTTCTCCGCTTCAGCCTTGTAGAGTTCAGTTGGAGTTAGCCTCCTTATGTCCAGCATTGTGAGCCCGCAAGCGAGGTTACTGAGTGCCAATCTGGCCTTTTTGATAGCTTGATTCGCTGCTTCCTTTGCTTTCCCCGCAAGAAATGTCATATGTTTCTTGTTTTTCTTCTCGTCACTGTCCCTGGCCTCGATCTTGGCCTTGGGCTTGGAGGTTGCCTCTCTCTTGTCTACCTTGTGTGCTTTTGTTTCGCCTTTTTTATCGCCAGGTAGAGTCCCGGTTGAATCATGTAGGTTCACAGGATTGCTGCCACAGTACTCGTAGTGGTTGAGCCCCCCTGAGGTACCGAGCGGATCAACATTGAGCTAACGACAGAGCTATGATATATAGTAACGCTCCTTGGAGTAGTACATGCCTGTCTCGCGGTCTCGCTCCTTTCCGGCGTACCTGTAACGCTTCCGCACCTTGGTGAGTCCGCCGTGGTACTTGGTGTTTCCGTAGGGTGTGTACTCCCCGTAGGAGATGATGCCGCCTTCTTGGTCTGTTTCCAGGAGAACCGAGTCCAGGATCTGGCTGTACTGAAACATGACGAGGAGCGAAGGGAGTCTCTTTTAGGCCTGTCTCGGACCAGATCATCTTTTCACCATGGCCACGCTGCTGTTGCCCCCCTGGATGCGCAACGTATCGCAACGAAGCGACGTGTTGCCTCGGCCGTCGTACTCCATCATCTCCTCCACTCTATCGACGTACTGGCATTCGCTCGTTTTGGCTAGTCTTCCGTCTGCCAACTGTCTTTCGGTGACTTTGCGGACGCGGTTGCCAAACATGATTTACAAATACCTGTTGACAGTCAGAAATCTCACAGGTTGAACCATCGAATAACTCACCACACCGTCTCTAGGATACCGTCATCACGTATCTGAGAGGACGAGCCCCGCAGCTGGTTTTGGAAATCCAACGTGGCGCTGGCAAGACCGGGTATGGACACAATATTGCCTTGCTCGTCGTACGCGTATCTGCGGTTGTTAGGCCGATTCCCATGGCCGTCTTGGCTAGCCTGTTGCCGAAGGTATCCGGGTCGAGGAGACTCGGACTGTCATAGGTGTACTTGTCCAAGAGAACAGTTTCTGACCGTGGACCACGTGTTTCAGTTCCAGAATGTCACCCGCTTCGTTGTACTTGTACGTCTCCGTGTACGGCGCAACTGCTGATCCATCCACCGGGCGAAGACCGTACTCTACTCCCGGAGTGGAAGCAACAAAACCGGGCCCTTACCAGACCATGGGTAAATGCGCTATATACCTGATATTAAATCTCCACCTGGTCGCCCGGCTATTATCCTGACACAACACAGTGCACCTCTTCTAGCAGGAGACCGTGAGTACACAAGGAATCTAATGTGATTTAGTTCATAGCTGTAGGTGGACTACGCGGCACGTCGTGCGATGTAAGACTGATCCAGACCGTAAACATGAGAAAGCCACAGATGACACTGCCTAGTATCCGTGGCTGCCATCATTGAACCTCTACCATGTCCTTAAGTTAGTCGTGTCCACACCTGCCATAGCCGAAAGATTCCGTACTGCTCTCTGGAATCGCGTGCCTCTTGCCATCCTCCTCGCAACGCTGTGAGCTGGTAAGGTCCTCGGCACTTAGCAAGAGGAGTTACGGCCTGTCGTGATCAAGGCTGTGAAGGCTGCTGTGGATCAAAACCTCACTCTCGTCTCGGCCGAGTTTCGATCTTTAATTTTCAAGACGGGCTTCTTCGCAAGCAAGAAGAGCGGTGCGAAAGCACTTGACGGGGTCCAAACCAAGGCGTATGCAAACACAATCTACGATCTGTCACTTGCAGTATACCGTCTCCACTTCCTCGTCACTGACACGTCACACACTGATGCTCTTTGAGTCGGAATCTACGATCCGCACATGATATCGCGGTCATCTCGCGCGCCATATCATTAGCATTTGTGACGGAAAGGACGGCATCGACGAGGCGTCGGCGATCCGGCTGCATGATCATGCCACAGGCGTTGACTGCCGCAACAAGGAAACATGGGTCAGGATTCTCGACAGTCTGAAGGAGGACTTTGATGGCATTGACGGACGGCTGCCCCCCGAAACAAAGAAGCTTCCAAAGACGGAGGATGAAAGGCAGATGGGGTTCTGCTTTCGCATCGCCACTATAACATGACGGAGATCTTCGATCTTCAATCATCACCGTGCGAGGATTACTGCTCCGTCATTAGTCCATCTGTATATCTCGTCGATCTTCTCAACTTCCTGAAGGCGACCCTGTGCGAGGAACCTGCACCTCCACCCGCGCTCGAGGATGCTGAAGCTCTTCCCGATACATTAACTGCCGTGGCTGCCACAGATCCGGTAACTTGAACAGCTGCCGTAGCAGTAGCAGCTTCTGCTTCCGCACAAGGGTCTACCGGGCTCAAGAAAAAACCCGCCGATCTCCTTGAATTGCTGTTCCCCAGACGCCCCGACTTGAAGTATCTGCCGCAGATCACGATTCGGCCTTATTTCTGCCCCCCCTCCGCCAAAGAGGGCGAACCCCAGGGCTAAAAAGTGCTGGCTTCGACCAAGCCAAAGGTTGGTCCGGGACCGTGCAACTGGGAGGTTTGAATGGCTTGGACTGAGTTCGTCGACGGCGTGTGGACGCCCAAGCGCGTGTTGCAGGACCAACTTGTCGCGGACTGGGGCACTCCGGATACTGACCCGGACACGCCCTGGAAGGGCCTCCCCTCCATCGCCGACTTTGTCTTTGCATCAGAGTCTACCAAGGCTGACGTGACGATTCAGGTTGCATACCAGAAAGAACAAAGAAGATAGACGTCGCTAACCTGCAACTCGTCGGCAAGTTCCAAGCCAAGGAAGAGCGGGTTGTGCCTGTATCAGAACCGGACAAAAGCAAGACCATCACCATCACCATGCCCACGAGCGTTCACAAGTTCACATGGTCTGCCAAAGGAGACACCGACGCGCCCGCGGGCAACAAGTTCGACGTTCCCAAAGCCAGCACGTATTCATACGCCGCCTCCACAACTGCCAGCCCGCTGTTAGCCATACCAAAACACAAATACCCACGTCATCTCACTTAGACCCTCTGCTTCTCCTCGGCTGGCTTTGGCTCTTCGCACGCTACTGGCCTCGTCGCGGACGACGAGCCTGGACACGCTACTAGCAGAGCTCGATGCCTCCCTTACAAGACCGCAAGACTGGGGCAGGGACATTGTCGAGGACGACGAATCCCACTATCACTAGCTGACCACGTCGTACGCCCTGTACAACTGGGAGCTCGGTCTCCATGCTGTTCTCCTCGCCGTCGATCGCTTCCACGCCACGCAACAGTTCAAGCTGGCCCTTTGGGCTGCGCGACTCGTTTTCGACCCGACAGTCAAGCCACCGCCCGAGGCTGACGCGGATGCCAAAAGGGCTGCGTGGTGCCAGAGGTTCTGACCGTTCCGCGACATGGCCTAGGACAAGGCTGACATGTCCGACACGCACTTTTCTGGATGGCCGACGGTGTCCTGGGCGCTGCCGTGACCGAGCGGCGGAGCAATCCCTCGACGGCCCACGCAACAGCTCGCGGTCGCCCGCCGGCAGACATGAAGTGGACCGTTATGAAGTATGTCGAAATTCCCATTGCCGCAGAGGACGTCAACTTCCGCCAAGGAAGCATGGAGATGCTGCCTATGTGCTTGGACCCGACCCTCCCGCTGTCCCTCGTCTTGCCAAGGCCGCCGTGCGCACCTAGGAGTCGATTCTTCAACCCGGTGGTTACTGGGACTCGAGCCGTGATGGCCTGCTCGCCGCCCAGCAGCTCTCCCTTGATCTGCGCCGCATGGAAACGGCCTTTATGAACACGGCAGCCTACGGCTACGAGCTCTCCAAGAGCGTCTCGCTCCGACAACTCAATCCGCAGGCGCTCTTGACGCTCCGTAAGAAGGGTGCCGTGTCCTTCTCGTTGCCCGAGATGCTCCTCGATCTCGACTTCTCGGGCCACTACACGCGCTGCATCCGGACCGTGGCCGTGTCCATCCCTTGCATCGTCGGCCCCCATGCCACCATTGCAGCAACTCTTTCTCTTACGCAGCACAGCTACCGCGTGTCAGCCACGGCTACGAAAGCCGACGACTATCTGGCCGCCAACATCGCCGACGGCTCATTCCGTACCGACAGGGTCCCCGTTGCCGCCGTCGCCACCTCCTCGGCCATCCAGGACACTGGCTCTTTCAACCTCGCGTTCTCCGGTGGCGCATCAGGCCCTGTAGATGGACGATACAAACCCTTCGAGGGCGCAGGCGCTGTCAGCTCCTGGAGGCTTGAGCTGCCGCCGTCACAACTCAAAGCGTTTGACCATGATACGATGCCAGATGTTGTGCTGCTTAATCGCTACACAGCTGCTGACGGCGGCCCCGTCCTCAAACGGGCTGCTTCCAACGCTGTTGTGCCACTGCATGAAAGGGACAAGGATCTCGAGGCGCGTGATAGCTTCTGAGGTCTCTTGGAGGCTCGTAACGATGTCTCGACCGGGTGGTACACCTTCCAGTCCGACTTGTCACAGAAAGACATCAAACGCACTGCGTCGCTTGACCTCAGCCGCTTGAAAGCCAGGCTGCCGTTCTGGGCGAATCCCGAAGACGTCCGCATCGAGAGTCTGACGGTGGCTGTGACAACTCCTGACGCAGCCATTTCGACGTCCTTGGGAATTAAGGCTGTGGGTGTGATACCGAGCAAAAATGGAAAGTCGGAGCAGGCGGCTTGAAGTCTGACGAGTCTTGAGGGCATGCGACGGTGGACGAGGGATGAGATGTCCTAGGCTAACATCCCAATCACTGGTGATAGCTGGACACTTATTATAACTAAAGAGGCTGGTGAAGTATGTGAGATCAAGGACTTAGTAGTATATCTTTACTATTTTATCATTAAGAGAAAGTAGAAGAAGAAATTAATTTAGTTTATAGAAAGAGGAAAAATACTCAAGTTATATAGAGTTCAAGTATAAATTCTAGACTCAAGTAGCTTTATTTAAGCTTTACTCTTTATGCGTAAGTACAATTTCACAATATTAATAATACCTGATAGAGTTTTACTTATCATTCCAGTAACTTAGTAGTAAGGGCTTGCTTTGCATACTTCGCAAGGTGTGACCATTTGCGACTTAATATCCATTTACGCAACCTTGTGCAAATTTCCAATCTGCCATTCGTCAAAAAGCATTGGTTCTTTGAAGGTCTGGAAGATGTGAACTTGGTGCATATTCTAGAGACTGCTGGGGTTCTGGCGCAGGTGCTTGCACAAACTCCCGCCTTGCTTTCTCCATGTCTCAGTTGTTCTATGGAGGCTAGCAGGAGCTGTTTGTTTTGCCTGCTATGCCTGGATCGAGGGAATGACTTATCCGCCGCTTTTGGGCAACGACAGAATGTGCAGAGTTTCGAATGAGAACGGGCCATAGAAATGGGTGAGGTTCGGAGCTGCTATTGAAAATGAAACACAGAGGGGAAGTGTACCTGTCAAATCTGGATACCGCGTGGTTTATGAAGTTGAAGACTTGTTGAAATCTCCAGCGCTCTAATATGATACGACGTCCAAGACCTAAAAGTCACTTGGCTGTACGTCATGAGACGGGAAAAGATGTGGTGCACGACTCTGTAGCGCAGTCAGGGTCCTGGCGGCGAAACAGGTCTAGCTATTGGAGCTTTTTGATTACTGCAGCTAATCATAAGAAGACGATCAAGGGCGTGACTGCAGTCTCGTTTAGCCTCCCAAGAAAGTTTAACTACTCAAAATCCTGATCGAACTGCAATGATTGGCAATCTTACTGCGGGAACTCTATTCCAGAATAAATTTGTCTGAGATTATCGTATCGTAGATCACTAGCTTGATCGCTCTGGTGAGGCTTTTAAACGTGGATAATAGGACGCAGTAGTGATGCTGTAGTTGAAGCATAGAATACATAACGGGACAGTTGGATAGTTTTGCTACGTCAAGGTAATTGTGGTTTGTGGCTCCTGTCCCTGACCTGATGGCTTTGAATACTCATAATCCAAGTGTATTTCTAGAGACACATCTGTGCAACTCTACAAGCAACGTCTTCAACACGAAGAAATGTTAAATGGCGGTAGCTTCGTTTAATCCAGGACGAGATGATCTGAACCTTGATCGAGGTGGATGTCACCTTGTTACATTGAGTTTAAAATAGCAACGCTAGCCCGTGCTTAACGAAAATGCCTGTTCAACGGTTGGAGGAAGTTTGTTTAGCCAATTTCAAATACGAGACATGATGTACTTAAGCAAAACGTCAATGCCAATCCTGGAATTCGGACCTTCCCGACTCCGAGCTGCCTACGTGGGGCCGCTTAGTCCTTCAGACTTTCACACATTCCACCCAGCATTTCTCGTCTTCTGCCCACGCTGGCAAAAGGGCGACAATTCCAGGCACGTCCACTCAGCTCAACCATACCATCGCAGAGAGCATTGCTGGATAGCTAGCTGGCCTTGGATGGTGTTTTATCTAACTGAAAGGGTCATCTTATGCTTGCTGCTTTGCTAGGGGCAGTTGCGGGCGGGGTCAGCTTCAGGGCTGAACCTCTAAAAATAGCTCCTAACTTTTCTAACCTTGCTTCTCGCGCAGGGTCGGGACTCCGCCAAGTTGAAGAAAGAATACGGGATAAATAAATGATTCAAAAGTGTGGCTCTTCTTGAGGCGGGCTGACCAGAGCCAACGCATGCCCTCCAGCCGTTAGGCGAAAGCCGGGTTTCCCGAGTAGAGCCCCTTTAATCGGACAAGGGCGGTTTCTGCTGTGAGTTACTGACTCACGGCTTCGAGCTTTTCGTGTTTGCGAGTGTCCAGATATCATATTTACATTCAATCATTCTTGACTTTATACTTTCCCTTCGGTCCAGCCTTATTGTGAGATGCCCTCTCCGGTCCACCAAGGTCTCATTTCCCATCACTTCACGTAGTCTTTCTTCTCCGGACTTGACAAGGGCCAACCTTGTCAGTCCCCGGCAACACCGCGACGTGGATCGATGCAAAAGCCCATACAAAAGCACAGCCACGCGGCTTGATGACCTGTAGAGTACACCGATGCCGCTGCACCTCATTTCACTACAAACCTCATCTGATACCGCTGCATCTTACACAGCACTGTGGACTCGCCGACATATTCAGACAAGATTTCACTATAGATCATAAAATCTGGTCTCGACTCTGCATCCGCAGCAGATCAAACGCCTTGGCAGACTCTCATAGAATATTGGGTCAACATCATACACTCTTCGATAATCATCACTGTCGCATCGAAGGCGACGTCACGAGTCTCATCTTGTTTACAAGACTTCATTCTCACTTCCCACATGGTCGATATGTCAGCACCTTCCTCTCCTCGTGGCAATGTCATGACATCAGCCGAATTGGAGGCATACCAGAAACAGAGAGATGAGAAACACGAGGCAGGGGAATCCAATGACAGTGATAGCGACGACGAGGACATCAATTATGACTCGGAGGATGACGACAAGGTGCCAAACAAGCAGATTGAGCAGCGGAGACGCCAAGAATCTCACGTCGCTGGCTATCGGCAAGAAATGATGAAGATGACCAATGGGCCACAGCAAACACAGCACACACGGGTTCCAACCTTGCAAGGCCCCTGGATGAATATCTCCAATCACGACGGCGACGACGAAGACGATATTCCACTCGCCATGTTGCAAGCTCACAGGCGAAGAGATCCAATGTGGCGGTTGGCTGGTGTGAGATCAAATCCAAATCTACGCGGAACTGCCCAGCAACAGTTCTTAAGACCTGGTTCATCACAATCAAGACCTGGTTCTGCGCAGGGTCAATCGCGCAATCCTGGCTCGCACCTGCAACTACCGTCATTTGCGCGTACTCTGCCCCAAGACCCGTTCCAAGATCCATACCCGGACCCATTCCAGGATCCAATTTCTGTCGGTCACAACAGCTCCTTTCAACAGCCATTTTCAGGAACCTTGATAGGCGTGATTGCAAGCCAAGAGCGCGCCAAAGCATCGCGGCGCGGGAACCCAAGTGGTGGCTTTCAGCCAATTCCTTCAACTACCGACAGTGGCCTGGGATGGGCAAATGGACCATATCAATCTACTCAAATGGCTTGGCCATATGGAATGCCTGGAGTGCAACAGTCCTCTCGACCCCAGACTGCTGATTCAGCGTCTCAAATACACCTGCAACAGATGCGACATGGTCTACAGGCTCAATCCCAATTTCTACAAGCAATGCCTTTTGCAAGTCAACACAACACCAGTCAGTCATGGAACCCTTTTTCTTCGCAGAATCTAGCAGGAAGTAATGGTGTGGCTACTGGAGAGTCTGGCCGTGCTGTTCCTGCTTATGGAGGTTACGCGCCATCAATTCCACCGTCGGAAAGGAGTACAGTTGGTTTGCCAAGCCGGTACAGACCAGTCACGAGGGCTAGGAGTTGAGTTTATTCTGGGAACAAAAAACACAGGAGATACATTGTACAAAAATGTAACTAATACTATTAGAGCCTTATATGAACATTCAACAGCAGAGGAAGCCCAAGTGTTCTGCATCAATGCTAACCCTCAAGTTGAGCCACCTCCGTCTGCCTTCTACTTTGCAGTACCATCCCAATCGTTTTGGCTGAATTTGGATGGTAGGTGTTAAACCTGCATTACAACAAGTAATTACATACAATATTATTCTCTACTTAAACACATAGTAAAGTCATAGTCGGAAAACCTCATTCAGTGATAAACCCTTAAGACTACCTCCTAACAACCTCTTCCCTAGCATCCTCCACTGTAACCAATCGCACCATTCTTTCCATGATCGCTAATTTCAATGAGTTCGAAACTTGAGTCCGATTCCCCACTGCCATCTCGTTCGTTGACCAGGTTGCCAAACCAGAAAATTCAACCCATAGCAAAATCGGTCCCCCGGCTGCATTCGAACCAATAGTTGCAATACCATGTTTTGTAAGAAAAGACATGTCTGAGAGGTGTGCCTAGTCCGTGGATACCATCTCGCGGAGCATCTTATCCCCAGTCTCGGCCATTCTTAGGTCGACCTTGGCTTAACGTATCGCTACCTAGTACGACAAGTTAGTTCATGTCTGGTAGCAAGCATGAAAAAATCAATAGCCGAAGTCGGGATTATACTCAGCACTTCCATCACCGCCTATAGAGTAGCATCTTACTTTCGCTGCCTAGGGCAACGGCTAAGGCGTCACCTAAGTTCTTGTCTGGCGTACTGAACAGGGTGTTGTGCTCGCGAAAAAGGGTTGAAATGGTACTGACGTGTAGCAACAGGACATAATCGGTCCACTGATATGATGAAGCGGTCTGCTGAATCAACCACACCAGTTCGTCGGCGATGCAGATTATGAGGTGATTCCTATGCAGAGCGAGCGACTCAGGGTTAAGCATTACGTCCCACAGGTAGCCAGAAATGTTAGCGGGCAGCAGTGCTTTCCGTGATATCATTGTGATCAGAATACCAGCGGGAGAGCACTTGACCTTCTGTTCGCTCAACTTATCGCGTTCAATATCATTGACAGACACCTCTTGCTAGTTATTGAGAATGCAAGCATCATGACCTACGCACACTATAGCTAGCGAGCTGATTAATCCGACAGTTGGAAATTCCAAGGAAAACACGGGACCGTCCGGCCAGCTCGCCCGATAAGGAAGGTAAGGTGCCCAATAATGAAGTGCCGACATTGCCGAATTGTAAGAACTTGGGAAGCCAATTGGTTTGGGTTGACCCACCGCAAGAGGAACTTTTGCGCCAGTTACAGTGTGTGTCTGAATTTCGCATTGCCGGGCCTAAGGTGATCTACATGGCGACAAGTCACCCGCCATTGATCCGGCCAACAAGCTTAAAAAGGTAAAGAGAGGAACTTGTGTTAGCGCCGTAGACCATACCTACATCTAGACTGCGGAACACTTGCAACACTAGAAACATTTGCGGCATCCAACTTCTGCATTTCTGTGAAGATGAAGGGACTTTTGTTCATGCGCTTCGGGCGTAAGAGAAGCAATCCAGTCGTCTCTAGAACGTATGGCATAACTAGTAGCACGCCGATCCGATAAAGAGTGACATGCAGTGAAAGACATCCAGGTAGTATCAATGTAGGATGTGGCGATCTTTTCAGAACCTTGACCCGTGACCAGTCCAGGCAACTATCACATGCCGATGTACGTTGAACTTTTGCTGTATGATATGTGTAAAGACAGTTGGTTTTATTTACTTGATAGGATCATGAAGGAGCACTATTGGATTCAAAGACCAGCCATTCACATTTCGAAAGCTGGAAGTCTACCCAGGTTAACCTTCATAGGCAATCATCTCCAACTGTCTCCACAAGCGCGGAGCATAATGCGGAAGAACATTCCTACACTAATTAAGACAGGATACGTATTGAATTTCTTGCAGGTTCTGGACGGATAACCGGCTTCACATTTGAATCGCAATCAGTAGACATGGAAACATCATGTATGAGCTCATCGCAAGATCATCAACTCTTCTCTACAGACATGTGAATAGAGTGCAATGATTCGCTACTTATGCTTAGATGATTTACTGAAGGGGTAACTCGCTCATACACCCTGTGGGGTTGAAACCTGCTATGTACCCTAGTTGGGTGTGGAGATGCCTGATACGGCAGGTGTTAGCGGCTATGCGGCTGCGAACGAACAACTGATGATCGCACGCCTAACAAATATCATAATTCTGGGGAACTGGTAGATGATTCAATCCTAGCCAAACTAGATACGCCCGTCAATGGCATCATGCCGGTTTTCCGAGAAGAGATGCACAGAACAAGCCAGGTCGTGGATGACTTTGTATATAATCACAGCTTTTCGTTCCTGATTTTGGGACCTCTTCCTTTTCTTAATCATCCGCTCAAGAATTCCCTATTGCCACTGACCATCATCTCTTCTCAACACAATGTTATTCGCTGTCTCTCTCGCTGTGGCTGCTGCCGCCGCCGCCGTCACGGCTTCGCCGGTTGAGCCCAGAGCCAAAACCACTGTTCTGTCATTGAAACACGTCTCCAGCATCACTTCTGTTAAGAACATCGTTCAGAAAGGCCAGTCCCGCATTAAAAAGATCAACGGCAAGAATACCGTCCACGCCAACATTGATGTCAGCTCCGGCTCGGTCACCAACGACGATGTCAGCTATGTCGCCCCAGTTGTGATCGGTGGGAAAACCTGGGATCTCATCGTTGATACTGGATGTAAGTGACTTGTTCTAAATCGCCAATGCCACAATATACTTATCGAAATTTTATAGCTTCAAACACTTGGTGTGGTGCCCAAACCTCTTGCGAAGCAACATCGACTGGCAAGTCTACAGGCGGTACTGTGTCCGTCAGCTACGGCTCTGGCTCATTCTCTGGCAACGAGTACACAGACAAAGTCACCTTCGGCGGCCTCTCTGTCGCATCGCAGTCGATTGGTGCTGCTACCTCGGCGACCGGCTTCACCGGTGTCGATGGCATCATCGGCTTTGGTCCTGTTGATCTCACCGAGGACACGGTCTCGAACGTCGATACCGTCCCAACATTCTTGGACAACCTCTATAGCCAGGGGTCTATTTCGACGGAAGTGCTCGGTGTTTCCTTCAAGCCGGAGTCTGGCAGCGACACTAGTGACACCAATGGAGAGCTGACTCTCGGTGGCACTGATAGCTCCAAGTACACCGGTTCAATCACCTACTTCTCAACACTCAAAAGTGGCTCTGCCTCCTCGTACTGGGGTATCTCTATTGCTAGCTTCACATATGGCACGACTACCCTTGCCTCGTCTGCCACTGGTATCGTTGACACTGGTACTACCCTCATCTACATCCCAACCACTGCCTACAACAAGTTCTTGTCTGCTGCTGGTAGCGGCAAGACCGATAGTTCATCTGGCCTAGCTGTGTTTAGCACAAAGCCTACTTCAAACTTTGGTATCAAGTTCGGGTCAACGACTTACACCCTCACACCAGCGCAGTACTTGGTCCCGACTGCCCAGTATAGCTACTACGGCCTGACCTCCGGCAAGTACTACGCCTGGATTAACGACGGTGGCAGTTCTGGCGTCAACACTATCATCGGTCAGAAGTTCCTTGAGAATTACTACTCCGTCTATGACACCACCAACTCCCGCATCGGTTTCGCTACTAATGCCTAAGATGTTTCATTCTTTTCTAACTCGTGGAGCTTGGTATCAACTTTCTGCGACGCATCGGAAAGCAGCAAGCAAGGACAATACTTGGTATCATGAGAGGGAGTAGATAACTTGAGGTGTAGAATTAAGAAGACTGATATAACCTATATTCGCTATATACGATCTACATGCTCTTAATTCTATCCCCTACGCTGAGAAGTAGTTGATTAGATGTGTGTGGAAATATTGATTCTGGTAGTGTTCTGGACATTCATAGACTACTCAAGAATCAAATACATAACGGGACCATTTCTAGGGTTCAGGGTCGGCGTACCAAATTGTGATCGGCGTAGCTGCCACTTCCATCGAAGGTTCTTACTACATCTTTGATTCCAAATTCAAGGGATGGATTATCATCAAAGTCCCTCAGCATGTGGAAGCGATTCGGTCTTGCATCACTGCCGATCTGCCTGCTTTTGGGGATGGTTGTTTGGTTTTCTTCAAGGGCAATTTCGCGAACAAAGATGTTGGCTGCTTCTGCTTAGGCCAACATGCTTCTAAGCAGATCTTCCAAACCGATCTCTACAACCTAGAGCGCATAAATACCTCACTGGATAAGTGAAGGTAGTCGTAAACACAATGTCGTAACTTCAGAGTGAGCAGTCTTACGGGATGAAAACGCGCTATTAGTCTGCGCCATACTTGACCATAATGAGCCTTTTGTTGTCAACAGTACCAGGCACGTAGAAAACGGCAGCATCCTCCAATAGCCTTCACATCTTCCTCTTCCCTTCCGAACAGGGGTGTCTGTTCTTACAGGGAGAGTTAACTCACCCACTTGAGTTTTTGACACTATCTATACTACCAGCGACTTGAAGCACTTGTCCCACAATCCTGTGTCGTCACTTGGAGCAGAGACTGATATAATTGTCAAAAGTGATAGATCCTACGAGAAGGTCAAAACACTCACCTTTATTGTCAGAATCTCATTGAGAAAGAGTCAGGGAATGTCGGTTCCCTCAGGCTACGCTGTATAACTGTCCTCTTCTCCTACTCTAGTCTACATCAATGACCCCAGTTACAGACGGAGCTGTCAACTACGGAATGTCACCATACCCCATTCAGTCAGCTCTATATCGCAGTTCTAGCAGGAAGACTGAGATGAAAAGCGACATTTGGCTCGTTAGGTCTTTGCTATAGCTTGTATTAACGATTATTACTGAATTACTTCAATTCTTATTCGCTTTTAATACCATCGACTGCATGAGTGTACCGTCTTTACTCATGCCCTCCGAGCTCTTGGGTTTCTATGCAGCTACTTACTGCAGCTTTAGATACCGCTAACACGACCCTAGGTGCAGCGAGAATGACATGCTCGTACCGAGCCAACATGCCCCTTGATCTCGCCCCTGTCAACGCTTTAGCGTCTGCTGCGCTCCATCCAACGCGTCGAGTCCAGAGCCTCACCGCGTCAGCCGCCTTCTTCTCTGCTTCATCCGTGTCCGCATGGCCGTCACAATCTTATACTCCTCCTTATCCGCCTCGCGCCTCTCCGGCACCCACGCCCAGCTGGTGTTGTCGCCCACGCCCTTGAAGCCGCAGCTCTCTTCGCGCACGCGCTGCTTCAGGTCCTCGAGAATGCTGAACTTAGGCACCTGGTCGTCTGACATTCCCGACAGGGGCGGTTGCAGGCTGAGGGGCACGACCAACGGCACGCTGCTTGTGGCCGTAGGGGCATTGAGCAGCGATACCACGACATTGCCTGAGAGGGCTAGACTGGTGCGCGTCTCGTCGGTAGTTACGTGCTAGTCCTTGTCGTGAATGTGGACTTCATTTGTAGTAAACGACAGTGTGACGGAATTTGAGCTCTCCGGCCTTGACGGCCCATGTGTTGTCATGGATATCCGTGTCGTCACTGAACATGGTCTTCATCCAAGAGGCCTCGTTCTTGGCTGACGCCCCTTAACCGCCCGGGGCGTTTTTGTTGTCTGAAAGAAGACTGCTGGTACAGTTGAAGAGAAAATGATCGGTCGTCTTGTCCAACTTCTTCTCACCTTTGTCCACCGGAGCTGTCTCGACGCGGACCCAGCCTGCCGGCACAGGGATCCCATTCGCAACTGTGCCTCCACCCTAGAGCACCAACTCCTTGAACTTTTCGAGCTTGAGGGTGCTCACGCTACCTTCGCGCAGTGCTCTATCACGATCGCTAAAGTCGATATCGAAGCCAAAGACCTAAGAGTCGACGTGTACGCGACCTGTCAGGGGTGGTCTCATGACGTCGAGGACAGCCTTGAGCTCGGCGTTGGGGCGGATTGTGACAAGACAAAGATCCAGGCTGAAGCGCACGCCAACGGCGATGCCACCGTCGGCAGCGAACTTAAAGGGCTGGAAGCTGATGAAGAAATTGAAACAGGCGTCGACCCATAAGTCAACGGGCCCAGGCTAAGCGTGTCATTGAGCTTCCCCCCGCCCATACACAGCCACGTCGTGACGGCAGAGTGGGCCTCGCCCGAGATACGCAAAACGTTACACCGCCCGACAGGTAACAGCTTTCGTGGGGGGTGTAGCCGCGAGGCGAGAGCTGGGTATCAAACCTGAATGTCCCGGCGGCAGGGTCAAAGAAACACGCGATGCCCAGCTCTGCGTGGGCGAACTTGACGGACGACCCGAGGCTCGGCAGGTCGATGACGGCGACGCCTAAAATGCCAATCTGAATCAACGGGCTGGTAGTTATGACCGGGACGGCGTCTGCCGAGAGGACTTTCAGCGTCGCAAGGTTCAATCGGCGGCAATCCAGAACGATCCCTCGCGCGCTGTAAACCAGGGAGTGACGTCCTTCGGTCCTTCAACCTTAAGGATGACAACGACCATGGTCAACATTGGACCATCATCTCCCCCATTGTCACTGTCACTGTCATTGTTAGACTCGAAATCATCAATCCTATAATTTTGTTTAGCTATATAATCACTACTTAAAGATACTAGGTAACTATAAGGGCTATAGTAAAGACTGGTTCTTCTAGACTTTTAGCACGTGATTTTAGGATGGGCCAGTGCTAGTAAGATAGAGAGAGAGCCAGAGATTACACAAACCGCTGGTTTTAAACCGCCCACCGCTTTCCTCTCTTCAGGCGCGTCCCCTCGTGGCGTATAGGTCACAGCTGGAATATATCTAATACAGATCACGGAGCGCTGACTCTCTCTATTGTAAAGTAAACCTAGGACTCACCTAAACTTTTACTATAAAACGCAAGCCGCATGCAATACGATAGACTTGGACGACCGTGTCAACCTTGATAACGTATCATTCCTATCATGGATAAGTAAATACGATTAAGAACGAGAAGGCCGCTTAATCGATTGGGTTTCTACATTCCACCGGGATCGCTTGCCTTGCAAGCTGACTACACACAAACAGGACGACAGTCGCGGCGCATACAACATGAGCTGCAAGGTAGATTTCAACAACGGGGAGAGATGAGTAGTGCGCTTCCCTATGGACGCAAAGGTTATCATTTCCGATGAGAAAGTTGAGATTGAAGTGGCTACAATGAATCTAATCCGTCAGCGAACCACCATACCCATCCCTGAATTCAGGCTTGGGGACTGGCAGCTGATAATGCCCTTGGGATCGGTCCCTTCATTATGATGGATTTCATTGAAGGTATTGGTGTTGATCACATTCTTCAACGACCTGATGCCAGAATAATGCGACAGGACGTCAGCCAGACAGCGCTCGAGATTATATTCCGGCAGATGAACAATTTCTTGCTGCAGCTCCGGAACCTCGACTTTTCACATCGGTAGCTTAGACTTAAAGTCTACCCCTACTGATGGTGGCTTCGCCGCGACGATTCAATCGCGGCCAATGACCAAAAAGGCGCAAGACTTTCTTTGGGAAGGCGGAGTCAATGTTCTTAGTAGGCAACGACACTTGTTATATACTGCTACTGTTTCTCACAACGCCGTCTAGGTCCTCACAGCGAGACATTCCCATCCACAACAAAGTATTCTCACCATGTTGTTGACCGAGACTTGCAACATATCCACGACCAGCCCAATTCAGTGAATGACGAGCACGACGCAAGAGAGATGTACATCTACTTCAACATCATGAAGGCCTTGATCCCTCATCATGTTTTGCCAGACAGTAACAAGGGACCATTCAAGCTCATATGTGACGACTTCCAACCTACAAACATGATTGTCAACAACGAACAGGATCTGAAAGTCACGGCAGTGATTGACTGGGAGTGATCATATACTGCGCTAGCCCTACGAGGTTCAATGCGCACCTGAAATTATACACTCAGCTACTCAGGGAAGAGGAGCTGAAGATCCTCGGGGATGGGGCCGCAGACCAGAAGACCTCGACCATGCTGCGTGCATACCAGAAAGATGGGCGCCAATAGTTTCACTTGATCATCCTACGTGGCTTTAATGGGCCTACTTTGGTCCCGTTTGTTAAGCTTCGGGAGAAGACGAAAGCCTGGAATGATCTTGTTGCAGCCATTTCAGAGGAATAAATTAATTCATTTGTGCAGAAGAAAATGGCAGACTCGCAAAAGTACGAAGAACAATTGGCTGAGATGAAGGAACGATATACGGTGGCCCTGAACGGGAGCTTGGAAGATTTGGGCACTTTTCTCCGCAAGAACTTTTTTTTGATGAATCAAGATACCAGTGGCAATCATGGACTTGTTTCAATCGGTAATCTCTGCTTGGTGAACAGGAGTGTTATTGAATCGTTACAAGCAGGCGCATGGGGCGTTGCGATTGAGATCAGAATCTGGTCTGTTAGGGCCAGGGAGAGCTTGGGAACAGTGATACCGTAGTCCAAGATTATTTCGAGCCTGAACCTACTGCTAGATCTGGACATATGCTGAGGAACAATGGTTGAGATGCACACAGATACCTTGAGTATCAGCTGCAAGGGTTGGAAGAAGGACTTCATATTCGGGCAACAGTCGTTACAGACATTTCTTTTAGGCTAGGATATATATACTTGTCGAGAGTTCTATGGGCCGGATAGGTTCTGCTAAATGCTTTTGATACTCCGCATCACGAGCTTTGGTCCATCACCCCCACTGAGTTAGTTCCCCGCTCGAGACCTTGGAGAGATCGCCACTGCCTTCCATCGCCTTCGGGCTTAAAAACCACAATCCCTAGTTTCACGTCAAACTGTATCTGGGCAGAGTAAAAATGGAATTGGTAGGTCCCTGAATCAACTGTCTCTATGGTTTCGCCCAAAATGATTTCGGCCTTGCCCTCGATGGCACTGTCGCTTCCAGTGTCAAAGCCCTTGTCTTTTTGTCAAGCCTCCGCGAGGTTCTTCTCCGCACTAACGGGATAGTGCTCACACGGCATGGTTCGGTTATTTCCCTCATAAGCTAGGGCCTGTTGTTCTCCCGAGTAGATAGTGCCGTGGGTTGATAGGCAAAGCAATCGAACCCGCTGAATTTGAGCCCTGTTTTTGAACAGCTTCGGTGGGTGTTACCCGAGAGCATGAATTATATACGGTCCGTCTGTTGACCTAGACTGCAAACCCTAGACCCAGCCCTCCACTGTTCACTCAGTTCGACGAAGGAAGGCTGCCCTTATCTTCGATGCGATTAAAAGTGGCGTAACCTGCGCCAGCGAAAGCCAGCAGATCATATGAATTGCCCTCATAGCTGTGCCCTGGGAGAACTACGATGTCGAGCTCAAAATTGCTTCTTGAGTGTGGCCCCTGTTTCCCTCGCTACTACGAGTCCTGGACCGGCATGTTCAATGTTTATTTCGAATTTGTAGTAGCTGTGTCTTTTGATAGTGCGGACGAGAAAGATGAATAAGAGATATATGTGATTATCTGGAGGAAATGAGGTCTGAGAGAGGAAGTTGGAACAATGATGACGTTGTCGATGGGATGCTTATAACGATGAGATCTAGTCCCATGGATGGGTCTAGGGTAGGGTCTGCGTGACATGCAGTTAATACGTAAATCAGGACATCAATTAAGAAATGGGCATGACATCTATGTGTAGAAAAGGAAAAGTTGAGAAACTATAATTCAACGCTATCATGGGAGAGGTGTTGAAGAAAACGGTAGGGGAGGGCAGTGTCGGAATTAGCGAGGTGATGGAACAACTTGCTTTTCGTGCGACCAAGTGACTAAATCGCTCACACCGCGAGCGCAGTCAGCATTTCACGCGCAAACGTGGAGAATCGTTTCGACCCGGCAAGGCTTCACAGAGTAGGCTCCGCCATTCTCCACCCGAACATCAACAGAATCTGCACAGCAGTGGCGCACGGCTTCCAGGAGGAACATCTTCGATCAGCTCGTACTTCCGTTTAGCTGTTCGCTCCATCGAGAGCGTGCTGCTGCTACCACAAGGTGAAAAGAGGACACAGTTTTCTTCCACAATTTGAGCCTTTCAAAGACCCAATGCTTCTACAGTTCCTCAATACAACAACAATACCTCTCGAGTCCTCTTTTGAAAGACTTTTTATGTGAGATACAGCATCGGACTAGAGTTGTGCAGGAGCTCAGTTATGGAACGTTGCCTCAAAACTCAACGCGGCAGCCATGGGAGCACATACAAGCTTAAGTCGAAGTGAGTACATATCTACGCGCATACAATACGAGCAGTAGAGCAAAAGTCCCTTAATCCTAGGAAAGCCTATCACGACGATGTTGCTGGTCCAGTGCTGATCTTTACCATGTTAGTAACTTTACACCGTCGGCTATGTGGGAATGCTCGGGAGTTAGCTCTTGAAAATTGGAAACTACAGGCTAGATTCATTAAAGTGCTGTCTCTACCATCTAAATCCCAGCAACAGCCAATCATGTTAGGCCTACATGAGCTTGCATTATTCTTGAAATATTACCTTGCCCAGTTCTTTCCCCTAGCCTCGGCAGTAGGCCCGATCTCAGACTAACTTGCACTAATCCAGTCTTAGCGTCTACCTTATCACGGTAAACGTCCCCACATTACCGCGGATGTCACAGCATGTCCTATCGAGAAAGGAAAGTGATTAAATAGAGGGCCCAACACTCAACACCAAAAGTTTCATGATATTGCCCAAAGAGGTAGGTGGACAATTCCCGGCAGACACGGCACCGGGCCACCAAACTGACACCATATCCGGCGATGAACACCTTGGATGAGTTACTGCGCAATTTAGTCCTGTGAAAGAGCATCTGATATCCAAGTGAAATGCTATGACCCGGAAATGCGGCACTTGAACATGAACTGCCTGCGATATAGAGGATAGCGCGCAGCAACCGATGTCGAGCACGCAAAGGTACCACTGCCGAGTAGCCGGCCGCGAGGTTGTATAGAATCACTATATAAGTGCATTGAGTGCCAAGCCAAGACGACCGAAATCAGTATCGACATCAGCATCAGAAGCAGCACCTGTACAAGCACCTCAACTCTCAACAACTCCTTCTTTCATCATCGCCATCAACATGAAGTTTACTCTCTTTCTTGCCGTAGCCAGCGTTGTTGCAGCCGCTCCTGGCCGCAAACTCATCCCACGGGACACGTCTCCCCTCGTTCCTCGGTCTGCGCGACGGGCCAGATACAGCTCTGCTCCCAACCAGAGGCTCTCGTCTCCTGACTCTGTCAATGACTCAAACGTCGAGTATTCTGGCAACTGGGGTGGAGCCGTCAAGATCGGATCAGGCTACAACCAGGTTGAGGGTACCATCATTGTCCCTGAAGTGAGCGGCGCGAGTGGATCTGCTGCCTCAGCTTGGGTTGGAATCGATGGCGATACATGTCAGACGGCCATTCTTCAGACTGGCGTCTCTTTCTACGCTGATGGATCCTTTGATGCGTGGTACGAGTGGATTCCCGACTACGCCTACAACTTCGACAACTTTGACGTTAGTGTCGGAGATGAGATCAAGATGAGCGTCGACGCTTCCTCCACGACCAAGGGCATTGCAACCCTCGAGAACTTGACCACAAACCAAAAGGTCACTCATTCCTTTACCAACACTCCCTCGACTCTCTGTGAGACCAATGCCGAGTGGATCGTCGAGGCTTTCCAGGAGAATGGTAGCCAAGTCACCCTCGTCGACTTTGGTACTGTGACTTTCACCGATGCCTCTGTGTCGGGATCTGGAGGCACATCTGGACCCCAGGGAGCTGATATCCTTGACATCTCGCCTGACCAGGGCTCGACTGTTTTGGCTGAGGGCTCTGTCAGTGGAAGTTCGGTTACTGTTAAGTATGTTGGAAACTAATTTGACCCCTTGAGAGGTCTTACACCCAGGAAGTTCCATGTTTAAAGTACATTAGAAAAACTTATGGCCTTGAGAAACAGCTTCCTAGCGCACTCAATCTTATACTGAGGTGCTGTATCTAGTAACTGCCTTTGTTCTGAAACGAGTTTAAACATATCAGATATCAATAAGGTCAATTTTACTTTCAGACGAAACAAACTTGTCCAGAACCTTAATTGAATTTTCAAGCGGCTCATTATCGTACTTTCAAGACATGTCGTTTGCTTCCTCGTAAAAGTGTAGGCCTTAAACCCCTATTCATTTTGGAGGCTAAAATCCATACTGCTGATAAAAGAGATAATGTTCTAGGCCCGTCTCGTGCCCGCAAAAGTTGTCCTTGTAAGCCCGCCTACCGGCCTTATAGACATCCCACCTCGCTGACCTAGCTGCTCTTTCAGTCAAATGTCTATCCCAGTCCGTATTAACTTCTTCTGTCTAGCTGTCCGCTCCATTGAGGGCGTGTTGCTGCTACCACAAGGTCAAAAGAACACAGTTTCAATTTGTCTGTTCTTTCGACTCTAGGAATCCTCTTGAGATTTAATAGTTGAAATTACTCTTCAAAGCTATTAAGTAAATGACGCTGCAGTTGTTTCGGCCGCACCTGACACATGGCAAAACCCTCGAAACATCGTCCTTTATAAGACGGACTTAGAGTCTATAGTCTTCGTGGTGACGATCGGGTCTAACCTAGGGGTGTAGGGTAGGTCCGGACGTGTAGTGGTCGCTCGCCCCCTCCCCTCTTGGCGAGCAGAGACAGATAGGAATGACAGCCTGAAGATGAGGGTCAACCACCGGCAGCGACTTCTGGGCTCCGGAAGTGAGGTAGCTCCCAGACGACTCGTACATTATGTACTGCTCGGGCAAGCCGCAGAAGATCCTGGGCCGCAACGCCGCCGACGGCCCGCTGGTGGAGGCGCCCAATCTGGTGTACGTACGCGGCCGGTACGTGCTGTTCTTCAGCAGCCACTGCTACTCGAACGAGGCGTACGACGTCAAGTACGCGTAGGCCGACTCGGTCACGAGCCCGTACACGAGGGCGAGCACTATGGATGGCGGCAACGAGACGCGGCTGATCGCGACGCCGCAGTTCGGGCTGACCGCGCCGGGGGGCACGACGAGCTCGAACAAGGGGGACGGGCTGCTGTTTCACGCGCGGTGCCTTGAGAAGGGGAGGTGCATGTACTCGGTTTCTTATAGTGTGTTGGATGCTGAATGATTTAATTATGACAACGCTGGATCTAGTTGAGCCGAATTAATAGATAGTATATAGAGTAGACCCTGCACTCTGCGTATATCTCCCCACTCAAAATTTCAGCATGTCTTTGCTTCTTCCCCGCCCGCTTTAAAGTGAGCCTTACGATAAGAAACTCAAAAGTCTCTGTATATTAACAGTATTAATAAGCTAAGCAAGGCTGTATAATAGCTTGTATATTATAATACCTTCTTATTCCTAGTGTTATCTCTTTATAAAATAAGATAGCAATTACTTAGTTGCTATTAGCTATATTAAATATAATTATATAACAACATAAAGTATCACTTTAATCTTTTAAATACTTATATTCTACTTATTATTCTTCGAATTACTAGAGTACTATAGTAGAAGATTGGGCCGCCGCTGTCGCCCTGACTGGAGTCCTTGCTTCCTTCATCCAGACCAGCGCAAAACATGCCTTCGGTAATTCTGCCCGCGCCATACTGTTCCCGACACTTAGCACGCGAGACGACGGGCACAGTAACTTTTTGGAGATCCTCAGGGGTAGACCCGCCTTCGATCAAGTAACCCCTGTGTTTCCAGTTAGTTGACCACGACTCACCGAAACAATACATCTTGATAGTTTCCATGGCAGTACTTACCAGCCCGCAACCGTAAGAAGAGAATCAGCGACAGGATCTGAGCCATTTTTGGCCGAAGTGGCATAGCCAATCGCGTCACCGGCCTCGATTGGGCTCGCAAGACGCCAAATTGCAACGTCGTTATCGGTGTCCCACGACCTGTAATCAGGGTGGCGGACAATAGAAGTCACACCGGCTTGCTTGCCACCTACGCGCCATTTCTACAAACAAGTCAGCTCGAAACAGGTCATATGATTGCATAAGCGCCAGCACAATAAGCCCGGATCTTTGAACTGGTGGACGAGAGAGACAACTTACGAGAAACCCTGGGCGCACTTATACACTCGAGCTGCTTAACTGAGAACAATGAGCCGCTGTCAAGATTGTGTTGGCGTCCAACAGACTGCCACCGCACCAGTGCTCGCCGTTTTTCGCAATGCTGATGATGAAGAGGAAGTCGTTAACCAGGGCTATAGTGCCGCCGACAATTCCAGCCGCAGGTGCACGAAGAGTCAAGAGAGACCCCAAAGACAAGGCAGGCATCGCAAGGATAGCTGCAAGCGAAAGATCAAATACCATTGTGGAGAAACGTGTTTAGGGATAAAACCAGAAGAAGTACTTGAGTGAGAGTGGCCTAGCAACATGAACAAGGACGCTATAGAGATGGATGTTGTACGCATTATATATTCTTAGGCATATCTCTTGTTTCCGCTTTGGTAGTTCACGACTCTCACCACAGGTTGGTTTTCAGATTTGATGGTTCATGATTTTCAAGACTGAGTGGGTATTTCTGGATAGTATGTGCTGTTATTAAGGAAAACATCTTCTTGAGACATGCCTCATCGCAACTCTCAGACACGCTCATGATGTTCTGAGCTTGGCATGCTACCAGGCTCGCGGTGCGCGAATCTCGACTTCTCGTTGCGATGATGCCCATTCCATGTCATGCATCCCAGTGCTGAATCGACACAGCATGGTCAATATGGAGTATGCCTACGTGGCGTGCAGCCTTTCTCAGGAGCAACTGGTTCGGGTCCTCGCGAAGGCCCGTCGTAAAGTGGTTGCGCGGAGAGTATCTCTGCCATTGAATGGACCGTCTATGTCAACTTGCTCAGCTTCGAGGATGTTGGCATCATCATATCGCTTGTTTGAGAATGTGGCAAGTCATCCTGTCATCTCCCGTCTCAGGTTTCGTACCAAGGCCCGCAACCGCCTAACGCCGCAAAATGAGCGGAGACCTACTTGACTGGGCGAGCTGAGCTTGAGAAGGCACTCATAACGCACTGCCGGCAGCACTGAACGGCCACTTGGAGGCGGGACACAGCAGTCGTAGTAGACGGGAAGGCACTAAGACGCGGCATCATTGGCGCGGCAATTGCATGATTTGTGAATCAATCTGGCATTGTGTTGCTCAACAAAGTGTAGTTGAAATCATGATGCATTTAACTCCTCAAACTCCTAGAACCCCCCAAACCCTAGCAGATACACTTTTGTCCTAGAACGCCCTAAACCCTCTAAATGACTTACACCTAAACTCCTTCCTCTGGCTTGAGATGATGCTTTTAAGCTTTCCTTATTAGCTCTAATAGCCCTATTATCTATAACCTATTCTAGTAGATTTCTTCTATATTAAGATTATCTTAGCTAATAGTCTTGGTTTAAATAATAGCTCTTATAATCCTTTAAAGCTTATTTTACTACTTATAGCTAAAGCTCTTTATAGCTTATAAGCTAAATTTAATAATAGAATTATAATTAATAATAATCTTAATAACTATAATAATAGTTATAGTTAGTTTTATTATATATTAATACTTAGAGGAAAGAGAAAAGAGTTAAAATTAAGCTTATTAAGCTAGTTAAATATATACTTATTATAGTAATAACTTTTCTATTAAAGTATTAAAAAAGCTAGATTTAAGTAACTCTAGAAGTATTAGGTTTTTAAAATGCTTTAACTATAGAAGAAAACTATATCTTTAACCTTATAGTAGCAGCAATACGCGCTTGATGGAGCGGACAGCCAGATGAAAGTGAATCAATCTGGGTTGTCGTGATTAAATGCCATTTCATTGGCGACATAGCCTTCGCTGATCTATTTACTGTATCGATGCAGCGCGGCAGACACTTGATTTTGGCTCGTTTTGAAGGACTTGAAGGGCAAGAAGGGTTTCAGACTCAGTATTTCACTGCGGCATGTTTTGTAGTTGAAATTGTAGGCAAATGTGGAAGCATTGGGTCTTTAAAATGCTTAAACTGTGGAAGAAACTTGTGTTTTTTTGACCTTGTGGTAGCAGCAACACGCCCTCGATGAAGCAGACAGCTGAAGGGAAGAAGTACTTGAAATTGAATTGATAATATATAGAGTTACATGTTTTGAGGGAAAGTACGGCGCATACTTGGATGCAGCACATGCTTATCAAGTATGTAATTTATTTCATACATATGAAAGTTTATTAAGCAGTATGAGACTTGCATGAAAGGGATGAGAGTGGCCCCCAGTTGTAAACTACACTGTCGGTTCGAGACAATATAAGCTTATCCAACAATTCATCACAGGCCTGAAACTGGGAAATATCTTCCAAAGAAGAAGTACGCTTGATACCAGCCAGGAGATCCTTTAGTCCCAACAAATAAGTGTTAGTGCATATCTGGATCAACCCTGGCCCGAACCGACGTTGTGTATGCTCAATGGAGACCAGACCACACAATTCCAGGGAAGCTTCGAGGGTAGAGACAAAGTTGTAATATACATTAGTGGGCTCGAACGTTACAGCGATATTAGCGGAGAGAAATATCTGTAGTCAATGCCTGCGGATGCGAATAACTCATTGATCTTGCATTCAAACTCCCTGCCGATCTGGCTTCGTACTTCTTGGTCTAGAAGGTTTGCCTCATCCCATTGGAGATATCCACCGGGCTCTATGAATTTCCACGTGTCAGCTGTCTCAAGCAGCCAGTGATAGCTGTGATGAAACTTACTAAGTAGGCTTGAAACGTTACGGAGAAGACTCTTGACATCTTTAGTTCCTAGGTTACCTGTCCACATTCGCAGGTGCACGACATCGTACTTTTCGAAAAGCGAATCTGGCGGAGCACGAAAGGAGTCCAACAAACCC
Organism: Neonectria neomacrospora; assembly: GCA_917563905.1. Classification (NCBI taxonomy): domain Eukaryota; kingdom Fungi; phylum Ascomycota; class Sordariomycetes; order Hypocreales; family Nectriaceae; genus Neonectria; species Neonectria neomacrospora. The sequence continues at coordinate 3,024,416 of OU830643.1, forward strand.
AGCTCGACGTTGGAGGGCCATAGTTCATTCGAAGGAAATTGTGTAGCAGAGATATCGTACCCGTGTAGGCTGACAGTATCCGGAAGATCCTGTGCCAAGTCGAACAGCCAGACACTATGAGTCCTAATTAGTGCGAGCACATTACATCCTTACAAAACACATGCCCTGTGCCAGTGCCGACCTCAGCAATCTTCATGTGGCTGCTTCTGGGGATCGCGGGGTGTAACGTGTATCCGTTGTGGAGCCGCCATAGTAGATGCTGAGCATCAAGCCTACAGACGATTAGCCGGTTCCGAGGCCCCTGTTCTCATTCCGGAAAGTGACTCTGACCTTATAGAATCAGAGATATCCCGACCTAAAACGTAGTCATCATTAGTTTTCAAGTCGGCCATTTGGCTGCCTTGTTTGCTTCGTACTCGATTCGATGGTGTAAGATGAAGAACAGGTCTCAGGGTTGACTTTAGAATCAGAGGGTTGACTTGAGGTCATAAATACATAAGTTTTGGGCTCCTAGGAAATCCGCAGAAGGTTGTAGAAAGTATGCTGCCTTTGTCATCAGCGGGCCTAGGACGGTGGCCAGATAAGTCCCTTGACCGGTGATTGGCGGGGGACAAATCGGTTGATAACAATCTCTTGTCTGAATGGGCGGCATCTCTTGGGGCTTACATCCTTGCATATATAGTGAGTGAAGGTGACGTGGATCCGTGGGTGAAGGTGACATAGATCCGTGGGTGGCGACGTAGATCCGTGGGGGACAATATGTGCCGTGGAAGCACTGTTACTGGCATGAGGCGGGCTATCCCGCGCTCAAGAGATACCATAAAGCTTATCTCACAATGTAGAGCGTTAACGTCACTGGGTATCTAGTGTCACATTTCAGAATTATAATCGCTCGGTAGTGGTTAGTTACAAAGGGGGTATGTAGAGCGTTTCTATGCTACATGCCTGGGTAGTCAGGAACCTAAACACCTCCACATATTGCCTGATGTACACGATGGAACCAGTCTCACTGCCGTACCCCAACCCCCACCTCTCATATATCAATGAAGGGGGTATTCAAAACGGCCGCAGACCTGCTAGTGACCACTATAAAGCTCAGGTGGCTGTTTATGGCATCATATCTAAGAATCTGATTCGCTATATACTGCAAAGACTGCTGCGTAGAGTGCTGTACTCATGTCTCGCCTGCCTCTTCACTGCCCTTGTTTTCGACTGGTTGAACGAGGATGCTATGAAGCAAGGGCTTAAACTCAATATCGATTATGATATCATCGAGGCTGCAGGAAAGGATAGACTGGAGGGGTGTCTTTACACCCATCGGTTCCCTGACGAAGATCATAACTGCTATGCTGCCGGTGCAATGCGGCTCCCCAACAACAAAGAGGTTTATACACATGAACCTAGAACTGGCTCTGCCGTATGTAAATAGTAACTGGCGTAAAGGATCTTTCAGCTCTTTGCTTACGTTGGATTGGAGAAAGGAGAGGGCGGACTGATCCCTTAGATAAGATAAACGTGGCTGAGGAAAAAGCCGACAATCCATTCAACCTCGATAGCGGACTTCCAGAGAAAGGCCAGATCCCTATCAAGAGTAGCCATGTATCTCTTGCTTGGCCAACGCGTTTCTAACAAGACTCCAGCCTGCTCCGAGAGAACCCATCGACCCTCTTTTTCGAATCTCTGATGACTTTCCTTGAAGTAGCCAAAACTCAAGGCGATAAGGCCAGATAAGGTCGACGAGACGGGGGCCATAACCGAGGCGACAAAGTTCTGGAAGCTCTTCATGAGAGCTGATGGTATGAGTGTTCGTCAGTTCCTTTCTTGGTAAGTTCCTCCTACGCACTGTAATATTTGTCTGTTCTAGCTCTTTACGCATCTATCATCATCTAGGGAAATCAGCAAGAAGCCAGTCACTACGAAAGGAGAGGAGGACCCTTTCCCCAATGGCACAGGATACAACTAAAACAACATTGAATGGCTAGGGACGGCGACCTTGTGAGAGAGCCCGACCGACTTTAGCAGACGCATACTGACTCTCTTTCTTCAAGCGGTACTGGATGGTACGATCAGTCAATGGCCACGTTCGTCTTTGAAGAACTTGACTTTGGCACTCCAGAACATGAGAAGGGTAAGGTAAGGCTCAACTACTGCTGGTGCGTTAATGGGGGTGCCCTGAAGATCGTAGAGAATATTACTTCGAAGGTCAAGGGGAAGATCCAGTTCAACAGTCAAGTTGAGGCCGTCGACGCCCAGGTGAAGAATTGCCCTCTTGACAAGCCGGATCAGTATACGGCCATAAAGCTCCGCATTGCAAAGACGGACTCAATCATTAAGAAGAAGACGCAGAAATAAAAGGACTACTTTGCCGTCTTCAACAGCACCACGTTCAGTGCGTTCATGCGCATGAACCTCCAGGACGCCGGACTGCTTTGGGGTATGAAACAAGCTATTCGCGCTCTTGGATATTGTGCATCATGTAAGGTCGCCATCAAGTTCAATACTGCATAGTGGCAGGAGGAGCCTTTCAACATTTCGCAAGGCGGAGTGCCATATATGGATCTTCCACTACACGTCTACGTCTACCGTTCTTGAAACATTGAAGTGAATAAAGGAGATCAATGGGACCCTAAGAAACCTAGTGTTCTTTTGTGTTTGTAAACATAGGGGCAAGATGCCTAATGTTTTAGCTCACTGGTTTCTTTTGATTCCCCTAAGAATGAGGAATAGCTCAAAGCAGTTCTACTTAACAACCTTACCTTACTGCATGCTGATGAGAAGCGTACCTATAAAAAGCTGCCGGAAGAACTTACGCATGAATAGTACGAGACGCATCATGCTTGGGACTGGGATAAAGACCAGAATATGTCTGGTGCGTTTGACTACTTTAGGCCGAGCCATTCTCGAATATGTGGCAGGAGATTATCAAGTCTAATGCTTTCGGTCGGCTTTATTTCCTTGGCGAGGCGGCAGCTTCACATTTTGCGTGGATCGTTGGTGGTTTGGAGGGCGTGATCCGTACCGTCTACACCATGTTGGAGGGCGTTGAGTCTAATGACAAGGAGAACAAAGCCTACAAACGGGTTTTGGAACTCTTGAGCGGCGCTGCCTGAGTCGATGCTGGGGACGGGCGTACTTTAAGCCCGAGAGACGCCTCGGACAACCTCCCGTTTCCCATTAGGCTGCTGTTCTACCGTCTGCCCGAGGAGATGCCTTCGCGGCAGCTGGACGTTGAACGCGGGCATCCACTGACGCGCCAGCCTGAAGAGGGCACCAAGAAGACGGACAAGTCGCCGATGTTTACGTCTGCTCTGGCTGCGATAGCCGTCGTTGAGAGTTGCTTTGAGCTCCATCCTGAATTGGCTGCTGCAGTTTGAAATGGGCGGCCCACTGCAATCAAGGTGACTAAGTAACTGGCAAGGTCAACTTGGTAGGCGTCCGGAAGAAGTCGGAGAAGAGGTGAGCTCAGGTGTAGCCATGGCAGTAGGGGGCCCTTTCAGGACACTACCACCAGGATTACGTATAGTTGTCTTGCTTGCGTCCCTTGCGGGTCTCCGATTAATCCACCACTAATCTTGGTACCGAATAGGTCTTGTGCAACTACCAGATGTCTCGCGGCGTCATTGAACAGACCACTCAGGCAGCATTAGGTATAAACATGCCGGGTGAACTAAGATACGCGACTTCAGGGACTTGGCTCGGACTGACGGACCAAACAAAAAGGCCGAGTTGTAATCTGGCACGTCCGTGAGAATCAGCAGATGCGGAGAGGTAGCAATGCTACACTCCGGGGAACGCACGCTGCCTAAAAAGTCACACCATGTTGAGATTTCCCTGTTTCATGTTGGAATAGGACGATAATCTCTCTCGTAGCCTTTTTGGCAACGCGGGTGACCCAGCCATCGGGGAAAATCGCAAAACGCTCGCAAGGGAATCAGCAGTTGATCACGCCACACCGAGAACCGTACGAGGCGCATTGACTTGTCACTGCGCCCACAGAACACATAGGCAATAACTAAATCACCATCATAAGGACGGTATATATAGATGGGAATTACAGCGACGTCAATTGGGACTTCATCTCATCAATCAAGACAATATTCACCAATTCAACCAGCCATTCCATCCTGTACCCTCACATCAATCATGACTTGCAACTCATTTGGAACCGCTCTTCCTCGATTCGACTTTCCCTCAGAGCCCGTCGTTGTGTCAAGATATGCCCGCGTGGCTAAGTTCTTCCCTCTAGCTGCCTGTGCAGCCACCGGCGTCGGTATGTTTCCTCCTTCCAGCCCAATTGCTATCATCAAGCGACGACAAAGCTAACAGGCCCTGACGTAGCGGCGTTCTACTACGCTTACACACCGAGCTCAAAAACACCCACCCCAGGACTCCCATCTCCCGGTGCATCTGCGATTACCCAAAAAACACCATCTCAGTCAACGAGTCAAGAGACTGTAGGACATCAGGCAAGGCTAAAGGTTAATACAGTAAAAAGCTAGCATTATAGTCTTATGGATGTTATCTCAGTTATAAGCCGAGTACCTAGTTGTTAAGGCAAGGGATCGCGTTTGCACTGAAAAGTGTGATAATGGACGAGCTTGATTTCCTATATTAAAGAATGGAGTTTTTGATCTAAATCTAATCCCTGCTAGGTCTTGCTACCTAGGGCAACTAGCAACTCCCAGCTCCCTAGCAGTAGCTCATCTTGCATGCAATAGAAGTTTTATCACACTAGACTTTGAAAATCCAGCACGTTTCAAACGCCCAGATCGCTCCAGCTTACTATTCCCATTTCGCTATGACTATTCTCCCTGACTTAGACAACGAATGAACTAACATTCGTGCAAGTTCCATCGATGCCGATTTTGGCCAGATTGGTGCCAACATTGACACCCCAGTGAAGTAAGCTATAAGTCTGATTTCATAGTCAGCCATGGGTTTTTCTATGCAAAGTACCGTGTGCATGCATAGTAAACAAAAAAGAGAGAGAACAAGCCTGACTTACCCCAAGCTCGCTAACATATAAAGCTGAAATGATGCGTGTGACCGAGACACCATAGAAGATAGAACCACCTCACTATACTCTTTCCACTCGTCCTGGAGGCTTGGAATCGCCACTCCGCTCGTAGGTCCGGCATAAAATGTGTCAATGTCGCCTATCAGTTTATACAGCGCCTCATAGGTGTCACAGAACATGGACCAGATATCTGGGGAGTTGAGAGAGTTGAATACCATATCTCAAGCAGAGGAGCCGAGAATCAGGGTCCGAGGCCAAAGTCTAGCCTAGAAGTGTAGGCAACCAGGGGGGGGGGGGGGGGGGGGGGTGTGAACCTACCCATCTCTTTCACGGCGAGAAGATGCTGTTCTTCATCCATAAGAATGTATTTGGTCAGAGCCGTGGACTGCAGGCCGCCAAACATGGCTCCCTTCATGCGGTCTGGCCTAGCCTTGAAGATAGCCAGACGACCGAGGCACTTCATGTTACCCGGTTTGGCAAGCAGTAGTTGAACAAACGGCACAGAGCGGGTCATGAGTTTCCATGGATAGACACGGCTGTTCGAGCTCATAGCCCATTGTCGTATCAGGCTGCAAGGAATTTTAGGCTGTGGCATCTGATTGACAATGTACCCCTTATCGAGCCAATGGGAAAAGAAGTCACTGATGAGCTAGCTTTCGAAGACATGTTCGGCTGGCAAGAGAATTGGGTGTCAGCGAGTAGTTGAGTGTCATATTGTGACATGAGATAGCTAGGGCAAGGATTGCCATCACTTGAATACTGTAGTCTCACAAGCTCTAAGACACAGAGAGGAATCGTGAAATTGAAAAGATAAAGGGGATGGGCTGACTCACTCTGGTAGTGACCTCTGACTTCTTGGAGGTTCTCCTTGCTGTTTATAACCCACGCTGTGTCGTGCGGCTGTAAGGCATCAGTCTCCCAATTCGAGCACGAAACGGAGGTGCTACCCCAATAGGATGATGTGGAATCCCATTTGCCGTTTTTGATACCGTCCCAAACACACGAAGCATCAGCTAGGAATGAAGGATATATGGGTTAGGGTTAGGGTTAGGGTTAGGGTTAGGGTTAGGGTTAGGGTTAGGGTTAGGGTTAGGGTTAGGGTTAGGGTTAGGGTTAGGGTTAGGGTTAGGGTTAGGGTTAGGGTTAGGGTTAGGGTTAGGGTTA